>CM056199.1:65462562-66104229 GCA_029692085.1 Gymnothorax javanicus
ACCTTACAAGCTTTTAGTTAAAAGTCAACATTATCGCATTACACGGAGGAGACGAGGGAGAGAGAGGCCAAGTGAGTGAGAGTTCGCCAGCCTCCGATCGACGCTTGTTTAAAAGCCATCTGCCACCGCTTTCTGCCAGAGCCTACAAAGGCCATAAACAAAGTAGAGCCATAAACAACACCACTAAGTGCCACAGCAAACCGCACGCACAGACAACTTATTAGGATCGATCCACTGTATGACAGCATTATGACAACAACCTTGTCCTAAAGCATATGTGTGACACACTGTCATCACCATCTAGCCTCGATCCAGCATAAGATATTATACATTAGTATACCGTTGTCTTACTGTCATAATGTTGCAACATATTGAAATAGATACGAGAAATATCTATGAACTGCAACATATTTTTTCAAGTCTTTTTAATATCATTTAAAAATGATAATAGATTCAGGCCTTTTTAATATTACAAAAATGATAGAGAAATTGTGAAAAGAAAGAGCATTTCTTTCATCCAACCGTATAAAAATACCTGGGCCAACAACAATCTTGTAAACTTAATACTAACGTTAGGATCTGACCTGGCAGCCTTAGTAACCAGCTTTGAAATGCAATCACATCTTCTTTGTTAGTTGTTCAGAAGAAAAGATTGGATTGTAATAAAATTGGGCAGTGTGGAGAAATACCCGGATAACTATACATTATGATTATGATTTATTTGTTATAAAGCCTCAGCTTCCATGACTAGGGCTAGTCTAGCCTAGCTACGTTAGCATTTCGCTGGTGGACAAATAGTTACAGTAGCTCTCAACATAATGTTATAATACACAAATACATCCAAAATCTATCGTTGAATCTTACCTGCGAAAGGTAATTCCACGGGATCTGGTATTGATATCTCGTTCAGCATCCATATGCAGCGCAAAAAAATCTGGCATCTTTGGTGTAGATTTAAGTTTAAGCTCTCGACTGTTGTGAATACGAAGTTGTATTTTGGTAGTAAAACCGGCATTTTAGAGTATCAGGGCATCTGGATCATAGCTAAATGTGTTCGTTTATAACAAATCAAACCGCTTGGAAATCAGTCCAAAATTCAGCGAGTAATGATTTGCAGAAATTGTTTGATACTTCTAACCCTGTACTAACATGGTCGTCCGGTAGGCACTCACGATATGTCTATGATGCCTGATGAAATGACGCAGTAGTGGGGCTTGGGACTGTCAGCCCCTCATGCCAACAAATTCGTGCTACCTCCACTAATACAGTCAACAGTCTGAGCATGCGTATTTCTGTTTTCAAACGTATCGTTAACATTGCATTGCGTAAAGCCTGATTCATGCTTCCCTGCGGTTGGCGCTGTCAGCACGGCCTACACGGCGAAATGACGCAATTGCGGCCAGGGCCACAGATATAAGCTTGAACGCCGAGCCGCGCACCTGAGGGATTTTTTGTAACAACGCGGCCGGGTCGCACAGACCGCGTTACAAATGATTGGCTAGCTTCAGGACCCGGAAGTACGTATACCTAAAAATTAAAATGAAAAGCTTCAAAGAAAAAATGGCTGTACGTACAAACAGCTAAAAATACAAACATCTTTACTACAGTTCCTGTCGGATCTACAAGGATGCTCATTGCCAGACATCGGTGCAGAAACTGCTGAAATGCAAACCATGTCAACTTAGTTTTCGGAAGTTTCTAGTGACCCAATTATCGTAATAGTGGAGAAAGAGCGCCAGTAATATTTGTTTTGACAGCGACGCACTGTCTAACCTAATTCAAAATAATCGAGCCGTGTGTTTGGTAGTAGTAATAATAATAATAATAGTTACAATATGATAGTGAAAATGAACTTATGTATCACAGAAATAAGATTCAGTAGCGCAACTGCAGAACAGGTACGTTCTTGGCCGCTTTGACCAAGATCAAGCATGAAACGACTGAACGACGTCGTGGCGCCCGTCCGCACCGCTGAAACCGCCGACAAAGAAGCATGAACCAGGCTTAAGGGGGGCTAGCCCCATTCATGCGGACATGGATCAGGAGATCGGTCTGAAGCAGCAAAACAGAGACCAATAAACATGAACTTAAATTCAAACACAAATTCCATGCAATTTAGGAAAATGCTAAATTTATATATAATACATTTAATCAGATAATACGATCATGTTTGAGAATTAATTATGTAATTTGCCTACGGTCCTTTCTGGTGACACCAGGTGGGGCTGTGCCCCACCTGCCCCTAATGACCAGTCGCCACTGGATGGCCTGAACAAACGAAAACCTCAAGGGTGGAGCCTCCGTGGAGGACGCGACTGCTTTCTGCCCCCTAATATACTGAGAAAGATGGTGAGAGGAGCAACAGAATCCCAAAGAATCACTGTGAAGGAATCGCAGGCCTTGGTAGCATCTTGGGGTCACCAGGTTTCAAAAAGCATCATCAGGCGCCACCTCCACAACCGCAGGCTCATTGGAAGGGTTGCCAGAGGAAAGCCTTCTCTGACCAGAGGGCACAAAAGCAAGTGCTTGGAGTTTGCCAAATGTCATTTTAATTGTGTCTGGAACAAGATGCTTTGCTCAGATGAGACCGAAATTGTACGTTTCGGTCAGATAAAGCATCGACATGTTTGGCACCGAAACAAAGATTCATATGAGATGAAGCTCCTCATACCCACGGTAAAATGTAATGGTAGGCCAGTCAGGTTTTGGGGCTGTTTTAATTGAAGAGGTCCAGGGGCACTGGTTAAGATTAATGGCATAATGAATTCCACCAAGTATCAGGATAATCATCTAACAATCTGGTTGCCTCCGCCCGAGGGCTGGGACTTGGCCATAGATGGACTTTCCAACAAGATAATGACCCAAAGCATACCTAAAGATACACACAGAAATGGTTCTGTGACAACAAAATCAACACACTGCAATGGCCATCTCTGTCGCCAGACCTCAATCCAATTGAAAACCTGTACACTGACTTGAAGAGGGCAGTTGATAAATGCAAACCCAAGAATGTGAAGGATCTTGAAAGGATCTGCTAAGAGGAATGGTCCAAAATCCCCCCAACTGTGTACCTTAACCTGGTCAAAAATTACAGGGAAAGACTCCATACAGTCATCCCTTACAGAGGTGGTTGCACTAAGTTCCAAATGAAGGGTGCCAATAATTATGAAACTTTGATTTTGTTGAAATTTATTTTGTAGTAAATGATTGTTATGATTTTGGTTTTTTCCATCAACACATTCGTAAAGTATTTCACACGTTGGTATATTCCATTTCTGTATAATTGTATTGTTTATATATTTAGCGCCATTAAAAACGCAACAGTGAGGTATGTACTGTATTTGCGGCAAACTGAAGAATCGATAGATTTTTATTTCTTTTCCAGTGAGGCACGAGTGGAAATAAAGAAAAGCGCATGGTACTGTAATCCTGACACACGCCACGTGCACGCGCCAAGCACTACACACTAATAACAAACATTGAGCTGTTTGTGATGTGTACAGTGACACTTGACTTGTTCTTTTGGGTGTGGTCAATAGCCTACATAAATCCAACAAAAAAGACGAAAATGCTACTGCATCAAGGAAATGGAACGGCTTGTGACACAGGAGAGAGAAAAAGAGCCATTGGCATGTTACGGGCAGGTCTCAGCCGCCGAGAGGTGGTGCGTCATTTGCACTGTCACCGTTCAACAATCAGTCGGCTGTCTATCCGAGAATGGAACACAGGCACTGTCACTGACCGACCCCGCTTAGGGTAGCTTCTTTGGCAAATAACAAACTGAAACTAAATAGTCTTATTCACACATAAAAACCAAAAAAACTATATTTTGTATGGCCTCCTTTGTCCTTGATAACAGCTTGCATTCCTGAATTCAACCACTAAAACTAATTTTTATGTTCAGGAATGCAAGGAAATAACTGTTATTTGGCATTTTAATCAAAAAATAATAATGTGCTTAACTTTTTTTTCTGCTTTTTTGTAAAATAGTAAATTTGATAATTCATGGATGACAACAATAATAATACTTTAGCATTAAAAATATCATTTGAGTTAAAGAGCTTGCACATACTGATGGACTAACTATTACAGAAACATACAAACTATTTTGGTAATTACCAATGCTGTTAATTTAGGGCAGCTGTGACATAAACCTTACATTGGATGGTGGTCTAATAAATTTGTTAAGCACTGTTCGTATATATATATATATATATATATGTATTGTTTGTGCATTGCCAGTCAGTGGTGCCAGTAATTTTGGAGCCCACTGTACTACAGAAAAGGTTTTGTAGCGTCACACTAAATAGTGGGTTCTGTCCTCTATGCAGGTAAAAAATTCTCATATAAATTTTTCTACAAACATTTGTAGTAATCACATCAAGGCAAAGTATCCACAGTGCGTAGCATCCAAGATGAATCTCTAATATTCTACAAAAAAAAAACCAAAAACTCAGTTTCAGGGAAATAGCAATGCAGAAAATGTTGCTTGTGTGCTGGAGAGGTCCGCACATGTGGTAAATACTGTAGATATCCTATAAAAACTTGAAGCCTATGCCCCATTTTTGTGGGGTGAGCGAGGGAATTTTGCAGTATGTCCCTTTCGCATGGGCTAAGTATAAAGCCGTCTTCAAAATCTTTGATCCTACCCGTACATTTTCCCACAAATTGTATGGTAAACAGACAGCTGAGTCTGGCACTGTTCTGTTCATTTGTCCATCATCAATCCCTTCAGTGTCACACTTTTTTTTTTTTTGAAATGTCCATCACATATCAAAACAGATAAAAACTGGGTCACTGGATACAAAGGATTCACAGAAGAACAGTAAATAAACAGATGGGATGGCAGCCAACTGTTTTTCCTGTGACTTAGTGTTCAAACATCTTCCCTTCAGTCTGAGAAGAGCTTTCGAATGCTGCACTTCATTAACAGTTCTGCTGTGAGTCTATATGAGACCGGAGGCTCTAATTATTTGCGTTCTTTCCTCTGGTCAGTATTATCAAATATTTCTATGAAGAAAAGACCTTTCAACCTCCTAGCCAAGAGGTCAATGTGGCATATCTCAAAGAATGACAATTTATTGCAAATACGGGACTTCCTGTGGAGAAAACGACTGACTTCCTCACTAACCTCAGGGATAATTGGACAATGCCTGTCGATTGCATGAAATAATAACACAATAACTAAATGGATGTGAAAACACACACACACACACACACACACACATACACACACAGCCTCATACTCAAATGCACATGTATAAAAACATGGGTCAGCGACATTCTTTCAGTCCAAATCCTAAAATAGCACAATGGTCTTTCGCAAACAAATGGCATAAGAATGCAGCATTACACTTGTATTTATTCATGTACATTCAACAGGGGGTTCATGCCATTTTTCTTAGAAATATACATATAAAGCTATACATTAAACTTGAAAACATCAAAGCAGCAATTTCTTTAGAGAGATACCGCTTATTTCAAACAAATCCATTCAGCTGAAAACATTCTTGCTTTCTTCAAGCATAACTTCAAGGTGACACCTTTTAAGTCAGACTTTGTTTGCTGCTATGTCTGTGATTAGCAACAAAATCCTTATATTCCATGGCCATGCTGTTTAGATCTTTTTCATCCACTTTCAATAAAAAAACCTCTTTTAAAGGAATCGGATTGACAAAGCAAGTCACCCGTAGCCATTTTCCACTTTCTGATAATAAATCCATTAGTGATTTCATCTACAACCGTCTCAACCAGAGAAGACTTTTTCCCCCCCAAAATCCATCACGTTCGAATGTTCACATGATAGACCTTCATCTCCCAAAAAAAAAAAAAATACAGAAGCTTTTTTAGATTAAAACACATAAATAGCGTCATTCACATCCATGAAAATATAACCCATTTGGGAGGAAAATGCTGATATAGCCTAGAATTTTGAACATTCTTGCAAAATCCTGGGTTACGTATCACTGTAGAAAGCCCACATAACATGAATAAAATGCCCAGAAACCACAGACTTTCCTGCCTTCTGAGAAAAAAAAAAATCTTACCGTTGTCTTCTACAGAAAAGTGAAACACATCCATGGTGGCATTATCTCCATCCTTCAGCACATAGCAGACTTTCATATCATCAATGTCAGCTAAGGGGGAGGAAACAAAGATGCAATAATTGTTTACAGAAATAATAAAAAGAATCAATCAGTTCCACTTCTGGGCACAACTGTTGATGGTGGTGTTTCTATGTCTTCATTAAAATCATATATTCAGTTTCACAGAAAAAAAAAAAAAACATTCTCATTACGGCTGCTTCTGAGTCAATAGTCATTCAGGCCCAAAAACACAGCCTTTAATTTGGAAGTTTGGAATTCCCTCATGACAAAAAAAAAGGTATAAAGCACTATAGATAATGTACTTGGGAAACAGTAATAATTATCATGACCCCGTGAGACAGACGTGAAGAGAATTTTTGCCTCAAATAACAGACTACTGACTGGTCGCATAATGACAGACGAGAACTCTTAGGGCAAACCCACAGCACAGAAGTGGCGATAGTCGAACAGCTGTATCGTGCCTTTACAAAACTGGGCAGCCCAGTGTTTTTATGTGCTAAAATGCCCGGAACCTAGAGGAGGAGCAAACAAGAACACCAAAGTGGGTGAAATTCCAATAGCCTGGACAGTCTGAAGCAGGTCAAAAAAAGAAAGATTCTCTGTGCTGATGGGCCCATTATACGCATTATGTTTTTTGCCTCTGCCAGCGAGTCAGAGGGCTGTACATTTGATCCTAGTTAGGTATACCACAATCACCTCCATAAGCAGAAAAAAATAAGTTGCCTCACTTTTACCGAACTAGCTAATATAAATTGATTGTACAGTATGAGAAATATTAGCAATTGATGAGAAAATATCCAGAACTTATCATATTTTTAAAATCAATGCAGCTAAAAATAGACCGTTTTTACGCAGTCTTTCCTCACCAAGGTTAAATATATAGTTGAAATACTTTTATAATACTAAGCAACTCTAGTAATATACTAAGTAGACAGTTATTCAAATAAATTTTTTGAACAGAAAGTGCTGAAAATTAGAGTTATTCATTAATCAAAATGTGATGACAAAAAGAATTGGGCAGTAACCTGGAGGGAAGGGCTCTTTCACTTTTCCTGTACCCCACCACAGTACTGCATCGTTGTATTGCTGCAGGGTCACTCTGAGTGAGCCTGGCATGTGCATAACACTCTCAGAGGGACCTCTGTGCTCCGCGTATTCCCATGTTCTCCAGCACAGGCATGTTAGGTTAGTTCCTTCTTTATGTAATGGTCCCAGCTAACACAAAACAGCCAAAGCTATAGCAATGTCAACACATTCTCCTAACACTGGGAGAACATTTTGTGTTAGCAGCAGACAAGGCTTATGCTCTCTACTAGCAGAGAGTGAGTTGAAAATGCTCATTACAACTTGGCAAAAGCTCTTGGGACTGAGCAGCTTTATCCTTTGGCCTCACTCTGTGAAATCCCGTCTACTCCCATGACACTAATTAACAGGCAGTTTTCAGTGAAACACTGCTATTTCCTATTGTCATTGTCTGTGAAATTGGTTAATCATAATTCACAGAATTCCTGTTACTATGAATAATGGCAATGATGACACACAACTAGTTAGAAATGCATTGAAGTCTTGGATAGGTTGAAATAATATCTGAATATGGCAATGTCTCCTGCCTCATTGTACTTGGGGATACTTTCTAACTTCAAAAAAAAAAAAAAAAAAAAAAAGGTGTTAATTACAAACATACACAAAACTTTAAAAATAATCTCTTAGGGCAAGAAATAATGAAGAAATAGGTAACCAGTCAAAAAGTCGCATTGTTTATTGTTCCATTTAGACATCCAATTATGATTGCAGGCTGAAGCAAATGCAGTGACAGCAACTTAATCCCTCTCTCCTCTGCAAAGGTTAAGTGAGCTGCACCTTAAAATATTAAAGTTTGTGTGTCCTTATGAAAAATAACACTGTACAGCTCCCTGTTGAAGAAGACAGAACTAATTGCAAATAAACAGAGTGTTAAAACTTCACATATACTTCACAATAGAAATCCCGAAACAATAATTTTCCCCCAAAATGCTTACATAAATTAATTGCAAAATTGAACAAAAATGTGCTCACATATTACCTTGGGTGAAAGCAGAGATGCTGTTATTTCCTTTGCCGAGGTTGATGAGGTAGCCATGCTCTGGCTCCAGCATGATCCTGAAGATGAGCGAGATATGGTCGCTGTCTCTGTCCTCAGCTTTCAGGGCCTTGCTGGTAATCATGTACCCTAGATCGCCAGTCGGAAGGACCCTCAAGGTTGGGGCGCCCTTGTTGATGACAATCTGCGGGACCCCGTTGTCAACTGAGACTATGGTAATCTTCATCATCTGCGGATTGCGAGTCTCAAACACAGTGTCAGGGAAGACATAGAAGTCAGTGTGAGTGCCATCAGTCACAGTGAAGGAAAAGCTGTCCTGAGTGGACTCAGTGCCGTCATGTTTGTAGCTGATCAGGTTTTCGTCCAGGTCCCGTTTTGTGAAGGAGGTCACAGGGTAGCTATTGTTGAAGAGCAACTGGCCGTGGACTGGGACCTGGGTGACGGTGAACTTTAACAGGTGGTCAGCAGAGTCCTGATCCTCAGCTGTCAGCTCAAAGGGTGTTATGAGCTTGGTCTTGCCCTCAGTTACCACCAATTCATGCACCGTCACCACAGGCTTCTTGTTGTCGACGTCAACAATGGACACTCTGAAGGTACGGAAAACCGGATTGTAGCCATCAGTGACTTCAAACTCGAAGCTGTCCATCTTGATCTCATCATCTGAGGTGTGGATGTAGTAGATTTTGCTCCCTGCCAGCTGCATCTGAGTAAAAGAGACAATGGGCATCCCGGGTGTATCACTGGACTCCAGATGACCCCTCACAGGTGCCCGGGTAATGGTGAAAACCAACTTTTCATCTGGGCTGTTGAGATCTGTGGTGCTGAGCAGATCTGTGGTGAGTGTTACCCGCCCACCCTCTTTCAAAGAGACCCCTTTGCTCACCACATCAGGGAACACCATGTCAATACCATTCACAGTAATGTAGAAGTATCTATCGATGAGGGGGTTGCTGCCATCAGTGATGTCAAATTTCACTAGGTCACGAATACCCTCCTGTCCATTATGAACATACACAATGAGATCTTCATTCACTTGGCTTTGTGTGAAGTTCATGCCTATGGTGATGTTCTCCATAACCCCAGAGGGAGTCTTCCTTTGCAGGAAGCCTTGCCCAGGCCCAAATCTAATTATATATGTCAGTTGGTCATCCTCTGAGTCTAAGTCAGTAGCTTTTAGGACTTTTTCAGTAATTGTTTTTGTTTCACCTATTTCAACTTCCAGGCCGTCATTGATAGCCATCCTTGGGGTTTCATCATCAACTGGTATTATCATGACGATTACAGTCGCCTCTGCTGTGAACTTTCCGTCCGTAAGGATGACATCAAAACTATCTTCTGTGGTCTCTGAGTCATCGTGCTCATAAACAATGCTGGATGCCTCCTTAATCTGATCAAGAGTGAAGTTAGTGACCGGAACTGAGCCTGTGGTTAGCTGGTTTAGGATATAGCCATGTTTGGGCAATTTGGTGATGATAAATGTCAGCTCATCAGATGGGATGTCAGTGTCGGCGCCATTTAAAAGTGGAGTGTCAATAACAACGTTCATTCCCTCCATCACAACAAACTCCCGCATGAAGATCTCTGGCTTTTCATCATTAACAGGGCTGATAACAATGGGGAAAAAATGTCTCTCAGAGAAGTTGATGCCATCAGAGCACCTGAACGTGAACCTGTCCTCCACTGGCTCCACTCCTTTGTGGATGCTCTGCACGTAATTTATGTGATTATCTTTGATATCCTTAATGGTGAATGCACTGATTGCTGTCCCAGAGCGAGACTTTTCTGACCCCGGGGCAGGTGAGCTATTCTCCACATAGCCAGAGCTGGGCTGTACAATGATTGTGCAAAGGATGTCATCATTGGGAGTGTCCACATCCTCTGCACTTACATATCCGATATCAATGACATTCTTATCCCCTTCCATCACAATAAACTGTGGATGTACAGTGACAACTGGAGCCTGACTATCCACTGGAAGGACTGTAACCTCAACACGGACCCCGTTAACTTTGTTGCCCCCAACAGTCCATTCATCAGACATGTCAGTGAGTGTTAAATTGAAATAATCTGTTTTAGTAGCTAAGCCAATCTCCCCGCTTGTGTGGGCATATACTACCTGTCCATTGATGATGTCTCCTTGGGTAAACCTATCCAAGGGCACACCATTCACAAGGATCTCCCCATGCACTGGGGGATCTTCAACAATGAAGGTCAGCATGAGGTCATCTGTGTCCTCATCCTTGCCTTGGAGGACACTGGTTGTGATCTCAGTAGCACCATTTTCCAGGACATCAATGTGTGACCCAATTGTGCCAGGTGGCAAGCTGATAGCTGGTGGCTCATCATCCACTGGTTTTACAATGACCTTGACGGTGATTGTCACCACATGGACACCATCACTGACATCTAACAAGAAGCTGTCACTGGTGGATTCCCCCCCATCATGAATGTAAGAGATCTTACCACTCGAAATGTCATCCAGGTTGAACGCATCCCCTCTTGTGAGGTCTGTGAAAGCATATTGAACTTGACCATGCAGAGGAAGCTGGCTGAGGGTGAAAGAAATATGTTTCCTGTCAGTGTCGGGGTCAATAGTATCCAGCTCTGCACTGGTGAGGAGGTGAGTACCTCGTTCAAACACAGTAAAGCCTGTGTTGGTGATCTGAGGGGGTTTGTTGTCCACTGGCTTTAGATATATGGTGAAGGTGCCCTCCACACTGTTACCAGCATTGTCCTCAACAGTGTAACGGAATTGTACCACATGGGCAGTGATCCCTAGCTCCAGATCAGGAGGATTATATGCAATTTTGTGATGGTTCACTTGTGCTTGGGTGAATTCTGTGACTTCAGTGTCAGGGCTTTCTGTCAAAACAATTGATCCAAGTACAACAGGGTTATTCTCATCTGTGTCCAGTGGTGGCTGGATAAGAGTGTACTTCAGATCACGGTCCTCCGAATCTAAGTCTGTGTAACGCAGTAAGTGTTTACGGAAGTGTGTGAGCTGGTACTCGTGCACTGTCATCTGAAGTGTGGTCCCTGGGAAGAGCTCAGGTGGAACATCATCAATTGGGAGAATCTTAATAATAAAGGCGCTTTCTTCTGATTGATTGGGCGGATCGTTATCATCCTGAACCCGGAACACAAACTGGTCTGTAACAATATCAGTGATGTGGGGCCCTGTGTGATGGTAGAACAGCCTCCTATCTGTAATATCTAGTTGGAGCCATTCTGTCACTACTTTCTCATACATTTGATCATTGGTGTTGAACTTCCATGAAGAGGGGTCTTCAGGAGCTTCGGACTGACGTAGCAGGACCTCCCCAATTGCAGAAAATGGTGGCTCAATCATGAACTTAATGGTGGAGTCTTCCGAGTCGATGTCAGCAGCACTGAGCATCAGAGGGGAAATGGGAATCATCTGGTTCTTGAACAAGACCAGCCCAGTATTGGCGTTAATGATTGGAGGCTCATCGTCAGTCGGCACCACAGTAATGGGAAACAGAAACTCCACCTCATTTTTTCCGTCGGTCATCCGGAAAATTATGTTGTCACTGTAGGTGTCACTGCCATCATGCTGGTAGACAGCAATGCCTACATCCAGGTCCGCCACAGTGAAGAACTTCCTCTCAGAACCCAGGACTGTGAGCTCCCCGTGCCGCAGCCCATCGATCACAGTGATTTGGACATCAACCAGGTTGTCTTCATCACTAATCTGCAGGTTGTTTCCACTGAAGAGTGGCCTGGACTGCCCCTCGTAAAGGAGCTGCCCTGTGTTCCTTGTCACCACTGGAGCCAGTGAGTTCATAGGCTTCACGACTATCATGAAGGCAAAGGGGTCAGAGATGGCCCCGTCGGTGTCCACCACTTCAAACTCAATCTGGAAAATCCTTTCGGTGTCTGAATCCTCAGATGGGGGTTTGTAGGCTATTTTCAGGTCCTTCAGGTCCCCCTGATAAAAAGATGTGATGGGCAAATTCCTGTCATCGGTGCTAACAATATAGCCCTCCTCGAAGGACAATGGGGAGGTTATGTTAAAGATTAAATCATCAGTGTCAGATTCTGTGTCCTCCGCTGCCAACATGTCAGGAGTTATGGCAGTCATAACAAACTGATCGACCTCCATCATCATCATTGCCACAAAACTCGGCTTAGGGGCCGTATTCTCCTCTCCCTCTTTTATCCGCACCATTATCTGGAAAAGCTCATGTTTGAGGAGGTTGCCCTCCTTGTCCTGTAATTCCACAATCATCGGAACATAATCCCTATTCGGAGACTTGAGGGTGAACGTATGCTGGTAGCGAAAACCAGACTTCAGGAATTCATCACAGTCTATTGATTTTCCTAGTTTATCTTCATCAATGAGTCGGCCATATCTAGGCAATAAACCGCCACTGGCTAAAGATGTCACTTTGCACTGCTGTGAATTTCTGTCATAGGTGAACTCCAAAATCTTTTTGTCAATGGGATTACTATTGCCAAGCAGTTTTTCCACTATGAGTGGCATATTTTTAGTTATTATCTCCAACTGAGTGAAAACAACTTCGACCTCTATCATAAAAGGAATTATTACAGTATCAGTTTGAGTGTCATACCTGAGTTGTAGTTTTACTCTGTCCTTTGAAGGGCTCCTAGCGCCGAAGTGTGAGTATTTTACGTCATTAGGACCGAAATCGCAGGGAAACTTTTTGGGAGAAAGCAGTCCCGGTCTCTGTGACAGCGGGTCGTTGTCAAGAACAGTTATGCTGCATCTGTCTCCCGGTCGGACTTGGATGACTAAATCGTTGAACGGATCAATATAAACTGACCTCCCGAAAGGCACGTGAATCCCGTTGTTAGCCACTAATATCGCATCCTCGGAAAGTTCGGATCTGAGGGCATAAGACAATCCGTAGCTGTCAAGCGCTTGCCCTGATGCGCTGACTGTCAAAGTCGCAGCCAAAAAGATAAATCTGTAAAAATGCATTGTGGATGTGGAAGCAATCCCGTATTGGTTCAGGGGTGAGCCTCTACCCATTGAAACCGCGCTGGGAAACAAGAGCTGGTACGCAGATGCAAAGGCAGTCCGGGAAAGCGGAGAAAAGTTCACAGCAAACAGTCTGCATGCAGGAGCATCCCTCGTGCACCCTCCTGCGAGTAGGCGGCATTCTCCAAAGCTGCTGAAAGCACTGCGTTTTAAACTCCAGAAGCTTGAGAACGTGCAGTAAGCAAATCACGCCCACCTCTGTAGGCGATTGGATACTGTTCCACGGCGCAATGCCTCTGCGAGAGCATGTTGCAAATGGTAGGATTAAGTGAAATAAATCGTGGTAGGAGGGGTGAAAAGGGGGAATAACTTTTTGACGTGAAGATACCAGCGATAAAAAACATTAACACTGCGCCCCTGAGTTGATGTACAGTACGCACTTCCCGGGCAGATGTCACACCAGTTGTGCCACTTCAAAAACTGTTGTGCAGGCTAAAACAAACATTCTCGAAGTACCACATTCTGAGATGACATTTTATTTATGCCACACACGAATACATGACTGTCTTGGAACAATACTGCTTAAATTTCCACACTCATACATTTTATTTGCTCGAGGAAAAATACTCATTCAAAACAGGCCAGTCGACCGCAATTAAGTGTCCGTGAAGCTTTGTTCATTAAAAGCCTCTAGCTGCCCGTTATTGTACTGAACACGCACCTAATTTTTGTAAAGAAAACATGCTTTGGGTTTAACCAGCGCATTTTTTTGATGACACGGTGACTGTCGCAAGCATATATTTTGGCTCCCCCCATTGGTGAGCGGTTGTAATGACGTGGGCACCTGTATTCATGTAAATTATCACCATTGCAAAGGTGGGAACTCAATTATACCGATTCCTATACACACATTTAAGAGATATTACAATTTCGTTCTCGAACGATATATTGAAGCGTAACATTGGTCGTTGAGTGTTTCATCTGTTGTCAAAATCCGCGTGAATCTCACAATAAAACAGGAGATTACAACGTTTCTTCCAGGACATGGTTGCCTCATTTATCAGGATTTTTTTGTAAAAGTTTTTGTAAAAGTTCCAACGGGAAGGTGTTATTGGGGATAATTCATATTTACCAGATGAGTTCATGCAGTATGACAACAACCTCAGTCTGACAACAACTAGTAGTAGTAGTAGTAGTAGTAGTAGTAATTATTATTATTATTATTATATTAATAACTGAACAGAGCAGCAAGAGCAACAAAAATTAAAAGGGCACTAAATTAAGCTACTAAAGAGTTCTTAAAGGGAATCCAATAATGTCTTATAATGCAGACATTCACTTATCAGACACCATTGAGTATGCCAACTTAGTGATCTTGTGTTGACTGCACTTAAAACATGTAAAAAATGTACCTTATTTTCTTTAAGCTCCTTCCACACAATGCAATTATGTTGGCCAACACAATTTTTTTGAGGTAATTGGTTTCCACAAAACATTTGAGTTCACCACACTATCAGGGTTTACAGTGTAGGGCTACCGTCATTTTGATTCAAAAAAGGATGCATGCTTGAGTATAAGTGATGTACTTTTTAAAACTTGGCTGCGCCTATCTTGGCACTTTCACAAAATATGAACAGGTGAATGCATTGCAATTTTTCTTCTGCATACATGGAACCGGAAATAACATCTGCAATTATTTTTTTCTGGATAGCTTCATTGCTTATTTATTTGCGTAGCCTGAGGCTGATAGCTTGGAAACCAAATACAAACTGCAGACAGGACCAATCAAGAATTAATAGAAATAGCTTGTGGGAACACCGCTTCATTCAGTGGAGGCAGTGCTTGTGGCTTGAGGGTTAATCCTCGCTTGCCAATAAACCCACTCCTGGCACATATAAACATGCAAACATTTTTCTCTCTTATCTTGGTCGAGTGATTGGGAAAACACAAGGAGAGTATTGTAGGCTTGGGCTTTGGGAACTTATTTGACATCCCGAAATTCACAACAAAATGGCAAGATTGAGGGACCTCTACTTGGTCAGGTCCCATGAACCTGACCGACATCCTTCACGCAAAATTATACAAATTACTGAGGAAGTGCAGTGCTTGGACAGGATTCATGCTTTTTGCTTTTTTTTGGGTGGGGGGGTCCAGGGACAGTTGTTTCATTTCTTGTGATTTTGCCAACTAGTCAAAAACCAATAACACTGGAATAACCAATTTGCTGTAGATTAAACTTTGATGTGTCAATGACTTGAAACAATGTATTTAAATGATTTTAAGAGATACATTATGTAGAGGTTACAAAACTGATATAGATTCAGTCACTACACTGATACAACCATCCAAGTGTACAGTGATGGTTCTAACACGTGCCATAGATGGTTTTAAAATGCACGAAATATGCATAATTAATCAATCAAATACACAAAAATGAAAAGGATTATTTATCATTCAACATTATTTTAAATGATTACCTCAATCCAAGCACATCCTCACTGTTATACAATTTAAAAAGGGTGGAGGGACTGTATATAATAAATTCCCCAATAGAAATTGTTCAATGAGGAAAATATATTAATAATTGAAGTTTGCTTCCTATTGTGGCACACTTTACCAAAATCAAGAACCAACCAATGTCATTATCTTTTGTCTGGATTCTGGATGCAGCTTTGCAGTACTCACATGGTTCACGAATCCATTGTGCCTATAACAGTCGACCGTCTTCGTTGAAGCCATAAAACCATCACTTCCACCACTTCACTCATTCCGGAAAGTTACAGCTCAACTGTTTGGCTGATTGGCATGACAGTAGTCTCATTTTTATTGAATTTTTTTTTTTTCTTTCGATAAGAGATGAAACAAAGTTTGAAAGACATACATGAATTTGAAACCCTCTCCAGCAAAGGAAGTGGAACTTTGCAGTCTGTCTCCCTGTTTCTGATATTTAGTCTCTGCTGTGAGCAAACACATGCATCTGACTACTATTATGCTGCTGATTATCATTAAGTAAACATGCAATCTAGTTAATGACAGCCTTTGGGTTTTTAGAATATAAATGAACATACTTAGTTCAGGGATGGTTGTAACAAGGTGTATCAGTTATCCTAGTAACACCAGCCATGTTATCACCTCATGTGAACTAGCTTGACTGCTTGATTGCCACTTGCTAGTTATTTCTAACATAGAAAACAAGGATTCTAATAATATTTCTTTGGATTCCTACACATTTGATCTCAGAACAGTATTCAAAAAATACATCTGATGTAGAAGTTAATTTTTTTCCTCAAAAAAATTATGTTTTGATGATTTCATGATTTCAAATGAACATTCCATAAAGAAATGACCTGAAAGTCAAACAGTATTCTGAGTGGTCCAGAGAAATAGGCTAGTGATGCCGGCATGCAGTAGCATAGAACAGAAGTGTTTATGATCGTGTTCAATTAAACTTGAAACGCTGCTGGTCTCAAGAGCTGCGGGATTAGCTGCGTTCATTTCAGCTTCACATTTTTATGCAGATATGGAGTTACTCTTGTCCGTCCGTCTGTTCGTCTGTATGGACAAGATGTTATCTATCTGCTTCCCCACAAAAACCTCTGGACAGAATTCAGCGAGCTTTGGTAAATGCTTTCTGCATAAATAGAAGTTTTGCATCTTATATTTTATTTGACAAAATTGGATAATTTCACAATTTTAGGGGCTTCACAAACTCTCAGTGGCGGGAGCATCTGTGTTCAAGGACACAAATTTTCTGGTTTTTCTTAGCTTTTCTGTGAAGTGGCACTAAATGGTACGTAGTGGTCACTTATGTGCATTCTCTCATTGTAGCATATCCACGTTCTATTGCAGTCACAAAGTCTTTTATGCAAAGTGAAAAACTCTATCCCCATTCCAGTATGTAGACTGTGGACAAGGAGGTGTTTAATACTTGTAATGCATCCTTTCCTTAATTTAAATCACACCAAATGTGTCACTCATTACAAATAAAGACACTGCTTTTGAATGTAAGTGATATATTCAATGGAAAATGTTGTTTCAGGAAATGTAAATTTTTTTGGGGGTTGCAGTAATTGAACTGATTAGCCCAGTAGACACTGATATATAAATGAAGAGTATCTTTCCAAAACATAATAAGCACCAAAATTACAAAAATTGAGATAATACCATAGAGTGATCGCCCTGTGCTTCTTGCACATGGTGCAAAACCCGTTTTTAGAAATTCATACTATAAGCTGTATTTTTTGATGGTCAAGGTTTGTGTTTTTCCATATAATATGATAGGCGCCAGCCGCCAACTTAGAAAACGTTGATTAACTCAAAGTGTGACCTCAACCGTTTTCAACTTATAGTCCATTGAAAATCTGTGACATTCAGTTTGACCTTTCAAGGTCACTCAAGGTCAAAGGTCATGGTGTCAAATAAAAGTCCATATAGGAGTTCCTATATGCTCACGATAGTAAATATATGTCTATCTGCAACCGTTTTTAGTTGCATGATAGAGTTTAAGAAGGCATCTGTGGATGGCACGGCGGACTGTGTTTACAGACAGTGGTTTCTTGAAGTATTCCTGGGCCCATTTAGTAATGTCAATGACAGAATCATGCCGGTAAGTGATGCAGTGGCGTCTGAGGGCCCGAAGATCTTGGGCATCCAGTAATGGTCTTCGGCCTTGTCCCACACGCACAGAGATTTTTCCAGTTTCTCTGAATTTTTTGATGATGTTATGCACTGTCGATGATGAGACCTTCAAAGCCTTTGCAATTTGACATTGAGGAACATTGTTTTAAAAGTATTCCACAATTTTTTTTTTTTTTTTTTTTTTTAAATTTGGCATCTCAATCCCACCCGAATCTGGCATGCCCAATTGGTGAAATATGTACAAAGAGTGTCGACCCCTTGCTGCCAACTCAGGAGAGCGAAGACAGTTCAAAGCCTGCCTGTCAGCCACTGCTTCTTATATTTGGTTGAATCTTCATTCAGAGGGGCAAGGATATGAACAGACTGTTTTTAAAGGAGGCGCTTTGAGCAATGAACAAAGCTATTTATTTATTTCCCTTTCCTTCCCAATTTGAAACCCTGCAAAATTGTGCCTTCTGAAAAAAAGCTGCCGACCACTGCCGGGTGGTACGACCATAATGACTCAAACCCGGGTTGTCTTTGTTCGAACCCTTTAACGTGGAAATCACTTCTGCAGAGCCTTAACCAAGTGAGCTATCCTGCAGCTCCGTATTCCACAATTTTTTTATGCAAACCTTCACAGGTTGGAGAGCCTCTGGCCATCTTTACTTCTGAGAGACTCCGCCTCTCTAAGACATCCCTTTTATAGCCAATCATGTTACACACCTGATGCCAGTTAACTTAATTACTTGCTAAATGTTCTTTCAGCTGATTCTCTTATATATTAATTGCTTTTTCAGCCCTTTTTTTGCCTGCGTCCCAACTTTTTTGAGACCTGTTGCAGCCAGAAAATTTGAAATAAGCTCATTTTGTGGATAAAAATGTAAAATGTCTTTGTTTCAACATTTGAAATGTTATCTATGTTCTATTGTAAATAACATATTGGCTCATAAGATCTGAAAGTCATAGCATTTTGATTTTATTCACAATTTACACTTCGTCCCAACTATTTCGGAATTGGGGTTGTAGATCAAGAGACATGAGTAACACTCAGTGAAATCTTTGAATGCACAGTAGCCAGCAGAAAGAAACCAGTAGGTTAACAAAAGACCTGTAAAGTAAATAAAAGAGAACAAAACAACAACAATCAGGCATCGTGGGGCCGTGATGTCAGGAGAGTTACACTGAGGGCAGTGAGGTAGGGGAAAGCTGGAGCCTGAAGAGGTTGGTCAGACTGCGCTTGAAGATGCTCAAGGACTCTGACATTCTGACCTCAATAGGTGGATCATTCCACCAATGGGGAGCCAGGACAGACAGTCTTGAGCGGGATGAGCAGGAGCGGACAGGAGGTGGAGCCAAGTGACCCGAAGTGGCAGAGCGAAGTGGTCCAGTAGGCGTGTATAGTCTAAACAGCTTCTGGATGTATGCTGGAGCTCTTCCTTTGACTGCCTGATAGGCTAGCATCAATGTCTTAAATTTGATGCGAGCCACAATAGGCAGCCAGTGAAGGCTAGCGAGCAGGGGGGTGGCATGGGAGTGTCTAGGGAGGTTATGGACCAGGTGAGCTGCAGCGTTCTGGATGAGCTGCAGAGGTCTGATGGCAGAAGCTGGGAAGCCAGCGAGAAGGAGTTGCAGTAGTCCAGGCAGGAGAGGATCAGTGCTTGGAGATAGGAGCTGAGTCGAGTAGGTGGCGAGGAAGGGGCGGATTTTTTAGATGTCGGCAATGCGAATGCTTCCCTGAAGCATAAATTTTGATTCTAATTGGGGGGGGAATAATAAATAACGCTCAAAATTCGCTGACATTTTTCACCTCATACAAGCCCAATTCCGAAATAGTTGGGACAAAGTGTAAATTGCGAATAAAATCAAAATGCAATGACTTTCAAATCAGCACCAGCCAGTATTTTATTCACAATAGAACAGAGATAACATAGCAAACGTTGAAACTGAGAAATTTTACAATTTTATCCACAAAATGAGCTCATTTCAAATTTGATGGCTGCTACAGGTCTCAAATAAGTTGGGACAGGTGCCTGTTGGGTCAGGAGTCATGACTGGTGGGAGTGTGTCGTTTTTCCAATGGCGAGTGGAAGGAAAATATTCAGATGACACACAAGTCATTTGATAAATCATTCGGATTAATGGTACAAGTTAAGAGACCCTAAGGCATTACTGTTCAAGCAATACCCTTGCAGACGAAGATTGCTACTGCTCAGTACAAACTTGCTAGTTAGTCAGAGCTCAGAGATGTCGCTAGGCAGTTTGGTGTTTATATGTTCTCAACATTTCTGGGTCTCTATTCAATCTCGCAATCGATACGACAGTTAACAAGCATGGAGGACAGTATCGGTTGCGAGGTTGAGTGGGGAAATTAAAAACACATTCCGACCATTGTTAAGATTCTTTCACGCTAGATTGGTACGATGTGTTACATTCCTCCATCTCCCTTTTGAATTTCGCAGCCGGCAACAGAATTATTTCCTTAATCTTCGTATTGAATCTCGCGACCGATGCGAGAAAACAGGAACAATGAAGGGACTTGGGATACATTATCATCAGAGGTGTATAGTAATGAAGTACATATACTTCGTTACAACAGAAGTAGTTTGAGGATTTGTACTTCACTTGAGTTTTTTTTTAAACCGGGACTTTTACTTTTACTCAGTGGCGGATCCAAGGGGGGGCACACAAGGGCGCTGCCCCCCCCCTTTTTTCGCAGAGAAGTGAAAAAATTTATTTTGTTTGATTCCTTGCCTAATGAGTAATTAATTATAATATACATTCTCATCAGCGCCATTTTATTTTGTGATTATGTCCTATTATTTTGCAAATGAGAGGGCTCGCGGTTTGCAAAATGTTTTTTCGTAGGAGAAGTCTTAAAATTTTATAAATATTCATGAGGAGCCATCATCTGATTGGTTAGGGTTAGGTTTAGCCTACTATGAACACCAAGCCAGCGTCACCAACGCAAGTCAACGTCGTCACTGGCCAATCAGATGACGGCTGCTCATGAATATTTACACCCAGACTTCTCCTGATGGAAAATTGCGTTGTTAATAACAGTCTAAAAAACATTTTTTCAGTCCTTCCACTTCCAGGCGAAAATGTCAGAAAGCAATGGAGAGGCATTGCTTTCTGACATTTTCGCCTGAAGTCGAGTTTTTCGTGTGAAAATGCGTTTTTTAGACTGTTACCACAACGCAATATTTTAAATAAATAAACAGACATTAAAACAGACATTTGAGGCTCAGCCTTTCAAATGCAAAAAAAAAAAAATGACCAGCTGTTTGGCCATCATGATCCTCGTAGCAAGTAATTTTCATTTGCAGGGGGACATGGAAGCAGTAAGACTGACTTTAAATTAATAGGCTATCGCAAGTATGCGTTCGGTTAAAATTTGCTTGAGCTTACAAAAGGACCCCACTGGACCAGTTGTTCATAGCCTACTATTTGATGTATATTGAATCGTTGTTTTACGGTGCCAAATAAAATTTGTCCTGGAATACCGGAAGACTTTCCAAATTTTCCATTCCAAAACCCCGTCTTAACGTTCAGAATCACCTGCCAGTAAACTTGCAACCAGCGAGTACTGCGGTTCTGAAGCTAGTGAGCTATTCTATGCCCTTTAGAGTCTGTAAGATATGTCACATTTAAAAAAGGTTATGTGTGAGTCAATCCAATTAGTCCAATAGTCTTCTTGAAAAATTATAAATGGCCCTCAAGTCACATTTCTTTTTCACATTCATTCATGTAAATATAATATAATAATAATAATATTTCCATTAAAAAATAATTTATATGTTGACAATGTTATGTTTTAATGTAGACAGCATCATTGTATTAAATTTATTTCAGGACATCTTTAGGATAAATAGGATCTTTAATATGAATAAATGTTTTTGGACATTACCCACCCAACCACTGCCTCCAGTTTAGTAAATTCACTCACGTGCAGAAATTCAATTTAATGGTGACTCGGATTATGTGTATGACAACACTTCCTACTCTCACAACACTTGGGAGTGTTTTGGAAGCATTAAAGCCTCGTCTTTTAGAACCATTTTGAAAAAAGGCAATCACAGCATTGTAATAACTTTTTTTTATAGATATATTTATTGGGGATATTCAGAGTATAAAATGAACAAATACACTGGATGCACCAACTTATTCTCCATTTTCATGACAAAACAAAACTACAAGGAAGGCATCCCCCCACACACACAAAAATACACACAAACCCCACTGTATGGTCTGATCAGTACATCACTCAGCAATGTTTTGTATTACTAAAAGAAGATATACACTAATATGGCCACCAACTGAGAAAATAACTGTATAAATAATAAAATCCAAAAATGTATAAAGCAGACAAACAAGAAAAGAAAAAAAAAATTAAATGCATTGATAAGTCAATCATTAGGATCTAGCCGTGGTAAAATGTCTAGAAAAGGGGTCCAAATACGGTCAAAGTTTGAGAGTTTTTTCCTGACAGAGTACAAAATTTTCTCAGGGGTACAATAGGATGCAAGTTCATTGATCCAATGTTTCCGTGCTGGGGAATGATCAGACTTCCAGTTTTTATGCATACATTTTTTCGCTGCAGTGCCTGCCAGCAAGATAAAATACTTCTTATAATGAGTCATGTTAAGTGAGCTGACATCACCCAGTATCCATACCTTAGGATCAGAGTCAGTTTGAAATTTTGTTACTTGAGAAACGGTTGCAATAATATATTTCCAAAAAAGCTCTAGGTCTGGACAGCTCCAGAGCACATGAAGGAGAGTTCCAGTAAACCTTTTACACCTCTGACATATGGCAGAAACATCAGCATTAATCTTATTCAGTCTATAAGGGGTATAATACGTTCTTTGAAAAATGTTAAATTGAATTTGTCTGTGTTTGGTAGATATTAATACAGTCTGCGATTTTTCTAAAAGACTACTCCAGTCATCATCATAAGAATATTCCAAGTCCAATTGCCATTTTTGCTTTATTGGAGATCTATGATATGCTGGGAGGTTATTAATAAGGATATTGTATATCGATGATGTTAAGCCCTTTGTTGAGGTAAGTCTGGTATTAAGCAGTCGACTTTCCAATGGTGATTCCTCTGGTATATTAGGGAAAAAACCCAGTGACTGGCTTCTGATCCAATGTCTTAGTTGTAGATACTTGAAATGATTATGCCTCGGTAGACTGAATAATTCAGATAACTGGAGGAAACTAGCAAAGATGCCATTGATATATAGGTCACCAATCTTTTTGATACCTTTTCTGGTCCAACTTTGTAGAACACGGTCAGCAATGGGACTCGGTATATTGGGATTGTCATAAAGAGGTGTCATGGTTTTGCCCCCGCCAGCTGAAGACACAAAGACGGCGGGCACTGGGACCATGTACCCAAAAAGAGATAAAGGGACCCACACGCACAGGCTGAGTAAAAATATAAAAAGTTTTACTTAAAAGATAAAACCATACAGGAGAGGAGCAGCAGCAAAAACACAAACATCAGGACACAGAATGCAGCTGCACTGCCAAACTGGCAGTACAGTGCTTAAATACTCTTGCCTGCACCTCCACCTCAACGAGCAACAGGTGTGGCTCGCTGAAGTGGAGGTGCAGACAGTAGGAGGGGGGAGGGACTGCAGGGCAGAACCATCACAAGAGGAGTGTGAACAAATAATGTATTTGAACCTATAAGAGAGTATGAGAATCCTGCCATGCGCCACATGTATCCAAAAGAAATGGGTTTTTTGTAATCATAGAAAGTTTCTTCCTTGAACCCAGGAAAGGTATAACTGACAGTGGAACACTCTTCATCTCATATTGAGACCCATCTCACATTACTGTTCTTTGAGCGCAACCAGATCCATATTGTATGGAATTGTGAAGCTAGATAATAGCATCTAAAGTTTGGAAGATTTAGGCCAACTTTGGAGTATGGAGCCTGCAGTGTACACAGTAAAAATCCCAGTGTTAATTTAACTCCAATAGAGTTCATTTGAGTCCAAGATGGATGGGTTGGTCTCAGATAAACTCTAATGGAGTTGAATTAACACTGGGATTTTTGCTGTGTAGTGAGCTTGACCCTTGGGGGTTTCTTATGCCACAGAAATGTAGATATAGCCTTATTGAGGTCTTTAAAAAAATACATTGGCATTTTCGAAGGAATGCAGTGAAATAAATAAATACATTTTGGGAGTATATTCATTTTAATTGTGTTGATCTACCGATTAATGACAGAGGTAAATCCATCCACCGCTCAAGTTCCATTTTAGTTTAATTCAACAGTCTCACGTAGTTTTCTTTGTGGATTCTACCAAAGGAACCACTGACATTAATACCTAGGTATTTAAAACCGCTGAGACAGCATTTCAGGGGTCTAAAGAGAGTCTTAGTATCTTTGTCAGATATGTTAATTGGGAAGACCTCACTTTTTGAATAATTTATCTTGTAACCCGATACTGCAATGTATTCCCTGATACACTGAAACACTAGCGGAAAAGAACTTACTGGATGCGTTAAAAATAATAAAAGGTCACCAGAGTAAAGAGCAAGTTTGTGTTCATCTGTGCCAAACATTATGCCCGAGGTGGAAGGGTTTGAACGGATGGCGATAGCCAGGAGTTCAATGGCAATAGAAAATAAGCCAGGTGAGCTCGAGCATCCCTGCCTACATCCCCTGGAGAGCGACAAGGCGTCCGACAGAACTCCATTGGTCCGAATCTGTGCCCTCGGGTTGTTAAAGAGCGTTTTGATGTATTTGATGAATGTATCCCCAAAGTTCACAGTTTCAAGGGTCTCCAAAAGGAAACTTGGCTCTATTCTGTCGAACGCCTTATCGGCATCCATCAAAATAATCACCATGGGCTGTTGTCGTTTCTGTGCAGCATCTATTTTATGAAACAATCGCCGTACATTATCTGCTCCTTGTCTGTTTCTGATGAATCCCGTTTGGTCTGCATGGATAATTTCAAGGATGATTTTCTCCAGTCGTAATGCTATTATTTTGGATAGAATCTTGTAATCGGAATTTAATAAACTAAGGGGCCTGTAGGAGCCACAGTTTTGTTTGTCTTTGCCTGGTTTAGGCAACAGTGTTATCGTGGCAACCTGCATTGAATGAGGTAGTACTTGATTATCTAGTGCTTCTTTGATCATATTTGTAAGAGGAGCCAGCAGTTAGCATTGTAGTAACTTTTTACAAGCTGTTGAGGGTGGTATCTTTTACTAAACCTGGTTTAGGGACTTGGGGGAGAGGGGGGATTTGGTGATCTGTTAACATCTGCTAAAATCACAGATGCATATAGCCACTGGGTTTGCATGTTAGATATACACAACAATTATTTTGTTGAGACTATTTGGTGTTATATAAACTGAAAAACTAATAATATCAATGTTTTATGGGAAATATGGTCAAACCCTTTAAAGGGATAGTTCACTTTTTTGAAGTGGGGTTGTATGAGCTACAAATTGCCACTACTTACATTAGATGCAGTAGAAAGCTCACTGATCTCCTCCAGGTAGCTGCACCAGGGCACAGTGCTGGGTGGAAATTTAGGCGATACACTGTTGTGAATGGAAACACAGAAACAGCGTATTTTCGCGGCCTAAAAGAGGTCCTACCTGAAAATAATACACCATTTCAACTGTACGCTATATTTAAAAAAAAATACGAGGCGCATCGTAGTTCACTGCGCGCTTCCTGGATCTGCACCTGGTACTACATTTAAAAGATAAAAAAGTATACTTTCACTTCGTTACTTTGACACTGGCCACTTTGTTACTTGTTACAAATTAAAATATGAATGTAATTCATCATTTAAGGATTATCTGGATTTGGCGTGTTTGAGAAGAACAACGGTGCTCGGCGGGGTATCTTTGTGCAGATGTGTCCGCCGGCGGACATGGAGCAGCAAGTTTATGCACGCATTTACAATATTCTATCACTAGATGGCACACCAGGATCAGTTATTGAATATTCACAAGCAAGCCGAGCTCGAACATGGTTTAGAATATGGACGAGTTCTCTCCAATCCATGTTTTTCAGGAGTTGCCTGAAAAAAACTCCTCAGCTAAGCCTGATGTGCAAACTGCTCAATATACTTGCCCAAAGTATCTATCCAGCAGTTCAAAAAAAATTATCTCTTGCTACAGAAATAATCCTTGTCCTCTGCAGCAACCACTTCAGCTACAGTGAGCAAATGGTATCCCAATTCCCCTGAAAATTGATTAAAGAGCACAAGCAGAGAACAAAGAGTGGTTCCTTTGCTTCTTTCTATGCGTACTATGAAAAATACTTTGTACTTGTACTTGCACTTTTGATACTTAAGTATATTTTTTACAAAATACTTTTAGTACTTAACCCCTTTGCGCAGAAGCCAAATCTGGCTATTTAGGTGTTACCTTATTTAAGGCTTTATAATTCAAGATTGCAGCTTCACGGACAGGAAAATTTTGGCTCAATTGAGTCTAGACACTTGAAGCATTTAGACTCCCATCGTATTTCAGTTTATTTTTATGATTTTGGTTGAGAAAAGGGGCTGCAAACACAAAAAAATCTTCATGAAAATTCAACATTGAAATTGCAAAAAAATAAATAAATAAATAAATAAAGAGAATTGAAAAACTGCTGGGGCTTAAAACTATACATTTCTGGGATCATAAATTTCTTGACCACAAGTATAATCCATCTTGAAGAGTACATTCTAGATTACCCACTTGCTATGAGCCAAATTAGACAGCTATCTAGGTGGCTCCCCAAAGTCTGAGATCCATCAAAATGGTGCACTGTCAAATCATTAAATAATTATATATTTAACACAAATTAACTTTTGAGGCATGAAATTCAACATGAACTAATGATTTTCTGGTTGAGTTTAGCATGAATTTATCAATATCAGTGCAGTTGAACATCAGTGGTCACCAGTAACCTCTCAAAACACAAAACATGCCTTTTCTCCATAATAAAGTTTACAGTTTTGTCAATTTTTCTTCAAAGTCCCCCAAGCATTAAATAAACTGCTGATTAAACAGCCAGACCATTCACCCTGCAATGAAAAGCTAACCGCTCTCACATCCGAGGTCACAACCTTACCTTATAAGGGTCAACTCACTAACTCAGTATATCTGAATTCTGAAATATACCTTATTTTAACAGGACAGACATTCCACTCTCAGGAAAAATCTAACGATATATGCCTCCCTAGATTCAACAGAATGGTGCAATGAACGTACCGGGGATCTACCGACGTGCGTGAGCTGCATGCATTTGGAGAAACGAAAACCTCGGCATTTGATTTCTTTAAACGCGGTATAAATTCTGAAGCAAAAAGCCACATTGAGCAAAATGCAAACAGAGTAGAAGTATAATGTCTCTTTATTGATTCCCTCCTCCAGAGACAGATGTATCGGGTAGAAGGAACCCTCCAGTCCTGTTTCATTCGGAATAATTCCCATTGACCATGTCCATACAACATTTAAATCTCGTAAATGAAACTGAACACATCAGGCCAGTTTCGGGTGTCTTTTTTTCTTTGAAATCGCATCATTTTCAGCTGCGCAACCGTGCCTAACATAGACCCTGCGTCTCTCTGTGGGTTGATATTTATAAATCTGACTTTCAATGTATACCCACAGAGACACTGCTTGATCCATTCACTTCAGGCATACTTTTTCGCTCTACGTCTGTAACATTTCCCCAACTCTTCGGATCGTAACAAATCAAATGCACATACCTTCCTAGCTAAGACAGCTAGACTCAGCGGCGAGTACACGCCGCCGGTAGATGCCTTCCGTGCGGAGATGTGAGCAAAAACTTCCTCCGAAACGACTCTTGTGGCCATGTGTTCTAATCCTGACATGCAACGGTACGCCAGGGAATTCCCATTAGAAGACATGGTGACGTGTTTGAACCGCATCGCTTCGGAGGAAGTTTTTGCTCATATCTCTGCACGGAAGGCATCTACCGGCGGCGTGTACTCGCGGCTGAGCCTAGCTGTCTTAACCAGAACCTAAAACAGAGATCCTGTCAAAAAAGCGACTTCAACTTAAAAAAATTAATTTACCGTTGCATTGAACCACTCCAAATTCTAAGGTAAAACCAACATTTCGCCTCATTTAAGTGCATACGAATCCTTGGGGACGATACATACTGATTGTCATAAACTGGAAATTTTTGTGTTAAAGGTAGGGTAGGAAATCCTGGAAAAACGGTTCGAGCAAGCCACATTTGGAAAATACACAATTCAACAGTCCAAACCCCTTCCTCAGACTTCCCCCCGAAGCCACACCTCCAGAGTACAGGAACGCGCAATGCTTGGGAGGGGGGAGGGACAAATGGCAGTTGAGTTTGATTGACATATCACCATTCAATCATTTTGATAGGGCCGCTCAAAATGATTGGATGGTGTTTTTTAGTCCTGTACGCGCCACAGGTGACTAAAATTATTTATTTTTGTGTTAGAGCATTTAATTAATTGGTTACAATTGGGGTGTGAAGAGGATTTTAAGCAATATAGTAAAAAGTGCCCCAGGAAAACATCTCCTACCCTACCTTTAATCATGGCTGCTGTATCAGCAGAAACCTGAGGTTTCTTTTACAACTAGCGTCCAAATAAGACTTTTAATTTAAAGTATGCCGATCATTTAGCCAATCGGTGACCTAAAAATTGATGATGGCATTGGAACACTGTGTTACTTGGCACTGGAGGCCTCCTGAAATGGATTCTGACACCCATTCTGGATTCAGATATGTCCAATTGCACTCAATTTCTCATCAATTAGATTCAATTTGAAAAGCCCTTGTTTTAACATTTTGTCTCTGGCCATATTTTTATAGAACAGGAAACTGAGCTGACAACCTCCCCAGAAAACAAGCAATTTCTTTTAAGAGTAGTCTTTTAAATTTACTTGTTTGTTGTTTTCAATTGCTTCAGTCAGTGATTAAATCATCTGAAATCATCAGTCTAGTGGGGTTCCCGCTGCCCACCCCCACCTCTTGGGAAACGTTTGGAAATGCCTGAAAGGGTTGACCTTGATCTACAGCAAACTTGTCTTTCTGTTCGACCCCAGGAGATGAAGCTTGAGAAGGGAATTTATTTGCACCTGGCAGAACCAGTTATCCCATCCGCTAATGGCTGAGTTCATTGCCTAGGTCTGAATTACTCTTTTCTGTCAAAGGGACTCCTTCCTTGAATTTTGCTCTCAGAGTTGACATCATTTTCCTCAGTAAATGGTTAGCCATATAAGTGAAATTTATGCATAAAGTGTATGCATACATTTATGTGTTGTGATCCACACAAGAATCCAGATGGAGAGGCATAGTACAATCCAATAGTAGGGTTTATTAATAGGAATACGGTAATGACAGATATGGACAGAGCCCAGAGTAGGATGGCACAGTTCAGTTCAGATTGTAATGTGCTTGGGTAGTGCATATCCGTGCCTGGCCAATTGTGTCCTGAGGCAGAAACCAGATGGAGATCACCCTCGCCTGAGCAGAACTATCAGATGGCAGATTCAGAGAGATTGGCAGGAATGCAGTCCCAATCCTGAGGACCGTAACAGGCTTGGTAGGTGTCCCTAATAAATTGGGCTGAGGAACATACTGAAGAGTTGGGTTAACGAGAACATGGGCAATCCTGGAGACCGGGAAATAGTCTTGGGGGCGCATTCCTATTAATAAGGCTAAGAATAGCACCAGCATATTTCGCTATATTTAAAGATTATAATAAATTCCTGCAGATGATGAATTCAGAAACAAGGACCCCACACACACAAAAAATACACACAAACCCCACTGTATGGTCTGATCAGTACATCACTCAGCAATGTTTTGTATTACTAAAAGAAGATATGCACTAATATGGCCACCAACTGAGAAAATAACTGTATAAATAATAAAATCCAAAAATGTATAAAGCAGACAAACAAGAAAAGAAAAAAAAAAATTAAATGCATTGATAAGTCAATCATTAGGATCTAGCCGTGGTAAAATGTCTAGAAAAGGGGTCCAAATACGGTCAAAGTTTGAGAGTTTTTTCCTGACAGAGTACAAAATTTTCTCAGGGGTACTATAGGATGCAAGTTCATTGATCCAATGTTTCCATGCTGGGGAATGATCAGACTTCCAGTTTTTAAGTATACATTTTTTTGCTGCAGTGCCTGCCAGCAAGATAAAATACTTCTTATAATGAGTCATGTTAAGTGAGCTGACATCACCCAGTATCCATACCTTAGGATCAGAGTCAATTTGAAATTTTGTTACTTGAGAAACGGTTGCAATAATATATTTCCAAAAAAGCTCTAGGTCTGGACAGCTCCAGAGCATATGAAGGAGAGTTCCAGTAAACCTTTTACACCTCTGACATATGGCAGAAACATCAACATTAATCTTATTCAGTCTATAAGGGGTATAATACGTTCTGTGAAAAATGTTAAATTGAATTTGTCTGTGTTTGGTAGATATTAATACAGTCTGCGATTTTTCTAAAAGACTACTCCAGTCATCATCATAAGAATATTCCAAGTCCAATTGCCATTTTTGCTTTATTGGAGATCTATGATATGCTGGGAGGTTATTAATAAGGACATTGTATATCGATGATGTTAAGCCCTTTGTTGAGGTAAGTCTGGTATTAAGCAGTCGACTTTCCAATGGTGATTCCTCTGGTATATTAGGGAAAAAACCCAGTGACTGGCTTCTGATCCAATGTCTTAGTTGTAGATACTTGAAATGATTATGCCTCGGTAGACTGAATAATTCAGATAACTGGAGGAAACTAGCAAAGATGCCATTGATATATAGGTCACCAATCTTTTTGAACCCTTTCCTGGTCCAACTTTGTAGAACACGGTCAGCAATGGGACTCGGTATATTGGGATTGTCATAAAGAGGTGTCATGGTTTTGCCCCCGCCGGCTGAAGACACAAAGCCGGCAGGCACTGGGACCATGTACCCAAAAAGAGATGAAGGGACCCACACACACAGGCTGAGTAAAAATATAAAAAGTTTTACTTAAAAGATAAAACCATACAGGAGAGGAGCAGCAGCAAAAACACAAACATCAGGACACAGAATGCAGCTGCACTGCCAAACTGGCAGTACAGTGCTTAAATACTCTTGCCTGCACCTCCATCTCAACGAGCAACAGGTGTGGCTCGCTGAAGTGGAGGTGCAGACAGTAGGAGGGGGGACGGACTGCAGGGCAGAACCATCACAAGAGGAGTGTGAACAAATAATGTATTTGAACCTATAAGAGAGTATGAGAATCCTGCCATGCGCCAAATGTATCCAAAAGAAATGGGTTTTTTGTAATCATAGAAAGTTTCTTCCTTGAACCCAGGAAAGGTATAACTGACAGTGGAACACTCTTCATCTCATATTGCTCTAGTGAGACCCATCTCACATTACTGTTCTTTGAGCGCAACCAGATCCATATTGTATGGAATTGTGAAGCTAGATAATAGCATCTAAAGTTTGGAAGATTTAGGCCACCTTTTGGAGTATGGAGCCTGCAGTGTGTACACAGTAAAAATCCTAGTGTTAATTTAACTCCAATAGAGTTCATTTGAGTCCAAGATGGATGGGTTGGTCTCAGATAAACTCTAATGGAGTTGAATTAACACTGGGATTTTTGCTGTGTAATGAGCTTGACCCTTGGGGGTTTCTTATGCCACAGAAATGTAGATATAGCCTTATTGGGGTATTTAAAAAAAATACATTGGCATTTTCGAACGAATGCAGTACATTTTGGGAGTATATTCATTTTAATTGTGTTGATCTACCGATTAATGATAGAGGTAAATCCATCCACCGCTCAAGTTCCATTTTAGTTTAATTCAACAGTCTCACGTAGTTTTCTTTGTAGATTCTACCAAAGGAACCACTGACATTAATCCTTGGGGACGATACATACTGATTGTCATAAACTGGAAATTTTTGTGTTAAAGGTAGGGTAGGAGATCCTGGAAAAACGGTTCGAGCAAGCCACATTTGGAAAATACACAATTCAACAGTCCAAACCCCTTCCTCAGACTTCCCCCCAAAGCCGCACCTCCAGAGTACAGGAACGCGCAATGCTTGGGAGGGGGGAGGGACAAATGGCAGTTGAGTTTGACTGACATATCACCATTCAATCATTTTGATAGGGCCACTCAAAATGACTGGATGGTGTTTTTTAGTCCTGTATGCTCCACAGGTGACTAAAATTATTTATTTTTGTGTTAGAGCATTTAATTAATTGGTTACAATTGGGGTGTAAAGAGGATTTTAAGCAATATAGTAAAAAGTGCCCCAGGAAAACATCTCCTACCCTACCTTTAATCACGGCTGCTGTATCAGCAGAAACCTGAGGTTTCTTTTACAACTAGCGTCCAAATAAGACTTTTAATTTAAAGTATGCCGATCATTTAGCCAATCGGTGACCTAAAAATTGATGATGGCATTGGAGCACTGTGTTACTTGGCACTGGAGGCCTCCTGAAATGGATTCTGACACCCATTCTGGATTCAGATATGTCCAATTGCACTCAATTTCTCATCAATTAGATTCAATTTGAAAAGCCCTTGTTTTAACATTTTGTCTCTGGCCATATTTTTATAGAACAGGATACTGAGATGACAACCTCCCCAGAAAACAAGCAATTTCTTTTAAGAATAGTCTTTTAAATTTACTTGTTTGTTGTTTTCGATTGCTTCAGTCAGTGATTAAATCATCTGAAATCATCAGTCTAGTGGGGTTCCCGCTGCCCACCCCCACCTCTTGGGAAACGTTTGGAAATGCCTGTAAGGGTTGACCTTGATCTACAGCAAACTTGTCTTTCTGTTCGACCCCAGGATAAAGCTTGAGAAGGGAATTTATTTGCACCTGGCAGAACCAGTTATCCCATCCGCTAATGGCTGAGTTCATTGCCTAGGTCTGAATTACTCTTTTCTGTCAAAGGGACTCCTTCCTTGAATTTTGCTCTCAGAGTTGACATCATTTTCCTCAGTAAATGGTTAGCCAAATAAGTGAAATTTATGCATAAAGTGTATGCATACATTTATGTGTTGTGATCCACACAAGAATCCAGATGGAGAGGCATAGTACAATCCAATAGTAGGGTTTATTAATAGGAATACGGTAATGACAGATATGGACAGAGCCCAGAGTAGGATGGCACAGTTCAGTTCAGATTGCAATGTGCTTGGGTAGTGCATGTCCGTGCCTGGCCAATGGTGTCCTGAGGCAGAAACCAGATGGAGATCACCCTCGCCTGAGCAGAACTATCAGATGGCAGATTCAGAGAGATTGGCAGGAATGCAGTCCCAATCCTGATGACCGTAACAGGCTTGGTAGGTGTCCCTAATAAATTGGGCTGAGGAACATACTGAAGAGTTGGGTTAACGAGAACATGGGCAATCCTGGAGACCGGGAAATAGTCTTGGGGGCGCATTCCTATTAATAAGGCTAAGAATAGCACCAGCATATTTCGCTATATTTAAAGATTATAATAAATTCCTGCAGATGATGAATTCAGAAACAAGGAAGATTACTGACCAGTGGCTCAGAGCATTATCAAGCAGTCCAGCAACTGGACAGACACAAAGTAAGGGATATACACCACAAAAAATCTGCAGGAATGGGGAAACACAAATGCACACATGCAAGATGTTAAACCAATCAATAGAGACAAAACACCTAAAAGACATGTAATTTGGGAGAGCAAAACATTGGGAATTCAGATAAGGGTTGTACCATTTATGCACTGATATGTTGCTGTGCTCAACAGCAATTTACACAGTTTCTGTGTCAAGGGATCACTAGAACAGTTGAAGAAGATGTGCTCCATGCAGTGTCTCCTTACAATATTCATTTGGGATCCATGCTATACTGTTCTCTTTTCCAGTTTAACTTTAATCTGAGGAAATTTCCAACAGTATTATAATTTAGAGCCCAAGTGCTTTCAGACTTGATAGCCCTTTATGCAGTCATTGTGCTGTGGTCATGCTTATATTATACCAAATCTTTGTATAACATTATGCTTTAAGGTAAATATTAAATTCTGAAAGTGTCCGCAAAGGTGAATATCAATGACATTTTGACATTGCAGACTGATTTAATGGACCATCTGTCTTGAGCTTAATCATGTGGTATATTATTTTATCAATCTGTATGACATATTTATATTCCAAGAGCATAAAAAGTTTGGGTAAGTGTTATGATCCAAACCAGGGTCCTTGGGCACCAGGCAATTTGAGCCAATGTTGGGGCAACAAATGATTGACAGTGAATAGACATTAAAATATTTGTATATTTTTCTTCACACATTATTATTTACTGCAAGAGATGCAACAAGCACACAATACACAATTAGCAGTTGACATTAAAGATAAAAGTTAAAAATAAAAGAAAATTCCAATTTGGGTGTACATATTTAACCCCCCATCATTTTAGCGCTGCCAAAATAAAAATCAGAGTCATGTTATCAGACTAATGTTAATGGTAGTTCAAAATGAACAGGCTCCAGCTTAGCGGTTTGCCCAAAAGAAAACTGAAAAAAGAAAATGAATCATGGCACCTGGCCGCGATTTAAAATGTATCGGAATCGGAAGTTTTTTTTTTTTACAAAAAAGAAAGGATAACTGAGTCTGAGACATCACCAGCTGATGCAGATAATAGTAACATTAACAGTGATGGTGCTGCTAGGAACAAAGCTAACATTAACGTTAATGTCCAAGGAATGGACTTAGAGAATATGGTAAACAACTTTGCTCGCAAGAAGTTACAAAAGAAGTTGTTCTGCTAGAGATAAAGCTGCAGTCTATTTGATAGGCCTGTGTCTGTGACACACAGGGCTACATAGATAATGGCAAGAAGAGAGGCAGTAATAACAGAAGTGCACTTCAGTTCTGATAAAAAAAAGTTATTATTCTTATATATGCCTGCAACAGTCATTATTGAGCTTGGTTGATTAGTATTGGGCTCATTTGGATGGGATACCTGTGCAAATTTTTTTTTCGATGTACAAAGGCCTACTTCGTGGTGAATTTGCTTGTAGTTCTCATACAGGCCGTTGATGATACAAGCCATGATATTTAACATGGCGTGCTGCATCGTGATGTGAGCTGCATTCAGGTTTGTGTGAGGGCATCGCTGTAAGGGCTAGTATGGTATTTGTAGATCCATGTTGGGGTCAGGATTTTGGTTGGGTTTTTGGTCTTCATTTTTCTGTTGTTCTGTTGTTGGTGAGCCTGCACTTACTATATATGTACATTCTTGTAAAACTATGGTCTTTATTGGTACTGTATTTTTTTTTTTTTACATAAAGTATAAAGGGGGTGGGAGTGTGTGCATGTGTATGTGTGAGTGTTGGGGGGTGGGCTGCACTACTGGCGTGGTAACCCCAAGGGTGTTATTCCGGGCCTGCAAACCAGGAATCAAGTGCCGAGAGTTCAATCCAGAAGTAGGTTTTTCAATAGTACTATGGTAACGATGGGATGAAACCCAGAAGAGGATAGCACAGTTCAGTTCAGATGTAGTGGGCAAAGTGAGAAGATATTGGCAGTTTTCGGCCTGTGGCTTTCCGGGATGACGGCCAGATGGAGTGAACACTTCACTAGAGCCAAGCAGTCCCAGGGCAGGAGGAAGTGGCTTAGGTTCCAAATTCCGATGACCTTAGAAAGATAAGGAGCTTGTTCCTAATAAACTGGACAGAAGAACATTCTTGGACAGGAATTAACTAGAGCTCAGGACCCTGTGAGAGGCTTGGGAACTTGTTCTTATTAACTAAATAAAGAAAAAAGCTTCAATAAATTACCAGCAATAAAGGCTATGTTTTAATTCCAAAAATGAGGAGTTTAATCATTAAATATAGACTGGGTTTAAGCTCTCAAAGTGAATTACAATCCAGCAACTAGCAACTCAAAGGAGGGGGTTTAAATATATGTGACAGGTACAAAGAGTGACGACTAAGAAACGAGACACAGCAGAGAATTAGGCAACATGTAAGACTCAAACCAATCAAAAGGAGACATCACTTTTCATAGACATGCAAGTTGCTGAATGAGAAGAGATACAGAAAGTATTCGCACACCTGTTTGTTTAATTTCCTGAATGCTTCTAGAGTATTAAGAACTATCAACCATTTAAGGGATGTTAGCTCTGGGTTTCAGTTCCAAAATTTGGGGGTTGGTTGTTCATAATTTATTTTATTTTGAATGTTGCAATATTGCTTATCTGGAATTTCAGAACTTTCATGCGGAATATAAAAAAAATTGACTATCACATGAGTTTCCCTCTTTTCAAATACAACCCCATTTCCAAAAAAGTTGGGATGCTGCGTAATATGTAAATTAACCCTCTATTAACCACTGTAGCATATCTGCTACATAAAGTGAAAGGGTTAACAGCCTGGACACCCTGCTGGTTTTGTTTCTTATTGCCAAATAAACATTTGAGAATAACTTGAATGGTCCGTCACTTTAATTTTTCCATTCGCATTATTACCCAATGTAGCAGATCTGCTACATTTTGGAAAGGTGGGCCAAAGGGTAGAATTTTTTTTTTCTTCCATTTTTCCAAATATTGGCCCATAATCAACATATTTGCCAAGGGAAATGATTTTTACACAGTTGGAAAGGTACTTGGTTAACAGAGGGTTAAACAATGCAATGATTTGCAAGTCAATTAAAACCCTATAATTAATTGAAAATAGCACAAGTCAACATATCAAATGTTGAAACTGATCAAATGTATTGTTTTTTGAAAATATCTGCTCATTTTGAATTAGATTATCACAACATGTTTTTAAAAAAAGTTTGGAGGGGACAATAAAAGACCGGAAAAGTCACATGATGCTAAAAAAAGACAACTGGCGCAACATTTCACAGCTAAATAGATTATTTAGCAATAGGACAGTAACATGATTGGGTGTGATAAGTCGGTCATTAGTTAATATGGTGAGGGCTTAATGACTCTATGAAAGACTGCATGGGAAAATAGTTCAACAATTTAAGAATAATGTTTTCAACTTTAAGTTGCGAAGAATTTGGAGTTTATATCCTCTATGGTACATAATTTCATTAAAAGATTTAGAGAATCCAGAAAAATCTCTATGCAAGGGACAAGACCAAAATCCAATTTTGAATGGCTGTGTTTTTCAGGTCCTCAGGTGTCATTCCATTAAAAACAGACATAATTCTGTCATGGAAATCACTTCACGGACTCAGGAACACAAAGCAAGTTAAAACTCTGCCATCCAGAAACACTGCCATCTTCTCTGAGCCTGAGCTCACTTAAAATGTACTGAGGCAAAGTGGAAAACTGCCCTGTGGTTTGACTAATCAATATGTGAAATAATTTTTGGAAATCATGTATGTCACATCCTCTGGACTAAAGAGGAGAGGGGCCATTTCAGCTTGTTATCAGCAAACAACTCAAAAGCCAGCATCTATGATAGTATGGAGGTGCGTTAGCACACATGGCATGGGTAATTAGCGCATCCATGAAGACACCATTAATGGTGAGCGATATATACAGGTTTTGGTGCAACATTTACCGCCATCTAGATGCCTTTTTTTAAGGGAAAGCCTTTCTTATTTCAGAACACTTTGCCAAACACCATTACACCATAACACTCTGCACGTATTACAACAAAATGGCTCTGTCGTAAAAAAAAAAAAAAAAAAAGTCTGGGTGCTAAAGTGCTCTGCCTGCATTCCAGACCTGTCACTCAGAGATAATATTTGGCCCATTGTGAAATGAAAAATATGACAAAAGAGGCTGCAAAGAATTGAGCAGCTGAAATTCTACGTAAAGCAAGAATGGGAAAACATTTTGCGTCCAAAACTACAGCAGTTGGTCTCCTTAGTTCCCAAATGCTTACAGACTGTTGATTGAGGAAGACGTGATGCAACGTAGCGCTAAACATGCCCCTATGCCAACTTTTTTGAAAAACGTTGTTGGCATCAAATTCTAAATGAGCATATATTTTCCAAAAAAAAAAACAAAAACAATAAAATAACTCAGTTTCAGCATCTGACACATTGTCTATGTACTATTTTTAAATAAATATAAAGTTCAAATGATTTGAAAATCATTGCATTCTGTTTTAATTTACATTTGACACAGAGTCCCAACTTTTTGGAAATGGGGTTGTAATAAATACTTGAAAAATCTCAGAATTTTTTTGTTGTTTTTCATTGTTACATTATCCCACAGTCGAGAATATAACCATTCATAAGCACTGAGCATTGATAAATGCCCATGAGAACAATTGAGAAAAGTTTGATAAGAGTTATTTTTATCAGGTCTACATTGGTAAAACATATTTACAAATATCTTGACTGTTCAGATAGCAGTCACCAAAAAACCATCAAGCTGATTTCTAAAAATATTCAATTGCACATCCCGCTTAATCAAAAAATGATCATTTTGTGAATCAAATGAAAACGGAATCTGTTGTGATTGTGAAAGTTCTGCTCTAAAAGGTCAGCAATAATGGCAGTGAAAGTAATTCAAAATCAATTACTTTGATGCAAGTATGATAAAAATATAACTTCAGTACATTGTAAATCCGGGAAAGCTGCACACACTAGATCAAAGCGGGGAGCACAGGCCCGAGGTGAGCATGGTCTGGAGGATCTGGGCCTCAGGGGTAGACGTGGCTTTGATTGACGTCCCACCTCAGGAAGTGCTGCAGTCAGACACGTGTCATGTGACTGGCAGGGGAACAGTATGCCGCAAACACGACTCCCGAGGTGGTGATACACCTCACATTCTGAATGTTTGGTGCTGTCTTTATCCCCCATCAGGTGTGCGGCTGTCCCAGCTGAGCAAGGGGTCAGATGGGTGTTAGGCCGTTCTCTCACCCCCCATGTAAACGGCTGAGGAATCACTCTTTCGGGCATTCAACAGATGCGCTCATCCAATGCAGCTATCACATTTACAAGCATAACCCATTTATATACCCTGCTGAGTGTTTGCTGAGGCAAATTCAAGTTAAGAGCCTTTGCTCAAGGCTTCTGCTGAGGCCTGTTAATTTAAAAGCCGATCTCCCTTAGCCCAGTGCTACATCACCGCCCACTGGGTAGTTCATAACAGAAGGTTAAATGACAAACCAGGTCATGGCAAGAGTGCTTGTCCATTTACAACTTGCATACAACTACATATTCTACCAGGTGTGCTTTAAAACCTAAAGACGAGCACCAGACACTAGCGCAAAAACTGGAAATTGGAGCAGGTAAGAGAAAAAAACACTGGAAAAATACCCAAGGCGTTTATGGACAAAAAATATACTGTATATCTACTCACAAACAACAAAGACTCTTTCTAACAACAAAGACTCTTTCTTTCTTTCTTTTCCTCTTGGGCTCAACAATGTTAGTTTTTTGAAGGGTAATTGAGGTGAAATAATCCGTGTGAATTATCCATAGAGCTAAAAATGGATGGCTGTTGCTGCAACTGAGAGAAACCACCATATTTTAAATATGTCAAAATACTTAGCTGCTCTTAGTTTGAAGGGTATTTCACAAATTCCGTCAGTTTACGCTCAGTGTTAGTCAAAAGTTGTAGTTTTTGTTTTGTTTTTTTGTCTATTACGTTAATTTATTGAAAATGAATTTATTTATGCCATAGAACTACAGAGAAGCTTTAACACAGCAGAAATATTCTACCCTTGCCCCGCAAACTTTGACTGATATGATTAAGTCCCTGAACTGGGTTAGAAGATGAGAATGAAATTTAATAAAAGTAACCATTCCTTGATCTACAGGCTCCAGCATTAATATTTCTATCTCTCTAAATCTTACTGAATGATGGAAGACTGTGAAGTGCAAAAATACAGAAATAGAGAAAATTATATGTTTATATTACAACTATATTGCAGGGATTTCAAACTATGTCCCACAATCCCAGCTAGTTTTTATTATTTCCCTTCCAATTCATGTCATGGAAAAACAGCTTGTGAATACTGTATCCAATTAATAACTAAATAAAGTGCACAAGAGAAGGAACAAATTAACTGGCAGACACAGCAGCCAGTCAGGATGTGAAATTGAAGACCTGTGTGCAAGAAATACCTAAGTCACGAAATAACACTTTCAAGATTTTGGGGGTCAAAGTTTTCAAAACTTGTTGCAGATGCATTTTTTTTTAAATCGTAGCATACACTATGGAGCCTGTTGCCATTTCCAGGGGCTATTAAGAGCTGACAAACTCTTTTTTTTGGGAAAATAGTCATGTATGACAAAGTAAATTAGAAAATTAGTATTGGACTGAAGAACTTTTTTTCTGCTAAATACATGGACTTAAATATATTTTACTATTAATTGGCTGGACTTGAGACCTTTTAACAGATGAAGCATACACTTCTTTGTTTTTGATCGCCAAACAGCGACTTTAGCTGTGTTTCCATGTCTTTCTTTAGTAAATTACATCCTGAAGTACACATGTATTGAGAAACCAGAAAATTGGGAAATTATACCTCTGCAGAAAGCCAAAGTCATGGAGATGATAAACAAAACACTTTCTGGACACTCGAATAGGAGCACTTTGAACTCCCTTTCAACTCGTGGCTCAATTCACAGTGCTGTTCAAGGACAATATTGCGGGTTGCTAAAAGCCCACTTTTCATGCATGATTACTCTATTGCATTATCATTCCCCGGTGGAAAATATTGATAGAGTGAGTATTGGATGCCCTTTCGGATGCTACCAAAAATGACAATTTTTATAGTTTCGAATCAATACATGTCCACTTTAAGTCCAAACTTACTCTAAAATTGGAAACAAATCTCCAAAGTAAAAAAAAAAAAAAAAATCAAACCTTGCACCAGTCCTCTTTCACATCACATAGAGGCTACATACCTGATGCTTTGGAATCCTTTGTTTTCTTTCTAGACCAGTTTTTGGGCTTCCTTTTCCTTTTTTACCCATTTTCCTCATTCATATCATGCTGTCCAGCCTCCATGGTCACCATCTTCGCAGCCTGTCATGTGACACATGCAAGCATTTTGATTGGACAGCCATGAACTTAAATTCTTCTTGCTCAAACATTATGGACTTGGGTATTTATTGCACTAAAGTTTAGTATATTGTCACCCCATTAAAATTATGGCCTAAGTCATTTTTTGACGAAAGTTTTAAATGATTAATAGAATATCATATGCTCTGCATTTGGTAAAGTTTTTTGTGTTTTCCCAAAAACTTGAAAAAAATGGCTTAGGCCATTATTTTAATAGGGTGACGATATTTAACAATGGCAACATAATACACAGGACCTGAGTACTTCTGAGAAATCTTTGGTGTCCAATGATACTCTGGCCATTGTGGCTTTTAATGTAGGTGTCTGCTCTTTTTTTGCAAAATGTGACTTAAGTATTTCTTACATGCAGATCTTCAATCGAGATCCCACCTCTAATACAACTTGACCAATATGGATATCCTAGATATCAAGAATCTCATGATAGCAAAATCTGACTCCTACAGTAATTCTAAACAGGCCCTGTTTTTTTTTCCCCCTCTCTCTCATAATGAACTGAACAGTTGGGGCCAGGTTTACCGAGACGCTTTCCAGTTTGTAAATTCATGCGTACCAAACATTGAATGAGTAAAAAACACAGCCTCATGCAGCCTCATAGCAGTGATGTGGGTTGATAAATTGCTGGGAGAGGTGGGTTAACTGAGAAAATTGGTGCATATCAGCATATTGTATGCTCAACATCGCTCTGATTACTCCGAGGACAAACAGTCCAACAGAGCACTAACTGTTCAATATACAGCACGCGTGCCACCTGGAGAACCTTGTACGACAACTCACAGCCCTGGCTTTGTCTGTCTCATTCACTTGTAATTACTGCATGCTGTGTGCTTTCAGTAAAATCCAAACCTGCAACCCTGGCAAAGACTGGCATGTTGCAACCATGCAGTGTGTCTTAATGTATTCACTTATATCCAAATAAATTTCTTTTTTTTTGCAGTTAAAATCTCATTGAAATCAAAAAAGTTTTATAAGATGTATAAAACTTTCATGTGAAGAAAATAATTGAACTAGTAAGATGTTAAAGTTCGCCAAACAGGTTACTTCATTAAGTTATGAATTTCCAATTTCCATTAAAAAAAGGTTTTCAGACTCTCTTGTGTTTTGCTTTTTTACTGTTTATTTCCAGTGTGTAAATATTACATTTTACAAATTGTATTCTGGTATAATTTAATTTGCCATTATCTCCGATTTGAAGTGCGCATAGAAGCGCAAAATGGTTAGAGTGGAGTGATCTCATTGGCTGAAAACAATACTGAATCTCATGTAGCATGACAAACACCAGCACGTTAACATAAAAATTCAGATATGAGAAATCATTTCAAGATTCTGAATGTTGATGTAAAAGGTAATGGACTTGAAAATAGAATTATGAGAGTGAGCACACTTGATGTTGTATTTGGCCTAGGGAGAATGAACACTGAGCTCTCACAGATGATAAATATACCTGAACAGAAATGAATAACTATTAATGAGAGGAGGGATGTAGTGAAATAGGCTTAAAGAAATTGCACCGGTTCAGATGCTTTACCGCTGACTGCTAAACATGAAGGAAGGGAGTCATGATTCTTCCCTCCAAACTTTTGAAATGCACCTGAAATTACAGTATAATGCAATGGGAGATTCCAGCCCATTACATCAGATTAATTCAGAAATCACCCGAGTTTTGTGAACAACAGTTACACTGAGGTAGCTTTTCGAAACTCCGAAAAAAAGTGAAAAAGTGATGTCCTATCTCAAGGGGCTTATTCCACTGATAAAATAAAAAGCTAATCACAGTTATAACAGTTCCCAGCCAGAGAGGGCACATGCACAGCACCTACAGACCACTGATGTAAGTTACCATGCCAACTGAAAACTATAAACTATCTGTGAATACATTATATACCATCAGGGAGACCACACAATGGCCCTCATTTATCAGACGTGCGTACACCAAAAAAATGGGTGTACACCACATCTCCCGCAAGGATCGGGATTTATCAATCTGAACGTGAGCGTACAGTCCGCAAAAATCTCACGCCAGGTCTGAACAGGTGTACGCAGATTTGAAACCAGCGAACAACATGCAGGAACAAGGGCAGCTGTCAAAATTATTAATAATATGCAGCGATTTGGACGTCATGCTGTTGTTGCTTATATTGGTAAAATGAATAAATAAATAAGACACCTGTGTTGAGAAATTGATTATACTTTGAGACAACAACCTGCTTGTCAGGCCAGACGGCTGACAATTACAATCAATTTGATTAAGCGCAATGCGTGGCTTGACAGATATGCAGTGTGGTATGTCAGATGCTCATCCAGTCAGATTTATACTGAACAACAAAAGAAACGCAACTTAATTAAAGGCAGACTGGAAAATAAGTTTGCGCGTAATTATTTTAGAAAATCAAATTTATTACTAGCGCGTGCACATTTACACTCATTTCATCAAACCTTTCTTTATTTTGCCGTCACTTTGACTGAGTAACCGTAAGAGTACACTAAATAACTAGCTAACTACCATGATCACATTTTGACAATGGCAGATCTTCTATTGTTAGAGGAATACGATTCTGTCCGACGTGAGAGGAACTTTCGGCGCAGAGAAGATTTCCTCGGGGAAAGTGACGAGTGGCTGCTCGTTTTATGTGGCACACAATAAAATGTCATGGAGTAATACTAATAAAAGTACAATGAAGAGTGATCTCTGCAGACTGTATTTTAACAATTACACTCATGCAGCTGCGATCGAGGCGGTGGGGACTCGTCCATGTCCCCACTGCCTCGTATTCCCATGATGTACGGAGGAGCCCTGCTGCCACGCGCTCCTCGAATGGTGACAGCTAGAGGTTTGAGCCTGGTTGGCCTCCACCGGTCCGTGCGCTGCTGCGCCTGAGCGCGATCTTAAAATCGGACCACTTTTTTTTTTTTTTTAATTACATGTAAAGCATTTGGATTGTCAGTTATGTAGGCTATATAACATGAAATATCATGGATCTATAAATTGAATTTATTAATGTATTAAATCAAACCTCTGCTGCACTCCGGTTTTCCACCCCAACAGTGTTTACCGCAGCAGCAATAGTTTTCCAAACTGCAGCCTTCTGGGCTCCCTTTATGCCACTCTTAAGGCTTCCAAATAAAATTATTTTGTTTTTCTCCACCTCAGACGTGATAATTTATATTTCCTCCTCAGTGAAGTCCTTTCTTCTTTGCCGTCTTTCGAGAGTCCATGTCGTAAAGTGGGCAGGACTATGCCTCCCGGAGCATGAATTTATAAGGGCGTGTCATGTAAATTACAATGGTTTCAGCCGCCAGATTTATTAATGCCACGCCAGTTCTACATCGAAATCAGCGACGTACACACTTTTAGTAAATCAGACGTGACACCTGGCGAACGCTGATATTTACACCAGAATCTACACCAGATCCTACGCAAGTTTGATAAATGAGGGCCAATGCAACTATTTGCATTAAATATATTTCTATACATTTTATTTTAAAAAATTTTTTCTTCCGATAGCACACATTTTATTAGGAAAAAGTACATGCTGCATATCCATTTTTTATCCTCCTATGTTTAATTGCCATTGTAATCACTGGTTTACCTACAACCCACAATACTGCATTCTGCTCCTCTGCAGCCAGGCCACTACTCTCAACAGGGTATCACCCGCCCACCCCAAATGGGGCTTTAACAACAAAAACCCTTTACTGAACTTTAAAAAAAACAGGGGAAACACTTTCCGCTGAATGATATTTTATTCCATTGATCTGTTGAGTGAAGGAGCACTGTTAAGGTGTGAAGTCACAACTGTGCAATGTTCTTCAATGAAAATCGTAATGGTGATGTAATAGTCTCTGCTCGGAACTGAAAGTTGTGTAGTTCTTGACCAGTGACATAGAAGTTTGAAGAAAATCCAAAAGGACTAGTTCAAAGGGTTGACCTTAGTCCTCAGGAATCAGGTGAAAGCACAGGTATCTGTGCTTTCCTTCAGCTGTGGCCATGTTCCCATATTCTGTTGCTTAAGGCAGGCTCTATACTCGTAATAATTGGCTGTTCAACAAAGCACTGAATTCAGTAACGCAGTGTGCCCTGTAATTATGTATACAGAGAGGAGGATGTGGGGTGGTAGACTAAAACATGAACACTTGTTCCGTGCTTACAGCTGCTGAGAAATGACTAATCTTTAGCATTTTTAATGGGACACAACTGTTGCCACACCACAACCACTAAATTACCTGTGGCAGCCTGTGATCTCTGTCATTTTGAGAGAATCTTTGGCCCCCTCATACAGTAAATCTCCACATTGTTTAGAGGAGGAAAACCCAACGTGAAGGCACCAAAATGTTTGGTAAATAGACCAGCCTTACAGCTGCAGTGTTCCAGTTTTGTGACTACAAATTGCTGTAATTTGCAGAAAAAAGAAAACAAAAGGAGACACTTGAAAGTCCAGAGTATTTTTTCCCATACGCTTTTGTCTGGTGCTTTAGGGAGCAAAGAGGAAGAATTAATGCATGAAAATGAGGGAAAGCTCCATTACCAAAACCATGCATTTGGTAGACAATAGACATAAAAGTAAAAACATAGGGTCCTCAAGTGAAGCATCTTTTCAAGACAGACACTGGCTGTATATCAAGCGTGAAGTGACGTAGGTATGAGGACACTGAATAAAAAGGCGCGTAATTCCCGTGTGGTTCTCAAGATATGGATACAAATACTTATATATTAAAGCTGACAATCTTAACGTTTTACGCAAATATATTGTTTTGAAATCAAGTGGTTTAGAGTACAAAGCTAAACCAAAAAATTGAGTCACTATCTAAGTATTAACGGACTACAGTGTGAAGTATTGATATGTTCTTGGGCTGGGAGAACAAATTATGATTCATTTCAGGTCCACGTATATGCAGTTTCTTCTGTTTTCTTCTAAATAATTAGTCAGGTTTAAATTTCCAAATTGATGCATTCAGTACACCCGCAGTGCACTGCCATTAAGGACCAGAGTAATGTCAACACCAAAAAGAGTAAATGCAACTCTGAAATTCTGAATTCATAATTTACCTTTTTTCCCATTTTATTGGAATCAATTTGGGCATTTACTGACTTTAAGGTGAAAACATCATAGGTCAGCAGGCCCCTAGCATATAACTCAATGATTCTGGAATGAACGAAAGACAATGCCATCTGTGTTCTTTGCCAGTGATGCAGCTTCAACATTGCCGGCCGAAGGTTCAAACTGATGTTCAGAATTCTTAAGTGTCGTGGTGTGGAATGGCCCCATGCTGAGCCAGGCACTGACCCCTGGCTGCCCCTGACCCTAGATGTACCCATGGGCAAAGGCTTTGGTGTGGCGGGATGTCTTGCAAGGTCAGTATCGGGGCAGAGTCAGAATATGTGACCTAAAAACCTGCCCCAGGACAGAGATATGTGTCTCTAAACCGTTCATGTATCTGTTTTCTCCACTGGGAGGCCACTAGGCCAGACATTCTCTTCAAAATTGATGAGTTCTAAGACCGTGCCTAACAGATGTGGCATTCCTTGATGCCAATGACACAAAGAATGGTTGCAAAAAAAGCTGGTCAAGAGAGGCAGGCATAAGCCAAGAGTGAGCGCTGGAAGTATTAAGACAGTGGCACAATTTGAAGGGGCTTTAAGGGGCTTTTCCAAGTAGGTCAATCAATATGGATATGAAAATTGACAAATTAAAGCTAAGAGTCAAAACTTTGAGAGTATTTAGTTGCATAAGGTCCGAGTAACCCAGGAGAAATTTTTCCACATGCCAAATAAATATTGACCATACTGTGTATTAGGGGTATTCAACTTTACTGGAAAACAGCATTAAGAAACCTGATAAATACATTTCTGTCGTCATTGTCGTTAACCAAAACCTTTATACGTAGAATCAGATACCTTGCTGCTGGACAAGAACAAAAGCTGCATTCACATGGCTCTTTTTCTGATAAAATTTTATATCCCTGGCCGCGAGGCTGGTAAAAATTAATGACAGATTTATTAAGGTTGAAAAAAGGGAGGCAGTTGCTACTTACATACCAGCCGCATCCTCACACTGCAGGAACATGAGGTGAGGTGTATGCTGAGGGCAGTGAGCCGGAGGAAAGCTGCTGGACTGGATGGAGTGACTAGAAGGGTGCTGAAACAGTGAGCAGACCAGCTCTCTGGAGTCTTTACCAAGACCATTAACCTGTCCCTATCTCAGTCCATAATCTCACCCTGCCTAACGCCTGCCACAATCATCCCTCTGCCAAAAAAAACCACCATCAGCAGTCTGAATGATTGCACTCACACCAGTCATCATGACGTGTTTTGAGAAAGTGGGCTGGCAGCACATCATAATCAGCCCCTCACCTACATTGGACTCACATCAGTTTGCTTACGGAGCAAACTGTTCGACACAGGACGCCATTGTCACAGCACTTCACACAGCACTAACCCCACTCAAACCTCAGGGGAGCAATGTGACGCTGCTCTTTGTGGACTTCAGCTCTGCTTTCAATACAATCATCCCAAGCAGACCGGTTACCAAACTACTGGACAACTCATAAAACATGTCACTGGATCAGAGACTTCTGACTGATCGCTCCCAAAGAGTGAGAATGGGCCCCCATCTTTCTTCAGCTCTCAGCCTCAGCACCGGCTCACCACAGAGATGTGTGGTGAGCCCCCGACTCAACACACCTATACACCTATGACTGCGCTCCCACCCATCCAAGCAACACCATCATCAAGTTTCCACATGATACTACTGTGGTGGGCCTCATTTCTACAGAAGATGAAGCAGCATGCATGGATGAATTCAAAACCTGTCAGCATGGCGTGCAGAGAATAATCTGGTCCTGAACACCACCAACAAGACCAAGGAGCTGATCGCCAAATTCAGGAGGACGAAATCTTATCTGCATCCTATCCACATCAATGGGGATTGCATGGGAGAGGTCACAGACCTTAGGTTCCTGGGTGTTCACATTGATGATGACCTGTCCCAGAACACATGCTCATGAAGAAGGCACAGCAATGGCTCCATACCCTGAGAATTTCAGGGAGAACAGCTTGGCAGAGAAACTGCTGGTGACCCGCTACTGCTGTTCCATCGAGAGTGTACTGAGCTACTGCATCTCAACGTGGCTTGCCAGTTGCTGCTCATCACACAAGATACGACTCCAAAGGGTCACCTCCACCACCCAGAAAATCATAGGCTGCCCTCGACCCTCCTTAGAAGACTTTAACAATTCTCTTTTCCCCAAAAGAGCAGGCAGTGTTTTCAACATGGACTGTATAAAAAGATGGATGCAGCACCCGGTTCTGAAAAATGAGGCCAATGAGGAAATCTCTAAAAACTGCATTCTATTTAATGGCCAGCAGATGGCCACATCAGTGGTTGCAGAAAGAGGTTCAATGCTATAGAAGACTATGAGAAAATGACCCTACTTTCCCACCTGATTTATTATTTCAATAATGATTTTCCGCATTATTTTCTGGCATCATTCGCAAGTTTCAAGTGTCCTTTGATATATCATGATATTCATTTTTGTAAATTATGGTCCCAAATAGACTAGCATAAAGCCAGAATATGTTGTAGGGGTCGTGGCTATCATCTGGTCCTCGTCAGATATGGTCAGATCCACCCATAGATCCATCCCCTCGCTCCACCCTGGATCTTCAGTTCATGCTCCCGTCCAATAGGAATCACATCCGGTTTCAAACTGACAAAATGGCGCTGTTCAAATGGCCAAAATCGAGGCCTCCTAAATGGTATGCTGAAACCAATGGGTGACGTCACAGTTGATTCGTCCATCTTATTAATCAGTCTATGGTTCTCAGGCACTAATCCCACCCAGGACATCCAACAGGTTGGGACATCACCTGTTTGAGCTATTGCCTTCTGGCAGGTGCTTCATGACAATCAAATCACAAAGTTAAAAACAGCTTTTACCCTGTTCAGGGCTGTTTAGCACTTAAAGCTAGATAGTACATTCTAGCAAAGAATACTTGGACATTTTGTTGGTGTGAACTTTACTGTATAAAGATGCGCGTATCCTATTCATGAGTGTAGCATAAAGCAGGCCTATCTGCTCAACCATTTTGTGCTCAGACTGAACTCGGCAACATTCTACTGGTCTTGTGAATAAATTATATGATCACCATTTACAATCACGACGCTTCCCTCAAGGAGGCTGACTTTTTGTAGTGTCAAACAAACAAAAAAAACAAACAAACAAACCAACAAATATATAAATTAGCCCACAGGCTTTAAGGGTGCATTGTGTTCACCATTTCACTTCCGCATGCAATGTCTCCACTCTTAAGTCTTGTAGTAATTGAATCATTGGGTGTGTCCGAATACTCATACACCACATACAGAATTTGGTTTGATGTCTTCTACTCAGCCGTCAATGTAGTCGGTACAAACCCCAATTCCAATGAAGTTGGGACGTTGTGTAAAATGTGAATAAAAACAAAATGCAATGATTTGCAAATCTAATAAACCCACATTTTATTCACAATAGAACATAGACAACATAGTTGTTGAAATTGAGACATTTTACCATTTCATGAAAAATATTAGCTCATTTGGAATTTGATGGCAGCAACACATCTCAAAAAAGTGGGACAAGGCCATGTTTACTATTGTGTAGCATCCCCCCTTCTTTTAACAACAGTCTGTAAACGTCTGGGAAGTGAGGAGACCAACTGCTGGAGTTTTGAAAGAAGGATGTTGTCCCACTCTTGTCTGATGTAGGATCCTAGCCGCTCAACAATCATAGGTCTTCTAAGCCAGATTTTTTGTTTTATGATGCACAAAATGTTTTCTTTTGGTGAAAGGTCTGGACTGCAGGCAGACTATTTCAGCACCTGGACTCTTCTACAGCAAAGCATTGCTGTTGTGATGAACGCAGTATGTAGTTTAGCATTGTCTTGCTGACATATACAAGGCCTTCCCTGAAAGACATGTTGTTATAAACCTCTATATACTTTTCAGCATTGATAATGCCTTTCCAGATGTGTAAGCTGCCCATGCCATAGGCACTAATACAAAAGTACAACCCCATACCATCAGAGGTGCAAGCTTTTGAACTGAAGACTGATAACAAGCTGGATGGTCCCTCTCCACATTAGTCCGCACGACACAGCGTCCGTGGTTTCCAAAAAGAATTTCAATTTTTGATTCATCTGACCACAGGACAGTTTTCCATTTTGCCTCAGTCCATTTTAAATAAGCTCTGGCCAGGAGAAGACAGCGGCATTTCTGGATCGTGTTCACATATGGCTTACTTCTTTGCATGATACAGCTTTAACTTGCATTTGTGGATTGTACAGCAAACTGTGTTCGCAGACAGTGATTTCTGGAAGTGTTCCTAAGCCATTGCAGTGAATTCCAGTGCAGAATTATGCCTGCTTTTAATGCCGTGCTGCCTGAGGGCCCAAAGATCACAAGCATCCAATATTGACCTTCAACCTTGTCCCTTGTGCAGAGATTTCTCCAGATTCTCTGAATCTTTTGATGATATTATGTACTGTAGATGGTGGGATATTCAAAATCCTCGCAATTTTACATTGAGGAACAATTTTTCTGAAATTGTTCCACAATTTTTCGACTCAGTTTTTTGCTGATTGGTGAGCCTCTGCCCATCTTTCCTTCTGAGAGACTCTGCCTCTCTAAAATGCTCTTTTTATACCCAGTCTTGTTAGTGACCTGATGCCAATTAACCTAAAAAGTTGTAAAATGCTCCTGTAGTTGTTTTTTATTAGTACCTTTTACTTTTCCAGCCTTTTGCTGCCCCTGTCCCAACTTTTTTGAGATGTGTTGCTGCCATCAAATTCAAAATGAACTAATATTTTTCATGAAATGGTAAAATGTCTCAGTTTCAACATCTGACATGTTGTCTATGTTCTATTGTAAATAAAATGTGGCATTGTGAGATCTGCAAATCATTGCATTCAGTTTTTATTCACATTTTACATAATGTCCCAACTTCATTGGAATTGGGGTTTGTACAATGTATATGCATCAGCAGTGTATGCACAAAATTGGGCATACCATATGGCTGCCATCTCAGCAATGTCCCGACCCAGTTTACCCATGAAGCAGCATAAACTTACCCTGAAAAAATATAAAGACACAACTTTACCTCAGAATTGGCAGAATTTATATTACAACCCCAATTCCGAAATAGTTGGGACAAAGTGTAAATTGTGAATAAAATCAAAACGCAATGACTTTCAAATCACACCAGCCAGTATTTTATTCACAGTAGAACAGAGAAAGCATAGCAAATGTTGAAACTGAGAAATTTTACAATTTTATCCACAAAATAAGCTCATTTCAAATTTGATGGCTGCTACAGGTCTCAAAAAAGTTGGGACAGGGGCCTGTTTACCATGGTGTAGCATCCCCTCTTCTTTTGAACACAAAGTGGAGGCGTCTGGGCATAGAAGAGACAAGTTTCTTGAGTTTAGCCATTAGAATTTGATCCTACTCTTGTTTGATACAGGCTTCCAGCTGCTGGAGAGTTTTGGGTCTCCTTTGACGGACTTTTCATTTAATTATGCGCCAAATGTTCTCAATCGGTGAAAGATCAGGACTGCAGGCAGGCCAGTTCAGCACACGGACTCTTCTACTATGAAGCCATGCTGTTGTAATAGCTGCAGTATGTGGTTTTGCATTGTCCTACTGAAATACACAAGGCCTTCCCTGGAATAGATGTCATCTGGAGGGGAGCATATGTTGCTCTAAAACCTTGATATACCTTTCAGCATTCATGGTGCTTTTTAAAACATGCAAGTGTCCCACACCATATGTACTAATGCATCCCCATACCATCAGAGATGCTGGCTTTTGAACTGAACGCTAATAACAGGAGGGGTGGTCTTTCTCCTCTTTAGTCCGGAGGACACAACACAGATTATTTCCAACAAGAATGTCAAATTTGGACTCGTCTGACCACAGGACACTTTGCCACTATACTACAGTCCATTTTAAATGAGCCTTGGCCCACAGAACACGGTGGCACTTCTGGATCATGCTCAATAATGGCTTCATTTTTGCATGATAGAGTTTTAGGTGGCAGCTGTGGATGGCACGGCAGACTGTGTTTACAGACAGCGGTTTCTTTGAGCATTTCTGGGCCAATTTAGTAATGTCAATAACAGAATCATGCCAGTGAGTGATGCAGTGGCGTCTGAGGGCCCGAAGATCATGGGCATCCAGTAAAGGTCTTCAGCCTTGTCCCTTACGCAAAGAGATTTTTCCAGTTTCTCTGAATCTTTTGATGAATCTTTTTATGCACTGTCGATGATGAGACCTTCAAAGCCTTTGCAATTTGACGTTGAGGAACATTGTTTTTAAAGTATTCCACAATTTTTTTACGCAAGGCTTCACAGGTTGGAGAGCCTCTGGCCATCTTTACTTCTGAGAGACTCAGGGCTCTATCTTTCACACTGCCTTACCCGTTGCCACTACCTGCAACCCGTGAATTACGCATTTAGCAGCTTCCACTATCCCTAAACGATATCTTAAGGCCACACTACCCGCTATGCATTATGTCTAATCCTTTATTTGCGCCTGGAGGTTGCCCGTAAATGTTTATGCTTTTCCCTAAAATTGCTATCTTGACCACACTTTAGAAAGCGTATCCTAAAACCACGCGCTTTTTGGCTTTCAGAGCCCTTAGCACTTTTTTTTTCCTGTGTCCCAGAACTTTTTTGAAGACCTATGTTGTTTTTGCATCCGCAAATTTGCTGTAAAAAAAAACAACTCATCCGATTGGAAAATGTAAATAAAACCACGATTGTCAAAATTACCTTCATTCGCTGAAGAGTTCTGAAATTTTTTAGGGGGGAAAAAAAAAAAAAAAGTTACGTTTGCCAGTGCATATACCTAATTTTATTTTTTCTAAAATGGGATTTTGTTCTATGCTTCATTTCAGACGGAGAGGAGTTGGAAGTGCATGGCGAAACGCTTTTTTTTTTTTTTTTTTTGAAGTTTCCATCACAAAAGGGGTAGGCTTGATTTATTTATTTATTTTTTACTACATACCAAACATTAAACAATTTGTCAATGTCAAGTAATAATAATAATAATAATAATACAATTCATGATTAACTTAACAAAACAGATCCTCCCTGACTGGATTTGACCTCATGCACAGGCAATTTAACTTCATCAACGGAGAAACGGACACCTTCCTCTCTCCATCACGGTTTCGGGTTTGAGGATTTGGGATAGCGCAGCCTGCTGAAAGGCAGTGGCACCTGGCACACTGATTGGTTTAACTGGCGTAACGCCCAAACCACGCCTATGCATAATGTAACAATGGTGTTTTAGGGATATAGGCAGGTGTTTAGCAACTTACACGGGGAACGCCTTTGCAATGCGAAATCCCCAAATAACGGGTTTAGGGACTCTGGCGTAAGATAGGGCCTCAGCCTCTAAGACATCCTTTTGTTACACACCTGATGCCAGTTAACTTAATTTACAAAAATGTTCTTTCAGCTGATTCTCTTAGATATTGCTTTTTCAGCCCTTTTTTGCCTGTGTCCCAACTTTTTTGAGACCTGTTGCATCCAAAAAATTTGAAATGAGCTCATTTTGTGAATAAAAATGTAAAATGTCTGTTTTTTTTTTTTTTTTTTAAGATTATTTTTTGGGAATTTTTCCATTATTTTGACAGTTATAGTGTAGAGAGACAGGAAGGTTGAGGAGAAGAATGGGGGAAGACATGCAGCAAATGACCTGAGCCGGAATCGAACCCAGGTCGCTGCGGGAAGGACACAGCCTTTATGGTACACACGCTTAGACCGATGAGCCATTGGGGCACCCCTAAAATGTCTCAGTTTTAACATGTGAAATGTTATCTTTGTTCTATTGTAAATAACATATTGGCTCATGTGATCTGAAAGTCATTGCATTTTGATTTTCTTCACAATTTACACTTCGTCCCAACTATTTCGGAATTGGGGTTGTAATTTTTTTTAATAATACAGGCTAATATAGCATTCATTCTATACAGTATTTTGTCAGATTCATGAATCGTTTTCTACAGAGAGCTATCGCTTCCTCTGTCACCATGAAAACGGCTAGTCATTTCAGTGCTAGTGGCCTTATGGGATATTACATCGTTAGTCATATACAGCAGAATTAGCCAAATGCAGCAGGTCATTTGGGTATCCTTTGCATGCAGTTCCATCCATACAAAGGTTTCGGACATATTGCAGAGTTTGTGTTCGTATTTTCACCTACTATACAGTAAATGCGTGTGGGTATTCGGATACACCCTTTGTCTCATTTGTGCCCCCGCACCTTTGTTCTTTGCAGTCACCTCTCTTCCCTGCTGTGTCTTGTTCCCCATTAGTCCTTGGTTTTATATTCTCTCTTTTGACTCACTTTTATCCTGAGTTTGTCCCAGTTGCTTCTCTTCTTTGTCCCGTAGGCCTTTTGTTCTGAGTCATTTTATTAAGTTTGACTCTTCTTGTTTCCTGGTTTTTAAGTTTTGGATTGCACTCAGTGTGTAATTGATCATTGTTAGAACATTTTCTGGTTTTTGGATTTCGATTGCTGTTTACAGGATAGTGATTTTGTGCTGCATTTTGCCCGATTGGTATTCATTCTCCGCTTGTTTTTGACCACGTCCTTGCCCGTTTATTTTGTGCTGCAATCCCACAACTTGGTTTCTGAATCGGACTGTCTGACCCTGCTTGTCACTTTAATAAATCGTGAGTTTATTTTACTATGACCTGCAATTGAGTCTCTGAGTTCACCCAGACAGACTCAGATATGTGCTTCTGCCATTGCCCTTGACCAAAACACAGCCCTCAGGACTGGAGTTGGTCCCCAAAGTGCTACAGTGAGGCTATTCACTGCTCCAAAGCAGCCAGGGTTAAATGCTGAGGACAAACTACCCCACAAGGGTTCAATGCAGTTTATCTTGTTTTATATCTTATGTGACTGAGTGAAGTATTTGATGCCTTCCTTTGCTTTTGGCTGAATGTGCTAGGTTGAAAATATTGATTCCATAAAGGGGCCAAGTTCATAATTTGGAATTCCAGTGCTTTTACCAGCCTTATTACGGTCAGTTGGCACATTTGACCTGGAACACTGGCTGCCAATCCTGAGAGGCTGAACCTCAATTTTTTTTTTTCTTTTACAATCTTGTTTCCAAGTGGGCAGAGAATGGGCAGAGAAAGATCATAGCAATATCTGGCATCTCCCCTCTGCCCCCTCTCCATCCTGACTTGCATGATCCTCTGTGACATTATGATCAGAAGGCAATGAGCTTTTTTAAAAAAACATTCACATTGTTGACCTGAGTGACAAGGCCTGTAATAAAATCCCCACAGTGGAAACATTGAAAATTAGTCTGTAGTAGTTGAGCAGTGGTCCTACCAGGAAAAAGAAAAATTATTATTACTATTATCATCTCATCCACACTGGATAGTCCAGAAATTTGACTCTGCAAGTCCGACTCAGCCCGTCCAGTGATCTGTGGCACGACCTTTATTACAATGTTGACAGTATGCAACTCGGCGAGTAATCTTGCAGGGCACCATGATGCTGACTGCAGGTTCAGTCAAAAGCCTATTTCAGTAGTTTGAGTGAGAAGCCAAGGTTGCACAGTTTCAATTATCTTAGGTTGTTTCAGTCAGAAGCATAGATTTGATACTTTCAGTCAGAAGCCTAGATTGGATAGATTCTGTTTGAAGCCTAGATTACATAGTTTCAGTCTGAAGCCTATATTAGATAGTATTGGTAGGAAACCTTGTTTGGATAATTATGGTTTGAAGTTCAATTAGATGGTTTTGGCTAGAAGCCTAGATTGGACAGTTTTAGTCAGAGGCCTAGATTAGATTTGATTAACTTTAACGTCCCCGCAGGGAAATTCATTCTGAAGTTCCCGTCCTACAATTTTTCAATAGCATAACAGTCAGACAAACGTACAGTACATAATGTTAAAGTGCTACAAATACATTCAGCATTAAATAGTGAAATATAAATGTGGATAATAACAGAGATGGTAACTATTGCACAGCCCTCAAAATAATAGACAAAATAATATTACACAGAACCAATTGCACATTATTAACCATTGCACATTGCACAGCCCCATTACATATTGCACAGCCCCCATTACACATTGCACAGCCCCCATTACATATTGCACAGCCCCCATTACACATTGCACAGCTCTCAGTTACACATTGCACAGCCCCCATTACATATTGCACAGCCCCCATTACACATTGCACAGCCCTCAGTGCAATTGCACTAATGAATTAGTGTCAGTCATACGCCCATATTGAGCAGTATCAGATCATTTCAGTGATGAAAGAGTTCTCCCACCTTACTGCGCAAACTGCGCATGCAGTGAGCCTGCAGTGGCATCAGATCATGCAAACAGCAGTCCATTTTCATGATAGCTTTGTAGCTCAGCTACCATACTGTCAGGGAAAGAAGTGGCAGCTTCGAAATGTGTATGTTTTCAAAGAGGTGAGCACAAGTTAGAGCTCTCCTAAACTAACAGAATATAACACAGAGATGGAATTGGCTCAAAACTGTGAAAAAGGTCAAATAAAAATTGCTGAGGGTAAAAAAAAAGGAAAATAAACTTTTTTCTGATATCTAAATGTAAAGCAATATTATTGCTTGACAGCTGTTTGTCCGCCAGTTGTTACAGCCAGTCAAGCTAATCTGGGGTAAGTTAAATGGGCCAAATATTTGGTAATGTTATGTAACTGAAATTTTTCTCCAAGAATTATCTGCAGAGAACCTTCAGCAACAGAAGTGAACGCTTCCAGGAGGTGGTGAGCAGCTAACATTCAACATAGCGACAGACATGAGACTGTTTCAGTGCAGTTTGTGCCGGTCTTGATTTACCTACCTGCCATGTCTGGTAACTGCTAATGAAAACAGCATTGAGTATAATCAAGTATATTAGGTGAACTAACTGCAAACAAAAACACAGAGAATAGGCTGACAATGACTCTATGCGTCGTTGAACTCAGCCCTGGTATATTTCAACTGTTGGGTAGTTTATGTTACCACTGAGAGATTATGCTTTTGTGGCATTTTATAATTACATAATAACACCTCTGGCTTCAGTACCACTTGGATGGAGTGCACTAACTTGTAACAATGGCCAACGTAATTCAAAAAAGAATGTCTGTGAATTTTTATGCTGTGGTGTAGTGCGCTGGCTGAAGTGTTAGTGAGCATGTCAGGCTTGAGTGCTTGCGCGTGTTTTCATCCCACTGGAAAAAAAACATTTAAATTGGGTTTCATTTACTACAACATTATAAATTTTATTTTTAAGGCATTTTTAGAACATAAACGCCATGTACAACGTGTGAACATCCTTTGCAGAGCTTACATCAATTCATGTCTGTCTGCCGCGCTAATTAGAGGCTGCGCCCCCCATTCCAATGGTATTTAATGAGAAGTGCCTGCAAAACCCTTAGTGGCTACAAGCATCTGGACTGAACAGACATGACAGTTAAGTTTAACATGCTCACCTCCGCCTGCTTAGCTTTTCTATTAGCCCTGCACTGGCCCCATTTACAGGTTGCAGCTGATGGATTCACATACCGCCTCGTTCCTCGCATTCTGGCTCCCAGCAGCTGATCCAAGCTGCCACGTGGATTTTCTCACAATTGTACCGTGAATGTCCACAACTGTCAGAAAAATAAACTTGAAAGGCAAAACAATTGATCCAAGAAAACCACGTCTTCAAAATATATTCGTACCCGATGCCACTGGAGTTTAAGGAGCGAGCAAAAGGACGTATGCAGGACAACAGTGCTACAATGAAGTAACAAATAAAGCTACACAAGCGACCTTTTTACTGCTGTTTGGTAATATTGAGAGCTCGCGAGGCTCTTGCTCCCAACGCAAGCAGGTAGATGGCACAATGTCGGCAATTATGCCAAATGGTGAACAATAAACATCTGCAGCCATCAGAGATCTCGATTAGCTCTGAGCAGCAGCATTATTCTGCTGAAAATTACTTCCAGTTTTTCATGGCCCTACTGGTAAATGTAAGCCTGTCGCCGGTAATTACTATGGCTGCAAACACTTCAAAAGACATTATAGATGAGGGATCTAAGGGAGAGATGACTGAAGTGATTCATTTTAATTTGCTTAAGTGGAGCCAAAAAAAGAGAAAACAATGGTGTGCCAGTCTAAATACTAATGTACTGGACTCTAAATGCATACTGTAGATGCAGCATGTAAAGATCCACCGAGTCTTATTTTAACTCCACTCCACAGCAGCGACTGTAAGGCAATAAGCCCCAGCTCCAAAACAGAGAGACAAGTCTTCAAGCTCACAGGTGTAACAAGCTTACCCCCTTAGCCCACAAATCCAAAATATACACACCAGACACTAATTGCGAACATCTCACGCTGCTTTTCACATCCACCCCCCATAAATTCTCCACTTCTTTTATCCCCCAACCCCTCACCCCCAGCATGTTCTAACCTCCATCTCAAACATAATCAGACTTCAGAAATGTTTGCTACACTTCAAATGAGGAACATTCTTGGGAGGAAAAAAGAAAAAAAAATTGCACAGAGGCTTGGTGAAAAATTGCCAAAAGGATTCATGAATCAAAGAGATAACATCTATTTTTTTCTGAATCAAAGAGATAACATCTATTTTTTTCTATTTCCTTCACCTTCATTTAGCAGTTAAGGACATTTGTTTTTATGGAATTTTATAGAAACCAGGTTAGTGGCAGCATTACACTTGCAAAGGCACATAATATGAAATATGTTTGAGGAAAATAATTGTTTCACTGTCTGAAACACTTGTAAAAATGCTTCTGATTATGAAATCTGTATCTTCCAGGTTATTATGCACATTTTAATTCTTTGTCTGCAATCGGCAGGGCCCAACCTGTGACATTATAAGCTTAAACAGCGTTCTCAGAGGCGAAATCTTTGTTCCTGTTACCATTTACGGTGAAACATTTGAATCAAACTTTAGTATGACAAGCAAAGAAAAACAAATGAACAAACAAACAAAAAAATGTTACTACATTCTGTATTTATACCAAATGTATGCAAAGCCACCATCATTTCACAGATCTGTCTGCTTGTAATAACCGCACAGTGTAATTTATGCTTGATTCGAACCACCAGCAACTGTAAATTATGGTGTGTTCCACTGGTCCCCAACACCGATCCTGGGGGCCCACTGTGTACACTGGTTTGTGCCAACTCAGTTGCAATCATAGGAGTTTATTAATAATAATAATAATAATAATACATTTTATTGATATAGCGCCTTTAAAGGCAGTCAAGTACACTGTACAACAAGATTAAAATAACTAAATTTTAAAAAATAATATCACAATCAAATAACCACACATTAAAACAGTTAAACAGAATATGTAAATCTAAACAGATGTGTCTTTATATATCGTTCAAACGTTTGAGGACTCAGCATTCTAAGTGCGTAAGCCATTTTATAATGCAAATATAATGGCAAAAATAGTATTTAGAACTATGTCATAACAACCCTCAGCCTGACTATGCAGTCCCATAGGTTCAATCATATAGCATGCTTTCTTATGCTTTTTTTTCACTCATGATGCAGTGCTCTAAATTGTGCCGCAGCCCTTCAGGAACAAAATAAGTGCACCCACTGGCTATTATGTGCTGATCTAACAGAACAGTAAGTGTTTTAGCCTATCAGCCCTCACTACAATATAATGGGAAAAAATCAAATTCTTTTAGTTTACACAGCCAATGGTCTGAAACTTTCAATAGACGGATGCGTATGGTGACCCAGGGATTAATTTTTACATGAGGAATCGTTTCAATCATTTCTGACAAGGGGGGGATTTTGTCAGTGAAGCAAAAGAGTTTTCGGGTTGGCTTTATTATTCATATATGATTTACACCAGTGCAGGGAGTCGGAAGGATATGAGTGAACATTCAGCAACTTATCAGGAAGGAGACCTGACTGAAGGAAGTTGTAAAACTGTTGTAAAAGCGAAAGCGACTGTGGAAAGGAACACAGGAAATTTGGACTCTCCAAAATTGTTTGTTGAACACGTACAAACATAACCAAGAAAAAAAAATCTGTAAGATATTAATTTTCGGTCAGACAATCACAATATTTGAAGCTGCAGTTGTTTGAACCATCTGGCTGTAGCTGTATTATTTTTCTAGGCTGATGAGGCTTGGTCATTGCACTGCAGGGGCAGAGGAAAACATAGAATCTTTTTCTGTCAAACAACAACTGATATTTCCAGTATTGTTACTCAATTTAGGTAATGTGCCTCACAATACTGACTTTCCGAGAGTAATCTGCTTAGTGTCACCTTTCAAACAAGACTGTGATTATGCTTGTAGTCAAAGTGGTTCAAGAACAGTAAACATTTTAGTCTGAGAGGAAATTTGCATTTTAGTTTGAGAGGAAATTTGCTCAAAAAGGACTGCACTTTAACTCATTCCAGACAAAATACTTTTATATAAAATTGTTGCGTTTGTACGGAATACTTTTCCCGAAAATTACACAATAGAAAGTATTGAAGTACAGGTGGCCCATCACCGCCATCGTCAACTGATTTCATGTTTTCATTGGACTGCTAACGGTCATCCATGCCGCTGGCACCGGATTACCATAGGGAATGGTAGAATTCGCCGCACCGTTGGCTGCGGCTTGCCATAGGGAATGAGTTAAAGGATTAACAAGTTGTTAAATTGTCTTCATTAGGTGCATTTTTGGTTTGTTTTGTTTGTTTACAGCATTTTTTAATGCTCCTAAGCCACATGTTTACTGAAAAATGAACGCACTGTGCTTGCATTGCACTGTATTAATCCTGTTGCATTTTTTAAAATTAAAGCAGAGTAAACAGAATGAGAACCTAAAATAGCAGGCCTCAGACCCAAATGACCCAAAATCACTGCCGAGCACAACTTTTAACAGGACAATTGGAGATGGCTCATTACGCATAGTTGCAAGTAGGCCTATGTGAGTGAATGGTGTGTGGACTCCACAATGGCTGGAAGTGTTTGTGCGTTAAGCGCAGTGGCGTTTATTCAATGTCACAATAATAAAGATTATGTTTTTTTGCTGCATATACAGCAGAATTCCAATTACCCTGACAGTTATTTGGAAGCCCTATCTAATATAATTGTCAAGCTTTATGTGCTGATCATAATCAGATTTCGTTTGTGCTTCAGAGTGCACTCTGGCGTGTACTTCTGTGGACTGCTGTGTATGCTGGGTTTCAGCATTCGTTCCGCTGACAGCTGTGAGCCCAGAATTTTAACATGCAGTTCAATTTTCTTAATTGGACACTTTTCATGTTGGAGGCATCATTTACCCTCTTATGCCACATAGTGTCAGATATTTCATGGCTACGCATGTCATAAAAAAATGAAAGCCCGATATTCGCTTCGTGTTTATTGAACTATTTCCATATTGCAAATGAGGTTCTGAAAAGGTTAAAATGTTTTAAACCGATCACATTAAATCCACAGTTGAACCACTATACTCCTAGTGAAATTTTGGACTGTTCATGCCACAAACCCCTGATAATAATCATCGGGTAGATAATAAAAAATTTAAATGCAGGGCAAATTCAGCCAAATCCAAGGCATTGCAGTAATATGTTTAATGAGAAAAATATGAAAATCTACTATAAAAAAATTGATGGAGCATAAGTGCATTTGAGTAACACAATATTAAGCAAGAGAATGGCTTTCAATTTAAGTACCCCCGCAGGTATATGTTGTTTAGTACTCATTGCATCCCAGCAGATGGCAGGCTTGCCCTTTATATGAAGCACCATGGTGCAAAACAGCCCAGCTTGAGTATGAAATACCCAGCAGTAGTGCTCACTGAGAGAGAGAGAGAGAGAGAGAGAGAGTGTGTGTCAGACAGGGACAGAGAAAAAGACAGACAGGCAGACAGAGACTGAAAGAGATAGAGAAAGACAGATACAGTGACAGACAGAGACATGGTATGGGCATTGGAGCTATTAGCCAAATTAGCCTTATTAGCAGCTAATGTTACAGCTCAGTAAAATGTAGCTGTCTAACCTCAAAATTGACAGCTTAACTACCAGTGGCAGTTAAAAATGACATTGTAACAGTCACTCAGGATGGCCGCTGCAGCAGCAGAGCCCCTCCCCCATCCACTTGTGATAGTCTATCCAGAGACACTGGCCACTAATCAAGCCAGCAAGAAGTACAAGGATAAAGTACTGAGAAGCTGCCCTGAGAGACTGGCAGTAGATCACACAGTGTATGAAGGCAGAAGTGTAATCACAGACTAACTGTTCTACACGCAGCACCCAGATATCTGGATTCATATATGCCCTTAAACAAAACTTCTAATTCAATTTCATGAGAGGCATTTGCTAGGGGAGGCAAATTTTGACTTTTGATGATGAGGAAAAAATCCACAGAATCATGAATTAACAATGATTTTATGTCTCAATGGAACAATTTTCATTCAAGAAAGTAAAATGCTCTCTACTTTTTTGTGGAGGAATTTAAAAGAATAGCAAAGAGACCACACACAGAAAGAGCTAAGCAGAGACCACTCAGGCACACCAGATAGCCAAAATACTCTGTAGAGTCTAAATTAGGCCCCAGACGCCTAGCCAAAACATGTCCAGACCCAGTGGAGGATGACCCCAGCACGGAAGACTCATAGGACCCAGAGGAGCCATCCCACATAGCCTCCACAGCAGCATGGTCCTGATAAGGGAGAGCTTGTCCCAACAGGTAGAGCTGGTAGAGCTAAAATGATGGTGCTGACCCACCTCACTGCCAGCAAGAACTCAGAGCCTCTCTCAGAGCAGCTGAGCCAGGTGAGCAGGCAGCTGACAGACACACTGAGAGAGGTGAGAGAGGTGAGGGAGCTCCGAAAACATGTGAGGGAGCTGATAGACACACGGAGAGAAGTGAAGGAGCTCCAAAAGCAGATGAGAGAGCTGATAGACACACAGGGAGAGATGAGGGAGCTCCAAAAGCAGGTGAGGGAGCTGATAGATACACAGACAGAGTCCAGGGAGCTCCAAGGCAGGTGTGGGAGCCAAAAGACACACAGAGAGAGGCGAGGGAGCTCCGAAAGCAGGTGAGAGAGCTGATAGACACACAGAGAGAGGTGAGGGAGCTCCAAAAACAGGTGAGGGAGCTGATAGACGCACAGAGAGAGGCGAGGGAGCTCCAAAGCAGGTGAGGGAGCTGATAGACGCACAGAGAGAGGCGAGGGAGCTCCAAAAGCAGGTGAGGGAGCTGATAGACACAGAGAGAGGGGCGCAGGTGAGCTCCAAAGCAGGTGAGGGAGCTGATAGACGCACAGAGAGAGGCGAGGGAGCTCCAAAGGCACGTGTGGGAGCTGATAGACACACAGAGAGAGGCAAGAGAGCTCCAAAAGCAGGTGAGAGAGCTGAAAGAAGCACAGAGAGAGGCGAGGGAGCTCCAAAAACAGGTGTGGGAGCTGATAGACGCACAGAGAGAGGCGAGGGAGCTCCAAAAACAGGTATGGGAGCTGATAGACGCACAGAGAGAGGCGAGGGAGCTCCAAAGGCAGGTGTGGGAGCTGATAGACACACAGAGAGAGGCGAGAGAGCTCCAAAAGCAGGTGAGGGAGCTGATAGACACACAGAGAGAGGCGAGGGAGCTCCAAAAGCAGGTGAGGGAGCTGATAGACGCACAGAGAGAGGCGAGGGAGCTCCAAAAGCAGGTGTGGGAGCTGATAGACGTCACAGAGAGAGGCGAGGGAGCTCCAAAAGCAGGTGTGGGAGCTGATAGACACAGAGAGAGAGGCGAGAGAGCTCCAAAAGCAGGTGAGGGAGCTGATAGATGCACAGAGAGAGGCGAGGGAGCTCCAAAAGCAGGTGTGGGAGCTGATAGATGCACAGAGAGAGGCGAGGGAGCTCCAAAAGCAGGTGAGGGAGCTGATAGACGCACAGAGAGAGGCGAGGGAGCTCCAAAAGCACGTGTGGGAGCTGATAGACACACAGAGAGAAACGAGAGAGCTCCAAAAGCAGGTGAGGGAGCTGATAGATGCACAGAGAGAGGCGAGGGAGCTCCAAAAGCTGGTGTGGGAGCTGATAGATGCACAGAGAGAGGCGAGGGAGCTCCAAAAGCAGGTGTGGGAGCCGATAGACACAGAGAGAGAGGCGAGGTAGCTCCAAAAGCATGTGTGGGAGCTGATAGACACAGAGAGAGAGGCGAGAGAGCTCCAAAAGCAGGTGAGGGAGCTGATAGATGCACAGAGAGAGGTGAGGGAGCTCCAAAAGCAGGTGAGGGAGCTGAGAGACGCACTGAGAGAGGTGAGGGAGCTCCAAAAGCAGGTGTGGGAGCTGATAGACGCACAGAGAGAGGCAAGGGAGCTCCAAAAGCAGGTGAGGGAGCTGATAGACACACAGAGAGAGGCGAGGGAGCTCCAAAAGCATAGGTGGGGAGGTGAGGGAGCTGATGGGGGGAACACAGAGAGAGAGGTGAGGGGAAAGCTCCAAAAGCAGGTGTGGGGGAGCTGATAGAAGCACAGAGACGACAGAGAGAGGGAGGGAGCTCACAAAAGCTGGTGTGGGGGAGCTGATAGATGCACAGAGAGAGGCGAGGGAGCTCCAAAAGCAGGTGTGGGAGCCGATAGACACACAGAGAGAGGCGAGGTAGCTCCAAAAGCAGGTGAGGGAGCTGATAGACACACAGAGAGAGGTGAGGGAGCTCCAAAAGCAGGTGAGGGAGCTGATAGACACACAGAGAGAGGCGAGGGAGCTCCAAAAGCAGATGAGAGAGCTGATAGACACATAGAGAGAGTTGAAGAGCTGATAGACACACAGAGAGAGGTGAGGGAGCTCCAAAAGCACATGTGGGAGCTCATTGACACACAAAGAGAGGTGGGGGAGCTGCAGCAGAAGCAAGTAAAGGAGCTGCAACTGGAAAGAAAGGCCATGATGAGGGAGCTCTTCACAACTTGTGAGGAGCTTCAGCACCATGACAGGATGGTACAAATCCTGAGGAGCAGCTACACTCCCCCACCATCTCCAAAACCATTCACACAGCAAGCAAAGCAGCCCCGACTGAGCATCCCTCATTCCCAACCTACCCCACCTTTGCAACTTGCTCACTGCATTACACACAGACAACCCTCAAGACAGGTGAGCATACAGCTGTTAGCAATGCACCAACCTCCCGTTTCTGAACACAACCCAAAACAAAGCAGCCAGAGCTCAGCAAACGCAACTCCAGCTAGCACAGAGATTGCAGTTTCAATAGTTTCCAATGGAAAATTCATAAACGAGTAACATTTTTTCTCTAGCAGAACAGTCTCAAAAATCTGGTGCCGTACAACTAGAGAGGCCCCACAGATACTCTACCCATCACAGCTGGACAGACCTAGCCACATTATCAATCGTACCAGAACCAATAACCTGAGAACCCAGCTGGAGAAAGTTGCTGAATCCCTCAGTGGCAAAGACGGAAACAGAGGTCATTCATAATAGCAAAATCATAATCTCGATCCCTCTGTCCCTGAAAGGCTTTCATCTCCTTACATTCCATAAGGAGAATGCCAACATTTTACATGGTAGCACTCTCATGCCCAAGGTCCACCTTGCTCACCACCCTGCCCTCGGAACACATCACCTCCATCACCATCTTCACCTGCACAAACAGACAGTTTGCATATTTGCCAAAACCCTCAAGGAAACAGCTTTAGGTAGACTCTCCACCAGCCCTCTATGGCACAGCAAGAGGACGTCCAGTATCCACAGCTCCAGAGCCCACACAGTGGGAACATTCTGGCAAGCACCCATAGACAGGGCCCGTAACAGTATGCACTGTATATATTGCACCAATGTTATTTTTGTTGAAAAAAAAGAATGTATGTAAAATATGTATATGTGTATGTGTATATACATATAAATAATCTAAACAACTATAATTTCTCTAAAAGCTCCTTAATTATTGTAAATTGAAGACCTGCGTGCAAGAAGTACCTAAGTCACATTTTTGAAAAAATCAAGCTGGCACGAGTTCTGGAATTAGGAATTAGAAGTACTTCACCCCTGTTTATTGTTACAGTGCTGTGAAAAAGTATTTGCCCCCTTCCTAATTTCTTATTTCTTTGCATATTTGCTACACTTAAATGTTTCAGATCATCAAACAAATTTTAATATTAGACAAAGGTAAACTGAGTAAATACAAAATGCAGTTTTTAATTGATGATGTCATTTATTGAGGGAAAAGGCTATTCAAGCCTACCTGGCCCTATGTGAAAAAGTAATTGCCCCCTAAACCAATTCGCCACCCTTTTTAACAGCCTTTTTAAGGTCATGCCACAGCATCTCAGTTGGATTTAAGTACGGACTTTGACTAGTAACTAGGCCACTCCAAAACTTTCATTTTGTTTTTTTTTTTTAAGCCATTCTGAGGTGGACTTGCTGATGTGTTTCAGATCATTGTCCTGCTGCATGACCCAAGTGCGCTTGAGCTTGAGGTCACGAAGTGATGGTCGGACATTCTCCTTCAGGATTTTCTGATAGAAAGTAGAATTCATGGTTCCGTCAATTATGGCAAGTCGTCCAGGTCCTGAAGCAGCACAGCAGCCCCAGACCATCACACTACCTCCCCCATGTTTGGCTGTTGGTATGATGTTCTTTTCATGAGATGGTGAGTTAGTTTTACGCCAGATGTAACGGGACGCACACCTTCCAAAAAGTTCAGCTTTTGTCTCGTCGGTCCACAGAATATTTTCTAAAAAGTCAGGGGGATTATCAAGATGTTTTTTGGCAATTGTGAGACGAGCCTTTGTGTTCTTTTAGGTCAGCATGGTTTTCGCCTTGGAACTTTCCCATGGATGCCATTTTTGCCCAGACTCTTTCTTATTGTTGAATCATGAACACTGAGTTTAACGGAGGCAAGTGAGGCCTGCAGTTCTCTAGATGTTGTTCTGGGTTCTTTTGTGACCTCCTGGATGAGTCTTTGATGCGCTCTTGGAGTAATTTTGGTAGGCTGGCCACTCCTGGGAAGGTTCATCACTGTTCAACGTTTTCTCCATTTGTGGATAATGGCTCTTACTGTGGTTCGCTGGAGTCCCAAAGCCTTAGAAATGTCTTTGTAACCCTTTCCAGACTGATAGATGTCATTGACTTTGTTTCTAATCTGTTCTTGAATTTCTTTAGATTGCGACATGATGAGTTGCTTTTTGAGATCTTTTAGCCTACTTCACTTTGTCAGACAGGTTCTATTTCAGTGATTTCTTGATTCAACAGGACTGGCATTAATTAGGCCTGGTTGCGGCAAGTGAAATTCAACAAAATAAAATGTGGTCAATCACAGTTAATTCATGATTCAACAAGGGGGGCAATTACTTTTTTACATAGGGCCAGGTAGGTTTGGATAGCTTTTTTCCCCTCAATAAATGAAATCATCATTTAAAAACTGCATTTTGAATTTACTTGGGTTATCTTTGTCTAATATCAAAATTTGTTTGATGATCTGAAACATTTAAGTGTGACAAATATGCAAAAAAAAAAAAAAATCAGGAAGGGGGCAAATACTTTTTCACGGCACTGGATATGGTGTTTGCGGAATCCGCTAGAATTTTCTGCAAGAAGTATTCAAGTCCATAAAATTTGTGCAGTAAGTGCCCAAGTCCATGACTGGCCAAGCAAAATGCCAGAATGAGTCACATGACTCATGGTATTTTTTCACTGTTGCTCTTCGGAGTAGATTTTGTCGTTATCTCGTCTGATTTTGAACACAGAACACAGAGGCGTTACAACAATATGACCAGCACCAAGACACTTTAGGATGTTTTTTACTGATTTAAGAGTTTTTTTTTTTGACTCTTGCGTTAAATGAGTATTCCCCTCATCCACAAAGGTATGGGTTACCATGGTTACCAAGGGAATGTTCATACTTCCAGAAGTTGATGTTGGTGTCATAAACGCTACCTAAGTTAGGATTTTGAAGCAATCATTCAAGTAGAAGGGGTGTTGTTTGAAAGACGACTGGTTCTCCAAAATTAGGTTTTTCTGCATTTCGAATTTTCGTTTCTCATTAGTCTAAGTGACTGTGGATTTTACCTAGTTATATTAGTGTTAAACAAGTAGTTCTGCCTACCATAAAGGCACAAAAGCAAGGAAGCTTAGCTAAAATAGCATGTTTGTATTTAAAACTAAGCAATAAAGGGTTTTTGGTGTTAAAACTACACAAGTCTGTGATTTTTCCGCAAAAAGTACCTAAGTCCAGCCATTTTAAAAAGTACCTAAGTCCAAAACTATTTTTCTCGATTTCTCTGTAATAAAGGAGAATCATTCAACAAAAAAAGGTGACTAACCATGTTTGGCCCTTAGAACTAATGCACAAGTCCATAATAAGCCACCACGAAAAAAGAAAAAAGTATCTGCTGCATGTTTTGAAAACTTTGACCGTCAATGTCTCAATGTGACATTTTGTGACTGAAGTACTTCTTGCACACAGGTCTTCAATTATTTATGAATTATTTCTACATGTTCCAACTCTCATCTCATTTAAAGTAAATATTTTCCTTCAGACACAGTAATACAGACATCCTTTTCCATCAGCATGAGGAACATCCAGGGCCTGCACTCCTCTGCTTTGGGTTTAAAGAGTTCAACCCCGGAATTTCATAAACATATTAAAAACATGGACATAACAATCCTTCAGGAATGTTGGTGTAGAGGCGATATACAGTAGCCGCTCATTGTCCACCTGGCTACCAAGAAATTATTGTCCCATTGATTGAAAAAACCCAGACCAATCGTAAGGGAAATTCTGGCAGTATTCTAATTTGGTTTAAATCAGAGTTCAAAAATTGCAACACAGTAACAGAAATGGAATTACATATTTGGCTTAAATAAGAACATAATCTCATCAAGAAATGACCTATACCTACAGTATGAGCAATCTATCTCTCACCATGTGGATTACTCCCCTTATTCTCCCCTTATTACAAGCAGGACGTTTCCCAACCTTCACAGAGAAACCAGGCATTTCCAGGCCCAGGGGAATTTGCAAATCTGCAGCGACCTAAATGCTAGAACAGGCAGGAGTCCTGATATTGTTCATGAAGAAAGGAACAAGCACATATTTGGACAAAATTTCTCAAAAATATGACAAACATACCGAGAAATAACTGTCATACCGAGAAATCAGTATATTTAGCATTTAGCATTGTTTTATGCATTATAGAAACTACTGCATTAACTGTGAGTCCGCACATAGCAGAGGCCTAGCTGTACAGCACTAGCCTCAGTGCTTCTAAAATAGAAACGCTCTTCTGAGAGCATGGACACTGAACAAAGACAAAAGAAATTATGGAAAAAAAAGTACTGAAATAAAAACAAATACTGAAGTCAGGAGAGATTTTCTTCCCTCCGAATATTATAATGACAAATCAGAGGCTCTAAAACAGATAACTGTAAGAGAGTGAGAGACATGCAGACTGAACATTACTTCTGTGTTGTTGATATAAAATAAACCCCACAAAGGGAAAATACAATATGTATTTGTAAAATTCGCAAGTGAAAAATTAAAAGACAGTATGTACAAGTATGTATTTCTATTTATAAATTCCTACAATATAATTGTACGCTCCACAGTATGTCATACATACAGTATATTTCACATACATCATATGTATACGTATGTATATGTACACCAACCAGCCATAAGATTAAAACCACCTTGTGTTGCCAAAACAGCTCCTTCAAACTGACATCACTTGACTTGCCAAACTCAGGGTTTCCCAGCAGAACATTTCCCAGAGTATCACACTCCCTCCACCAGCTTATCTTCTTCTCTCAGTGCATCCTGATGCTATCTCCTTCCAGGAATATGTGCACTCGTACCCAGCCAAAGCACATTATGTAAAAGAAAATGGATCTCCCTGGACCAGGCAACTGTCTTCAACTGCTCCAAGGTCCAGTCCTGAAGCTCAGGTGCCCATTGTGGGTGCTTTTAGAGATGAACCAGGGTTAAAGTGGGCACTTTGACTGGTCTGCAAGCTAAAAAGTGCAATACACGGCAGGCTACGGTGCACTGTGCGTAGTGACACATTCCTTATTAATATTGAAATTCTTGGGCCACAGTCACCCTTTTGTCGGTTTGGATCAGACAGGATAGCCTTCATGGCGCTTGTGCATTGATGAGCCTTGGGCATCAAAAACTCTTCTGCCAGTTCATGGTTTGTCCCTCCTTGGACCACTATCAGTAGGTACTCACATCTGCTGACAGGGAGCACCCGAAGAAGTCTTGCCACTTCAGAGATGCTCTAAACCTCTTGCCAAGCCATAACGATTTGGCCCTTGTCAAAGTCGTTCAGTTGCGATTTTTCCTACTTCCAACACATTGAATACGAGAATCAACTGTTCACTTATCGTCTAAGATCTGTCTGCAGACCTTGACATATGCACCTGTTATGAGATGCTCAACATTATTTGCTGCATCTCTAAGTAATTTTAATGTTTTGGCTAGTCAGTGCATGTCAAATTATTATGGTTTGGAAATTTCAATTTTATACGCCAATTAAATGATGAGGAATGCAGTGAACATGCATTCACCAATGCCATAATTTGAGGCCAGCAAAGGTCAGCAAAAGCTGGTCTTTGGCCCCCTGATATTTGACATCACAGATGGATAATCTCACAGAGGTACATGAAACATAACTTCCTCAGTGGCAGTGAGACTTAGTTTTAATGGCTCATTTTTGGGTTTTATTCACAGACGTTGCTCAGTCACTCAGCGGCTGTACTGCACAGGCTCTGGCTTCATACTGCACAACAGGGTGCCACAATAAAACTGCACTTATGTGTGCCAAAATGCCTTTCCCCGAGGTAAGTCAAAGGCTGACGTCACAGTTACTTGGTCCATTGGTTTTATACAGTGGGCTCAAAGCCCATATTCAAATAAATACTCAGACTTGGAGGAGCTGATCCAGACCCTATTTTTTCCTGGCTGTCTCCTCAACCATTATGAGCTAAAAACTGATCCCAGATCATCATTACCTACTCTTGCATACAACACCGATTTTAGCTGGTTCAGTGGATGAATTTCGTAAAATAAGCGGGTGGCATAGCTGTTTGACTAGCTGATATTGAGGTGGACATCTTTTGAACAGCAGACCAGCCAGCTATAACCAGCTAGCGGTGTCAGAAAGACAGCTTACGCCAGCTTGACCAGAAGCAAGTTCAACATTAGCCAAGCTTTCAACAAAAGCTAATCCCTAAACTCGCAATCAGAGATACCAATCAGAGTTACCATGGCAGGACGTAAAACAGCCACTTTTGTCATGTGGAATACCCTGGTTCTACACTCAACATACCTTGCAGACTCACTAATTTCACTTCGGAGTATGCCCCTAGGATTTCCCTGGTATAAACTGGATTTGTCAGTAAGATTTTCTTTGCGAATGGGAGGGAGAAGAGTGCACGTTTTGACTCCAAGGCGTTCATTTTTGTAACCATGGCAATGTGTGATGCTGAAGAAACCATGCAGGAGGATGAAACGTTGAAATATCACTACCATAATTATATAAATGTGGGGCTTGTGCACAGCATACATTGCAATACCCTGCTGGAAATTCCAGTTTAAACCAGCTTGAGCAGGTCGAGCTGGATGAAATGGTGCTAAATAGCAGTGGTTCAGCAGCAGAATTGCTCCCCTAACACTCCCCTTCCGCTCTGCCCTGATAAAAGCCTTCCTGCCTGAACTACATCTTCCGTCACAATCTCATTCATTTGCTCCATCACCCCGCCCCGTCTGTCTGTGCCTTTGTCCGAGGGGTGGTGTCTCACCTATCATGGGAGCTACAGCGAATCCTTTCGAAGACCTCCCCTAACCACTGACCTGTTGGACTGTCATTCGAAATTCTCATCCATCTTCAATTTGCAGTCAGTTGTATACATCAGCTCAATAAACATCATTGTTTGCATTCTGTTGACAGTTTTTATGGTGTGGTTCTTAGCAAGCGAAGCTGCATTTTAATCACTTTTAGCTGGTCCACCAGCAGATCATCTAATGCGCTGCCAGTCCATCAGCTTACTCTACCAGCTCCTGCTCTGACCACCTAAGTCCACAGGGAAAACGGCTCAGAGCTGCAATAGACCTGCTATATCCAGCTAGAAGAGTCAAGAAACAGCTCAAACAATCTTAAACCAGCTGAAAATTTTCTCCGCTGTGGTGAACACCGATCATGCATTTGTGCCAACAGCAAGATGTCTTCCTTTGGTGAGACCACAAGTTTCTGGTTTTTTCTATCATTGAAGTGGGGTTGACAAATGGAGATGCCTACTTGTACATATTGTTTACTTTTGCTTAGCAATGGGTCAAGCTTGACTGCTCGATTTTGCTGTTCTGAATTATTGATAGTTTTATAATACTAAGTCTCCTGTTATTCCTTTGCTTTGGCACAGGCTCTTTCATTTGGCCTGTTTCCCTTTATAAGACTCTCTCTCCTGTCAAGATGGAGTAAGGGGGCGGCCAAATTGGCAGCGGTGGAAACAAGGGCTTTGTCTCTGCACATAAGCTAATCCTGCTTGCCCTTTGCTGAAATCCCTGTGCAAAGGAGCACATGCAGACAGGAAGTGACATATGCCAGCCATTCCCACCTGTTGTTTGTCAGAGGCATTTTCTGAAAGACCACAAAAAAAAAAAAAAACTATGAGCTTCACTTTTGTTACAGCGAGGGGAATTCTAACTAGCATTTGCTGAACTGCTTATGATCAGGGTCATGCAGACAGAGAGAAGGCTAGAGATTTTCCTGGCTTAATGAGGACAACATGCCAAGATACAGCCCAGAGAGGTTGCTAATCTGTTGCCAACGGCTCTCTCTCCATTCATACATATTCGTACCTATAGGCAATTTTAAGTCTCCAATGAGCTCACTGCATGTAATTTGGCGTTGGGAAAAACCGGAGCAGACCCGATCAGTAAGGATTCAAACTTTATACCACAGCGCTATTCAATGTGCCTCCGTGCCACTGCAAGAAATTCCCATCACTGCTGCTGTCATCAATCTTGATAGATTTTCATCTGCAGGAGCGCAATCCTAACAGGTTTGTGCATGGTAGAAACCAGAGCGCCAAATTTTCTGATTTGATGCAAACAGGTATTTTTAAAGACACCTTTGCGTATTAGCTTAGCTGTTGCGTGCCACTAATGACTGATCGGGTTTGAACACTGCGGTGCTGCACATTTCACTGTAATCTTGCAGAGCACACAGCAATCGCCACAGCTAATTTGACCAGTTTCTGATAAATTCCCCGAAGCGCAGTTTAATTTCCTCCATTTCCTGCTGGTTGTTAATCAGATCAGGAATCACAAAAAAAAATTATTTTATACATTCAGGGATTTCAGAGGGTTGGAAACCAGGCTGAGGTAGATCAGCAATAGAGAGATGGATGGTGGAGATAGGGTGAAAAGAGAAGGGGGTTCACTGATGGAATGATGTGATGCGCGGTGGTTTGACTTCGAAAAAAGTGTCCCTTTTTATCAGCTCGAGAGAGGCTGAACACACTGATAAAAGGTTTGTTAAGTGCACTGGGCTAGCAAAGAGTCCTTGACACTCAGTGAATTGTGAAATTACCACTTCTCTTTTTCTGTATCTAGCTTTTTCTCCTTACCCGCTAAGTGCAAAATTCCCCCAAATCTCCCCATTATCGCTGTACTTCCACAGATCTCTTGACCAGCAGAAGTCAGATCTCTATAGGCCTATATATGAAATAATGAGGACAGGTACAGACATACAGTATAACAACCACATTATAGAGGTCAGTACAGCAAATACCATTTATGCCACTAGCTTATGTAGGAACACTTTTCATGAATGGTGCTTCATGAATGCAACATAGCACCTTCATGAAGTTTGTATCTCTTATGTAATTTACAAAAAAAAAAAAAATGGTTTGCCTTTCATGTTTAACATTGTGAAATCAGAAAATGTCAGACAGCAAACAAATCCTCAGTTTTGTCAAGAAAAATACGAGTTGATTTGAGATCACATATTTACAACAAGCACATAGCATTTTGTCACCATATTGACATCACATAATGCATTGTTACTTTGCGTTTATTGGCATGAATGTGCAATAATAAAATCTACAGTATTTACAAAGGAGTTAGATTGCTCAGAATTGCCATGCGTTCAAAAGCAATGTTGGGAGAATATTACGTTTTAGACTAGGTTTGGACTGAGTGGAAGCAAGCATTTGGACTAGGCCTGTTGAGTCGGCTTCCTTTTGGGTTATGATCAGAACACAGTGGCATTTTAATCAAGGGTACAGTGAGTGTGTGTAGTTTATGACTAATTCATGATTTTATGTCAGAACATGCAAATGATAAAGCTAATTAAATAAGAGCAGATGTTGGAACAAAATCCTAGAACACTTTTGCATTGCACCCTACAGACGACAGTCTGTGAATACTTCAAAGACCCTAGGAGTACAGAATCAGTCTTTAAAATTACCTTTGTTCTGAGGAATCAACCAAAGTTTGAAAGGAAAAAATATATTATACATAAGCACGATAAAACACAGACAAAAATAGCTGAACTGACACATCAGAGTTTTTCCATGTACTGTTTGGGTGTGGCTGTGTAATGTTTTGTACTTCTTGCAGAATGTAAATGCACGGAGGACAGGAAGTTGAGGACTGGACTCAAGTGCAAGGATGGACTTGGTTATGATTAATAACCAACTGCACTGCAGAAGGCACAAATGTAGAAATACAAAATAACAAGGACAAGAGGTTCCTAAATATGCACACTATGAGTAATACAAAGTCTGGGCCACGCTACAGTAACATATTACAAACAGGTAAGAAAATAGGAAACAAGGTTCTAAAATATAACATGCTGAATAAAAACAACAAACAGCACAAATTTCTAGGTTTTAGTATGAATTCGCAAATTCAGAGAATAAGCCTTATAAGACTACGATGTCAAACAGGTATGAAGTGACATAGACTTCACAATGAGACTGAGGGAAGCTGAGCCGTAAATACACACTGCTACCACTCAGTGGAAATGAGACACAGGTGTTGATGAAAGCAGAATAATGACTAAAGTGCGATCCAGGATTTAGTAGACCAGTGAGCTGGATGGCTGGAGACATGGCCTTAGGGCTGTAATGAATGTTTCAGGGGTATGGCGGGATTTATATTAACTCTGTGATTGGTTGAGCTCCTAACAGATGAAATTAGACAGGTTACTGAAGTACAACATGATGTTACATTGCAATAAAAGCATTCAAGCTCCATTTAAATCTAGCCACTTGGAAAGGAAAATCTTTTGATATTAAGGCCCCGAATACACGTACACGGTTATTTTGACAAACGGAGACATTTCTTTGCGTTTGTGCCCTTCGTTTACACGCAAACGGAGAATTCGCCTCAGAAAACGATTCTTTCTAAAAACTCCGGCCAGAGTGGAGATTTTGGAAAACTTCGGTTGCAAGTTTGCATGTAAACTGAGAAAATGGAGTTTTAGGCAGCCGACGTCAGGTGGCAATCATGGATGATCGTGATTCGTTTCTGTTGCTGCTATTTTTGGGATTCTGATTGGCTAATGTGGGCTTGAGCTTATCGTTACACTGCCACCTACAGGTTTGATATGCTCTTGACGGCATATACACGGGTACGTGTAAACGAAAACTTTTCTGAAAACTGATACGTTTGCAAGATTTTGTTTTTGAAAACGGAGACGGTGAAATGTTTGTTTATGAAAATAGCCAGCCACGTGTAAACGGAGTGTCAATCTATTTAGGAAAAAGTAGTCACTTCTCTGTGTACTCATACTGTATACTCCCCAAGGTCAAAGAAAAGATGAGTAAAAAGAGTGATCATAAAATTCCCTGAGATTAGAAATGCCACTGTAAATACGGTAGGCTAAAACTGTAGTGTTTACAGAGACAGGTCTTGCTGTTTGAGGGACTATGCATGAGCATTGGGACTGTCCTGAAAATCAATGGGAGCAATCAGCCAATGTTTTCAGTTGTCAAAGAAAAATGCCAAAAAAAAACCCCTTTAAACATTTTTTCTCTCACATGCTAATGACCTTCCTGCAGTTCTACTGCAGCAATATACAAGAAACAATAAACAAACCCCCTTTTTCTTCTCCTGCTTTTTCCACGCAACAGCGCGGGAATGCCTGACAAATGGTGAAACGGGGTTTGTTTTCTCTCACTGAACTGCACGATCGCAGCTGTTTCTCTGGGCAGATGTTGCCAAAAATATGCTTCATTATTAAGTGGCTCAGCCTGCAGCTGTTTTCTGCTGCATGTTAGTGAAGAAAGAAGAAAGCTTTCAGGAATCACTCCATTAGTTTCTGTTTGCCCTGAAAGTCTGCATTACGAATTGCTCCTGGCTTTAATGGACTCTTAAGGATAAATCCTTCCCCCGTCACTGATTTGCTGAATGAAAGCAGCCAAACATAAATTGTCACAACCAGCAGCAGGGCACTGAATCCCATTTTAAACACAGTGGGCTAGTGCGATGCCTGATCAAAAGGTGATTCATTAATGTTATTATTCATTAACGTCCGTACAATTCAAATTTTTTTTTTTTCTGCAAGCCTTTGAAGGAGGCTCCAGAAATCTGTCACATCAGACTAATTCTCTGATCCTTTCTGCCTGTTGCTTAATTGAGAAATGGGGCTTACAGTGGCCAATCAAAATTTCAAACAAGGGCTCTGAAATGTAATTTGCAGTCCACCCCATATGGATTCCAAGTGCATCACGCTGCCAACGTGCAGAAAGACAGGTAATGGGTTCAAATGAAGAGTTTCATAGCAAAACGAGACATATCCATTTTTGCTGTTTTGAGAAAAAGGCCTTTTTCTTCCAGACAGAAAGTTTTTAGGAAAACCAGTTATTTTCTCAGTTTCGCCCTTGACTTACCAAACATATTTAGCCAGAAAATGGAAATCTAGCATCACTTTGATTATTTGGTGCTGGTAATGCATTAAAATAGTTTGAACCTTTTTTTTTTTTTTTGCAAAATGAGATATATCCATGGATATGTCTCGTTTTGCCAAAAAAGTGAAAGGGATTTGTGGAAAAAAAAAAAACCAAAACGCTAATTTCGGCATAGTGAAATAAGGGATTAAATCGCCATTTGACCCAAAACGGATACTTGGACATATGCGGCTATCCCTTGGCTGTTTCTACTACAAGAAAATTTTGAATTTGGCGCATGTCTTGTTTTGCGATAAAACTCTTCAAATTCAGTTTGGGGCATCTCTGTGGAAAATTTGCATGTTTGTTTGGGTTTTTGATGGGTATCCCAGTTTCTTCCCACAAAGACATGCATGTCAGGCTAATTGGAGGCTCTAAAATACCTATAGGAATTAATATTTGATGAATGGAGGGTGATCACTCCGATGGGTTAGCGGGCTGTCTAAGGAATGTCCCTGCTTCTCACACACTGCCAGCTGGGAACAACCAGGGTTAGAAAGTGGACGTCCTGCCACATTTTTCTACCAGTCACAAACTTAGCCTGCCAATGTCTCAGATGAGGTCATCTGCCCAGCTGAAGAACTGTGCTGCTTAAAACATGGAATTGGTTGGGGGAAAAAATGCTGGGGAGTATTTTTATTTTCTCATACTGGATTTTCTGCCTCTGGTCCTTGGATGGATGGATGGTCCTAGAACTACTTAGGTGGTAGACATACAGTATTCAAATCAGTGGGCTACATTGATTTATAAAGCAGGTCTCACAAGCAGAAGTTAAAGGATTGTTGACGAATTGGCCGTTCAAGTGACTTGGCCATTCAGAGGTGGACTTGCTAGTGTGTTTCAGATCATTGTCCTGCTGCATAACCCAAGTGTGCTTGAGCTTGAGGTCATGAACTGATGGTTGGACAATCTCCTTCAGGATTTTCCAGTGGAGAGCAGAATTCATAGTTCCGTCAATTACTACAAGTCTTCCAGGTCCTGAAGCAGCAAAGCAGCCCCAAACCATCACACTACCACCACCATGTTTGACGTTTGGTATGATGCTCTTTTTATGAAATGCTGTGTTAGTTTTACGGCAGATGTAACGGGACGCGCACTTTCCATAAAGTTTAACTTTTGTCTCGTCAGTCCACAGAATATTTTTCCAAAAGTTTTTGGGATCATCAAGATGTTTTTTGGCAATGTGAGATGAGCCTTTGTGTTCTTTTTGGTCAGCATGGTTTTCGCCTTGGAACTTTCCCATGGATGCCATTTTTGCCCAGACTCTTTCTTATTGTTGAATCATGAACACTGAGTTTAACAGAGGCAAGTGAGGCCTGCAGTTCTCTAGATGTTGTTCTGGGTTCTTTTGTCACCTCCTGGATGGGTTGTCAATGCACTCTTGGAGTAAATTTGGTAGGCTGGCCACTCCTGGGAAGGTTCACCACTATTCCAAGTTTTCTCCATTTGTGGATAATGGCTTTCACCATGGTTCACTGGAGTCCCTAAGCCTTAGAAATGGCTTTGTAACCCTTTCAAGACTGACATATGACAATTACTTTGTTTCTTATCTGTTCCTGAATTTCTAAAAATCACGGCATGATGTGTTGCTTTTTGAGATCTTTTAGCCTACTTAACTTTGTGAAACAGCTTCTATTGAAGTGATTTCTTGATTCAACAGGTCTGGCAGTAATCAGGCCTGGGTGTGGCTAGTGAAAATGGACTCAAAAAATGTGGTTCATCACAATTAATTCATGATTTAAGAGGGGGGGGGGGATTACTTTTTCACAGAGGGCCAGGAAGGTTTGGATAGCTTTTTCCCCTTAATAAATAAAATCATCATCTAAAAACTGCATTTTGCATTTACTTGGGTTATCTTTGTCTTAGACTAAAATTTGTTTGATGATCGGAAACATTTAAGTATAAAAAATATGGAAAAAAGTAAGAAATCAGGAAGGGGGCAAATACTTTTTCACGGCACTGTAATTGAGCTGGCAAACAATATGAATGGTGTTTATTTACAATATGAACACACAAATAGGCCTAATTATGAAAAAGATCTACCCTCATAGGCTACCTTTATTTGTTTTTTTTTTATGTTGATCATGATTTTTTTATTTCTTTTTTTTAAATTAATTTAGCCTACATGTTTGTTTAAAAACGAGGCCTCCAATACGTAGCCTCCATCAGAACATGGAATAACTGTATAAAACACATTGATTTATGATCAGCGCAGCAGCTGACTCCACAGATAAGACAACAGAATCAACTAAGCCTGGCATTTAGCCTGGTCTGGAGCAGGCTAACTGTGGAGAATAAATCACCATAGTAACTTGACCAGGATGAAGTTATCCAGCTTTCGAACAACTGACTGCAGGCTAAATTAAGCCAGGATAACCAACATATCCCGGCTTAATCCCTTATCTAGGTTTCGAACAACAGGCCCCAGATCCCGAAAAAAAACGTCACTCAAGTGCCCACTTAACTTGCTACAAAAACTGCAAGTGTGGGTATTAGGCTGAAGCCATTCTTTTGGTCCCTCACAGAATGGCCAATGTATCAAATCAATTTTAACAAAAAACTGGTATGTGACGAGGCTTAGATAAACTAGTATGTTCCTGAGTTAAGTTCTTGGTTTCACTGCAGAAAAGATAAGTACCAATTTTCATTTAGAACAATTGCTCAATTTTGTAGTGAATGTTTTCTAAGACTCGGTCACAACGGGTCAAAAAATGCACAACCAGTGTCAGACAAATGGCATGTTCTCATGGCATTATGAAGATGTAAGGACGGAGTCTGAATATTTCCATGATCCAGACTTCTGTAAACACTACAAACATGTCAGTAACCAACACTTAAAGGGAGTTCCCGATAACGTAGGTTAATGAACAGGGCCACTCCCAATGCACCTTCCTATTCATCCTTACACTTATATATACCTCCACCATTCCCACAGTCTCCGCTCGTCTCGTTTCTATGTCATTCACTTGCTAACTAGACAGCCAGCGCACAGCAAGAGTTCGCTTACCCGAAGCATGAAATCCGAAATCCTACCGAGTCCCTCGGGCGCAGAATAATTCCAAGGCTCCGATGCTCCAGAGGAATCTTCTCAATCCGTTCCCGCAACTCCGTTTCTCCTACCTCCACCACAAAGCATCACCCACTCGCCTCAATCGCAAAGCCCACACACCAGATCACCTCTCATGCAATGACGATCGTAGCTCTTTCCCTGTTCCGAGTTGCGCGCCGCAGGAATTCTAGCTACGGTCCTCGTTAACCGCGGCGCCCAGAGGTGATAGCCTGAGGCACCCCAGCAATTTTTACCACAACTCGCACTTCAAGCTCATCCGAGGCTTCACGTCGGACAGTCGCTAGACTCCATCGGGCACTCAAGCAGAAGAAAATTCCCTTCCACCCCTCCGACAGCAAGGACAGATTTCTGAAAAATTATACACCGACTTTATCAGCAATATAGCTGATCCTCCCCATGTGCAGACCAGACGTGTTCAGACCGCACAGCACTTCCGGGTTCCGCGCTCAACGTCCCCAGCGCCAACGTCATCATGCTCGGAGACGTCCTCCCTGCTCCAGATTCGGCAGAAGTCACTCCTTCCGCAAACCAGCCAGTCCCCCATCCCCCCGTGCCTGCTCCCTCCATTTACGATCTCTTCGGTCTCTTTTCGTCCCCTATTTCGTCCCTGTGTTCGCAGACTGCACCTTTGCCTCGTACACATGCGTCCAGTTCCCCCCCCCCATCACTTCCGCCAGACGAAATCGTCTTCTACGCTCCTGCTGCCCACAACCGAATTCTCCAAGGCCCCAGCAGTTCCAGTGTTAGCCCACCTACACCCAAAGAAGCACCCGCTGTTGCCTCATCCGCTCGTCTCTTTCCTCCCGCACTATCTTTCCCCGCCCCCCCCCTTCCCCGTTTCCCATGTCACTAATTCTGTGCTTCCTCCTACAGGTCCACCCATCCCATCAACTACTTCGGCTCCTCGCAGTTTTCCCCTCACCAAAGTTTCAGCACACACTAGCCACCGCCTAACCTCCCATACGCCCCTTGTAGCCTATTCCAAACTGTTCGCCATTATCCCCCACACTTAGACAACAGATTTTATCAGGTATGCACGTCGACCTGGCCCAGCTCATTCAACCATCCTATTTCCGCATTTATATTTTAGTCGTGAGGGAAAAAAAAAAAAATCCAAACCGTCATTGACCTCGCACAGTTCAAAGACCCGACCCCCGCTCATTGTGGAAAACGTACGCGAATCGAGTTCGTCACTCCCCACTCCACGCAACTGAAACATTCCATCAATCCTTGCCTCATCGGAGGCAAGAACCGGACGATTACGGTACATTAGTTTTCGGTCTTGCCGTTCGTTTCGGCAGTGCAAGAATTGACCATACCACGTACATTTTGCCCCTGTTTCCCCATTCATATTTTCGTAGCATATTTTTAAAAAAAAATCCTAGCCGTCATCGAACCTGCACAGCTCAGACACCCGAACCCCGCTCGTTCCAGGGAGCCCACGTGAACCGAGTTCGCCATTCGCCGTGATGCCGTCCCACTCTACTGAGACACAATCCCCCAGTCCTTTCCTGATTGGAGGCAAGAACTGGATGATTACTTTACACTCGTTCTCAATCTCGCTTTAAGCTTAGGCTGTACGGTAAGCGATTGCCTGTTGGCTATGTTGATATAATTGATGTGACCCCGCAAGGATGACAATCTACAAATCCGAAACTCTCACTGACTTCGCAGCAGTTATATTCGCCATCACTCAGTTGTGCATCATACCTGACAATGCCATTTACCTGCCACTTTATTCAGACTGTAGAACGGATTCTCATGGCTTATTGCTCTATGAGCCTCGCAAACTAATTTACGTGAATCTGCGTTGTTTTCACGAACTACACGAGCACAGAAATTACAAACACATTGATATTTTTCGTAGTCATCGATGTGCGGAAGAAAATGCCATATAATAATATAATAACAAGGCTTTAAAAAAAATACATAAATTAAGTTAAATAAATAAAGTATACTTTCGTCAGTTCTATCAATTAGTCAGAGCAACTCTTGCTATATACGAACGTGGTGTTCTTGCAAATTAAATGCCACACATTTATGGTGCTGTTGAATAATTGCAATGTTTATTCAAAATTGTAAAATCATTACAAATTCTAATGTTCTTTGCCTCACCGGCAAACATTCACGGATACTACGCGTATCCACCTCAATACAACTCGCAAACATTCACAGATACTGCACGCATATCCACCTTACAGCCACTGGCAGTGGCGCAGCTCGCTAGTGCTTCGGTTATTGGTGCTGTTTGCCTTGCCGCAAACATAAACAAATACTACGCGCATCCACCTCACGGCCACTCGCATTAGCGCAGCCAACTAGCGCTTCAGTTATTGGTGCACTTTGCCTCATCGGCAAACATCCACGGATACTGCACGAGTATCCACCTTACAGCCACTAGCAGCCCACTAGCGCTTTGCTAGCGCTTCAGTTATTGGTGCACTTTATCTCGTCGGGAAACATCCATGGATACTGCACGAGTATCCACCTTCCAGCCACTAGCAGTGGCGCAGCCCAGTAGTGCTTTGCTAGCGCCTCAGTTATTGGTGCGCTTGGCCTCGTCAGCAAACATCCATGAATACTGCACGAGTATCTACCTTCCAGCCACTAGCAGTGGGGGAAGCCAACTAGCACTTTGCTAACACTTTGGTAATAGGTGCACTTTGCCTGGCCAACACACTTTTACGGAAACTGCGTGTATCCTCCTCTGGCCACTCTTAGTCACATTCCAATAGCGCTTCGCTGGCATTGTTGGTGCACTTCGCCTCGCCGGCAAACCTTCACGAAAACTACGCATCTCCACTTCACGGCCACCCGCAGTGGCAAGGTTCATGTGCTCGGCCGACTTTCAGTCCCGCAATCCATCATTTCGCCTCGCTCGCACACCGTCCGTCTGCCGTCTCCACGCTCAAGCACGTTGCTCCATGCAATCCGACTGGCCGCTGGCCCAACAGTGGTTAACCCTTTAATGACTGTCCTCCGTCTCACCACTCTCATCTCGCCGGCCGCTTTGCCTGGTTGGCTAAAGCCGATATCGCGGGGCGCCCTGGAGGCTCATCGGTTAAGTGCGCGTACCACATTAAGGCAAAGTCCTTCCCGCAGCAGCCTGGGTTTGAATCCGGCCCAGGCAATTTACTGCACGTCTTCCCCATTCTTCTCCCCACCCTTCCTGTCTATCTCCACTGCACTGTCAAATAAAGGAGAAAACTCCCAAAAAAATAATCTAAAAAAAAAAAAAAAATATCGCAAACGCTTAGGGCCATCCCTCTCAACCCATGCTTTTTTGGGGGTTCCTTTGGTGTTTCCAGGAAGGAGCGCTAATTCTTTGCTGTTCGCCTCACCGTATCCCATCATCGCTTCCTCCCTCATACAGGGTCATGAACAGGCCCCCAAATGTATAACCGTACATTTTGACAACCGACCACAGTAGACACCGTAAACAAAGGCCGTTCCCGCTCCCGCTTGTTCATGCCGTTCCTCAGGAAACTAACCCTAATTTCCGCAAAACACCGGTCCATGCTCAAAGCCACACATATTTCCGACCATAAAATGCCATCGCTGATGCCCCTCCTCGTTTCTCCTGGCAGTGAATCAGATGCTTAGCACCACACTTGGACATTCACTCCACTCCGGTTCCTCCGTTTTCCGCAACCGTTGACCGTTGTTTCTGCTTGCTTATGAATATTCAATAACTGATCCGAGGGTGCTATCTAGTGATCGAGTACAGTAACTGGGTGCTTAAATTTGCAGTTCCATAGACGCAAGCGTCTACATCTGCAGAAAGGGGTTAAACTCTCTAATTACCTGTTTCAATCTTTGTCCATAGTTTTGATGTTCTCTGTCTTTGACGAGATGGCATTTCCATTAATTTGCAAATGAGGCATGAACCGCCTCAAATGCTTGCTCAGTATAGCGCCCTAGCCCACAATTGTGTTCGAGGCAAAATGATGCAAGATGGTGTATGACTAAGTGTACTTTTGTAGTCATTGTGCATCCTGTTTTGTAGTAGGCATCCTCAAACAAAGCTATCCTCTCCTGCCAATTTTCTCCCAAATGCTTCCCAAAGCATGCATTAACAACATCATTAAAGGTTCTCCTAAGACAAGGCATTCAGAGTCCTTTTGCATGTTGAACATAATCCACATGGCAAACGAATATCATCGATATCGTAATCAGTCAAAATATGTTCATGAATTTTATCAAGCAAATTTTCGGTGATCTAGAAATTTCCTTTTCGGAAACATACCAGGCAAACTTTCTTTCAGCATTCAACGTGCAACATCTTTCAAGTAACTGGGCACTTGAAGTGGTTGACAAAAATTTTGTACACCTTTATTATGAATCATCATTACATCCTGGTGCAATCTATTGATTCCATGTCCTTACCATTACCTAATGCTTATTATGCAATTCAAAATAGGCCTTTTCAGATGAAATAAGTGTGGGTGGAAATTTTTGAATGCAGTTAGAACTTTCCTTGAAACCATTTATCCCAAACAGGTCACTGTCCTGCAATGAACTGTTATCCACCTTTTTCATGACTTCGTGCCGTTGCTCATGAATCATAGCGGCTCTCGGTTCTTCTCTTCTGGTAGATGTGTTTGTTTAAGGTTGCATAGCTGGAAAAGCCAGCTTTTAGCAAACACAAATGGAAACAAAACGGAGGTGGATATACAGTACGGATGTTTTAAAAAGTCATGAGCACAATTCCGTTACAGTGCCTCACCCGTCACTTCTCACGGAGTGGGCAGATGACATGAAACAATGGCCGAAGTTAGCTACATCCACAGAGTTAATTATTAACCTCCACCAAACAAAGTTGGCAGGAGGTATACAGGATCTTACGAGAGTGGGCGTGTCCTATGAAAGTTGTGAAACGAGTTTACTGAGCAACAAACCTAAAATTTACTCAACAACTTTCATAAAATTCTCATTCTGTTTATCACATAACTGAATCGCGTAATTTCATGGAAAACAAATGTAATTTCCCTTAGCGCCCAATGTATGTTGGCACTGCGCTAACTACATCGCCCCGCTTACTCAGTCTCTGAGTCACAGACATTTGTGGCTGAACGAGCAACGCTTAGTAAATTCAGTCAACTGAATAGCTAGCTAATGTTAGCTCGCTGGGTACCAAACTAATATTGGTTTTGAAAAAGTATTGCGTGCACGCTACCTAGCTAAGTAACGTGAACTTAGTTAAGTCAGTTGCGCTTAACTAGCCTCCTACAGCGCTGAACCATACCGAGCCAACGTTACTCTCAGTATTCAGTTCGGCTTGGTAGAGACAGCGAGATGTAACGCTAAGCGATTTCTTTCCCCCTTTCAGCCATGCGATTTTCGCAAAAGTGAAATATAGGGTCATGTCAAGAATATTTCATGACCTGGGATATGGGAAAAGTACTTTTTGTATATATATACTATACTAAACTATTTTGTATAACATACACACTGTAGGCAAAGTACAGTGATTTTGAAGAGTATCTGATGGGTTTTGAGGAAATGAGGGTGAAGTTAAGAATGTGAGTCAATTTTTTCCAACTTTTACCTTTTGCACTATATATTCGATGACTCATAATTCTATAAATTTTCAACCCTGGTTTTTGATTTTTTGTACACTTAAAGTAATATATTGTTGTAGTTTGTAAACAAAATTTGGTATAGATATGACAATTTTCTTAATTGTACTTTTGATGTTGCATTTAGTTTCATCACTCATGTTTCACGCATTTCGGAAGGTTTTATGGCGCGTGCGATAAAAACTGACCCGTTAGGAGTTGGTGAATTGAATGAACCATTCCATAAAGGGCTATCAAAAAAATAAAGTGTTATTAAGTAATACTAAGTTTGTTATTTTCATCCCCCTGAGCATCATTTCTTGGATTGACCTTGTGACAGCCACCACCCAGACACTAGGGGTCCCTGTCTGGTTGTTGTCGTCTGTGTTGCAGGTGAATTGATGAGTGGCCTGAGCCCACCTGGGCCCGGTGTGCTCTGCTCCTTATAAGCAGCCACGTGTGGCATAACTCTCTCTCTCTCTCTCTCTGGAGCAAGCGGCAAGAGGCCAGTGCTGCAGTGATCCGTTTGTCTTTCGTTTGCACTTACACTTTCCCACACATTCATTCATGCTTACATTACTGACTACTGACTATTCCACGTTATGTCTTTGTTTAAATTTATATCTATTTTTGTGAATAAATACTATTTTTGCAATCCAGCTCGTCGGTTTCCTCTGTTTGCCACAGCCCTGAGCCGGGCTGTGACAACTGGAGGCTCGTCTTCGCCATATTTTCTAGTTTAGTGCGTGTTAATTCGGTTTGGTGAGTTTCCGGTGTGCATCGTACAATTTGGTTGTTAAGGAATTTAGCTGGTAGGTAAGCTGTTTGGCTTTACAGATGTGAATATAGTTGCCGGCCTGGTTGGTGAGTCTGATTTGTTTGGAGAGGTTTGTGTCGCTTCCGTTGTATGTTCTGTTTTGTGGCAGAATTCGGTGGTCTTGTTTACACTGTTTGTAAGTCGCCGTTGTCCTGTCCCAGTTAGGCTGAGAGGCAGGTTCCCTTATGGAATTCGTCTGGGGGGAATTCTAGAGTGGTGGTGAAAGTGGCTGGAGACAAAGTCTCGGGAGCACAGCTGTAGCCGCAGTGAAGTCGCCGCTTTATGTGGTTGCTTTAACATGCTAACGGTATTCAGTGCATGAATACCCTCCGCAAGTAACCCCTGAAGACTAGGGTGGGAGCTTAGTTAGTTTTGGTCATTCAGTTAGTGGGACGGAGCTGCGGTGACGTCTGGGCTGTGTACTGGCTACACGACTTCTGTTTCGGTATCGGCATTTGTGTTACCGTATTACCTGTAGGTTTCGGGCAGATTAGTATTTTGGTTGTGTTGTAGATATGGCTTCCGTGGAAGATTTTTTTATAAACTCCATCAGAGGAGATATTGGAGCAGTGTTCGCGAGATCAGTTGGTGAAAATTGCTGAACATTATTGGATGGATGGATAAGCGTCAGAAGAAGAACGTTAGAAAAATTTTAACAGAGAATCTATTAGAGATTGGTGTTCTTCAGCCTAAGTTTATTGCTGTTGGTCTGGATACTGCTGAGACAGCCGTTTCTCATGAAGCTGGTGTTGCTGGGTTAACGTTCGAGCAACGCAGGGAGTTGCTGCAGATGGAAATTAAAAAACTTGAACTGGAGGAGTGCATATTAGGTCAGGCAGGTAGCGTGGGGCGGGGCTCTGATGTTTCTTCTGTGTCCCCACGTGTTTTTGATGTTGTCGGTAATTTGCAATTCGTCCCTCAGTTTTGTGAGCGTGACCCAGACACGTTTTTTTTTTTTCTCTTTGAGCGAGTGGCTGAAAGTAGAGTTTGGTCAGATATTGAGCGCACTCTGTTGTTGCAGTGTGTTTTGATGGGTAGAGCACAAGAAGCGTACTCCGCTCTCAGTTTGGCTGATAGTAAGGTGTATGAAACTGTAAAGGCTGCCGTATTAAAGGCCTATGAACTGGTACCTGAGGCGTATCGCCAGAGATTTAGATTTTGGAAAAAAATTGGCAGGCAGTCACACATGGAGTTTGCCAGGGACTTAACTACTCATTTTCATCGTTGGTGTACTTCATTAGAAGTTCAATCGAAACTTTGTGTGAATTAATTGTTTTGGAGCAATTTAAAAATTCTGTACCTGCTGGCATTGCCACATATATAAATGAACATAAAGTGACGTCAGCAACAGAGGCAGCGAGATTGGCAGATGAATATGTTTTGACGCACCGAGTTGACCGTGACTATAGTGTTCAGAATGATTTTTTTCCCCAGGGGGTTACTAATGACTTCCGCCCAATAGCTAAACAGTGGGATGAAGGGAATGGTTTTCGTCATGATAAACTAGATGAAGCTGCACGTAACCAGTTGCAATCAGATCCCAGTAACACTTGCAGATATTGTAAAGGCAAGGGACATTGGAAAGCTGAGTGCCCGGTTAAGTTAAGTGCTAAAAGTGGGTCTAGCAGTATGCAGGCTAAGCCTATAGTATGTGCTGTTCCTGTCAGGAAGGCCAGTCCTGTAAATATTTCTTATGCTGTTTCTCCCTGTGTTAGCTCTTCCTGTGTGCCTTCTGTTGAACAGGTAGAACCTGAGATGGAGTCCAGTCTGGAGCTGTCCCAATTTTCAGCTTTTGTGTCAGATGGTCATGTGTCTCTGATGGGGAGTGATGTGAAGGTGCCAGTCAAAATCTTAAGAGACACAGCTGCTTGTAATTCAAACATTGTAAGTTCTGTAGTGTTTTCTTTGAATAGTGACACTGGAGATTACATTCTGATGCGGGGAATGGATTTAAACCTGCTACCTGTTCCAGTGCATGAAATGGAGTTGGATTGTGGTTTGGTTCATGATAAGGTGGTAATGGGGTTGCGTCCGGCACTGCCAATCCATGGGGTTGATGTTATTCTTGGGAACGATCTGGCAGGTAGCCGTGTGTGGGCTGATATTTCCCTACCTCCCATGGTAACATCTTTTCCTTTGGTTACACAAGTCCCTGATGAGAATGTTCAGTGTTTTCCTGGGGTTTTTACTGCCTGTGCAGTTACGCGGCCCATGTGCCAGGTGGAGGCGGAGCCTGAAGTTGAACAGGATAACAGTGGGGCTGTCTCTGTTTCAATACCTGATTCTCTCTTGTCTGTTTCCCACAGTGATCTTGCAGTGGAGCAGCAAGCTGATCCAACGCTTAGTGCGCTGTTTGAAAATGTGATGTCAGATGTTGAGGGAAGGAGTGCTGCCAGGGGCTACCTATTATAGGATGGGCTGTTGCTGAGGAAATGGATGCCTCATGGGGAAAACTTTGTTGGTAATCCTGTATTTCAGATTGTTGTTCCCACCAAGTTCCGTGAAGAGGTGTTGAGAACATCACATGACCAGTCCGGGCACTTGGGGACCCGTAAGACACATGATTATATTTTGAGATATTTTTTTTGGCCTCGCATGAAGGGACATGTGTCTCGTTATATTAAAACATGTCATACATGTCAGTTGACAGGTAAACCCAATCAGGTTATTAAACCAGCTCCTTTGTTTCCCATTCCTGCAATTGCTCAACCATTTAAACATTTTATTATTGACTGTGTAGGTCCATTACCGCGGTCCAAGTCTGGTAGCAACTACTTATTGACAGTGATGTGTCAGAGTACAAGATATCCGGCAGCATATCCATTGAGATCCATTACTACTAAATTGGTGGTGAAAGCATTGACACAGTTTATTTCCATTTTTGGCATTCCCAAGGTAATTCAGAGTGACCAGGGCAATAATTTTTTATCTCATTTGTTTGCTGAGGTTTTGAAATTGCTGCGTGTCAAACATAACCAGTCCTCAGTGTATCATGCTCAGAGCCAAGGAGCTCTGGAGAGATTTCATCAGACCTTGAAGTTCATGTTGCGTAGTCATTGTGTCGAATTGGGCCAGGACTGGGAAGTGGGGTCACCATGGCTACTGTTGGCTGCTAGAGAGGTTGTGCAGGAGAGCATTGGTTTTAGCCCTAATGAGTTGGTGTTCGGACATACAGTGCAGGATCCACTTACTCTATTGTGTGAGACTGTGGTGCAGCCCGAAGTTCCAAGTAACTTAATTGATTATGTAAACGGATTTCGACATCGGGTGTATATGTCCAGGGAAATGGCTCAGGCCAAGTTAGTCTCTTCACAGGTTAAAATTAAATGTCTTCATGATCGGAAGGCTGAACAGCGTCAGTTTAAGCCGGGTGACCAGGTTCTTGCTCTGGTGCCGCTTATCAATTCTCCTTTTCAGGCTAAGTTCGCTGGCCGATTTACAGTGTTGCGCCAAATTTCTGATTTGAATTATCTTTTGTCCACACCTAAACGTAGAAAATCAACCCAAGTTTGTCATGTTAATCTTTTAAAACCTTATTATGCTCGTGTTTCTCAGGAATTGGTGCCTAATGGGCAGGAGGAAGAAGCATTTGTGAAGCCAGTTTCATCAATAGCAGCAGTGGGGGTTGTTCGGCCAGTACAGGCAAAAGTGAATGCCATTCAGCAGTATCCAGTGCCTACAACTAAGAAAGAGCTTCAATGGTTTTTAGGTCTTGTGGGTTACTATCACAGTTTTGCAAAAATTTTTCTACTGTGATTGCTCCTTTGACTAACATGTTGAAGAGTAAAATCAAGTATGTTTGGTCAGACCTATGCCAGCAAGCATTTGAGAATATAAAATCTGTTCTGCCTTGTCGAGAGCACCCTGCTCCTGAAGAGAATATTGATGTGGATTTTGTGTACTCCTCTTGGTTTCCATATTCTTCTCCTATTACTCTCAAATTTGCTTCTCCAGGCACTGGGAGTTGCTGAGTAAGAGGTTGATTTTGGTTTACTGGGGGGGGGGGATATTCAGATTTGGTGAGTATGGTAAGTAATGCCAAAAGATTAAAATAAAACTAATTATAAAAGTAAAATATATGATTGTATATGATGTTGTAATAATATTTTGAAAAGCAAGAAAACTGAAGTTTTTATAGTATTGAGTTTGTTTTGATTAAGGTTCTGGAATTCCCTTAAGGAACCCCATTTTGATGGGGGGGGCTGACAGCCACCATCAAGACACTAGGGGTCCCCGTCTGGTTGTTGTCGTCTGTGTTGCAGGTGAATTGATGAGTGGCCTGAGCCCACCTGGGCCCGGTGTGCTCTGCTACTTATAAGCAGCCATGTGTGGCATAACTCTCTCTCTCTCTGGAGCAGGCGGCAGGAGGCCAGTGCTGCAGTGATCCGTTTGTCTTTCGTTTGCAATTACACTTTTCCACACATTCATTCATGCTTACATTACTGACGACTGACTATTCCACGTTATGACTTTGTTTAAATTTATATCTATTTTTGTGAATAAATACTATTTTTGCTATCCAGCTCGTCGGTTTCCTCTGTTTGCCACAGCCCTGAGCCGGGCTGTGACAGTTGGGTTTGTTGAGTTTGTTAGTTTCATCCCCCTGAGCATTATTTCTTGGATTGACCTATATATATATGAAAGTAATAAATGGATGAATTGAAGAATGTAGTGCACAAATTACAAACAAGTGTAAAGTACTTTAAAAATAGCTGTTGATTCAGGTAATGATGAACTTAAGTATTATAGGACACGTTTTGCAAAGCGAAAAGAGGTAGTTAAAACTTTTGCGCAACAATTTTTAGGAGTAAGTGTAAATTACAGTAGCAATGGTAGATATAAGTACAATATAAAAATTATACTCCAAATGTAGCTAACAGCTTTTGATGCAGAGGTTTTGAGATGAACTCCATCATGCATAAATCGCCCAGGAGTGTCACACCTTATAAGCAGGTGATATGCTAAAATGCCACTTCAATAAACATAGGTAGCCAAAACATTGTTCGCAAACCTGTGAGCCTTGTCAATCTTAGCGTAGTTTATTCTCGACGCAGTTGCGAGTGCGCGAGGTTTGCAGGCCGCAAATGATGTAATCGCACACCTGGCGACAGCTGCGCGCGCTGGCACTTTGCGAGGTCGCGCATCTCCAGGATTTTGAAACGTTTTCGCAAGCCGCACTAGTGTCGCCCAGTTCAAAATTTTTTCTGCTTGCTTCCACTTCTACTGGTTTTTGCCTGCTTCTACTACTCCCTATAGTACTTTTTTTCTACCGCGCTCTGTCTTTGTGGCAAATACAGCAACGGAGAATGCGCCAAGTATAAATGCCCCCCTGCTCCGTTGAGGTGCACGCGCAATCTGTTAACGAAGCCAGGCGAAGATATAACTGAGGCTTTACCCGGTTTGGCACCAGCCTTCTTCCTCATCTCTGGGTGACACAAAAGAGGATCGTCTTAATCCCTGAATACTGCTGGTAGAAGAAATGCAGGTCCTGCTACATTAATGTGGTTGATACTTGAGATGTTTCCCAGTTCATTCTCACAGAGTGGATGAGAAGGACATCCAGACCTGGTCTTCTTCGTAGGGACTGGTCGAAGAAGGCAAGGAAGGGTGGCAGTCTACAATGATCCAGACACTAGCTGGAAAAAAAAAAACTTTGGGCCTCATACAGCAACATTCTCTTAAAGGGAAAGTTCACCCAAAAATGAAAATTCACTCATCATATACTCTCCCCAAGGCTAACTGAAGGGTCATTTAATTTCTTCTGTCCTCAAAATAGTTTTGGAGTTTTAAGGAAAAACAGCATTGAAGAGAAATCCAAATGAATGGAATCCTATGGTGGCCACTTTTTCAAGCTGAAAAAAGCAATGTTAAAAAACATAAAATGTCTCCATACTGCTCATGTGACATTTTTGAAGTGTCTGCAAGCCCCGACATTATGATTTGACTCGAAAAGACGTCATTTTCACCATGTTTTTCCTAACTGTCCAATGTAGCCACTTAGCCAGGAGCCATGTTTTTTTTTTTCCTAGGGAAGAGTGAAGTTCCGTTACTTGGAAGACTCAAAATACGAAGAAGAAGAGGACCTAGAAACACCGCCATAAAACTAGAAGTAGAAGAGGATCTAGAAAACTTGGTGTAGCCTCGAGCTTGTGTTTACATGCAAGCAGTGAACTATGCCGTACGCGATAGGGAGATCAGCATGCATCACTTTTATAGTTTAGGAAGTGTATATTTTGCCGTGAACCGTTTTTACATTTCAACGGCTATTTCGCCGTGCCCTACGGTGCACATGCGCAGTTGTATTATTTTTGGATTTGCTCATAGAAATCAATGGATAATAGTGAATACTTATAACTTTGCTATTTAGGCACCTAGCTTGCATATACATACATTAAATATAGCTAGCCAAGTTGGCATAAAGGCTCTCTTGCTAGCTAGCTAACGTTATATTTCATGCATTTAAATTTAGTCAATTTAAAATGTGTATAGTCATTATTATGCGAACTATTTTGGCTGGAGTTGCACCACGAGCATTTAGCTAGCTGGCATTAAATGCGCCAAATAAAAAGGTTGCCAGCTAAAGCCGCTTTCACACCGGATGCAAAACACGACAGATTACATTCAAAGTCAATGCAAAGACGCGAAAACACGCATTTCGCGTGCATTAGTGTCTTTGCATTGACTTTGAATGTAATCTGTCGTGCGAAAAATTTGTTTCACGTCCGGTGGGAAAGCATCTTAACATTGACTAAGAAACCAACAAACTAGCTTCGTAAACTATAAACGTGATAAGTCACTATGCGTGCAGATCTCCCTATCGCATGCGGCATAGTTCACTGCTTGCATGTAAACACAAGCTCGAGGCTACACAAGTCGTCCCATGAATAACAAAATGTCGCAAGTGACATTCCTGATGAAACCAGTTTTTCTGCACCACGAAGTACTACAGCGGCTGTAGAAAAACAGGTTTCATCAGGAATGTCACTTGCGACATTTTGTTATTCATGGAAAGAAGTTTTCTAGGTCCTCTTCTTCTTCTAGTTTTATGGCGGTGTTTCTAGGTCATAACCTTCTTCTTCTTCGTGTTTTGGGTCCTCCAAGAAACCGAACTTCACTCTTCCCGAGAAAAAAAGACATGGCTCCTGGCTAAATGGCTACATTGGACATTAAGGCGAAAAACATAGTGAAAATGACGTCTTTACGAGTCAAATAATAATGTCGGGGCTTGCAGACATTTCGGGAGTAGCAGTATGGAGGCATTATGGGCCCTATCTTACGCCAGAGTCCCTAAACCCGTTATTTGGGAATTTAGCATTGCGTAAGAGGCGTTCCTCCGCGAAAGTTGCTATCTTGCACACCTGCCTATATCCCTAAAACTCCTGCGCTACCCGTTATATTATGCATGGGCGTGGTTTGCGCGTTACGTCTGTTAAACCAATCAGTGTGCCAGGTGCCATTGCCTTCAGGAGCAGGCTGCGCTATCCCAAATCCTCAAACCGAAACCCGTGATGGAGAGAGGAAGGTCGCCACGTTTCTCCGAAGATGAAGTTAAATTGCTCGTGCATGAGGTCAAATCCAGACAGGGGAGGATCTGTTTTTGTTAAGTTAATCATGAATTGTATTATTATTATTATTATTTGACATTGACATATTGTTTAATGTTTGGTATGTAATAATAAAAAAACATCAAGCCTACCCCTTTTGTGATGGAAACTTCAAAAAAAAAAAAATAAAAGAAAAAAATGCGTTTCACCATGATTGGGTCATGCCTCCAACTGAGCTGAGTGGGTGTTGGAATGACCCACTAGCATAGAAAAATAGTGCCACAGTAACCCTAACAGCAACGGGCAAGGCATACGGACAGCTGGCAGCGGTGTATACATCATCTGCAACCAGGTGACATAATTCCATCACTGCCTGATGGGAGAGGCGCAGTTTTGCCACGCGTTCTCGTTCTGTGGGAAATAATACTCAGGGCGCGCTAGACCTGAAAATTTGGGGAGAAAATATCCTTCCCTTTATTCACTACAATTAGTACTGGCTAATTCTAGATGGTTTCCCCTTATTAACACGTTTTTCCAATTCAAGAATAATCAAGTGGCAATTGAAGACACGGCTTCTCTCCCCCATGCGATCAAACAGCAACAAAATAATGGGCTACATTCAGTACAGAAAAAATAATTTAATTATGAATAGGTCTATGCACTGGCACTCAGCAACAGTAATTTTTCAGAACTCTTTTGGAATGAAGGTAATTTCGACAAATACGCGCACACCTGTTTTTTTAAGCACGGTCACGCAACTTGCTGTTAAAAAAATAGACAGCTGTCCGATTGGAAAATGTAAACGATTAAACCACGTTTTGTCACCAGAATTACCTTCATTCGCTGAAGAGTTCTGAAATGCCGCTCTGGCTGGAAAAAAAAAAGTTACGGCGCTGAGTGCCAGTGCATAGACCTAATTATACTAATTAATTATTTTCTGAACTGAATGTAGCCCATTTGTCGCTGTTAGATCGCATACGGGAGAGAAGCCGTGTCTTCAATTGCCAAATGGGTAGCGGTGGTTTGAGGACCCGCTATACGCTTTCCCTAACCTGTGTGGTCAAGATAGCAATTGTAGGGAAAGCGCATAAACACGCTCACGGGCACACCTCCAGTCGCAAATAAAGGATTCGGCATAATGTACAGCGGGTAGTGTGGCCGCAAGATATCGTTTAGGGATAGTGGAAGCTGCTAAATGCGTAATTCACGGGTAGCGGGTAGTGGCAACGGGTAGGGCAGTGTGAAAGATAGAGCCCTATATGTTTTTTAGCATTGCTTTTCTAAGCTTGAAAAAGTGGCCACCATAGGATTCCATTCATTTGGATTTCTCTTCAATGCTGTTTTTCCTTAAAACTCCAAAACTATTTTGAGGAAAAAAGAAATTAACCGACCCTTCAATTAGCCTTGGGGTGAGTATGTGATGAGTGAATTTTCATTTTTGGGTGAACCTTCCCTTTAAATTTCTCTTATATTTTTTTTCTTAGCAAAAAAATATGAGAAAATAAGAGAAATGAACTCCGGATGCACCAAACACTCTTACCGTCCAAATCTGCTCTTACCTATGTGTGATGAATGTTGAATCCCACTTGATCGTAAGTTGGTAGCGCGTGGCCGGTTGTTTTAAATTTGCATATATGACACCCACTAAACGCCATATAAGGGCAGGTGACGTGCCGTGTGCAAAGAGCCAACTGCTGGCGGCAATCTAGGGCGCTTTCACACTAGGTACCAGTGTTCCCTACCTTGCCACAGTCACAGTACAACTGTCCCCCTCCCCCCACTGGTCAGCTTTCACTCTAGTGTACCTGAGTACACTTGCATACATGTCAAAATTCCAATACAGCGCGTTGCAGTAGGCATCTATGTGGTTTTAAATGGGGAACGATTTTAAAAGGAGGCTCCAATATATTTCGGGGGTTTATTTTTTGGGGGGGGGTAGAATATTAATATCGAGAATGCATACGCTGCGCGTGCCCTAGCAACCCAGCGTGTCATCTGTAACATGGACTTCCAAGTAGCCTATAGCAGCACAAAAAATTAACTCCGAATTTTCTTGACTGAATGCTTCATATTTTTACGCATCCGAATCTTTCTCTCGTTAGGGATTTTTGGCAAATTTCTTCGCAGCATATTTGTGGTTCATTTCTTCAGGGAAGTTTCCTTTTACTTTCCCTATTTGTTTGTTTCTCTCTCGCTCTGCTTCCAGGTTTGTACTGTTAGGCGTTTGTTTTGGAAGTGTAATGGCCAAAGGAATTGGGAGGTCAAATGCAGCGGATAGGAGAAAACAGGACCAGTAAGGACTTAAAATACCCACAGGGAGAAAAATAGACGAAGAAACAGAACAGCTTTCACGCTTCCAAAACGAATGCCCAACAATACGAACCAGGAAGCAGAGCGAGAGAGAAACAAACAAATAGGGAAAGAAAAAGGAAACTTCCCTGAAGAAAAAACACAAAAAAAACACACTCGTCATCATGCTAAGCTCACCCAACGACTCTCTACAAACATAGAGTGTTGTGATTGGTCCGACCAAACCTTAGTCGGAGCAATCACTTGGTAGTACTGGGGCCCCATGGCTCGTGGCTAGACGTACCTGCTGAGCAAAACTATTTGCTACCACTAGGGTACGTCTAGATTTCTAGGCTAAGAGATATCCGTTATTTGGGCGAAATGAACAAACAGACAAAGTTAAAGTAAAATCCAAGACCATGATGGCCGAGATGTGTTTCCAATTGGCATGAAATGACCCTAATAAGGTCACTACAATTGCAAAGAATATCAATATCAGGTTTTCAGCTCAAATAAAGTAACCAACATGATGTTCAAGCGGGTTTCTTTATTTCCAGCATATAATAGTACATTGCCATGTACATTTCAATGCAAAGAAAAACAATGATTTTTACAACTTTTCAGGCCAGCTATTTGGTGGGAAACAGAACTATTTTTGGGCCATAGCAGTGTAATTCAGGTCATTAGACACTGCTCAGGTGCAAAGTGGTGTCAGTGCAACTTTCCCCCGGGGGCGAGCCAGGCCCTTAAACTTGGGCTCTTTGACCTTAATTTCCATGGCAATCACCATTGATACAATTCAATTCAATTCAAAGAACTTTATTATTCCGTTAGGAACTTCAGTTATGCAAAGCATCAGTGCGTAAACTTGACATCACAGACACATACTAGACAACACAGCACAATACAAAACAACAGTATAACATAATGCATCACACAGGCAGGTGAGTGAGTTAAAAGATACACATCAGTGAAAGAATAGGGACTAAAAGTATTATAAAAATAATCTAAAATGTACAAATAAATAAATAGGTCAGTAGATCAGCCATTCATAAGTCTGATGGACGTGGGCACAAAACTTGACACAGCTCATAGCTCAAGTGATACAAGCAACCTTTAAGATTGTCAGCCTAAAGCAAGGTTCATGTCAAGGATCAAGCCACCCTCCAGATCTGTATCTGTCATAGAATCAAAGATATAAGACTTTTTCTACAGCATGTTTTGAAAAGCACCCCCTACAGGCCATTTTTTCAGAGGCCCATAAAATCCATACCGGTGGGCCATTTGTGAAAAAATTGGAGACACCCATCATTTGAGTTCAAATGAACAAATGTACAAAGTTAGAGAAAAATCTGAGACCATGATTGCCCAAAAGGTACCTTAAGCGTTTCCACTTGGCATGGAATGACCCATTTACTGACCACAGAAAATAATTAAACTGAATGGCAGTCTAGATCTGTGAAAGGTCAGTGACAAAGTCAGCTAAGTGCTGGGGCGAGCGACGTTGTCTCGCCGACCGCCTAAGTGGAGAGGACTCAACAGATACATCAGGCTCATCTGCTGGAGCCTCACGCTGTTCAGTCACTGGGTCATGCGGCTCTTCCGCCAGCATGAGGTAGTGCTGGGCGGAAGTATCTGGTGAGGGCACTGTTGCAATTTCATGGGGAATGGCCGGAAGGGTGGGCGGTGGTGTTACAGGCAGAATCTCGGGATCTGCCGCCTCATCGGAATCATAGCACGGCTCATCTCATGCAGTGATCATGCTGGAATCAGTACGTGTGGCGGGAACTTTGAAACAGTCACTTCTCTTCATGCAGTAGGCAAGGCTCCTGAGCTGAGATCCGACAAATTTATGGAGGTTACACAAGATACCCTCCACAGAGGTGACGAGGTACCTGTCAGGGCTACGTGATTTGTTACGGTCTGCATACAGGTATACCAGGTCTCCCACTGTAACAGGCTGGGTTGCGAGAACTTTCCCCATAAGGGCCTTGGACCTTTCACGATGACGATGACGATGACGATGATGATGATATCTTTATTAAACGTGTCATGCACACAGAGGTGCCCAACCCTCACGGGTTTATATGATACGAATTAAATTAAATGGTTACAGTGGTCACCGTCGCATTTACACATACATATATATCACATACAAAATTCAAATATCATGATTATACATGCATAGAAATGTCATAAACAGAAATAATATCATATCACGAATGCCAAAACATCTGACTTTGGCAAGGCAAACATTTGACTTTTACTAAATAAAGCGGATCTGAACAAAACACTCTGTCTTATATCCCAAGCCTTGCAGATAAAATTTACGATGAAGAAGGTCGCTTTACTAGAACACATTTCCCATTTTTCATGGTCATCCTTTTCAAAGAAATCAGCATAGACTGAGACCATTTTCCTGAAAAATGTATCTCTGATTTCTTCATACCCTGGACCTATGAAGGTGATTTTTCAGCCGACTTTCGTGTTGCCGCCATATAAGGTCATAGTCTGTCACAGGTAATTGGGAATTAGTGAACTGATCTCTCTGGGTCCACATTTCCATGGCAGAATGGTCGCGAGAGCGGATCCTGGAGTTCAAGGGGGCAGTAGCTATGGCTAGGTCTGTTGACGAGACCGCCCCGGATCCTGCTTGAGCAGTTCCGCCTCCAATTCCTGAATTGCTCTTTCAGCAACTGGGTTTTCATTGAGGTTCTTCGCTCGACTAAGTTCCAAGGTGCTCATCGGAGACAGGGGACTTGAAGGCGGGAGCAGGGTCTGTTCGGATCATGCAAATGGACCATCCAGAGGGCACAGATCTACGCAGACCTTTATGAGAGCGTCGCGCAGTGTCTGTCAACGTTCATCCTCCACCAGGAGTGACACTGTGTACGATGTCACACATACCCTCACAACCAAAATCAATTGACGAGCACGCTTGATAACATCAATGGCAAAAGCAGCACCAATGGCAGTGGGGGGGTCAGATGTGGATTGTTCGCGGATGGTGTGGGGGTATGTTGGGGGGCAGTACAGGGGTGGCATCCATCTGTCACACGAGAAATGGCATTGTCCATGTCGTGGGCATAAAAGTAATGACTAACTACCTTTTTAAGCTGACTGCTCGTGAGATGGCTAAGCTGGAGGTGAAAGGCAGCCAAAAGGCCATCTAAGACCTGTCCACAATACATTCCCGTGTGGGGGCAAGAGGTTCCACCTGCTTCACAACAAGTAACCCATCTTCAGCGATGGTGGCAGCATTGAGGTACCTCTTAACATCCTTGATATTTGTGAGTTTTTTAGAGGGGCATGTCCCTTGTGCAAGGTGGGCGTGTGTGCGACGCAGATCAGGGCATTCCGACTGCAATGATTTCCATGAGGTTCTGCTTGTGAATGGCAGTTTAGTCTAACCGGACAAGATCTCTACAACAGAAGACATACGCATGACGGATTCCTCAGTGCGTTTAATAAAGCTACACACCAGGCATGCCATATCGTCGCATTCAGGGGGGTTACCGCTGGCATAATCTGAAGGTGGAATCGCAGCTTCTGCCACATGCCGGACTGCACCCTGGAATCTGCTCGCTGTGGACAGGAATGTGGAAACACGTGGACTCGCAGAGAATTTCCCCCTGCACAACTTCTCAAAAGCCTGCACGCAAGGTTTGCTGTCGGTTAACACATATGTAGTGTGGAGGGATTGAGTAATGTAGGGGCTAAAGAGTTTAACAGCAGAAGCAATAGCAAGGGCCTCTACCTCACAGGGGAGCCAAGCCAACTGGTGGGTCCATAGTTTAGCGCTGAAGAGCCCCGCAAGGACCAGTTTACTGTCACATGTTATGTAAAGAGTGGCTTCTATGCCAGGTTTCTTCACAGCGCCATCTGTAACGATCCATAGCTGGTCGTCGGGTCGTGGTAGTGTAACGGTCTGGTGGCTAGAGAGGACAGCGGGCCTCACTGAAGGCGTAATGTAGGTCGTCTGTCCAAACAACATCTTCCTGTGATGACCGTCCTGCAATTGCATCATCCAGGGGTGCCAGAAGGGTAGAGCAATGGGGGATTATACGGATTATACGGGAATGCACCTATGAAGGACTTCATGAATCCAACTTTCTTTGGTGGGTCGCATGAGGCCAGGGTGGACATACGATGGGGACTGGGCCGGAGCTTACCCTGTGACCATATCCAGCCTCAGATTGTTGTCGACTGTGGGTTGATAATTGTCTTTGACGCCGAGAGAGGAAGACCAGATAGCTGCAATGCATTAAGCACTGATGACCAGTTTGCCAGTAGCTCCTGTGGGGTGTGCCCGCCACAGCACAAGTCGTCGGCAATCTTTGCGACAATGCCAGCTTGGAGGAGGTCACCCAGCACTCGACACATGAGCTCCTCAAGAGCAGTCTCCGATCCAGGCATTCCTATGGCAGTTCGGGTGTAAACGCGGACACCGTGGCGACGCCACTATATTTCATGGACTCCCGTGCTAGTGGAATTTAATAAAAGGAATTTGTCAAATCTGTCGCTACGATGTGTCTCCATTAGGCAATCTGACGTAGGGTGCTATCCACATCCGGCATTAGGGAGGGTTGTGGTTTTGAATAGCGTCCTACGTCAGCAAAGGCTGTGACGAGACGGTAACCCCTGTTCTGTTTCTTTACTAAAAAGGAAGGATTGAGATATTCCATGGATACACCGATATCTTCTGGTCGACGGAAGACACCCAGGCTCTCTAACTCAACGAATTTCTGTTGTAGCTCCATGAGTTTGTCTCGTCCATGTTGGGGGAGGCGCCCTTTTCGCTGGGGTGGTTCCACTGGGCCCATATTCACTTTGGTTTCAAAGGGGCCCACAGCTCCATTGTATCCAGGGAAGACAGGGTCCAACACACAGTCGTATTGGTCGAGGAGGGTGTGAAACTGGTCTTTTATGTTCAGGGGGAGCAGATTATCTGGATCCAGCTGCACACTCCCGGAATGTTAAAGACCTGCTGGCGGGATGGAGCATGGACTGGTGGCAGGAGGGATGATGTCCATCACAGGGTGCTGGTCCCCCTTTTGCAGTGATGTGAGGGGGTCCGCTTGGCAGAAGTGTTCATGACGTCTCAGAACATGCGGCGTGTTCGAAAGGTTTGGAATACAGAGTTTCCTGGCAACACCAGACATGACTCCAGGCTGAGGCCAAATGTCCAATGCGTCACATTTATGCACACTGGGGGCATCGAGGCATGGCTCAGTGACATACGCTGAGTCGACGGGAGCATCAGAGGGTAGCTCAATTTCTACAAACTCACTCAGCCAAACCGTCGTCGAAGTAGGAGGGGCACACAGTAAAATGGCTCAGCAAACAGTGTGGTGGGCTTGGGGTCTACCCGTGGAGCCACAGGTAAACGATGTGCCATCCCTGAGTGTAACCAGTATTTTGGCTGGGTGCACAGCAATGTCGTTAGTTGACATAAATGGTGTGCCAGCCAGGATGTCAACATCCAGGTTTTCCACTACCAGGCCTTCAAAGTGTAATTTTTTGGTGTTACGGTTGAAAGTTAAACGTGTCTCTCCTACGATTGCCATCTGGGAGGATCCATCCGCTTGGTGCGCTAACTGGGAACTGGTTGTGATTTCTGCACCAAACCGCTGCGCAGCAGAGAGCCGAATCATGTTGCAGGTAGCGCCTGTGTCAAGTACAATGCGCGCGTGATGGTGTCTATAGAAAGTGTCAACATATGGCGACTGACACACCTGGACTAAGTGGGTAGTCCCTGGTTGCATGGGACTTGAAAGTTCATGAGGACGCATTTCATCAGGGGTCGGGTCATGTTCATCAGTATTGGAGGGGTCGTCACTGAGGGCGGAGGCAATTTGCCTTGCTTTTAGCATAAACTTGCGGTCATGCTCTGGTAGGAATATACATTCACTGAGATAATGGCTGGTATTTAGGCGGCTAGCCTGTTTGCACAGTGGGCAAGACTTTTCATGTGTCCCTGGTTTCACAAAACTTTTTGGAGAGGAAAAATATGGTTGCTTGCGTGGTTGCGCAATATTCGTGGGAAAGAGGATGTAGCTGCCCGCATGACTTTAGCGTCGTCACCCAAACGAATTTCATCAAGGAGGGATTCTAAAGCCTGGGAAATTTCAGGTTTGATGGAGGCCAATGTACGTGTGCGTAGCTTGGTGCCATATCATTGCTCAATGAGTTTGGGTAATTCAGGATGAACTAGACGTAATCAAATGAGGACTATAAAATTTTCGAGAGACGGGGACAGTTCTTCATCCTCCTCAATACATTCACCATGATGAGTTAAAACATTGGCTTTGAGAAGGCTGTCTTCCACAAATGCCATAAGGACCTGATATAAGTCTTCAGGCCTCTCATCTGCTTCTAAGTCAATGTCATTAAAATCAATGAAGTGAGCCCCTGTAGTTTGAAATCCGAAATGCATTCGAATTATTTGCCATATGCTTTCAATTGAAGTCGAATTCTTGACTATTGTATTGCGGGAGATCACGGGACAATAGTTGGCAATTTGGCCTAGCACTAATTCCAAGTAGCTAACTTTCTGTAAAGCGGTTAGCTGCTGAGCTGCAGCAATATCCTCTCCATCATCCACACATCCACGCAAGTTATTTGGCTTTACCTTTCTTGGTCCACTTTGCGCCTTCAACCAAGAATGGGGTGAAGTTTTTGTCCAGGGATAGCATGTATACTAATTTCTGCTTCCAGTTTTCGAATGAATCAAGTGTTTCATGCTTGGATAAGCACCATTGTTTTGGTGCGCGATTAAAGTTTTCCATAGTTCACCTTCCATATAGCCGGTTGCTGACACGTTCATCCGATTTACCTTGCAGTTACAGGAGAGGGTTCGGGTATTTTCTTGCTGCCACCACGCCAGTAATTAAGAATAATTCACAACCAGGCTGAGGTTAATGCGACAAATGTTTTTACTCAAGCAAGGAGGAAGACAAAACAGTACAATAGACTCAGAATAAGGTAAACCGGGAAGGAAGACGTAACAGATAGTGGGGGCTTAGGCATGCCCCATTAAAGTAACACACACAGCCAATGATTAACTAACATACTACTGGTGCTTTTTTGCCGATTTTGCCATCTGCTCTTCTTTTACGAGTTGGCATGATGATTGTTATGCTAATAACATGAATAATACGGGAAATGTCAGAAATCGAACTGAAATCAATCTGAATACCTGGGAATGAGCAACACATTCGCAGCACTGGGTTACTCTACATTATCATTTTCTGTGAGGCCACTGTGGGGGGTTGTACTCTGAAAAAAGGCAGCCCAGGGGCGGAGCTAGGCTCTCACCCCAGAGAGGGCGAAGCATTATCAAGGGGGCCCTCAGATAGTCATTGCAGTCAACTGTAAAATAATGAATAGGTTTGCATCATATTCTATCCTAACCAACACAAATCGTCACTTATTGAGCCAAGCAAACTTATGTTTCAGAAAAAATACAGTGAAGCCACTTTGTCAGTCAAATTGTTCAGAGGGAAGAGGGAGAAAAAAAAAGTTGCCAGTGCTTGGGCAGCAAAAGCATATAGGGTATGGTTGCCAGACGTCTGTTAAACGAGAATAGTCATTTTCATTTATTCCAAGCCTTTGGCGAGGACATAAGTAGTCATTTTCATTTATTCCGAGCCTTTGGCCAGGTAAAAGTGAGAATTACTACACGAGTTTCATTAATTTGATTTGTTGGCAAAGCTGGATCTTCCCATTTTTAGACACTAGCCGGTCGAGCTTGTGAGAAAAAAGTCACGAGCCCTCAGAAGATTTAACAAGCCCGACTGAAAAAGACTGGAATATCACGTGAAATTTAATTGCACAGGTACAAACGTGATTAAAACACTTGATACAAATCAAAAAGAAATTTAAATAAATAAACACTAACAGTGTAAATGAAGCAGATTATTTCATGTCTTGAGTTCGTACACTGCCTGGCCAAAAAAGTCACCTCTTGGATTTAACTAAACAAAAAGCTAAGAGCCTTCCATTGGATAATTACTGCAGTGATTAAAATGTTTCAGCTAGTAACAAGTTATTTAACCCTAACTGATGCAGTTAGTAGCTTCTCATTTTTAAGCAATGATGTCAGATCATATCCTGTAGCCATGGAAATAGTGTTGTTGTACTGTTTCAGAATGGTCAAACTATTGGCCTGCATGAGGTAAAGAAAACAACTGAAGAGATTTCTGAAACTACTGAAATTAAGTTAAGAACTGCGATTAAGAGCTGTAAATTCAGATTTGACTAAGATATGTAAATATCGAAGCTTACTACCCTGCTAAGCCAATGACCATAAACATATACATGAGCAAAAAAAAAAAAAAAAAACGTTACATTACTGCAAAGAGTGAGATAATGACATTGATCTTTAGGCATGGGCACTCTGGCAAAGCGGCCGTGAACCCATAGATTGGCTTTCGGGGGTGCCCCATTTTCCGGTGCGCACCACAACAAAACCATTTTACCTGCACATGCATAAATACAAGTGTGTGGCAGCGCGGTCAGTAACAGGGTTACTGCGAAAAACATTGTACGAATACCGCTGTTAGGAGTTAATACCGCCAATAATATTTGGGTTACTGCTAAAAACATTGTATGAATACCACTGTTAGCAGTTAATACCGCCAGTAATATTTCATAGAGGCACAAGCGAATGTCAAATTTATGGGAAGAAAACGAAAACAAAATTGGCAATTACCTTGGAAAGAATTACTGTACAGCGATAATTGGGTCAGTTAAAACGTCCAAAAACTTGCATTTCTGTGCAATTACCCCACGAGTGCAATATCTGACATAAAGGTGACAAAGACAGGACATAAGTGACTTGAAAAAGCACGCGATGAGATGGACGAAAGCTGCAATATTTAACGATATTTAAATATATAAAAACAATGCCACAATGTCCTCTAAATTTCCCAACAAAACAGCGTCTGCATAAATTCCATAAAATGACCAATTAACTGCACACTAACTGCCTTATTTCTGCCATAGATCTCAAATATATAACAATCGACTCTGGACTAAAAGAAAAGTCACTTGTAGGCCTACTCACCTATTTGAATGGCATTCGTCAAACTTTTCCCTGAGCTAAATCCTCTCCTTGTCTTGAAATTAATACAATAGCCATGGACGTTATCATTATTTAGGTCAAACTTTAGCGTAGCTTGATCTGTTACCTGTTGGCTGCATTGCTGCTTGAGGAAGGGTCGTCAATGGTGCGGCAACTGCTTGCAGCCAAATGAACTTAGTGTTGGTAGCTTTGCTACCCTCTCCTCCAGTTCTTTCTTTTCTTTTTTGACTACTGCTTTTATGTTTGAATGGAATGACTGCTCCCAAGTTTGCAAATTTGATGATGTTCAGATTTTGCACTTGAACTATCAGACGTTAGACATTAACGTGGTCACATGATCAAATTAAATACAGACTTGACATTGGACAACACATTACCCAGCAATCATCTTGACAATTTGCATATCAGTTTGAAAGAAAAATATCAAATAAAATAAGAAAATAGTTGATTTCAGTAATAGTTTTTAAAACATGGGTATTTTAAGCATGAAAACTTCAAATAATAGTTATGAATAATTGTTCAAAAAAAAAAAACCATGATAGAGACTAGATTACAGACATGGAGGTTTATATATAGAACATCACGCACTTAGCACATCTAATTAGGGAAGTACGAGGAGTACCGACACTCATTGAGACTTTTGCGTTTTTTTTCTATTTGACGGTAATGAGAATGTAGCTCAGCGAGGCTGCAGCGGGGGCCCCCCACTGGCCGTGGGCCCTGGGGCAGCCGCCCCCTTGGCCCCCGCGGTCACTCCGCTTATGTCTGGTGGGATTTAATGAGAAAATGGGCAGCTATGGTGGGAGGGAATCGGGCATGGCGCAGCGCCATGGCCAAACGCTCGAGATATAACCCTAATTTATTAGATATTCTTCATAATCATGAAACGTTACCCTTCCTATTGTAATAGGAGGCTAAGCATCAAAGCTGCTTAGGAGCCCGATGTGTTTCTTCCTTTTCTCCTTATTTGGAGTCCAAGCATTGAGGCTGCATTAGTACGCACTGTGTTTCGACCTTTTCTTCTTGTAGTTGCTGTTTTTCTTCTTTGTCTTCTGCTAGGGTGTCCCCCTGTTTTTACAAAGTTTCACGTCTCAGTCTCGAGCACTCTTGTGTGAACAACTGGTCAAATTTGTAGATATTTTCATGCATATAACTTTTAAAACAAATTTTTAATATTGTGGTACAGTTGAATTCCTTGGATCAAGCAGACTCCAATGTACCCTACTTTAATACATCCCAAATTACAATTTCCACCATATTGAATTTTTCTGATTAAAAAATGCTTCACAGGCCACAACTTTTCTCCAATGCTTACTTTGATTAACAGTGATGATCTCCAGATCAACCCTCACAAAGGTACATCAATGTTGTTGTAATTTTCAAAAGCGTTCGCCCATCAAAGCCAAACAAAATCGGTGGCGAAACCACCAAACGGGATGCGAGGTCATATCTCATCAATGCTTTGATATATCAAAACCATTGACTGTACGAGATGATAGATGCAGACTCCAGGTCTGAAAAGTGAGGCCTATGGGGGTACTATTGGAGAAATACGATTTGCAAATGCATTTCTCAATCTGTGTGTGTGTGTGTGTGTGTAATCAGATCTGTGTACATATCCAGATCTGTGTGTGCGTATCCAGATCTGCGTGTGCCCGTTCAGATCTGTGTATGCGTGTTCAGATCTGTGCGTGCGTATTCAGATCTGTGTGTGTAAAAAAAAATCTGTATGTCTGTATTCAGATTTGCAAGTGAAGACAAATGCATGCAAAGATCTGTGAATGCGTACACAGATCTGTAAATGAGCCCCTAAGAACCATACCGGGCCAACCCATGTTGGGGTACTTTTGAGAAAATGGGACTCAAAGTTGCCAGAGTAAACACTGCACCTAGAGTCATCTAGTTTAAACACTGCATTTGGTACAAACTCAAGATATGTAAAATCATGCACATGCACTTCTTGTGCAGGTTTTGGATGCCCTTCTGCTGCATTAAATTGAAACCAACCTCCTTCTGAGGAGGAAGCATAATCTTCTGATTCATTTGGGACAAACTTTGGGTCTCTGTCATCTTCCACTTCACCATCATCATCAATCACAATAAAGCAACTCCTCATCAGTGAGATACCGAGCTGCCATGTTTACAATGAATTATGGGAAGGTTGTGGGATGGCGTATTATAGGCTAAGGCAGTGCAGTGCATATATACAGGGGCAGAGAAGACATTTGCTTGTATTAACAATCCATGTGGGCAGATTGGGTTGGGCTGTTAGGAAATGTAGATCTCAGTTTTCTGCACATGCTGACTACCACAACTCAATTTCGGCAAAAGTGCGGGATGGCCCGGTATGGTTCTTAGGGGCTCAAATGTCTCATCAGTTACAACTCAGGCAGGAGCTCTTGATTGGCTGTCTTTTTACACATGATTTTTGCAACACTTCTGCCGTAGCAGATATGCAAATGCGTGCAGCGCAAATGTGTAGAAAAGATTTATCTGTAACTTCACCTTTCCTTTGCTCTGAGCTCAGGCCCACAGCCTCATGCTGCCTGGCTACAGTAGCAGTACAGCCTACACACAACTAGTTGGCGTGTAGCACCCAGTGATGTCAAGCATGTCGTTGGGGTAACAGATGATAGCTGTGCCTGCGGTTGTGATGTTGAGAGGCAGACCACAATGGACACTCGATTGTTTGCTGTAAGTAAAAGTTCATGTTTTAGTAGTAACTTAGTTGTCAGAAGTATTATTATCTTCTTAAAATAAATTATCAGTAATGTTATCTGTGAACAAGTTACGTTTGCTCAGTTTGTGTGTCACTGATAACACTACTGATAATCTATCTTAAGATATATTATTATCCTAGCACTTTGCCTGTGGGGATCCACGAGTTCTAGATTCAACCCACATGGGGCCCAATTTTCAGCCCAAGTTTAAATTTTATTGTTTTATGTAACTTTGCTTTTATATTATAGTGAACAATACACCATTATGATGTCATCACATGCACCTCTATGATGTCATCACGTTGCTATGGTGTTTCCATAAACGCTGTGCTGACATTCCGCGCTCAGTGGAACGTGAAGTCGCCTGCAAGACGGAGCAAAATAGCGTTGCTCGCACTATGCTGCAGATGTGCGCCCAGTGGAAGTCGCCTGCAAGACGGAGCAAAATAGCGTCGCTCTTATGCTGCGAATCTGGCCGGTGGAATCTAGCACTGATTGGCCGGACACACACACACACACACACACACACACGCACGCGCACACACAGAGTCCACTCGGCTATTATAATATATATATATATATATATTATTTACCTATATTCAATTAAGTACACTACAAAGACAAGATATTTAATGTTCAAACTGATAAACTTAATCGTTTTGTTTGGAAATATTCACTCATTTTGAATTTGATGCCTGCAACACTTTCCAAAACAGCTGGGACAGGGGCAACAAAAGATTGGGAAAGTTGAGGGATGCTCAAATACACACCTGTTTGGAACATTCCACAGGTGAACAGGTTAGTTGGAAACAGGCGAGTGTCATGATTAGGTATGAAAGGAGCGTCCCTGAAAGGCTCAGTTGTTCACAAGCAAGGATGGGGTGAGATTCACCACTTTGTGAGCAACTGCTTGATCAAATAGTCCAACAGTTAAAGAACAACATTTCTCAACACGCAATTGCAAGGAATTTAGGGATTTCATCATCTACAGTCCATTATATCATCAAAAGATTCAGAGAATCCGGAGAAATCTCTTCACGTAAACGCCAAGGCCAAAAACCAACATTGAATGCCCGTGACCATCAGTTAAGGATTTTCAACTTGATATAACAAGTATTCTTTGTATCATTTGAATCTAGAGAGTAATAATTTCAACCATCAGAACTAACTAAACGCAGAGCTAGTCAGAGGTTTAACTAGTTTCCGGACGCCAATATGGCCTTGAAAGGGTTAACAAGCTAAATCATGATCATTTTTATTAAATTTCACCCATGAATAAGTTATTCTGGGTATCATTATTTAGTATTAGAGTGTGATTTCAATCAATAAAACCATCAATACTGAGCTCATCAGAGTTGACCTACTTTCTGGACTTCGTCATTTTTTAAGAAATGTGGGCCAAAGGGTCCATTTTTCAAAAAAATCAGTTCACACAGAAAGAGCTGGATAAGCAAAGTTTTTATTGGCCTTAAAGGTGTGTAAGTTGGTTATATTAAAAGAAAATTGTCTATCTTAAGTGGAGACATGGTGAAATCATTGCCTAAAATGAGGGTTCTGAAGGGTCTGTTTGTCCTGTGATCATTTTTGGGACCTCCCATAAGCTCACTAATGATCTGGTGTCCCTGAAAATCATCTGAGTGACAGTAATGTCATCATATTTGATGAAGAAGTTGTCAAAAAGCCTTCAAACACACAAATCACAATTACCTGGACCCTCCAATATCCAAAAAATCATTATCGCATGAAATCCAGTTTTAAAGGGCTAAAATTGTATACAATGGAACTAGTATTCCATCTGTAACCATTGTTTCCAAGAGAGGAGGCAATCAATGACCGCTTTATTAATGTATAACCCTGTAGCTCATATAAAAGAGAAGTTATGGGTCTCTAGATATGGTCACAAATTAAGTGCAGGAAAAAAATGGCTGCAGCACCCAAATTTCCCAGGGCCATAATGCCGAAATGACTGAAGATATGACGCTGAAATTTGGAATTCCTTCCTTTGGGGTCAAAAACTAATTTTGGAATTTTTTTCAGTCAAATCTGAGGGATGTCGCTGGGGAGGGTGTGAAAATTGACATGGAATGACCCATTAGTTAAGGTGTATTCTCCAAGTTAGATGAAAGAAGCACAGCATTCTGCAAGTGAGCGTAAATAGTAGCGTTTTTGGTTAAGTGCTAAAAGGCTATTTTTATTTGGTTTTGTTAATTTCATTGTTGACAATGGGCTTCAAAAATATCAGCTGGAATGATTCCTTCTCTCTTTTAGCAAAACGTGTGGCTGCATGCTTGAAAACATCATGGCATGTACAACCATACAAAACCAAGGAGTAAGAGTTACTGTTTTATTACTATGTAATGTAAAACAGTCCTGCAGACTTTTTTTTTCAACTAAGCCTCAGGAGTTATTTACAAATAATTGTGTGGAGGTCTTGTAAGGAGTGCAGTTTATATTCCCCTTTTTTTCTATAACCTACACTATCAGGCCTTTTCTTGAAAAATCATTAGGTGCGCAAACATTTGCGCGCGTAGACTTAATTTTTCAGCCTTAGGTGTGCATTTTTTTAATGCAGCTCAAATGCTATTTTAGGCGCGCAAACCCTGCCCTGCATGAAAAGTTAAGGTGATATTAATGTTGTACATAATTAATCTAAACTAATAAAAGCATTATGGCGATCTTTAAAATATGTAAATCTACCATGTGCAACACCACCTTTCTTTTCCTACATTATATCCTTCTTACATAGGCAGGCAAGTGTGCGTTTCAACTGTGTCCTAAGATCCACCCTAACTACAGTTAAGATAAGTGATATAGGCATTAGTTGGTCACTTCGATATAGTCTTGGAACATAATGTTAAAGACAAAAAACAGGAGTTTGGCAGAATTTCCTGTAAGTCGCAGATAATTGAAAAAAATGGAATGAATTTGCAAGCAACATTTCGCTTACCCAGCTCAACTACGAACGGGGCTAACACTTGAGAATGGTAAATCAGCTTACTTAGTATTCTCTCTGCGCATAAACCTGTTAAATGTGTTTTATAGGTGAACATTAATATTAAGTTGTTATATGTTATATGGTGATTTGAACCGCTAGTTAGTCAGGCTACTTAAATTGAAACTGAATGAAGAGGTGCATCTCCACTGCATCGCAGTAATATTGCAACTTGCAGGTTTAACGCAAACACAGCCTGCTAATATCTCCGAAAAAGAAAGCGCGATAACTCATGTCTCCGAAGCCAGTCTGACAAGCCTAAACCGTATGAAAACAAACCCAATAACACTTCTTTTTAGCTTATTTCGTTACTTAGCGGAATGTCTTACACCATAACAAACTTCATGTCGCGGATCATTGACTAGCCATGTATGACAGTAAAAAAAAAAAAAAAAACACGGTTTTTACTGAACGCCGTTTCCGTTCACTCAACATTACATTTTGCAAGTTGCGATTTGAGCCATTATGTGAATTTGCTTTATCCAATTAAATTCTTCAGTGATTTCTTAGATTAGTCATTTAGTTATTAATAATGAATACTTACGACTGTTCGACTCAAAGTGAACTTCTACTGGTTTATTTACTATTGCCATTTCAATGAATGAGGAAAAACAAGGTATCCCTTGCGGTAGTCTGTTGGAATGGTCTGTAACGTAGCTGTTCTCCGCAAGCTCGAATTAAAAACCCAACAAATTAACTCAAACAATTAACAGCAGAAATGAAAACAAAATAGCTCTTATTCAGCCCAATTTGTTATTTAATGTCATTTCCATTTTGTGTCCATTTGAGAGACATTGGAGTCCATGAGAATTTTCGACTTCATGATTGTTACAGCTAACAATAAAACGATACTGGGACTTAAATTCTCATTAGCAGAAATAAGATGAACCAGGTCTATTCAATAAAACAACCTACAAAGTTTTATGGTGGGGTCAAATACAGGCATCACTTTTGTGCAGTCATCCTTCAACTTCTCAAGTGCAACCGCAGAATCGCAAAGGGTAGCGAAAATAGGGGGCTCCGAAGAGTTTTGTCATTTCGAACGATTGGGAAAAAAAGGCCGACTATTGGTCAACCAAGATTTGTTTTTGTAGGGGACAGCCCTTGTAATTTATTAATTAAATCACGGCAAAAACTGCAGTCGAGATGTGAATGGAGCCAATCTGGTTTGCTTTTCCCGAAATCACTGATGCCAACTTCCATGGTTGGAAACATTGACTTTAAAAAGACGAACTACGTTAGTTGCCAACGTTAGCAACTATGCTTCTGGGAAACGAACCAGGGCTCCATTTATTAGCAGGAATGACCGATTGATCTCACCAGGTTTCACCGTCAAAACAACCAAAATTCTGCAATGAAAACATTCGTACGATATATAAGAGGAAGCTTACTTCCATTACCCACTCCTTCCCGTCCTTTCTGACAGTTTTAACGGGTTTTATGCCCTTAGTTTCGACATCCCACGTTCTATGAGTGGAAAGCTGGACGATATGTCCAACCCACTTCGCCATCTTAGGTGGGTTTTTAATCTTAAGTGGTTTATGCAACGCGTAGTTCCATTAGTTGAAGTCTCGTGTGTCCACAAACTGTTTCTCATGGGCCTTCGCGCGCTATGCGAAAGAGTTTGGAAATGCTGTCTAGATGGCGCTGCAGTTCGGATAGCTAGGCGCGCAGAAATTGAACGTTTTTTGATGGATAGGCGCGCATTTATTTGCGCACCTAAAATGCAATTTTAGGCGCGCAAAGGCGCGTACGTGCAATTGCGCACCTTTCATAAAAAGGCCTGCAATATAATATACTTCTGTTACAATGGGCCTCATGCAAGAAGCGATATAAGAACATATTTTCTTTTATTTTTGTTCGTATCCCCTCTTTTTTCTTATTATGTTCTTACCCATTGATTTCTGGGGTGTACCAGTGTTTTTTTACTTTTGCTCTTCTCTTTTTTTTTTTTGTGAGTGGTCGAGAGCACTCTTACCAAGATAAGAGAAAACAGAAAACTGTTATCACTGTCCATATATTGCTTGTCCAATGCAGGGAAACACAAGTTTTAAAACCTAAACATTAAAAATGCATCATATGATCAAATTTTGATTGTTTTATGTTTTTGAGAAATTATGCTGATTTTATTATTTAATTCTAGGGCTAAAGAGTTTGGCCAGTTTATCCTAATTATGAATAAGCAATAAAAACCCCAGATACTTGCATGCGTTCTGCTTCTGAATGGCTTACCTATTGCTGTTGCACGCTTTGGCCATCCAGGCCTTACGCAGAGAGCGCATTTATAGAGATCGCGCGGATCTGTTTGCTGAGACAGATGAATGGCTATTCGTACCAAATGTGAAAGCAACAGTAGGGTAGAGCGGGGTAAGATGCCCCCCAAAAGCAGGAATTTTCATAACTGTGTAATGGCCGGTAGTATACGGAGGCCAAGCGCAGCGACAGAGAGAAAGAGAGTAGCACGGACACAGCACAAACACAGAGAATAATATAGACCAAACGCAAGTACTCGCGCTTCCAAAGGACATATAATAGTCCGAACCACGGAAGCAAAGCGAGATAGAAAAAGGGAGAAGAAACTCTAATAATTAGAAGATAGAAAGTCATACAATAAATGCAATATTAACGCATCATGCAGATATACGACAGTTGCTTCTTTATTCCAACATTTACTGCGGGCAGAACGCTCAAAATACTTCCGCGACCGCGCTGGTCTTGTTGGTCAAACTCCGCCTCATGTAATCGGTGCTTGCTCTGGACCAGCAAGGAGTTGGTGCTTACTCTAGCACCAGTTTTGAGAGCCAGGAGCCGGTGCTTAGGCTGTGGAAAACCAAAGAACTGGTGTTAAGTCAGGCTCTGGCTCTGAATCAGCACTGGAACCAGCTCGGTGGAAAAGGGGTGAGAGGCGACCAAATTTGGACTCACGGCCATGCAACTTGGTGTCCATAAATCGAAGGAAATTTGAAATGGCCATTGTCAGTTGGTCTTCGGTAGTCCTGAAGCCTGGATCATGCAGAGGAAGTGGCGCGACATGTTGGCTACCAAGGTCTTCCGAGATAACTTCCTAGGAATCGTGGTGGATGAGGTACATCTCATTTACAAATGGTAAGAGGTGTCAAGTAAACTACGTAATAGTGATAATGTCTATATTCAATATTTACAAGTAATGTGAACTGAATGTATAGCCAGTTGTCTTACACACGGCCCCATTGTGATATTATAATCACAGCAGACTGAAAGTCGGAATGCTCCTCTTTTATCCTCCTCTGCTATCGGTGTTAAACTTTGTTAAGTAGCTTATATATTAGGACCACGGGGATGGACGCTAGTGTAGATGGATAGTTTGATCAGACCTAATTGCTTTGTGATGTTGAATGTATTGTATACTCTGTGGTTTCTTCAATTTATCAAAAATGCTAGTACTGTGTGCCAGTACACCAGCTATCTTCATATTTATGTAACAAAAATGACAGCATTCATCGGTCTCCATGACCACTGCGCTGTCTTCATCAAAATCTTCTCCAAAACTAGCCGTATCCCTTCTAAGTTTACTCTCCCGTTGACTCGTTTCCATCGCTCTGAATACATCACCTTGTTCGTTGCTCTGATTGGTCGTAGCGCTATCCTATTGCGTGCAGAGGCAGTTTGAAAGACAACCGCTGATTCCGCCCCTAGGATTGAGCCTGGTCTATCGGTCGTGGCCAGACTATACATTTTGATGTTAAAGTCTGGCTTGTCAGGCTAGATACTGTATCTCTGATTTTTTTCGTGAACTGCCTTCTGGTATTGGTTTTATGGACCTCTGAAGAAATGGCCTGTAGGGGGCACTTTTCAAAACATGATGCAGAAAAACCCTTATATCTCTGGCCCTATTACTGATACAGGTCTGGGATTTGGATGGATTTGTAACATGAGGCTTCCTCTAGCACCACCATCATTAACAATGGTTGTATCTGTTCCTTTTTCCATGCAAACTGTGATTGGGCAAATTAGAGATTTTTCACTTTTTGTGTCTGTTTTTGTGGTGAAAAAAGCCTATATACTGGATCGATGGCGCTTTCCGATATAATTCAGGTCACCTGACATGCAACAGGTGCAAATTCATCATGATGCAACTTTTCCCCGGGGATGGACAGACCCCTTGAACTTGTGACTTTTTCTGTTGTAAGCAAATTTGAAAGGGTTAATCTGATAAACTATTATGTTCTGATTTAATTTTTCTAATAAAAGTGTCAACAATCTATCTGAAATAAAACGCTTCTTTTATCGCTTCTTCTGTATCACCAGTAATTGGTGAGTAATAAGGGTCAAAAAAATTGAAAAAACCTCAAATTTGCCCAACTTCAAACAGTTTCCATGGCAACAAGAACAGATACAACCATTGTAAATGATAGCGGTGCTAGAGGAAGCCTCATATTACAAATCCATCCAAACCCCATACTTGTATCAGTAATAGGGCCAGAGATATAAGGGTTTTTCTACACCATGTTTTGAGAAGCGCACCCATTTCTTCGAAGGTCCATAAAACCAATACCAGAGGGCAGTTTGCAAAAAAAATCTGAGATATCCATTATTTGGGGCAAAATGAACAAATAGACAAAGTTAAAGTAAAATCCAAGACCATGATGGCCCAGATGCGTTTCCACTTGGCATGGAATGACCCAAATGCCACTTGCATGTGGGCCATGCTATGTTTGATGTTTTGTTCATATTGCACTAATGACCTTGTTGGGAGCTGTCGAGTTTATTCTTTTGTTTTACGGCCTAAAAAAAAAAAAAAAAAAAAAAAAAACAGTCTACAGATTCATACAGAGAAAAAGGTGGTCACGCCAGTAGTATGTTAGTTAGTCATTGGCTGTGTATGTTACTTTAATGGGGCGTGCCTAAGCCCCCACTCTGTGTTACGTCTTCCTTCCTGGTTTACCTTATTCCGGGTCTATTGTACTGTGTTGTCTTCCTCCTTGCTTGAGCAAAAACATTAGTCGCATTAACATCAGCCTGGTTGTGATTTATTCTTAATTACTGGCGAAGGAACACAGCTCCATTAGTGAATTTTTCCAGTAGGAACTATAAATGACCAAAAGTGTTGATCAAGATTTTTATTACACAAACAGCGATTGTCTGCTATGAGCAGACAATATATTCGTTCATGTTGTGTTGCCGAAACAAACTGTGGCATGCAATCGAAAAAAAGAGATTCAGTCACATTTCATGGTTACTCTGTCCTTGTATCATGCTTCGTAGGCCTGTCCGCCAGTTAGGCTAGTCAAGGGGAGCTCCTTGCTGGGGAAATTTTTGGGCTATTTTCTTGTTTGGCCCAGTGATAACCTGCATGAGATGGGATTGTCTGCAGTGATCAGATTAGGTGGATTTGCATCGTAAAATGCTAATCAAATTTCATTACTTTTGATGAAATGCTAATCATCAGAAATTCCTTCACAAAAAAATGTGATTCAAAAAGTCTTAATCATATTTCCTTTATCCCGACTCACTGGCCTGCGAACTTCCGATTCCTGAGCCACATAGCAATAGGAAGAGTCCTAACGACTTTGATTCGCTGGAAAATGATGTTCCACATTTGCATACCAACCAATCAGCTTCAAGGGAGCGCATGCATACATTTGGGGGGCTTTCTGGTATAGTCATAATGGCTCTACTGCCATGTGAGCCATCGCGTATTAAATTACATTGCTCTTTGGATGCAGCCACCTAGTTGGCTAGCAAGCTAATTAACTTTTACAAAGGAAAATATTTATAAATGATCATCATATGAAGGCATGATGATTTGTTTCTTGCCCCAACTTTCCTAACTTTGCCAGCTCTAACAGGCATGAAGAGGTTTTGTGGCAGTTTCGTGCAACCCAACCTTACTCTCAGATTTTTGGGATGTAAGCTAGTTTGCTAGCTAGTTCAAAAGCGATCGCTTCAGTACAGCTAGCTAGCTAGTGAACCTATGGTAGCTATGATGCCTATTGGAGAAGTTCTTATAGCTCTGATTTGTCATTTTCAATGCCACTGCATGCAGACGATTTATTTCAACATGGATTACCAACTTATTTTACCAAAAGAGCAAACACAGTTTGGTCCTGAGACGTGTTATTTCATAGCTAGTTCCAGCTGCATTATCTTATTATGTATGCTATCTCATATTACATTACTCTTCAGATTATGAAACTAGCGATCTTTCTACCTAGCTGACTCTAGCTAAGGGAAATCTTTATAATCATTGTTATATTAAGGCGATGTAATTTGGTTTTTGCCCTAACAGAAAGAACTCCGTATCTGACCTCCACTTTTTTTTTGGCTTTTTATTTGCCATAACGATTTTAAAAGGGGGCGCCAAAATATTTTTGGGGAATTTAGTTTGTGATAAGGGGGTATAGACAGGGGTGCACATAATTGGTGCTGACCTAAAGTAATTGCCAGAAAACTTGAAGGAAGCTTTTTTGCATATTTGGCATTTTTGACTGGTTTACTTCGGCTGAAATAGGATTTTTCTCCATACATCTCTGGTAAGACAGAAGACATTATGACAATGTGTTCATTAATTATTAGCTTTTAAAGTTTACTCAGCTTTCACCCAAATTAGCAAAACGTCAAATCCATCAAAGCAGGGGAAAATCGGCATGGTCCGCATCGGTTATTTTCAGCCCGAATGCGGTTTCCGTGCAGAGCTGCCTGAACTTTGACTTGTCCCAGAAAACTCGCTTCTTACGGCTTTTGTTGCGGTATTCCTAAGTACTATTTGAATATGGAGTAGCCGAACTGCCTTTATATCCTCATCTTTTAAGTTTAAGATCTGCACATTATCCGTTTCATGAACGGTTTGTAAGCATAACGATCGTTTTCAAGGTGTAGGCTTATAATTTACACAAAATACTGGTCAGACACTGTTAAAAACTAAATAGACGTGATCTTTAATATTTCTATTTAGATTCTGTGAAATTTTATCGATCAGAAACTTTTTGACCGACCTGGTTCCGAGGCAACTGGACCATAACTTGGCCCAAATCCAGAAACCTCCATTATGTTCATGGGCAATTTAATGGGTAAAAAATCGCAGGAGCTAGCTAGATCATGCTTTGAAAATACCTTCTACGAAAATGTCATAGAAGACATCAAAGCACACCACATATTAAATTCTGAAAATCTCCGAATGGTACAAGAAGTACTTAATTTTTTTGCTTAGATTTTATCGTTGCCCCATTTCAACGATGCATGCAAATCCCTTTCAGAAGCTTCGTAATCCTACCTTAAACTCCGTGCCTTATTGGAAAATTTCTATAAGAAATATCTACATTTTACGTGTTACATTTCCCATACTGAAAAAAACTATTCTTATCCATTAACAATCCACTGTTCCTTGGATTGAGTAGACCAAATGCTGTTTGTTTTAAAGTTGTGTGTTCTTGACTTGAGAGCCATCAGAGGCTGTTTTGACTGGCAACCATGCTTGTTTAAATCTGCAGTGGGTTTCCCGATAATGTTGGATCTCAGGATTAACGGACAGAGATTCTTAAAAAACATTCTCTCATGTTCGTCACATTCTCCTTACGTGGGTTTCCCAAACACAGTTTAGACGGGCCTAAAGAGGAATTTTTGCGGAGAGTTTCTTGAGTCCTCGCTAAAGCATTAGTTGTTAATAAATCGATGCTATGAGATTAAACGTCCCTCGTTTTAACCAATCAACACTGAAATACAATATTTTAAAACACATTGTCATCATCATTAGTATATGACTAAATTGATTCAGTGTCTTTTTAATTAAATTAGCTTACAGAAATATTACAACGAAAGATCACAAGAATAGAAATAATTAAGAAAAGGTTTAATAATGACGTAAAACTCATTTAACCTTTGTCTGCTCAGTTCATTGTTCAGTTAAACAATCCAGAGCCTGATTGCTCCAATAAATTGGCATGTGGCAACACGGTTGTCTGACAATCGGTCATGAAAAAGGCCACAAAAGTTAGCATTCACAAAGGAAGAAATCCTCCTTTGCTTGATGAAATTGAACATAAGAAAGATTTACTGTTTTCTAAGTAAAAGTAAATATACATTAAGAAATATTTTAATTTTTTTGTTTTGCTCAACTTCCTCGTTTTGTGGGCTGATTTGCACTGCATATTGAGTGCTCTGCAGGAAAGGACCTGCGATGATGACACCTTGTAGGATGGGCGCCCAAAAGAGTGAGCACCAGGGAGCATCTCCAGGTGCTTCCTTGAGAACCACACCAAAAAAGTTATGTGCACCCCTGGGTATAGAATCATATTAATGCATATGCTGCGCATAATCAGTTACATGGCTGTTGCCGTTAATTGCTACTACGATGCATAGCAGTACAAGAAATTAAACTCTGAATCAGCTTGGCTTTACAAACCCGAATGTTCCACTAGCTACCCAACCATCATGGTAAGCCGAAAAAGTACTGATTACATTCGAAATTAGTGGAGGTTGAATTTGCTGCAAAACATATGAAATAGGATCATACCTATTACAGTAGGTTAAGTTATCAAATGAGGAACATCGTTTTCAGCCAGTCAGTCATCAAAACTTCTCCCATTGCTATGTGGTTTAGGAATATAAAAACATCCACAATGATCTTTGATCATTCAAATACATGAAAAAATGTGACCAAGAGAGTGCCTTGTGTGACTGGATTTTAGTGGGAATTGATCCTTTCACATCTCAGATCAAATGTTAAACAACATCATGTGCTACAGTAAGGTATAGTAAGGTATAGATAAGACAGAAGTACTGCAGGTTACTAGCAGTTTACAGAAAATTCTTTTGGAAACGGAAGTGATCAGTATTAAATTAAGATTGTTCAGGGTAAAATTGATGCTGTTTCGCAATAATCTGTTTTGCTGTGAGAGTGGAGTTGTATTGCTCTTGAAATTGTAATTTGGCATTAGGAAAGATTAAAAAAGCCTTTTTATCATTTAAAATCTGTAGAAGGCAGGGGAGGTTACGTCCACAAAGCCACAAAGCAAGGAAAGTGACAGGTTTTAGGAATGAAGGCATGCAATTTACCGCTACAAATGAACTGCCCTTTCTTGGCAGGCTGCTGTTTGCTTACTATAACCACTCGCTTGACGTGACTGCTGTGCCCTTTTTGATACCCAAGCACCATGCCCAAGGGAAATCCAAGGATTAACACTGTAAATGATATAATGTTAACGGCGGTGAATTTGAAAAAAAAAAAAATTATTCAAAATAACCAGTTTGCGCTGATATTTGTTGGACAATCCAGCAAATCAATTGAAGTCACATAGTGTGACAACTTACCAACTGATGAGGCAAGTTTTCGCAGGTAAGCATACTTACGTATCTGGAATGAGATGAAGAAATTGGGTAAAATGTCACACTCATTTGAACTAGAAGAGCTTTCAGTCCATACAGTCCATTTGGATGTGTAACATTTTGTACTTCGTGAGGAGTGCAGATGCATGGAGGACAGGAAGTTGAGGACTGGACTCAGGTGCAAGGATTTATTTGGTGGTATTTAATAAGCAACTGCACGGCAGAGGGCATAAATGTAGAAATACAAAACAACAAGGAACTGAGGTCCCTAAATAAGAGCACTGTGAGTAATACAAAGTTTGGGCTACGCTACAGTAACATTGTATTACAAGTAGGAAATGAGGAAATGGGAAATGAGGTTCCTTAAACATCAACATGCTGGTAAAACAATAAACAGCACGGTTTCAAGGTTTTAGTAAAAGTTCACGAATTCAGAGAATAAACCGATACAAGACTACGATATCAAACAGGTATGAGGTTACGCAAACGTCACAAAGAGACTGAGGGAGGCTCAGTCTTAATTAAACACAGCTACCAGGCAATGGAAATGAAAAACAGGTGTTGATGATAATAGAATAATGACTGAAGTGCGATCCAGGGTCTACCTTCTCAGTCTGCCAGGTATTGTATTTTGCCTGCTCTTCTCCTAGACTGAAGCAGGCTGCACATCTGATAGGCTGGGCCTCCGTCTACCTCCAGGACAGAGGGTGGGTCTTCAGGGGGGTAGCCTCCGCCAGGGGTCCAGCAATCACCCGCCTGAGGAGAGAGGTGTGGAAAGTTTATTTATGTGGTAGTTAGACAGCAACTGTATTGTACAACATATATGCAGACTCATTGACCTTCAGGAGGATATGGAAGGGGCCAATGAACTGTGGCAGGGCTCGGCATTCCCTTTGATCCGATGGCCTGGCGACGGTTTTTTAGGCGTTCCGGGCTGGTACGGACCACCACACTTCGCATTTCACTGGTCCAGTTGGGTCACTAACAAATAAAATCACTTTCAGAAAATGTATTCATCTTACTGCAGTATAAACACGCAAAATGCAGCTCAAACTTGACATTACTTTGTCCATCTTAGCTCAAGAAATTAAAATGGGGTTAGAATTCTTCCACATAAGATCTTGCACACACGATATCTTGTGCATGAAGATCATTGAGTGTTTATTGCGAGGAACTGGACGAGCGGTAACAGCTTCCTTATAGGCGGTGTACGTGATAACTCCTCCAAACATGAAAGCGCATTTGAAACGGTCGTAGTTAGAATTCTCATTGGAAAGGAAACTGGGTAGGGGGTACAGTTTGAAAAAAAAAACCGCACGCATTTATTCTGGCTACGACACGAAGCAGAACCAGGAACAAGCTAGCGTAATACATTAGCTTCCTACAGCCCTACGTTGGCAATCGAGAATGCACCACAAGCTTTAATTTGACATGTTAGCTAGCCAGCCTAGGGTGCGTTTCCCAAAAGCTGAGTCGCTAATGATTTCAGCTACTAAGCTGCATAGGCTGAACCATTCGATCATAAGTTGCAGCTATGCAAGTTGGTAGCTACAGCATTGTTGGGAAATATACCCCAGGTTACTTTTCTGTGTTTCTAAATTATGACTTCTCACAATTGACCATGTTAATTTATTTTTGTTTTGTTCACTTGTTAAAGGCTTGCTTGAGTGAGTGAATATAGCCAGATAGAATTAGAATTAGCTATAGGAAATGTCTATTTAACTGTCCGACGGATTCTGATCTTTTCTGCCACTTTGCAGTCTCTACCGTTTTACATGCGCAATTGGCACAGTTTAAAATAACGCAGTGTCTACAGAGACGGCAGTTTTTATTGGTACAGCAGTCGATTTGAAGGGATTAGGACAAGGATTAGGGATTATGGTTAGGGGAAGGCTTAAGTTAGCGTTCAGGGTCAGGGTTAGGGTTAGGGTCAGGGTTGGGTTTGGGCAGGGTTTGAAATGGGGACTGCCATACCTCTCTACATTGAAATGCATTGGAAAACTGCCATACCCGTAGCAACTGCCTTAACATAATCGCGGAAACTAGGTAGCTAATATATTTCTGAGATACTGTTATTGCAAATTGATAATTTTGCTGGCATCAAATTTGCCACAAGTAATTGGATTAAGATATCTTCACGAGAAGCATCAGATATTATTGCACATTTCCTATCAGATATAAAATACTGCATTGTCATTGACTATAAAGTTAGATTGGTTACTGGAATTGACATTATATTGTGACTTAACAGCCCGGTAACTTGATTACTGGCAGCGCCTGTTGTAGGCTACGTTGTAAATTCATGCCAATTGCCTTATATTGACTAGCTACAAGCATGTCATACGCAGACGGAAAAAAATATAATATTGTTGCTTGCTAGTCATTTTAGCCATGGGTATCTTTCCAATATCAATTAATATTTCCTAGTTAACTTGCTGCGAATCAGTATGTGCAGACCTTTTTAATGTGTGTTCAGCGACCTTGCCATGACATAGCTAGCGAACTTGGAATGTAGGTATACTGTTCGCTAATAGTTCTTGCTTGTTTTAATGCATGGTTGAAGTAAGTCATTTCTCTTACGCCTAAATACTTTGATTTGTCACCCCCCCCCCAGTTGCTGGGAAGGAAATGCTGCGGGTGACTGTGCATTTACAGAAGGCTTGGCAGTAAAATTGTCCAATCATATTTCTCCTATGAATGGGAGGGCTGTCATCGCTAATATTATGACAGGTTCCGCCCACTGTCTCCCAGGCGAATCACAAGCTAGCGAAATAAAAAAAAAATTAAAAAAATCGGCAGTAAACAACCTAGCAAGCTAGCCTGAGTTGTTGGTTTGTGATAGCTGTGAATATTGTTTCGAGTTTATTAAGCACATTTTCCAGATTAATATTCAATGAGAAGTTGGAGTTGATCAGCATGGGAAAACCTACACCATACCTTAATTTGATGCAAAAAATCAAGGCTTTTGAGAGGCATTTCAACACCAGAAATTACGTGCGATACCCATGGATTCAGGAGGAAAATCTGTATTGCTGGGATTCGGTCCTGGGCCAAAGATGGACTTTCTGAAAACGGTTTCATGAAACGGTAAGCTATTTTAATAGGGCGCTGTGTTATCAAGTGATTTTTGTATTTTTTCTGTCGCTGCCAGTGTTTTGTGTCTGTTATAAAATTTATTTGGGAAAACATTATGGGGCATTACTGTGCTGAGATGTGAAATTGAGCAAATGGTAATACAGCATGATGCTTTTACCCAAATTAACTTTACAGGGGAAACAGAATGAAACTTTTAGCCTCTGAAATAATTTTTGTGACCTCACGGATGTGCAAGAATACAGCGTTATTTATTAATTAGATCCTCCTGACTGATCCTGTCAGCATATCTGGAGATTTTAGCATTTACTAGCAAAAAATAAAAATAAAATATCCGCATATATTCATTTTCTCTCGCTAAAGGACGGTGTGAGAACAGAATTAGGCATATGAAGCCAGCAGAAACCTTTCAGCCAGTAGGACAGTACCTGGACTTATTTTCATAATAAACCTCTCTGATTAGTCTTTCTTGCCTCAGTACACTGAAGGTGAAAATGTGCATGCTACACTGCCGTCTCGTTATAGTAGTGTTGCACTGTGACAAACTGCCCAAAGTGAAGAATTACTCAGGGCTAAAGAAAAAAAATACTCGGAGCTACAACCTCGAATACCCCAGGCAGACGACGCCACTCTTTTATACCCGTCACTGATGGATTAAGTTCATCAATGACGATAGTGACGAGCGCCAGCAGGAGCTCTGCATTAGCCTATGTAATGCCTTCGCAATTATCTGGGCCGGTGAATTTTGAGTGTGGCCAGTGGATATTTAAATCTTCTGGCCTGGTGGGCAAGTGCCTTTTTTTCCAGAATGTTGAGCCCTGTGCGGGCTCAATTTCTTGCTGCGCAGGCGGAAGCGCAGGTTCCTTGTTGAGATCCGGATTCGGTCCCCCTGCTGGTATTGGGGGGAGTCCCAATGTTTCGGGTCCTACTGGATCTTTTGGTGGTGGAGAGCTCTTTGAATCTGGAAGTTGGTGGTCTCCTAGACCTTCTCCGCCTTCTTGAACTAGGCATTCACCGGTGGGACTTCTGGGGGGGGGGTTGCTGTACAAGCACACACTGGAAGGGGTTGAGTCCAATGGAAGTGCTCTTCAGGGAGTTCTGGGCGTACTTCGCCCAGGGCAAGCATCTGGACCAATCCCTTTGGCGCTGGTGGCAGTATGCTGGGAGGATCTGGGATAGCTTGCTCTTCCTGCCCATTGGCTTTGGGGTGGTATCCCAAGGTGAGGCTAATTGTTGCTCCCAGCTTCTTAAAGAAAGCCCTCCACACTCGGGACATGAATTGAGGCCCACGGTCAGAGAAGATGTCCTCTGTAAGGCCAAAATTCCAGAACACCTGCTCAAAGATCACCTGTGCAACTTGGAGTGCAGATGGTAATGCAGCGAAAGGCACATATTTACAGAACTTAGAAATTGATCAATAATCACCAGGATGCGTGTGTTACCTTCTGATGAGAGTAGATCGGTAACAAAATCAACAGCGATATGTTACCATGGATGATGGGGAACCGGCAGTGGGTTAAGTTTACCTGCATGCAGCTGCTGTGGTGTTTTGGACATTTCCCATGTAGAGCAAGATGTGTGTTGTTCTTTTAATTCAGGGATGTCCTGCTGACAGGGAAGTTTGGTCCCATAGAATTACTCGCTCATGAAGATTAGCGGGAACAATGTTTTACCCGCTGGCACTGAAGCTGTAGGGGGATTCCTCCTGGTTTCCTTCGCAATTTCCCAATCTAACTGCCACTTGATCGGGGCGAGGATGCAGGAGGAGGGTAGACTGGGCTCTTCTGCTTCCGGATCCCTCTCTGCCTTGTATCTTCGTGATAGAGCGTTGGCTTTGATATTCTTTGAGCCTGGGCGATAGGTTATTGAAAAAATGAAACAAATAAAAAACAGTGCCTACCTGGCATGCCGTGGATTCATTCGCTGTGCCTTTCGCAGATACTACAAGTTGCGCTGATCAGTCAAGATGAGGAAAGGATGACAGGCCCCCTCTATCAAGTGCCTCCATTCCTCCAGTGCCAGTTTTACAGTCAACAGCTCTCGGTTGCCTACGTCGTAACTGGCCTCTGCAGGTGTGAGCTTGAGCGAGAAGTACACCCAGGGGAAAGCTTCTCTGGCACTCCATGCCGCTGTGACAGGACAGCCCCTGCACCTGCGTTGGAGGCGCCAACTTCCACGACGAAAGGCAGGGTTTCCCGCAGCGCTTTATAGTTAGGGCGGCCGCCTTGACAACAAATGCCCCCCGCCTTGACTACGTCCCCCGAAAAAAAAAAAAAATTCTGCTGCATCCACGCATGCATAGACAGTAAAATGAGGCTGCATCACGATGAGGCCGAATAGCGGCCGGCATCTGTTGGTTAAATATGTTACTGCGCCATCAATCACCTGTTATTACGCCAACATTATTTTGTTGTATCGGGAAGAAGCTAATTCTCTGGATATACAATGACCTGCCGTCGTCGTGGGAAGGACATGTGGAGGTAAGATAATTATTCATCTAAACTAAACATTTGACTAGTGTCTCCTATCAACTGCTTGCCCACATATTCTGTTTCATTAAGATAGGCTATATGCAATTTGTTTAGTTTCTTATCAAGGCTACCGATGTGTTTGCGTGTGGCTTTCTGCTATGTTTGACAATTGCACGTGGTTTTCTCTAGTGCACAGTAATGAATGGGAAAAAGCAGTCAAAAAATGTCAGGGTACTTTATTCAAAGAAGCCGGTGTTCTGTCAAATTTTCCTACCTATCAAAATATGCTACCTCGCGGTTCTGCGCTTATAAAACCTAAAATCTTGGGCTCCATTTCTTCGCTCACATCTCAAGTATCTTCAAATATCATAAATATACGTCTTTTTTCGGTGCGCCTTTCGACCTGTAAGCGTATAAATATTTGCATGTACACGCTGGGTTTTCCTTAAAACGCCGAGATTGGAAGATAATGGCATGCAGCATATATCTTTAAACAAACTTACCCAACTCATTATAATATCTACTTATGTTATAATAAGCTAATAAATAACAAAGTTACTACTGTAAACCAAATCATATTGCAAGATTTAGGTGAAAACAAGGACTTTACGATCGCTTTGCATTACGGTAGCATTTTTTGACAACGCAGCAGAAATTGTCAGAACACCGGCCTACTTCACCATCTGCGACGCCTCCTCCACCACCACCCCCCGCCACCTCCACAGCCACAGCCCCAGTCCTCCAAACATCGAGGTAGTGGGTGGAACACAGAGTGGGCTGTGGACCCGAAATATTCAGGTTGGCTATATCACACAGAACACGGTGTAAACACCTCGCAGCTATACCAACGACGGAAATAACCAGAGGGGAAGGCATAGCTCATTCTTCCTCAGTTGGTGTGAATCAGGATAAAACATGTTAATTTATCAACTTTCTCTGTTCGTAAGAACAGGTCGCATAGCATAGCGGTTACAGCGTATCTGACTCCATACTAAATTTAGAATATAAAATTTTTTTTCAATCAATCGCAGTTACAATTATAATCCATGCATTTTATTTAGTTGGATCTGACGCCAATACATGAATTTAGAGCTATGTTGTGCGTCGGACCCATAACTGGTCTACACCTTAGCTCCGCCGGACCAAAACATCTGTACAGCCCAATCCAGTTGAAGAACTCAGAGGCTGGCGATCCTATTAAGCACAGTAATTTGACATAGAAACCGGGGCCCAAAGCGAGTAACTACAAGGCATGGCGGTATTCTTATTGTTCAGGCGCCTCGAATCTTTTAATATTTCCGGCCAAAGATATTAACGGAATCGACTCAAAGCCAATTTTAATAACACCATACACAGCATGGAAAATCCACCTTATAACGCAGACCAAGCATGTTGATCAGGCATCGGGATTACAGTCCTACGTTACTCAATTAGGAGCCAAGACTCCAAACTGGAAATTAAATGTTCGTTTAGAGTCAGAAACCCACAACAAATGCATTTACAAATTTATTTCGCCAGGCAGGCACAAGCTTAAATTAGAAACCAAATTATACCGTTGCAGAAAATGTAAAGAAGTCAAATCATACCTGGCGCAGTTCACAACTACACATATACACAAAGTGTACAATGCGGGAAGAATGAATACCAGCTTCCATAGCAATATCACGTCTGCACATGGCTGCAAGAGCACGTGTGGGAAATCGCCTAAGATCTTCCATGACGAGATAAAGCTACCCACGGGATAGAGATGCGCGTGGTGGAAGTTGAGTGCAATCTTCCATTGTGAGAACAGCTACACACATACAGATGAATGTGTGGGGAAGTCGTCTATGATCTTCCATAACAATAGATTATTTGCTACGCACGGCATATAGATGCACGTGCGGGAAGTTGGTTGCGATCCTCCTCGAATCCTTTGTTTCCCTACCTTTTATGCCCAAACTCTGGCACTTCCTATAGCGTGGTCACAGGTCACTGTGGTAATTCGAACCAGGAAGGTGCCCCCTACCCGGAGGAACTTTGGGCGGAGACATTACCATGAGGAGAAGTAGCAGTATATTTCTTTTCATACTTATTGAATGAGGGTTTAGTACAATTTTAATCCCTTTGAAATATGCCCCATGCGATTCCAGAAAATTATTGGCGTAAAATGATACCAAACACCATAAGCTTGCACTACAGTTTGCAATGAAACGTCAGTTATAGTCCATAATTACAAAGATAACTGGTATTAAGGTTAACAGTTGGCTTATATCGTATAACAAAAATACAAATTAGATCTGTAATATTACGGGAGGTAATGTGAAGTATTTTTCTGATAAAATCTCTGAAAAGTCAAGTTTATGGCACAGCAGCATTGTCTCTGCCAAAGTGGTCTCAGCGTTTTTGGGTGGTTTACCAGACATTCAACGACGACCTTTACCCCAGAGCTTGTCCATTGACTCCGAGGCCGGTGGTCGCTCCAGCTGTGGAAAATTAAGTTGGCGCCATACAGACCCTAGTTGAGTCTGCTCCCATGACCCCAGGGAGTCTCTGCAAGGTGCTGGGGCCCTTAGACAATAGGGGTCTGTTTGCCAGAGTTTGCATCAAAATGAGTGCACATAGTTTTCCCCGCCTTAACAGCGCGGCTTACAACAGTGAGTGTAGCATTAATCTTTTCTCAAGATCTCGTAATTACGAGATAAGGTGTATATTTTTTTTTTATACTGTGAATGCAATGCGCTTCCATACATAATACCGTTCTCCTCTCCCCAAACATAACCACAACCGCAAAGCATTTGGGGAATTGAAGTCAAAACAGATAACAAATACATTTTCTGTTCTTACATTAATTTTTGTTTAACCCTTAGGGACGGTTGTGCGCATTTTACGCACTTTTCATTCTTCTTTTGTTTTTGATAATTTTGCCTGTGTTCATGCATGTAGCATGAATTTTGGTAAGATTGTGCGCTTTTATTTGATCTTGTTATTTCCAGCTCAGCTCTTACAGTAAGGCTAAAATACACTGTGTACAAGCAAGTGTTACACTATAAAAACTTTGTAATAAAGTTACAAGACTGTTGACTTTGTCACTTTGTTATTGCACTTTAACTGCTTTGTTTAATTATAAAGAGTAAATAAACACTGGCTGTTGCCCCCCTGGTCACCACCTTGACTAACCGATTTTCTGCGGGGAACCCTGAAAGGCTTTCCTGGGTCTGGTAATTTGAGTATGGCTGCAGTCACAGCTTCTTGAGCGTATTGCATGCGTGTTGCGCTTCCATATTCCATCCCAGGTTTTTGGGCTTCCTTGTGAACAGCCGTGTCAGGGGATGGGCAACTGCGCTGAAGTTCTTAATGAAGCGGCGGTAGAAATTTGCTTATCCCATAAAGCGCCGGAGTTCTTTTATTGTACGTAAGATTGGCCTTTCAGCTACTGCCTTCACCTTCTTGGCTTCCATAGCCGCTCCCTCTGGTCCAATCAATAAACCAAGAAAAGAGATGGTGGTTTGGTGGAAGACACTTCTCCGTTTTGATGTAGAGCACATGTTAAAGGAGGTGATCAAGTACTCGTATCACGTGTCTCACATGTTCTTCATAAGTACGGGAGTAGATGAGGATGTTGTCTAGGTAGGCAATAACAAATCTTCATGGCAACTCTTGTAATACGTCATTAATGAAAGACTGGAACACTGAGGGGGCATTAACGAGCCTGTACAGCATGACGCAGTACTTGTTCAACCCGGAGGTCGTGATAAAGACAGCCTTCCATTTGTCTCCTTCCCTGATACGTATTATAAGCGCTGCTGAGATCAAGCTTTGTGAAGATTTTCACGCCTCTGAGCGGCTCCACAGTGCTGGGGACAAGGGGGAGTGGATGCCTGTACTTCACTGTGATGTCATTCAGACTTTTGTAGTTTATACGAGGGCGGAGACCTCCATCCTTCTTCTGTACGATGAAGAAGTTTGCTGACGCTAGTGAAGTGGAAGGACGAAGGAAGCCCTGTTGTAGAGCTTCTTGTACAAACTGCTCCATCGCTTGAGTTTCAGTCACCGATAGGGGGTACACATGGCTCCTGGGGGGCAAGGTGCCAGACAGGAGCTCTACTGAACAATCCCACGGATGATGCAGCGGTAACTGGGTAACTTGGGTTTTACTGAACACCTTCTACAAATCCCAGTACTCTTCAGGAATTTCTGGCTGGTCTTTACAGTCAGGACTCTCAACAGTTGTAGAGGCAATGGTGAGGGGGCCGTAGTGCTGCCGACAAGAAGGTGACCAGAATTTGTGATGTTTTGTGCGCTAGATGATGGTGGGATTGTGTAACAACAGCCATAGTTGGCAGCAAATCATTGGGTAACTGGAGTAGGGTAGTAGTAGCAGTGGTAGTTCCTCCAGTTGGCGCTCTTCCATGCAGAGGGAGATCTGAGCCATCTGATGGGTCACACTGCTGTTGCCCAGAGGTTTCCCGTCAATAGCAGCCACTGTGAGGGGGGTGTCGAGCTGGTGAACAGGGGCACCGAGTCGTCGCACCAGCTGGTGGGAGATGAAATTCCCAGCTGCACTGGAGTCAATCAGGGCCTCTATTGGTAGGGTCAGACCGTAACAGGAGATCTTGACTAGTATCCAGAAACATTTACCAATAACAGCCGTGGGTGACACCTTTACCTTGGGGGGCACTGTTCCTTTTTCTTGACTCACGGAGCAGGGCCTGTCTTCTTCCAGGGGCAACGCTCTGTTGGTTTGGAGTGCCCAATTTCCATGGGCTCTGATCCCTCTGTGGGCAGCTGGGTGGCTGCACTGATGTAGGTGGGCAGGGACATCTCCAGGTCCCTTCAGGCCATCTCTGCCCGAAGCTCTGGACACAGTCACCTCCGGAAGATGGAAATCAGCTCCGTCTCATTTCAACCGCTGGCTGCAGCCAAGGTGCGGAATTGGAATGCGTAGTGCGCTGCGGTCCCGCTTCCCTGGCTCAGGTCCAGCAGTTTCTCCCCAGCATTCTTCCCAAGGTGGTCAAAGACCGAGCAAATCTATTGGAGCAAATCAGCATCGATGTTAAAGCCGGAGTCCCCCCAGACAGCTCTTGCCCAGTCAAGCGCTTTGCCAGTAAGGCGGGTCACCACTGCCTTGATCTTCTTTGCGTCATTCAGGGCTGGTTGGTGCGTGAAATACAGAGTGCAGTGAAGAGTTAAGCCTTGGCACGCAGTGGGATTCCCATCATAGCGCTCTGGTAAGCGCATTGGCGAATCACCCTGGGAAACGGCTGAGGGATGGTGGCAGTGCACGGGAGATGGAGAGCTTGTGAATCCCGCGAACCACTTCATCCAGGGTGGCCCCTAGAAAGGCAATCTCCCTCTGCTCATTTTCCATCAGCTGGTAGAGGTTGAGAGGCTGGGCAGTGATCTCCCCTATCTCTTGTGACAATGGAATCCTTGCTGAGTCCATGTTATGGTGAAGTCTTCTGTAATGCTTTGTACTTCATGCAGAGTGCAGATGCACGCAGGACAGGATGATAAGGACTGGACTCAAGTGCAAGGATGGATTTGGTGGCATTAAATAAATAATAAACTGCATGACAGAGGGCACAAACGTAGAAATATAAAACAACAAGGAACTGAGGTTCCTATGTAAATAAGAGCACGTTGAGTAATCCAAAGTCTGGGCTACGCTACAATAACATTGTATCACAAATTGGAAACAAGACTGGAAATGAGGTTCCTTAAATATCAATGTGCTGGTTAAATAATAAACAGCACGGTTTTTAAGTTTTAGTAAAATTTTGCTAATTCGGAGAATAAGCCTATGCAGGGCTACTGTGTCAAACAGGCATGAGGTGACACAGACTTCACAAAGAGACAGAGGGAAGCTCAGTTTTACATACACACTGCTACCACTCAGAGGAAATGAGACACAGGTGTTGATGATACTAGGATAATGACTGAAGTGCGATCCAGGGTTTAGTAGACCGGTGAGCTGGACGGCTGGAGGCATGGCCTTACAGGATGGTAGTGAACTGCATCAAAAAGAATGACTGTTCCCACACAATTCATAAAATATAGGTAAATATAATGGCAAATTACAGCAAGTGGGCTGTATTCTAGCGCAGTGGTTCTCAATCTCGGTCCTGGGGCACCCCTGTGTGCGTTGGTTTTTGTTCCAACCATAATAGCAATCACTGGATTTTAACAAGCTATCCGTTTGTCTTAACCAGGTGCATTTATGTTTAGTGCAGTTATTTATCCTATGAAGCCACATTTGAACAAATATCCATGCATACCATGAAGAGGGAAGAAATCCATATCCATTTTGTGATATATTATAAATAACTGCATGAAAAGGATGAAAAAATTGAGCCCATTAAAGTGAACAATCAGTGGGTTCCTATTTCATGAAACTGTGGACACATGGTCATGAAAACCAACAACTAATTAGGCAAGCAAATGATAGAGTCAAACCTGCTTTGTGTCATGTTAATGTCATTAAGTTCAAGCAAATTATTTTGAAAGAATGCAAAACACCTGTCTTCAGCAACCTAATTTGGAGCTGACTGATTTCTTAGTGTCTAATTTGGTCTGTTTAAAAAAGTTTTTTCCTGAAATGTCTCACAATATGGTAAAATAGACAATATGTTTAAGGGTCTTTTATTCTTTATGGCAGTCATGGGTTTTTCAGTCAAAATGTGGCTTTAAACAGTAAATAACTGCTTTAAACATGAAACACACCTAATTAGGACATATTAACATCTTAATAATTCTAATTCTGCAATGAAATTGTGGTTGGATGTCCCAGGACCGAGATTGGGAACTACTGCTCTAGCGTCACATTCATTGGTTCGAAATTTAATTTGGTGGGATGAAAAGGAAAAGGGCAACAACAATTTTAATGTCCAAAAACTTCAAAACTGCACTGTAAATGTTTTAAAAATGATTTAAAACATAAATGTCTCTAAGTAGGACAGCTCAGTGGCTCTGTGGGTAGCATTGCTACCTCACCACTAGAAGTTTGTGGGTTAGAATCTGGCCTAGAGCTTGTCTGTGCAGAGTTTGCATGTTCACTTTGAGTTTTCATGGATTTCCTCTGGGCACTCTGGTTTCTTCCCACTGTCCAAAGACATGCAGGCCAGGCTAACTTGAAGACTTTTAATTGCCAAAGGTATGAGTGTGAGTGAATAGTGTGTGAATGTCCTGTGCAACCTGTGATGGATTGGCGAGCTGTTCAGATTGTGTCCCTGCCTTTCAGCCATTGTCAGCTGGGATAGGCTCCAGCTTGCCCGCAACCCTAGTCAGAAAGAAGTGGTTTAGATCATTGATGATGGATGCATGGATGGATTTCTCTCAGTTTCAAAAAGGTATATTGCAATATTTATTGAATAAACATTTAATTTTTTTAAATCTCTGAAAGAAAAAATCATCAACCCTTAAGTTCACAGTTCTGTTTGAGCCTTTTGAAAACATGTTAGGAGCATGAGTAAACTAATTTGCTGATAAATCCCTTGCCGACTTCAACCAAAATGGTCACATTTTAATGATGCCCCCAAGGAAATCATCAGTATACAGTACGTAAAACTATCAGTTGGGGTAAATAAAAGCTTTAAAAGAGACTGTTCAACAGGTGCAGCGAGTAGCCTAAGATTTGGGTTTGTCTGCGCTGCTGAACGGTAAACCTACTGTAATGGCCGGTAGAATTAGGAGGCCATGTGCAACGACCAGAGAGAAAGAGAGCAGCACGGACACAATACAAACACAGAGAATAATACAGACCAAACAAAAGTACTCGCGCTCCCAAAGGATGTATAATGGTCCAAAACATGGAAGCAAAGCAAGAGGAAAAAGGGAGAAGAAACTCCAATAATCAGAAGATAGAAAGTCATACAAAACCTGACTAAAGATATCTTCGGCTATAATGCGAAGCTAAAAACTGGCACTCTAGCGAAGGAGGCGTGCCGGACTTCCTGCTTATATAGAGTCTGGGAAGGCACCGCCCCAGCTCAATCAGCCAGCTGGGTAAAGAATCCGATCACCAAGGAATCTGATATCGTCCCGGGACGAGAGCCCCAAAGAAAAGTCCAAACCACACGCACACCTCACAAATCATGACAGGACCCCCCCCAAGGAACGGCTCCAGAATTTCCCAGAGAACCCCGTGCAAGGAACTCTGAGATAAGGGTGGGATCCAGGATATCCCGAGAAGGAACCCAACACTGCTCCTCAGGACCATAACCCTCCCAGTAGACTAAAAACTGAGCCCCACGACCCACACGCCTCTCGGCTAAAATACGACGCACAGTGTTAACAGGCCCCCCTTCAATCATCGCGGCGGCGGTGGGGGTTTGTCGACCGGAGCCAGGACGCAACTGCTAACAGGTTTGAGCCTGGAGACATGAAAAGAGGGGTGGATCCTCAAGGATCTAGGGAGCTTCAACCGGACTGTGACAGGATGGATCCTTCGCACAATCTTAAAAGGATTAATGAAGCGGGGAGTTAACTTCCGTGACTCCACTCTCAAGGGCAGGTCCCGCGTGGAAAGCCAGACCTTTTGGCCAACCCGATAAGATGGGGCCGAACGGCGCCTTCTATCTGTGACGGTCTTTTGTTCCCGTCCAGAGCGCAACAAAGAGGAACGGACCCTGGCCAAAACTGACCGACAATGCCGAACAAAGTGATTGACCGAAGGAACCTCTGAATCCCTGTCAGCCTCAGGAAACAGCAGAGGCTGATAACCCAACTGAGGCTCACACGGGCAAAAGCCTGTGGAGGAGTTACCTAGTGAATTGTGGGAATATTCAGCCCATGCTGGAAATCGACTCTACGAAGATGGCTTGTCACCCGCTAAACATCAAAGAGTATTCTCCAACAACTGGTTGGTTCGCTCTGTCTGCCCGTTAGTCTCTGGGTGGAAACCAGAGGAAAGGCTCACGGTGGCCCCCAACAGGTTGCAAAACGCACGCCAGAATTTCGCCATAAATTGAGGGCCCCGGTCAGAAACCACATCTTGAGGGAGACCATGCAGCCGGAAAACATGGTCCACAACAAGAAGGGCCGTCTCCCGCGCCAAAGGCAGCTTGGGCAGCGCGATAAAGTGGGCGGCCTTAGAAAAAACGGTCAACCACGACCAGGATGACCGTGTTGCCTTCAGAAAAAGGCAGCCCCATAACAAAATCCAGAGCGATATGGCTCCATGGGCGCTTAGGGCCGGGCAACGGCCGCAGCAGACAGGAGGGGGCTAATGGGAAGTCTTGTTCCTAGCGCAGATACAGCATGCCGCTACAAACTCCCTGATGTCCTCAATCATGCTGGGCCACCAAAAACGTCGGGCCAAGAACTGCTTGGTCCGATGAAACCCTGGGTGACCTGCCAGACGGGAAGAGTGCCCCCACTGGAGAACTTGGGACTGTACTGCCAACGGAACAAACAAACAGCCAGGCGGCTCCCCACCAGGACCGGGGTCAGTTCTCAATGCCTCCCGTACAACAGACTCAACGTCCCACTGAATGGGAGCCACAATCTGAGCTGCCGGGATAACCCGCTCAGGAATGGGGTCGCAACCAGAGTGGTCGTGAATCCGCGACAAAGCGTCGGGCTTGATGTTTTTAGATCCCGGGCGATAGGTAAACGTAAAGTTAAAGCGGCTGAAAAACAACGACCACCACGCCTGCCGAGAATTACGTCTTTTTGTCTGTCGGATGTATTGGAGATTTTTATGATCCGTCCAAACCACAAACGGATGTTCAGCCCCCGCCAACCAATGGCGCCACTCTTCTAACGCCAACTTGACAGCCAACAACTCCTGGTCAGCAATGCTGTTATTCCGTTCGGTTGCCAACAAAGACTGGGAGAAGTAGGCGCATGGGTGCAACTTATTGGCCCAAAGGGGGCGCTGTGACAAAATGGCACCCACCCCGACTTCCGATGCAGCCACCTCCACAACAAATGGGAGGGAGGGGTTGGGCAAAACGAGAATGGGCTCTGAGCTAAATCGTTTCTTTAACTCCTGAAAAACAGCTTCAGCTGCTGGAGACCAAGCAAACGACGAGGAGGTATTTTTCTTAGCGTGATAATGGGGGCAGCTACCATGCCAAAATTACGGATAAACCTCCAATAAAAATAAGCAAACCCCAAAAACCGTTGCACATCCTTAATGTTTTGAGGGGCAGGCCAATCCCTGAACACTGCCGCCTTGTCAGGATTCACGCGGACCGACCCTTCCAAAACAATGAAGCCAAGAAACAAAACTGTCTTGGCATGAAAAACGCATTTTTCAGCCTTGACAAAAAGCTTGGCTTTAAGGAGGGCCTTAAGCACTTGTCTGATGTGTTGTTTATGCTCCAAGAGAGTTAAAAAAAATCAGAATATCGTCAAGGCAGACAAAGATGAATCTCTCCAGCATCTCTCGGAGGACGTCATTGACGAGTGCCTGGAACACGGAAGGGGCGTTAACCAATCCGAATGGCATGACAAAATATTCGTAGTACCTGTCATGGGTATTAAATGCCGTTTTCCATTCGTCCCCCTTCGGGATCCGAACCAAGTTATAAGCATTCCGGAGGTCTAGCTTAGTAAAAAATGACGCCTCCTGCAGACGTTCAAACGCGGAGTTCATCAATGGAAGGGGGTATCGGTTTTAATGGTGATATTATTCAAGCCCCTGTAATCAATACAGGGTCTCAGGTGCCATCTTTTTTACCCACAAAAAAGAACCCCGCTCCGGCAGGAGACATGGAGGGCCTAATAAATCCATTAGCCAGAGCCTCCTGAATATATTCTCGAATGGCCCTTCGCTCAGGCCCTGACAGCGAGTATAATGAACCTCTGGGGGGAGTGATTCCCAGGTAGAGATTGATCTCGCAATCATACGTGCGATGAGGAGGTAGAGTCGAGGCCCGTTGCTTGCTAAAAACCTCTGCGAGATCAGCATAATCGTTAGGAACATAAGGAGGCAGACAAAAGTTCAGAGCAGCCCCCAAATTCTCACCCTGTTCGGAACCTGCCATCTCTATGTCTGATTCCGAGTCAGAGAAATCCTCCGAATAGCAATCCTCCTCTGGCTGCTGCCAGTCAAATTGAGGATCCCATTCCAACCCCTCCTCCACCCCTTTCTCTAGATTAGGAGGGTTGTGTGAGACAAACTCCTCAGAATCACTCCCGGCGTCAGCCTCCCCCACAAGTTGATGCCCGGGATGACACGCCAAACCTACATTCAGTGCCCCACTGGACGATCCGGTAATTCTGACTCCCCCAAATGATGTGAGGCCTATGTTCCCGTAGCCTAGAGTGTCCTAAAACAACAGGGAAAACAGGAGAACTGATAATAAAAAACCGGATCTCCTCCGAATGACCACTAAAAGAGATGAACATAGTCAATGAATCAGAGACTTCGGTTATAAATCCAGTTCCCAGCGGGCGACCGTCCAAAGATCTTACAATGCGTGAGTGTAAAAGGGGGCGGATGGGAACGGAATGTCTCCTAGCCCACTCCGCATCCATAAAACAGTCCACGGCCCCAGAGTCCACAAAAGCTTCGATAAGGATTCTCTGTCTCCCCACAGTCAATTCTACAGGAATTAAAGTTCGGAAGGGAAATTGGGTCTGTCCCTCTAGCGCCCCCCATACCGCTAGAGGGACTTCCCGTTTCCCTGAAGCTCAGGGCAGCGTGGACAGATATGTCCCGGCTTGCTAAAATTATAGCAGATTATACTCTGCGAACGGGCTTATGAGTCCGGCTCTCATATGAGCCATCAACCTGCATAGGCTCGCCAGGAGTGGAAATCTCAGTGGGCGGAATGGGAGCTGTATGCACGCTGGGAGAAGCATTAACCCCATTGTCAGCAAGAGCCAATGCAGTATGTTTCTCTCTGTTACGTTCGCGGATGTGATTATCAATTCGCACTGCAGTGCGAACCAACAAATCCAGGGAAACACAAGGCTCCAATGTAGCCAGAGTGTCCTCAACCTCCTCAGCCAAAGCGTGAACAAAAACTGTCATAAGCTGCGCTTCTGGCCAGCCTGTCTCTGTTGCCAAGGAGCGAAATGAGATTGAAAACTCAGCGACACTCTCAGAACCCTGCCTCAGATGCATTAAACGCGTAGCCGCGTCCTGACCACAAACATCCTGATCAAACACCAATACCATTTCTCAAACAAGAGTCTCCACAGTATTCACGACCGGTGAATTAGATCGAATAAATGGGCCGATCCAAGTGAGTGCTGTGTCGGTCAACAGGGATAAAATAAATGAAACCCGAGACTCTTCATTCGCGAAACGTGAAGGCTGCGCTTTAAAAAATATTTCACATTGGGCAATGAAATCTTTACATCTTCCTGCCTTGCCTCCATAGCCTGGGGGTAACTGGAGTTTTGGCTCTCAGGGAAGGTGTACGGATTGTGCTTGTGCAACATTTTGTGTGATCTGAGTGGACAAGGCTCTAATACTCTCAGTGAGAGTTAACAGAACGTTTTCCTGTCTCTCCATGGCATTCGCCTGAAGGCGGACTCTCTCCGCCAACTCTGCCTGCTGATTGCTCAGGCTAGAAAGACCCTTGCCATAACCAGAGAGAACAGCTTGTTGATTAGCCACAACTTTTTCTAATGCGGCCATTGCTGATGACTCCATGCTGGCTAGAGTGTTCTGTAATGGCCGGTAGAATTAGGAGGCCACGTGCAACAACCAGAGAGAAAGAGAGCAGCATGGACACAGTACAAACACAGAGAATAATACAGACCAAACGAACGTCCTCGCGCTTCCAAAGGATGTCTAATAGTCCGAAACACGGAAGCAAAGTGAAAGGAAAAAGGGAGAAGAAACTCCAATAATCAGAAGATAGACAGTCATACAAAACCTGACTAAAGATATCTTCGGCTATAGTGCGAAGCTAAAAACAGGCACTCTAGCGAAGGAGGCTTGCAGGACTTCCTGCTTATATAGAGTCCGGGAAGGCGCCGCCCCAGCTCAATCAGCCAGCTGGGTAAAGAATCCAATAGCCAAGGAATTCGATATCGTCCTGGGACGAGAGCCGCAAAGAAAAGTCCAAACCACACGCACACCTCACAAACCATAACACCAACATCACTGCACTTTAATAGCGCAGGCACTTAGATGGCACTGCACACCTTGTTTTTGTATAAAGATTTATTTGATGGCAGTTGAAAAACTTTATAAAGCATTGTGTGTTGAGTTGGCATACTGGATGATTACAGCAGATTGTGCTGTTTCTCACAGGAGTGTGCTACCATTGCAGCGGTCTCTCAGGCTGACTACAGCAATAACATGACTCAGATGAGGCTTTCCAGGTCTTCCAACTTCAACGGCTCCATCGTTAGACCAGATGGATTTTAAATTATCGGATTTTCATCGTTAAAATTTGTAGAAGTCTATTTCATTTTCTTAGCCATGATTTATATTAAAACAATTCTGGCAAATTCATGTAACCTCTCCACAATATGGGCAGATCATCGACTGCACGCCCCAAAGTATTTTGCATTGGCAAATTTAGGGATTGTCGACATACTTCTCAGTACAACCATTATTCCTGGTGGGATAAAAATCTTTCCAATGAAAGATAACTTTCTTTCCTCCAACTCATGCTTAGCACAAGTGTTCTCCTATAACTGTATTATTACGTTAGAGTCAATTTCCCTCTGTGCACTTGCCTATGACAGGTTAATTGCCATATGTTTTCCACTGAGACAAAATGTCATTAACACACCAACAGGCATGATCAGTATTTTAATTATTATTTGGGTGCTTTCCGTAAGCGCAGTTGGGTTTCAGATTGGGGTCCTGACAAAATTATCTTTTTGCCATTCACCTAATGTCAACAACTATTTTTGTGCTTATGTAGACATTTTCTAACTATCCTGCGATGATTACAGTTTGCACAGGGACACCACTATTATTCTTGTGTTCTTTGTTATGTTTCGGACCTTTATTTTTATTATCTTGTCATTTTGCTGTATTTTGATAGCTATGTTTAGGCTGAAAAGTGTGGAGAGCAGGTACAAAGCACTTGCAACTTGCAATGAGCATCCAATTCTAGTGAGAATTTTCTATGCGCCTATGCTGGTATGGAATATAGTTGCATTTTTCCTGTTCGAACTCAATCCATATGTCAGAATAGTGTGCATGTCTTTTTCCTCGTGCTTACCTCCTTGTCTGAACCCCATTGTGTACTCCCCTAGGTACCAAAGAAATCAAGAACAGGATTCTTCTATGCTCCTCAAAGCCTCAAAGCTTACTGTTTGGATCTTATGTATGTTCAGACTTCAGATCCTACATCCAAATTGTCCCACACATTTCCAGTCAAATTGAAGCATTTTTCATGCATTTTCTAGGTGCATTTTCAAGCTTCTCTTGTACTTTACAGCTGTGAATTAATTATTTATCAAATGACCCAGTCAGATAGCAATTTCTATAAAGGTAATGTAATTAAGGTTCCTACTTAAAGTACTTTCAAGTACTCTATTCAAAATCCAAACACTTTTTAAACCTTGAAAATACCACATCAAAATTCAAGAGGTTTCAAGAATTTGCTGCACCTGTTGGAACCCGCCATTCATTCAATCATGTGAAGCTATTTCTGCTGCCTGGGGCCTATGTTTAAACTACTCTGTAGTCATTAGAACTTGCAATGAGTCATCATATCATCTCATAGTATATTAACTGTTTGGGACACTTAATTTAATAGTTGTGGTCAACAGCTGCAATTTGTCTAACTTTTGTCGATTTAAAATTTGCTTGCAACTTTCATCTCAACTTGCTACTTTTCGAGGCAATTTTTTACTTAACCATGCTGATGCTGTTAAAATGTTTCCTCATTCTGCATTAATCATACATCCTGCTCTGTCTGAACTCTACTGATGTATTCCCTTTTAACTAAAGAAATTGAGGATCGGACGCAATCTTGGTTCAAAAAGTCTAAGTAGCAGTGTCAGATATGAAGGCATATAGATTGAGGTTGTACAGAAGTAACATTTTCAAAAACATTTTATTTTTGCTTTGGTTTTCATGTTGTGTTGTGAACTGTGATGAGTATTGTTTTTGTACATATCTCTTCTTACACTGGCTTATGGTCTGTTATACAAATAGAATTATACTGTAATAAACCATCATGAGATCTTACCATTGTTGTATTTATTTATTTGTTGATGTACTTGCAATGCTCAGTAAATGTCATGTCTGCACATATAGCTGTGCCTTGGTCGAGTAATGCTGGACTTACACCAAACGATTTTCACAGTCCCAGACTAAAAACTGACAGTCTTTAGGAGTCTAACTGGAGTCTCGGCGCGCTCCCGTCATCTCGATCGTTAAGTTTAAGGTGGTAATCTGCAGTCTGTGACCGCGTTTCATACCAGTCTTTCCCTACTCTTGGGCTTGCGGATCATATCAAACGTGTTTAATATTATCGCAAGTCGCAGTGACGTAACACAATCAACAACCAACAGATGAGCACTGACAAAAGCGGAAACAGGAAACCAGACAGTCAATAACATGCATGATGGGAAAAAAAGCTAAAAAATCTAGTTGTAGTCTTGTAAATAGTGACCCTACAAGATTCACAGTCTTTGTAAAATCTTTAGTCTTAGACTGGTCTGGGACTAAAAACTCTAAACACTAGTCTGTAGATGTGAGTTGATAGTCTTTTAGAGTCTTTTCTAAGTTTTTTCAAAGTCTTCTGCTGTGTGGGTAGCAAAAGTTTGGGAAAGAAGTGCCAAAAAATAGCACTGATGAGACAAAGACCACTGGCCTGTTTCACAATAAAGTGGGACATATACATGTAAATATGGGAGAACATGTTACAAAGAAATATATGAGAAATAAGAGGTGATGTGCAATTTTTAGGACATGCTGTAAAATCATGGCCATGGCCTGAAAAGTTCATGCCAAAATCTTCCCAAGCAAATAGTTACGCATCAAAGTACCCATACCAGGGCTCAAAATTGCAACCATTTTGGTTGTATAATTAACATTATGCGACCCAGTGACGTGCGGTCAGGAGGTTAGTTTGGTGAGGCAGAATCCTCCCCTTTGCTTGATTAGCAATCAGATGATTAACTAGTTTAGTAAGACTATTCGGCAGAATGACGTGCCAGTTTAAGTTTCCGCAGCGTTATTAGTCAGTACATCGAACCTGATATGCTCACTAGACAGCAGATTTGCGCAAACTTGCTTCCAGGAAGCCGAAGCAATCTCATCAACAAATATTGGAACAGTTTGACTTATGCAGAGTTCAATGCTTGATCAATATACAATGTATTCTCCTTTAGATACGCGCTTTTACACCCAAAAAAAGCTATCTTTTATTTTCAGTCTTCTTTCATAATCTGATTAACAAAATGTTGAAACGATAGCCGAGAATTTTTCCTTATTGATTATTCATTATTATTTCCATCCTTGCAGTCTCAAATTGAAGCGTATACGTGAATGAATCTTTTTGTCATTATCTCCTCTATCAGTCTACGGGCTTCTGACAGGCTTGGTCTTAATTGTTTTGATTGTCAATCAGGAATAGTACGTGGGAACAGGTTCACAAAATCCTGTGATAAAAGTTTGGGTCACTGCCTCACCTCACCGCACGTCTCTCCTCTAAGCAAGTATCTGCAGTTTCGTGAGCATTTCAGGTTCGATATACTGAGTAATAACATCGCGGAAACTTAAACTGGCTCATCATTCTGCCGAATAGTCTTACTAAACTAGTTAATCGTCTGATTGCTAATCAAGCAAAAGGGAGGATTCTGCCTCACCAAACCAACCTCCGACCGCACGTCACTGGGTCGCAAAGTGTTAATTTTGGTCGCATTTGCGACCAAAACGGTCGCAATTTTGAGCCCTGCATACTGTAGTGACTTATATGATATCTCTGTAACATGATAACCAGTAAAGATGTATATTTCTTTCCATTGAGATCATGAAAAAATTTTGATCAGATATTTATTTAGTCTTTTTCCTCATACATAATAACATAACATAACATGAATGGCGAGAACAGGCCGTTCAGCCCAACAAGGCTTCCCAGTTTCTTTTTACTATTGTGAATATATCACTTCAGATACTCAGTGACTCAATGTTATCTAGCTTGAAGTCAAGCCTGCTCTTGAAAATTCCCATGGTTTCTGCCTCAACAAAAAATGGTCAGGCAAGCTATTCCACATCGAAATTACTCTTTGGGTTAAAAAATATTTCCTAATATCAGTGCTGAATTTACCCGTGGTCAACTTCCATTTGTGACCCCGAGTTCTACTAACAAAACTTGGCTAAAGGAATCCTACATAATTCACTTTGTTAATCCCTTTAACATATTTAAAGACCTCAATCAGATCACCCCTAAGTCTCCTTTTTCTAAGACTAAAGAGATTAAGGATCTTCAGCCTCATCTCATAACTTTCATCTTTTTTTACCTGGAATTAACTTAGTGTCATAAGCCCTGCTCTGATCATAAGTCTTGGTGGCCTCTTCAAAGAATTCCATGAGGTTTGTCAGGCATGACCTTCCCTTAACGGAAACCATGTTGGCTCTTCCTCAAGATATTATTACGTTCAAGAAATAATTCCAGCTCGTCTTTTATGATAGTGCCAGTATTTTTCATGCAATGCAAGTTAAACTGACTGGCCTGTAATTTCCTGGCTCAGTACAGTCCCCTTTCTTATATATTGGTATTATAGTGCCCAGCTTCCAATCATGTGGTAATTTTCCAGTTTCTAAAGACCGTCTGAAGATAGCAGAGAGCGGTTTAAAGATGATCTCACTAACTTCCCTGAGCACTCTAGGATATAAGCCATCAGGACCCAACGCCTTATCTGCCTTTAGTTTATGCAACTTGTCTAATACTTCATTATCCCTTACTTCAATTTCCGCTAAGTAATCTTCAGCATTATACATGCCCTCTGGCTGAATAAAAACCCGCTCCGAGGTAAAATTCTCAACAAAGTAACTGTTTAAGGTATCCTCAATATCCTTGTTATCATATAGCAGCGATCCATATTTATTCTTTATTCACTTAACCTGTCATGGTTCTGGTTTGTGTTCATGTTTATTTTCATGTTTGTTGTCCATGATTTTGTCTTTTATTTATTCTTTTTGGTTATTGTTATTCTCAGGTTTTCAGTTCATGCCATTTTCAGTTCCATTGCACTTGTCTCCCCTGTCTCGTATCTAGTTGATTCAGTCCGTCTCCCCAGTCTGTGTGCTCACATAATATGGGTGATTTCAATGGTTTCTGGTGTTTCATAATATTCCTTCAATTCTCGTTTACTTCTTTCGCCTTGCTGTTCTGATTACTAACAAGACTAACATTTGTATTTTGTATCAGTCTACTAACCCAACTAATCCATGTATATATTACTAACTCACTAACAAGCACTCTAGTTAAATCTGTAAAGTTGCACCGCTACTAATTAGTACTAATTCCCTCTCAGCAATCGCCCTGTTCTAGTCTCCGCCTCTTGCTCAGCTTTACCTATCTCCCTCTGTGTTTCTGCGAGATCTCTTGCACGTGCTTAATTGCTTTCCTGCACTCATTGTCTGTGCACTTAGAACTCCCTGACCGGAGCTGTTTAAATGTCATGGGCTGTGTGCGTGATTCCCGTCCATGTCTTGGCTTTCGCCAATTGTTGTGGTTAGGATTTCTCTCATGTGTTCCTCCCATTGTAATTAGTCTGATCCAGCTCACCTGTTCCCTGTATAGCATGTGACTTTCCTCCTGTCTATTTAGAGTCCTCACTGCTGTTCTGACTTTGTCAGAACGTTGATCAATATTTCTTTGTGCAGAGCTTCTCGTATGCCATTGATTATTGTTTTGCTTCGACTGTTTCGCCCGACCAAGATTCTTGCCATTGCCCTTTTTGTATTGTTTTTGTCTTTCTGGATTTCGACCTATTTTCGTACGACCACGATTTCTGTGTTTGGATGCCCTGTGTATGACCCACTGCTTTGTTTATTGACTACGACTTTTTGCCTGCTGTCTATGTACCGTTGCTCCTCTGTTTTACTGGTTCTGACCCCGGCCTGTCTAGTCGACTCTGTTTTTGGATTTCGTTTTGTGGCTTGGCAATTCTTGTGTTTTTTGGTACTGACCCGGAACTCAAAAAAGGCATACGTTTTTTGGATTTCCCTCTCTTGCGTGTGGTTCCTGAACGCACCGTCACAGTACGTTCTGACCACCATGGAACCAGCAGGAGAACCCAAGTTGCAAGATATGGTGGCGAATCAGGCCGTCATGCTGGAGTCTCAACAGCAACAGTTGTTAGCCATCATGCAACATCTTCAGACCATGACACACCAGATGTCGGACCTGGCTTCCACGGTGGGAGCTAGCCAGCCCGCACTCGCCACCTACTCTGCAGCTGTTTTTGCTCCTGCTCCTGCACCAGCATCTGCCCCTGCTCCTATTCATGAGCCACGCCTCCCACCTCCGGAGAAGTACGACGGTGAGCCCGGCACGTGTCGTGCATTTCTAACCTAGTGCAAGCTAATCTTTAGCCTCCAACCAGCTACCTTCCCCACTGAGCAAGCCTGAGTGGCTTACATCATCACCCAGCTCACCGGATGAGCCAAGCAGTGGGCGACCGCTGCCTGGGAAGCTGGCCTGCTTTGTGTGCAGTCATCCAAACTACTGGAGGAAGAGATGAGACGCATATTCAACCGATCCAGGCATGGGCATGAGGCTGGCCGAGAGCTCCTGCGCATCCGCCAAGGTAGCCATTCTGTCTCTGATTACGCCATAGATTTTCAGACCCTGGCTACCAACAGCGGTTGGCAGAAGAGGGCGCTATATGATGCTTTTTTGAATGGTCTGGCTGAGAGAATCAAGGATGAACTCCTTACCCGTGAGCTGCCGGAAGAGCTGGAGGCTCTTATTGATCTAGCCATTCGTGTGGATGCATGTTTGGAGGAGCGAAGACAGTTGAAGCAATCCAGTGCTTCCCCTGACCTCCCCATCTTGACCCAGGTGAGACGGCAGCTCCCTCTCCAAACCTCTGCGGCCCCCAAGACTGCACCCGAGGGGGAACCCATGCAGATGGACCGAGCCAGACTGACTAAGGAGGGCGGGACGCAGGTTCAGGGAAGGGCCTGCTTTTACTGCAGCAAGGCTGGACCCATCGTCTCCCAGTGTCCAGTAAAAGCCAAGGCCCACTAGTGAGACGAGGAGCACTAGTGGGCGTAACTCCCGTTGAAACCTCCTCAAGTAGTCGAACCTGTCTACCCATCAGTTTGGAGTGGGAAGGGGGGTTCAAGCAGACCCTGCCCTGGTGGATTCCGGAGCTGAGGTCAGCTTCATGGATGCTGAAACGGCGCGCAAGTGGGGAATTCCGCTGGAGGAAGTTTCCTGCTCACGTGTGGCTAACTCCGTGAACGGTCAGAGGATCGGCCGTATCACCCACTCTACTGCCCCCATCAAGCTGCGCGTTTCAGGCAACCACCAGGAGACCATCAGATTAAATCTCATTGACTCCCCTCACTCCCATGTTATCCTGGGCCATCCTTGGATGGATAAACACAACCCCGAGATTGATTGGGCTACCCATGAGATTAAGGGCTGGAGCCCTAACTGTTCAGTCATGCCTTGTCAATGCTCATGTTCATGTTCCCTCCCCTGCAGAGATCCCCAACCTGGAGAAGGTTCCTCAAGTTTACCATAACCTCAGGGAGGTGTTCTCCAAGTCTTGAGCCACGTGTCTACCCCCTCATCGCCCTTATGACTGTGCTATTGATCTCAAGCCAGGTACCATGCCCCCTAGAGGCCGTCTGTTTTCCCTGTCCCGTCCCGAGACCCAAGCTATGGAGAAGTACCTGAGCGAGTCCCTCGCTGCTGGGATCATCCGCCCATCCTCCTCTCCTGCTGGGGCGGGGTTCTTCTTCGTGGGTAAGAAGGACGGGTCTCTATGTCCATGTATTGACTATAAAGGCCTCAATGAGATTACTATTAAGAATCGCTACCCATTGCCACTCATGACCACTGCTTTCGAGCTTCTCAAGGGGGCCACTGTGTTCACTAAGCTGGACCTGCGCAACGCCTACCACCTGGTCCGCATCCGAGAGGGGGATGAGCGGAAGATGGTGTTTAACACCCCCACGGGGCACTGGGAATATTTAGTTCTTCCCTTCGGGCTTACTACCGCCCCAGCTGTGTTCCAGGGTCTTGTTAATGATGTGTTAAGGGACATGATAAATAAGTTCGTTTTTGTGTACCTCGATGACATACTCATTTTTTCCAAGACCCTGAAGGACCATGTCAAACAGGTGCGACAAAACCTGAAGCGCCTCCTGGAGAACCGCCTTTTTGTGAAAGCTGAGAAGTGAGAATTCTCTGTGCACACCACAACCTTCCTGGGGTTTGTCATCTCTGCTGGTGCCATAAGCATGGACCCCTCCAAGGTGAATGCTGTCACTGAATGGCCCAGACCCACAGACCATAAGTCTTTACAACGCTTCTTGGGATTTGACAATTTTTACCGTAGATTCATCCGTAACTAAAGTACTGTTGCTGCCCCTCTCATGTCACTAACATCAAGTAAACTCAAGTTCCAGTGGAATGATGAAGCTGAGAATGCTTTTAATAGCCTAAAGACGCGTTTCACCACAGCCCCTATTCTTTCTATCCCTAACCCCGAAGCCCAGTTCATTGTGGAAGTCGATGCATCTAACGTTAGCATTGGAGCCATTCTGTCTCAGAGAACTGAGAAGGATAACAAGATGCACCCATGTGCCTTCTATTCTCACCGTTTAAGCCCCACAGAGCAGAATTATGACATTGGCAACCGGCAGCTGCTGGCTGTCAAACTGGCGCTGGAGGAGTGGAGACAGTGGCTAGAGGGTGCCAAACTCCCGTTCCTCGTTTGGACTGACCATAAGAACCTTGAGTATCTGCAAACGGCTAAGAGACTGAATCCTCGTCAGGCCAGGTGGGCTTGTTCTTCTCTCGTTTTAATTTCCATCTTGCCTATCGCCTAGGCAACAAGAATGTCAAGCCGGACGCACTATCTCTGATTTTCGAACCGACTGACAAGGAACCTTGTATGGACACCATCCTTCCACAGGAAGTTTTTGCCAATGCCATAGCCATGGACATCGAGAAAGAGGTGAGAGATGCGCTCAATGACTCTGCCGCTCCCAGTTCATGCCCACCAATCGCCTGTTTGTCCCCATAACCAAACGTCCCCAAGTTTTGGAATTGGGACATGCCTCTAACCTAGCCTGTCACCCAGGAGTCAACCGCACTCTAGATTTCATTGCACGTCGTTTCTGGTGGCCAGATATGCGTAAAGATATCCGGGACTATATCTCTGCCTGCTCGGTCTGTGCCCAGTCTAAAGCCTCTCTTCAGCCCCCTCAAGGCCTACTCCAACCACTACCCACATCCCATCGCCCTTGGTCTCACATTTCACTTGATTTCATCACCGGTTTACCCCCTTCCAATCACTATAACACTATCCTCACTATTGTAGATCGATTCTCCAAAGCTGTTAATTTCATTCCCCTTACCAAACTCTCCACTGCACAAGAAACCGCCTCCCTACTCATCCAACACGTTGTTTTGTCTCCATGGCATCCCCACTGATATTGTTTCTGATCAAGGTCCCCAGTTCACTGCCAAATTTTGGAAAGCCTTCTGCACCTCACTTGGCACTTCAGTCAGTCTCACATCAGGTTTTCATCCCCAGTCCAGTGGCCAGACCGAGCGGGCGAACCAATGCATTGAAACCGTTCTCAGATGTCTCTGCTCTAAGAACCCAGCCTCCTGGAGTCACCAATTGCCGTGGGCCGAGTACACCATCAACAGCCACACCTCCTCCTCCTCCAAGCTGTCCCCTTTCGAGTGCTGCATGGGATACCAACCGCCACTGTTCCCCAGTCAGGAGGAGGAGGTGGCCGTCCCGTCCGCCCAGGCCTTCATCCGCCGATGCAAACGCACTTGGAAGACCACATGCATCGCCCTGCTGAAATCGGCGGCCAGAATGAAGCGCCTGGTGGACAGAAGGCGTACTCCGGCTCCAAACTACCGGGCAGGACAGAGGGTATGGTTATCCTCCAAGGACATTCCCGTAAGGGGTGGTACCCAAAAATTATTTCGCAGATTCATTGGCCCCTTCACTATTGATCGTATCATTAGCCCTACTGCTGTTCACCTTAAATTGCCATTATCCATGAGTAGAATTCACCCCACTTTCCATGTTTCTCAAGTTAAGCCTGTTGTTACCCAGCCCCTGTGTTCTGGTCCTGATCCCCCTCCACCCCCCCGCATTATTGATGGTGGCAAGACCTATACTGTTCGCGCCATCTTGGACTGTCGTCGTCGGGGCCGTGGCCTCCAATACCTCATCGACTGGGAGGGCTATGGTCCCGAGCATCGGAGTTGGGTTCCCTCACGCTTCGTCCTAGACAAACAATTGATCAGAGACTTTCATGCACTACATCCCAGACCCAGCCATTAAACGCCAGGAGGCGTTTCCTTGAGGGGGGGGTACTGTCATGGTTCTGGTTTTGTGTTCATGTTTATGTTCATGTTTGTTGTCTATGATTTTGTATTTTATTTATTCTTTTTGGTTATTGTTGTTCTCAGGTTTTCAGTTCATGCCATTTTCAGTTCCATTGCACTTGTCTCCCCTGTCTCGTATTTAGTTGGTTCAGTCCGTCGCCCCGGTCTGTTTGCTCACATGCTTCGGGTGATTTCAATGGTTTCTGGTGTTTCATAATATTCCTTCAATTCTCGTTTACTTCCTTCGCCTTGCTGTTCCGATTACTAACAAGATTAACATTTGTATTTTGTATCAGTCTACTAACCCAACTAATCCATGTACATATTACTAACTCACTAACGAGCACTCTAGTTAAATCTGTAAAGTTGCACCGCTACTAATTAGTACTAATTCCCTCTCAGCAATCGCCCTGTTCTAGTCTCCGCCTCTTGCTCAGCTTTACCTATCTCCCTCTGTGTTTCTGCGAGATCTCTCGCACGTGCTTAATTGCTTTCCTGCACTCATTGTCTGTGCATTTAGAACTCCCTGACTGGAGCTGTTTAAATGTCATGGGCTGTGTGCCTGATTCCCGTCCGTGTCTTGGCTTTCGCTAATTGTTGTGGTTAGGATTTCCCTCATGTGTTCCTCCCATTGTAATTAGTCTGATCCGGCTCACCTGTTCCCTGTATAGCATGTGACTTCCCTCCTGTCTATTTAGAGTCCTCACTGCTGTTCTGACTTTGTCAGAACGTTGATCAATATTTCTTTGTGCAGAGCTTCTCGTATGCCATTGATTATTGTTTTGCTTCGACTGTTTCGTCAGACCAAGATTCTTGCCATAGCCCTTTTTGTATTGTTTTTGTCTTTCTGGATTTCGACCTATTTTCGTACGACCACGATTTCTGTGTTTGGATGCCCTGTGTATGACCCACTGCTTTGTTTATCGACTACGACTTTTTGCCTGCCAGTATTGCCTGTACAGTATTCAGCCTTAGTATTCTCATTGTTATCCTTTATGCACATCTTATAAAGATTCCTCTTTTCCCTCAAACTCCTACGAATAGCTGTGGTCAACCACGGAGGATTCTGCTTTTTAACTTCCCATGAAACATCAAAATTAACAGTAGAGTGATCACTAGTCCCAAGAGGCTCCAGTACCTCAACATTGCTAATTCTATCAGGGTCATAACAAAGCACTAAATCTAAAATAGCCTTCTCTCTTGTAGGTTTATTAACATACTGCACCAAAAAATTGTCATTTATAACTTCTAGAAATTCTTCCTCCCCTTTACCCTGTCCGTTCACCATTTCCCAATCGATACCAGGATAATTGAAGTCTCCTATAATCTCCTATAGTGCGTAGCTACAAACAGACACTCTAGCAAAGAGGCGTGGCGTACATCCGGCTTAAATAGAGTCCAGGGAAGCGCCACCCCAGTTCAATCAGCTAACTGGGTAAAGAATCCGATGAAAAGGAATACTCTCCTGGGTCGAGAGTCACAAAGAAAAGTCCAGAACACACGCACAAACATCCAGAACCATGACTAATAGTCCTTCCTCCTCTAAAAGCTTGCCTAATCCTCTTAAAGAGCATTTCATTGACAATATTGTCCAAAGCTGGCGGTCGATAGCATACTCCTATGTTTAAACCTTTCTCGCGTTTGCCAATGAGTCTGACCCAGATATCTTCACAGGTCAAGGAATGTTCAATTTCAGGAATTTCCTGCACAATTATGTTTTCCTTCACATTGCTACGCCCCCTCCTCGCCTAATACATCTATCCTTCCTAAAGAGCTAATAACCTTCTATCTTATGTTCATCTCCATCATCTTCACTGAGCCATGTCTCTGTGATCCCAACCATGTCATAGCCTTCACTAATCATAACGGCCTCAAGTTCTGGAAATTTATTTTTTATGCTTCTTGCATTTAAATAAAAACATTTCCGGTTATTATGAATGCTCTTCCCCTTCAATTTCCCATCTGCCTGCTGCTCCAAGCCCCTTGCTTTGTTGCTTTAAAAATATATTGTCAATAGTGCATGTAACGCTGTCAGCTTCCATCAGGGCAGTCTGCATTTCCCTATGTATAACACTCTCCAACCTCCCTGCCCCCCAAGTCCCTAGTTTAAATAATCCTGTGCTACCCTCAACATACGCTGACCCAGTGCAAAGGTACCCCTCCGGTTCAGGTGTAGCCCGTCAGGGTTGAACAGGCCACCCCTGTCCCGGAAAAAGTTCCAGTGCACCATAAACCTGTAACCCTCTTTCTTACCCCTGGTTCGTAGCCACGTGTTAAACCTCCAGATAAAATACGGCTTCCCTCTGCATGCATGTTGTACTGGTAAAATCCAGGCGAAAACTACCGTGGAAGATCTGCTCCTAAGCTTTTCAGCTAAGACAGTATGACGGTTTTAGGACTAACACAAATATACAAATATACCCTATGGACTCTGAATAATCAGACTGTATTGTGCTGCATGACACCAGAAACCTAAAGCAGTAATTATGCAACATTCACCCCACTGACCTATGAAAACAGTTCTAATTTAGATTTAACCTGGGTTATTTTCTTACATTATTATTCAAGGATAACTTTCTCTTGCGGCCTGGCATCTGTTTTTTGGGATTCAGGACTCTTGTGGACGAATTGGCTTGGGATTCAGGACTCCTGTGGACGAATTGGCTTGGGCATGTGATGTTTTTATGGAAACACCATAGCAACATGATCACATCATAATGGTGCACGTGATGACATCATAATGGTAACGTTATATAAATAATGCCATTTTCCACTGGTTGGCCAGACACACACGCACACAGAGTCCACTCAGCATCTGCTGAAGGTGGCTGTCACTGAGATGCTTTCTCTTGCAGCCTGGCATCTATTTTTTGGGATTCAGGACTCTTGTGGACGAATTAGCTTGGCATTCAGGACTCCTGTGGACGAATTGGCTTGGTCATGTGATGTTTTTATGGAAACACCATAGCAACGTGATCACATCATAATGGTGCACGTGATGACATTATAATGGTAACGTTATATAAATAATGCCATTTTCCACTGGTTGGCCGGACGCACACGCATACACACAGAGTCCACTTCGCTATTATATTAAAGATTTTAACACTTTTTGCATTCAGACTAGGGGTTATGCTGTTATATTTTATATTTTAGTGCACTCCTAACACTCCTAACAAATGCAATACGCAACAAAACCATTGTTCACATCCACTCTACACTCATTCAATAGGGCGCCACATCCCACAGTACAGACCTCCCGTCAACGTCTGTTCGGGACCCACCAATCCTCACCTCCCATCTGTCCTCCTTTAGGATCCAACAAACCTCACTTCCTGTCCTCACTAGACCCACTAATCTGCCAGCTCCTATTACGCCATGTGTGCTGCGCACCCTTTTTGAAAAATAATAAACAACAAAAACAAAAAGCTAAAACGGATCCTGTAGTTAGACCTCTCTTCGGTCTCTGTCCAGGCCTGTCACACCCTGTTCCGGGTGAGGATAGAAATGGCCCACTAGCCACTGGGAAAAACTGGGCAAACCTTCTCTTCTTTATAAAAATGATGGTCAGACCAGAATCAAGTCCAGTGCATGGGTGTTTATTATAAACAGTGCTCTTCCTGACAACCACAAAACTATATTCAAAAAGAAAAGAAAATGGGTACAAGAAAACTATATACATATATTTACAGGCAGTAGAGCCAACTGCTCCAGTTGCACCGCTTTTGCAACTATACACATGACTGTAAACGCTCTCTCTGGCTCTCTCCTCAAACTCCTACCTGCACTCCTCTTATCTGGGTTGGCCCCACCCAGGATGCTTCCACTGCTTCCAACAGGGAGACAGGTTTTCTCCTTTACAAAATAGAAATACAATTCCTTGGGCTATTTTACTGCCATCCCTGCAATTGGAATTCAAACAACAGTGAAACAATACATATAGCCCCCTAACTTCATACAGTGCATTGTTACTATTCTCAGCACTTATTCCCCGGATTACATTGTCCATCTTCCCCGTAAAATCATGGTCTCCCCTCATGTGGGAGTATTGCGCATGCCCAGCCCTATGCAGGCACTGCAAAAGCCACCCCTAATAGGTTGTTCGGGTCCTTTCTCCCAGACCTGGAAGTGGATACGCAATGGCTCGGTACTGTGTTGGTTTGTGATGTGTTCCTGAGCAACGATATTGCTCTGAATTGTTGAATAAATGTTTGCTGTTGCCATGAATCCTGTGTGTGAGTATATTGTACTGGTTGTTGGTGGAGGGATAGAGCTCATATGAGGAGTTAAAGAAAATCGCTAACCAATGTATTTTTGTTATGGAACTTAGCCCTAGCATGTGCACCCACTAGGCGAGCGCTTAGCAATTTTCACCTCGCAAACAGAGTTTTTTAAAGTGAAATGGGAAATGCTGTGTAATCTAATGTACAACGGTGTGCGTGTATGTGTGTGTGTGTTACTATGCCATGACGTTAGAGCTCGTGTGACTCGAAGGAACAGCCATGACGGCCGTCGTAGTCAGCTTTGTCACATCGCCCACCTCCTCTTCCAGATTGCCAAAGGAGGGCAATCGTGACAGATAGTCCGCAGTCACATTCTCGCGCCCTGCTTGGTGCCGAATGCTAAAACAAAAAGGCTGTAGTGCTAGGTACCACCTGGTTACTCGGGCATTTTGGTCCTTCATGGTCTGTATCCATGTCAGGGCGCGATGGTCAGTCTCCAAGTCAAACTTTCTGCCCAGGAGGTAATATCACAAGCTGTCTAACGCCCACTTGATGGCTAGACACTCCTTCTCAATAGTGGAGTAGCGAGTTTCTCGTGGTAGCAGCTTTCGACTGAGGTAGAGGATTGGTCTTTCCTGCCCCTCTTCACCCTTCGCCAGGACGGCACCAATTCCAATGGCTGAGGCATCCACCTGGACCAGGAAACGTGCCTCAAAATCAGGGCTCCTCAGTACTGGTTCAGAGCAGAGGCGATTGCGCAGGAGTTGAAAGGCCTCCTCACAGGCTGGAGTCTACTTGACTGGGTTCTTCGCAGGTTTTGTGGTCAGCTCAGTTAAGGAAGCTGCGATTGTGGCAAATTGTGGGATAAACCTCCGGTACCAGCCTACCAGACCCAGAAACGAGCGCACCTGTTTTTTGGTGCGTGGCCTTGGGCTGCTTCCGATTGCCTCAACCTTATTGACTTGAGGTCGAATCAGCCCTTTCCCGGCCGATAACCTAGGTATTGTGCCTCTTCCCTTGCCTACTCACATTTCTGTAAATTGACGGTTAATATGGCTGTGGCAATCTTCCCCAGGACTGTTTTCAGGTGCTGCAAATGGGCCTCCCAGGTGGAGCTGAATATCACCACATCATCCAAATAGGCAGCACTAAAATTTTCACAGCCAAGTAGGACATAGTCCATTAGTCTCTGAAAGGTGGCTGGTGCTCCATGTAACCCGAAGGGCATAACATTGAAGTGGAATAAGCCCAGAGGTGTTTGGAAGGCCACGTATTCTTTCGAACACTCTTCCAGCGGGACCTGCCAGTACCCCTTGCAGAGATCCAAGGTGGTGATCCACTCTGCCTGGCCGACTCGCTCCAGAAGATCATCAATTCGAGGCATAGGATAAGCATCGAATCTTGAGATGGCGTTCACCTTCCGGAAATTGATGCAAACCCGGAGAGAGCCATCTTTCTTGGGCACGCACACTATAGGACTGCACCATTCACTGTGAGAAGGTTCAATCACCCCCATGTCCCACATAGTCTGTATTTCTGCCTTCAGGGCTCCCACTAACCTCTCAGGTACCCGGTAAGGTCGCTGACGAATGGGAGTGTGGTCTTTGAGGTAGATGGCATGTCTCAGAATTGATGTTATCCCTAGTCTAGGCTGAAGCACAGTTGCATGCATCGTAAACACCTGTTGCAGGTCTTGCTGCCGAGAAGGAGATAGGTGAGTTAAATCAGGTACAGACTGCCGAGACCACATTTGGAGATGCCCTTCCTCTTCCTCGTCCACCTCCTCCACCTGACGCACCACTAATGCAAATTTAGGAGGAGCCTCCCTCTCCTTCCATTCCTTCAGGAGATTTATGTGATATACTTGGGTCTCTTTACCCTTTTCTGGATGACGGATCTCATACGTCACTGGTCCCAGCTTCTGCAGGACTTCAAATGGCCCCTGCCACTTCGCCAGCAGTTTGTTGGTTGAAGTCGGTAATAGCAGCAGTACCTTCTGTCCAGGCCTGAATTCCCTCTGGCGGGCATGCTGGTCATACCAGAGCTTTTGGCTCCTCTGGGCTTGTCTCAGATTCTCTTGGGCCTCCTCCCAATAGGAATTCAGTTGATCTCTCATCTGCAAGATATAAGCGACAATCCCCACCCCAGCTGGTGCAGCCGGCTTCTCCTCCCAGCTGTTGCGAAGGAGATCCAATGGCCCCTAGACCTGTCGACCGTATAGCAATTCAACGGGGGAGAAGCCCGTTGAGGCCTGCAGCACTTCCCTGTAGGCGAACAACAGAAATGGAAGCCACTTGTCCCAATTCCGCTCAGTATCTGAGAAAAACTTACACAACATTGTTTTGAGTGTCTGATTGAATCTTTCGACAAGTCCATCTGTCTGCGGATGATAGGGAGTGGTCCTGATTCCGATGATGCCCAGTTGCTGATGTAGCTGCTTCATAAGTCAGGAAGTGAAATTAGTGCCTTAGTCAGTCAGGATTTCATTGGTATTCCTACTCTGAAAAACAGCTGGACGAGAGCGGTGATGACCTTTGCAATGGTTATGGTTCTCAATGGGAAGGCTTCTGAATACCGAGTGGCATAGTCACAAATACTAAGATGTAGCGATACCCGGAGCTACTCTTTTCTCAGGGTCCTACAATGTCCATCGCAATTCTTTGAAAGGGAGTGGTGATTATGGGCAATGTATGGAGGGGAGCCCTATCAACCTTCTGGATGGCTTTAGTCTTCTGACACTCGGGGCAAGTTCGACAGTAAGCCTGCATGTCACTATACATAGTAGGCCAATAGAACCTTGAGCTAATTTTTTTTATTAGACCTTTATTTAACCAGGTGAGCTCATTGAGATAAAAAATCTCTTTTACAAAAGCGACCTGGCCAAGAGGCAGCACATTTACACAATTACAATCATTCATACAGTATCATACAAACAAGAAGTAAAATCAAATCAAATTTAAAAGCAGTGACAAACCCCAATGCTTTCAAGTTCCTTATCCTTGAGAATTTTAACAAAGCTGTCAAACGGGATCAGTTCAGGCAATTTCAAGGCAGTCTGCAAGGAATTCCATGAAAAGGGAGCAGCATAGCGAAATGCCCTTTTCCCCATTTCCGTGAACACTCGGGGGACAGTGAGTGTCAAGAAGTCTGACGATCTTAAGCTATAGTGGCCTTGGTTCTTAATTAAATAATTGCCTAGATAGGACGGGACCACACCAAGGAGAGCTTTGTAAATGAAAGTCATCCAATGTGTGTATCTCCTGTTAGACAAGGATGACCATTCTGATTTTTGGTACAAAGTGCAATGATGGGTCAGATTAGTACAACCAGTGACAAACCGCAATGCACAGTGGTACACAGAATCCAGGGAGCGTAAACAGGTAGCTGAAGCATGCATATACAGTATGTCACCATAATCGAGTAGTGGGAGAAAAGTTGCAGATACAAGATATTTCCTAGCTCTATGGGAGAAATAAGATCTGTTCCTAAAATAAAAGCCAAGTTTTATCTTTAATTTAGACATCAGACTTGATATATGGGTTTTAAAAGAGAGGTGTTGATCAATATGGAAGCCCAAATACCTATAAGACGAAACCAGCTCAATAGCTGTTCCCTGGCAACTTAAGACAGGGAGATTTTGTGATGGGACAGTAGCTCTAGAGAACATCATAGCCTTTGTCTTATCTATGTTTAACACCAGCTTTAACCTTTGCAGACGTGACTGAACTACGTCAAAAGCAGACAGTAAAAGGGCAAAGGCTTGCACAGCACATGGTGCAAAACAATAAATGATCATATCATCCGCATAAAAATGATACAAGGTGTCAGACAGGTCATTACAAAGATCATTAATGTAGATGGAAAATAGAATAGGTCCCAACACCGAACCTTGAGGTACCCCTTTTTGAAACCGTCAAAATTTCGATGAGGACCCAGCCATCTGAACACACTGTGAACGATCCATTAGATAGTTTTTGAACCAGGAAACTGAATGCTCCGATAAGCCGATTTTGTATAATGTGTCAACCAGGATATTGTGATCTACCATATCAAATGCCTTTGATAAATCTATAAATACGGCTACACACAATTTCCTTAGGTCAAGCGCTTCCATAATGTCATTCAAGACCTTAAGAGCTGCTGAAACAGTGCTGTGCTTTTTTCTAAAGCCAGATTGATGTCTCGAGAGAATTTCATTCCTCTCAAGGAAATCTTTTAATTGATCGCTAACAAGCCTTTCGAAAACCTTTGCTAAAATGCATAGCTTCGAGATTGGCCTATAGTTGTTCACTTTCGAGGGATCCCCTCCTTTTAACAAGGGTAAGACAAAGGCAGACTTCCATATATGTGGGACCTCACTATTAAAAAGACTGAGATTAAACAAAACCGATAAAGGCTCAGCAATGTAATCTGCAGCCAATTTGAGAAAGTGCGGTTCCAGCTGATCAGGACCTGCAGATTTCTTGGAGTCCAACTGTTTCAGCTCTCTTAAAACATCAGCGGCAGATATAGGAACAAACTGGAACGGGGCTTCCACTCTGACCTTACTGACCGGCAAGGCATTTCCATTTTCAACTAAATAGCCAGGATTGTTTGACTTTTTTTCAGTCTCAGTTAAGAAACCTGCTGAAATAAAGTGCTCATTAAAAGAATCTAAAATCGCAGACTTGTCAGTTATCATGCACGAACCATTATGAATAAAGGATGGTGGTTCAGTGGAGGAAACCTGGCCAGAGAAAGATCTGATCACCTTCCAAAACTTTTTGGGGTCATTTAAGTTCTTACTGGTTTCCGAAAGATAGTACTCTGCTTTTGCTCTCTTTACAGACTGAGTACAGCGGTTTCTCAGCTGTCTAAAACTGAGCCAGTCAGCATCAGTTTTACTTTGTCTTGCTCTGGCCCATGCAATATTTCTACCTCTAAGCAGACTACTAAGCTCAGGAGAAAACCAGGGATTGTTACGACCTTTGACACGCAATTTGTGAAAGGGAGCATGTTTGTTCAGAATGTTTTGGAAACCATCGCAAAAGAGTTTCCAGGCCTGTTCCACTTCACCTATAAGATTAAGTCTGTTCCAATCAAAATGATAGAGATCATGAAAGAAAGCTTGCTCACAAAAATGTTTAAGATCTCTTTTGATAAGCAATCTAGGCTTGGTTTTAGGAAGCTTAGCTTGTCTTACCGTTGCAATGACACAATGGTCACTCAAGTCATTTGCAAAAATGCCTATATCAGAGTATTTGTGTGGAACATTTGTTAAAATCAAGTCAAGCAATGATGACTTCTCAGGGCATTTATCGTTTGGGCGCGTTATCTCCTCAACTAATTGCGTCAAATTAAAAGAATCACACATCGATTTAAGGTTATCGGATGCTGAGGTCAACCAATCGCAATTTAAGTCCCCCACTAGCAGTAGCTCATTTGAGCCAAAAGTAGATATGTAATGAGCTAATGAGGATAAGGCTTCAGCACAAGCAAAGGGTGGCCTATAGCATCCAATAACATTCATAAATTGACCCTGAGCAAAATCTAGTTTAAGGGCCAACAGTTCAAATTGCTTGGGGATTGACACTGTGGATAAAACACTTACGTTAAATTTGTTTTTTGTATACACAGCGATTCCACCCCCTTTCCTGGGATGATCGCAGCGGTGTACATTATAGCCTTTTATACAGATATCTTTGTCTAGAACAGACCTAGAGAGCCATGTTCCTGATAAAACAATTATATCTGCATCTGTTGAACAGGCCCAAATTTTAATCAAATCCATTTTGGGAAGTAAGCTTCGAACATTGATATGGATAATACCTAGACCAGACCTGTCTTTAAGCTCCTCAGGTGTGGGGATACAGTTTAGACCAGGTCCAGGATTTGTATGCACATTTCCCGATATTAAAAGCAATAAAAAGACAATGCATCTTCTCTTTAGAGTGTTACTACTTGATAAACAAAAATCATCTCTTTTGGAGCCTCTTGGTGGAGGCTAATACGCAAGTATGTTTTTTGTTGGCCTAAATGTCCAGCCCAAGGTAGTGTGTGTGCAGTGGTTAAAACAAGGGGTCTGCAAGCAGTTGGTACAGTCAGTCGTGGTGGAGAACCAGACAGGTACAGAATGTTATTGTGTATGAGGTATGTGTCTTTTAATGAATTAGGAGCCTCAGGATCCCCCTTACTGGAGGCCTGATTGAACAAAGGGACTAATGACGGATCTTCCCTCTGAAGGGAGCCAATATCACCAGGAACCTGCCACTGTTTAGCAAGCCCTGGAGGTACCTCAGGTTCAATAGGGGGCGCACCCCAAAGTTTCTCTGTGCGCCGCTGGCACCGCGACTTACGTGGCCCTTTCAGAGACACTCCAAACACATCATCAGTTACATTTGGCAAAGGCTCCACCCCCGCTTTGGCCTGGGCCCGAGTGACCACAGGACAGGACATGCCCACCTCCCCAACAGTTTTCTTAGCAGTCAACAAATCGCACAAAACTGGCACATCCTGACCCAGAATAACATCACTTGGTAAATTGGTGACAACCCCCACCCGCAACAGAAACACATTCCCATCAATGTCCACAGTAATGTCCGTCATAGGGTATTCATGTGTGTCCCCATGGACACACTTGACCCTGGTCTGGTGGCTAAAATCAAGTAACGTGTCAGACACATGTTCCCGCTTAATGAGTGACAGGCTACTTCCTGTGTCCAACAATGCCTGCAGTTCCTGTCCATTTATGGTTACTGAAAGAACATTAACAGATGCACTTTCCATCACTTCTCCCAACACATCACCCTCTCGTGGGACATAACAGTAGCTTGACAGTTTTGGTTTTTTTAAAGGACAAGCTGAGGCTTTACGCCCTGGCTGTTGGCAGTAAAAACAGATCGGAGGCCTCGCGGACCCGTAACATCCCTCTTGCCTCCCCAATTACCATTACCACAACCCCCAGGCATTTCCCCCAGGTTACCTCCCTCTTTCAGTTGTTCCGGTGCCTTGGATGGTGGTGGATGTCGTCTGGTAGTACCTCGTCTGGCATTGTGGTACTGCTGGGCCAGCTGTGCTGCTTCAAATCCATTGGGTGGATCGTGCTCCTTCACCCAAGTGCAGATGTCAGTGGGGAGGCACCGCAGTAGTTGCTCCAGGACGATGACCTCCCCGACTTCCTCCTTAGTGCGAGACTCTGGCTTCATCCACCAGCGGTAGAGACCTTTGAGTCGGGTGTATGTCTTCTTTGGTGTCTCCCCTGAAGGTACAGTCGTTGCCCGGAATCGCAGGCGGTAGGTCTCTGGGGAGATGTCAAATTTTGGCAATAACGCCTCCCTGAGGTCTGGGTAGGAGTCTGATGTCTCCTTATCCATGGCGGTGTAGGCTTCTAAGGCTTTGCCGGTCAAAAGCGGGACCAGCCGGGATGCCCACTCTGCTTCTGGCCACCCCCACGTCTTGGCAATCCGCTCAAATCTGAGCAGGTAGTTCTCAATGTCTTCTCCGACCTGGTACAAGGGCATCTTTGGCTCTTTGCGCGGAGCAAGACTGGCCACCCTGCTCTCACCCCGGTGCCTTAATTCTGAGCCATGGAACTCCTCTGTTGTGGACCAGGTGTTGGCAGTGGTACCCTCAGGCTCTGGTCAGCGCTTGGCGTCCATTCAACCCCAGGACCACCTGCTGCTTCAGGGGGCTCTGCCCTTAACTCCTGCTGAGGAGCTGCTAACAGACTCATCCTTAAGTCCCTTATTTCTTGCATTAGGCCCTCTTCTTGTGTGCACTGTGCCGTCATGAACTCACGGAAGAGACCGGTCAGTTCTGACTGCCCTGTGGTTGGTTTAGTGTGGGCACTGCTTCTGCTGGACTTGGGGCGTGCACCCTGGACTGCATACGTCTCCTCCTCTTCTGATCCCATGGTGTCCCAGGCATCCTTCTCGTCTTTTGCTAGCCTGGCCTCCTTTTGGGATCGGAGTCCATATCGTTCAGTGTAGGTGCGGGTACTCTTCCGGCCTGCGAGTGCGAGTGAGGGCGAGCAGAGCCCATGTTTTGGTCGCAACTCCGTTGTGAGCCTGGTGTAAACATGGTGTAAGCGAGCTAGTAAACAAGAGCACGTGGACCCGGGTGGGGGCAGGCCTTAGAAACCTAGGTCTGCTCCTTCTGCCTCTGGTTCAGCCCCTGGAAGGCTCCGGTAAACCGAGCAATCATGGCAGAGTGCAGTCCAAAGCCGACCGTTTTCAGGAAGTGGCTGCAAGGCAGTTAAAATGGGTATTTTTCTGGGTGCAGCTCCAAGAAAGGAAGGGAGTTTTTTCAACTGAAAGTCATGCTAAATTACTCAGTAGGTTTTCAGAACTGACACAACGGGAACATTAGCATAGTGAAAATGGCATAGTATATCTCCTTTAAAGTAGGCGAAAATGAATAGGAGTCTACGAGCGAATTTTACCTCTGGGTATATACGTTGCTGGGACAGATGCTTCACTCGAGCATACTGTAAGGGGGAAGCTAGGAGATAACATGGACATGCGACCAGGAGTGCCTGTTGCCCTCTGTTCTTAACTAGTGGGGTAATAAAGGCATAAGAGCCTATACTTCCTTCACAGCTGGCATCGTCTCCAGTCAGGCATGGCTGGGAACAGTGGGGTAATAAAGTCATCAGGGTCCAGACGTCCTCTGCAGCTGCCACCTCAGTTCCACCTCTGAGATAAGGGGGCCTGAAACTGGACACTTCAGAATGGGTGTGTGTGTGTGTCTTGAGCACATCAAAGATGGGAAAGGGAGCGCACCCTGGCTTGGTTGCTGCAAGGAATTTCTCTCACGGCAGGATGTGACCTGTGCTCTCTGCCCGATTAGTGCCATAGTGACCTCCTCTGGACACACTGTCACTGCACCCTTTCATTTCCTCATTGAAACTGTTCTGATTTGGAAAATTCAATTCAATCAAAACCCAATATTACACCCACTGTTTTTTTCCGAGCAGGTAAAGCTCTGTAATTCTTTTTAATGTAGCGTACAACTGAAATGGTGTATTATTTTCAAGTAGGACCTCTTTTAGGCCGCAAAAATACGCTGTTTCCCTGGTCCTGTTCACAACAGTGTATCGCCTAAATTTCCACCCAGCACTATGCGCTGGTGCGGATACCTGGAGGAGATCAGAGAGTTTTCGACTGCATCTAATGTAAGTAGTGGCAATTTGTAGCTCATACAACCCCACTTCAAAAAAAGTGAACTATCCTTTAAAAATAAATTTACAGAACTTGAGACCGTTATGATTAGTGAGGGCTATGACATAGTTGGGATTACAGAGACATGGCTTAGTGAAGAGGATGGAGATGAATATAATATTGAAGGTTATTAGCTCATTAGGAAGGATAGATGTAATAGGCGAGGAGGGGGCGTAGCACTCTATGTGAACGAAAACATAAATGTGCGGGAAATACCTGAAATTGAACATTCCTTGACCTGTGAAGATATCTGGGTCAGACTCATTGGCAAATACAAGACAGGTTTAAACACTGGAGTATGCTATCGACCGCCAGCTTTGGACAATATTGTCAATGAAATGAGGATTAAGCAAGCTTGTAGAGGAGGAGGGACTATTTGTCATGGTTCTGGATGTTTGTGCGGGTGTTTTGGACTTTTCTTAGTGGCTCTCGACCCAGGAGAGTATTCTTTTTCATCGGATTCTTTACCGAGCTGGCTGATTGAACTGGGGTGGCGCTTCCCCGGGCTCTATATAAGCCGGATATTCGCCACGCCTCTTTGCTAGAGTGTCTGTTTGTAGCTACGCACTATAGCCAAAGATATCTGTGGTCAGGAGGGTCTCTGTGGACAGCTGGATGGGGCCTTTGGGCTGAGCCCACCATCTTTCTGCTGGAGCTTGTCCAGGCTAATAGTTGCACTGATGTAAGTGGGCAGGGACATCTCCAGGTCCCTGCAGGCCATCTCTGCCCAAAGCTCTGGACACAGCCACCTCCGAAGGATGGAAATCAGCGCAGGCTCATTCCAACTGCTGGCTGCAGCCAAGGTGCAGAATTGGAATGCATTGTGCTCTGTGGTCCTGCTTCCCTGGTTCAGGTCCAGCAGTTGGTCCCCAGCATTCTTCCCAGGGTTGTCAAAAACCGAGCAAATCTGCTGAAACAAATCAGCATAGGTGTTAAAGCCGGATTCCCCCCAGACAGCTGTCACCCAGTCAAGCGCTTGGCCAGTAAAGTGGGTCACCACTGCCTCAATCTTCTTTGCGTCATTCAGGGCAGGATGATGCGTGAAATACAAAGCGCAGAGATGGAGAGCTTGTGAAACCCGCAAACCATTTCATCCAGGATGGCCCCCTGATAGGCGATAGGCAGATGCACGGAGGTCAGGAAGATAAAGACTGGACTCAGGTGCAAGAATGGATTTGGTGGCATTCAAAAAATAATAAACTGCACGCCAGAAGGCACTAATGTAGAAATATAAAACAACAAGGAACTGAGGTTCCTATGTAAATAACAGCACTATGAGTAGTGCAAAGTCTGGGCTACCCCACAATAACATTGTGTCACAAATAGGAAACAAGATTGGAAACAAGGTTCCTTAAATATCAACGTGCTGGTAAAATAATAAACAGCACGGTTTCTAAGTTTTAGTAAAATTTTGCTAATTCGAAGAATAAGCCTATGCAAGACTACTGTGTCAAACAGGCATGAGGTGACCACTGGCGTAGCTACACATGTGCCTGGACGTGCCTATGCCGCATAGTCAGGCTGCTGGCACACCCAGGCCAGAGTCCTAGAGAGAGAGAGAGAGTCGCGTCATTTCCATTGACTCCAATGGACCAATTTTTTCACAGCAATGGAATAGTTTCCGGAAGTTATCAAAGAAGACTAGTCACGCTGCTGAGTTGAAGCGAAGAAGATCCGGTCATGATGCATTTACTGAAGGTATTTACAGAAGGTAAGATGTTTAAAGAATTATATTGTATGTCGTCAGCACATCTGAATTTAATTTACACGTACAGTAAAGCATTCAATTGGATTATCCCCCTCTAAATATGGCGATGTATTTAACGTTTATGGACAACAAATTGGGCTAGGATACTAGCTAGCTAGTTAAAGTTGCAACGCATAGTAACTAGCGTTAACCACGAGCAGCATAATAGCCAATTGTAAATTCCGTTCTTTCGATGCCATTTCATACACCGCCGTCGTGGAATTGGAGAAAAATGTCTCTTAGACGTGATTTTTGTGGGGTGGGGAGTCAAATATTAATTATTAATTTTAAAATTGGCGGAAATATATTGGTTTTGTCAGTGTTGTGATGAGTGGAGGCAATGAAGTGAGGTTATCCATTTTGAGTTAAAGCTGACGTTAGTGTAATAAAGTTTACGTTATTCAATAATAAAAAGGGCTTTTATTTGTTGTGATACATCGCTATTAATATTGATTTTTTGTGTAATTTTTTTACTTGTATGCAGTGCAATAAATCGTAACCAATGGTTTGAGTGTTTTGGGATTTGTGAATCAGTTGACTATTACCTGCTTAGATTTTGTTGCCACTCAGCTGATCTAGGATTGATGGCAAATAGAGAGGGAAGCTGGGGACCAAATACAAGATTAAAACTGAATAAAAAGTCAAACTGGGCCAAACATACAAGGCTAAGTGGGGAATCATAATGAATGCAAAAAAAAAAAGAAATAAAAAATAAGCCATACTGTAATACATGTCTAAAAGACTGAAGAACATGTGACATCTTTATACATATTCCCATCACATCAGTAACTGATGCCACTTTCCATACTTTGTTCAACGTCAACATACTCATGATGTTCCATTGGGAAAGTAAGCCCCTCCACATCTCCTGTGCAATTTCCCATCTAAGCCAATATAGGTGTCTAACTCTTTCTCTTTTTCTCACCCTCTCTCTCTTTCAGCGGAAGAACCACAGCCAATTTGGTTAGAACCAGAGGACTCCCTGCAATGAGACAGACGACACTCACCCTGCACCCTGAGTCTCAACTTCCTAAGCTTTGGAAGCCTTTTCCTGTTCCTTATTTTCAATAAACTGGACATTAAGCTTCCCAATTGTGTGGTCTTTGGTTGTGAAAAAGTGTTGGAGTATGATTACCTCACATTTGTAGTTGTTTTAATTTTTAATGATTGTTCGATTGCTCCTACTAACTTGAGGCAACAGTTTTTTGCTCCTCTTCACATCACTGGGGAAATTGACTCTGACACTTTTTTTTTGCAACACATCCTCTTGAGGGTGTAATGATGCATGTTAAACATGTAATACTGTAACAGTGTTATTTAGCAGTCACAACGAAAAATAACTGAAATATAGTTATAACAGGGCAGGCTACTTACCCTCAAGTGGCCTGATGTAGTTGTGGTGCTAATTGGTGAAAGTGACCTTGATTATCCTTGATAGTATTATAGATCCTATGATATTACATGAAAATGCCTGTAATGTTCTTGTAAGAAATCAATGTGCTATGGTACTCAATCATTTCATTGATCCTATTGTACACACTCTTTACTATGGATCTCATGAGGTGGTCCAGATGAGGCTAGGCTGTGTTGTAATTGGCCTAGTTATCCTTTCTGCCTAGTTGTCATAATAGGCATATAAGATTGATTGCACTGGTTGTGTTTTTGTGATGCTATAGCCTTTTGTTTCACTTTTGCAGAGACTAAGGTCAAATTGTTCTCTTTTCTGCTGTTGTTATCTATAGAAGGCTTATTTTATTTTTTTTATTTTATTTGATAAGCTTAAATGATGATTGCACTGTTTAAATAACAACCAAAGAATGACCAAAGCACTTTTTATAAGCTGTGTTATTGCTGTGTTGTAGCTATATGGAGAGTAATGGATGGGTGTATTTCTGTGAAGGCTCTGGTGCAGGTACATAAACTGTAGGCCTATACTGTTTTGCAGAGACTGAGGCTTCAGTTATCAATATATTTTCTGCCTGATTGTTGCCTATAGGCAATCACTACCACATAACTTATTGCTATGTGGTAGTGAGTGATGGATTGTTTTATTTTTGTGAAGGTGCGTAGCCTTTTGTGTTTGAGAAAATTAAAGTGGCACACTCCATTTTTCAAAGGCACACCCAGTGTCATTTTTCTGGCTACGCCACCAGAGGTGACACAAGCTTCGCGAAGAGACTGAGGGAAGCTCAGTCTTACATTCACACTGTGACCACTCAGAGGAAATGAGAAACAGGTGTTGATGATAATAAGATTTTGTAGACCAGTGAGCTGGACGGCTGGAGGCATAGCCTTACAGGATGGTAGTGAACTGCATAAAAAGAAAGACAATTCCCACATGATTCACAAAATATAGGTAAATATAATGGCAAATTACAGCTAGTGGGCTGTACTCTAGCGCAGTGATGCTCAATCTCGGTCCTGGGGCACCCCTGTGTGTGCTGTTTTTTGTTCCAACCACAATAGCAATCACTAGATTTTAACAAGCTATTAGTATGTCTTAACCAGGTGCATTTATGTTTAGTTAAAAAATGATTTAAAACATACGGTAAACTTCTCTAAGTAGGACAGCTCAGTGTTTCTGTGGGTAGCATTGTTACCTCACCTCAAGAAGTTTGTGGGTTAGAATCCGGCCAAGAGCCTTTCTATGCAGAGTTTGCATGTTCACTTTGTGTTTGCATGGATTTCCTCAGGGCACTCTGGTTTCTTCCCATTGTCCAAAGACATGCAGACCAGGCTAACTTGTAGACTTTTTATTGCCTAAGGTATGAGTGTGAGTGAAGACTGTGTGAATGTCCTGTGTGAATCTGTGATGGATTGGTGAGCTGTTCAGATTGCGTCCTTGCCTTTCACCCATTGTCAGCTGGGATAGGCTCCAGCTTGCCCGCAACCCTAGTCAGAAAGAAGTGGTTTAGATAATTGATGATGGACGCATGGATGGATTTTTATAAGTTCCAAAAATGTATATTGCAATATTTATTGAATAAACTTTTTTTTTAAATCTCTTAAAGAAAAAATTAACAACCCTGAAGTTCACAATTCTGTTTGAGCCTTTAGAAAACATGTAAGGAGCATGAGCAAACTAATTTGCTAATAAATCCCTCACCGACTTCAACCAAAATGGCCACATTTTAATGATGCCCCCAAGGAAATCATCAGTATACAGTATGTAAAACAAAAACAGCTGGAGTAAATAAAAGCTTTAAAAGAGACTGTTCAACAGGTGCAGTGAGTAGCCTAACATTTGGGTTTGTCTGCGCTGCTGAACGGTAAACCTACATAACTGCACTTTAATAGCGCAGGCACTTAGATGGCACTGCACACCTTGTTTTTGTATAAAGATTTATTTGATGGCAGTTGAAAAACTTTATAAAGCATTGTGTGTTGAGTTGGCATACTGGATGATTACAGCAGATTGTGCTGTTTCTCACAGGAGTCTGCTACCATTGCAGCGGTCTCTCAGGCTGACTACAGCAATAACATGACTCAGATGAGGCTTTCCAGGTCTTCCAACTTCAACGGCTCCATCGTTAGACCAGATGGATTTTACATTATCGGATTTTCATCGTTAAAGTTTGGAGAAATCTACTTTATTTTCTTAGCCATCATTTATATTATAACAATTTTAGCCAATTCATGTATCCTCTCCACAGTATGGGCAGATCATCGCCTGCATGCCCCAAAGTATTTTGCAGTGGCGAATTTAGGGGTTGTCGACATATTTCTCAGTACAACCATTGTTCCTGCTGTGATAAGAATCTTTCTAATGAAAGATAACTTTCTTTCCTACAACTCATGTTTAGCACAAGTGTTCTCCTATAACTGTTTTATTACGTTAGAGTCATTTTCCCTCTGTGTACTTGCCTATGACAGGTTAATTGCCATATGTTTTCCTCTGAGACAAAATGTCATTAACACACCAACAAGCATGATCAGTATTTTAATTATTATTTGGGTGCTTTCCGTAAGCGCAGTTGGGTTTCAGATTGGGATCCTGACAAAATTATCGTTTTGCCATCCACCCAATATCAATAACTATTTTTGTGCTTATGTTAACATTTACAAACTATCCTGTGATGATTACAGTTTGCACAGGGACACCACTATTATTCTTGTGTTCTTCATTATGTTTGGGACCCTTATTTTCATTTTCTTGTCATATTGCGGCATTTTAATAGCTGTGTATAGGATGAAAAGTGTGGAGAGCAGGTACAAAGCACTTGCAACTTGCACTGAGCATCTAATTCTAGTGGGAATTTTCTATGTGCCTATGCTGGTATGGAATATATTTGCATTTTTCCTGGTTGAACTCAATCCGGATGTCAGAATGGTGTGCATGTCTTTTTCCTCGTGCTTACCTCCTTGTTTGAACCCCATTGTGTACTCCCTTGGCACCAAAGAAATCAAGAACAGGATTCTGGCTATGCTCCTCAAAGCCAAGGTAGCAGTCTGGACAGGGTAAACAAAGAGACAGAGAGCCAATGGCTTGCAAAGAAGAACCGTTATCTAACAGGTGACATCCATTTAAATTTGATTTTGTAGCAGTCAATTCAATATGTCCCTTTCAAATCCAAGGTAAACAATTAATTCAGTTTCATTGAATGTGATGCTGGCTTTACTGTTAGGATCTTATGTTAGTACAGACTTCAGATCCTACATCCAAATTGTCCCACACATTTCCAGTCAAATTGAAGCATTTTTCATGCATTTTCAAGCTTCTCTAGTACTTAACAGCTGTGAATTAATTATTTATCAAATGACCCAGTCAGATAGCAATTTCTAGAGACATAATGGAATTAAGGTTCCCAGTGAAAGTACTTTAAAGCACTCTATTCAAAATCCAAGCACTTTTTAAACCTTGAAAATACCACATCAAATTTCAAGAGGTTTCAAGAATTTGCTGCACCTGTTGGAACTCTGTATTCATTCAATCATGTGTGCTGCCTGGGGCCTATGTTTAAACTACTCTGTAGTCATTAGAAATTGCAATGAGTTATCACATCATTTAGCAGTATATTATTTGTTTGGGACACTTGATTTAATAGGTGTGGTCCACATCTGCAATTTGTTTAACTTTTTTCAATTTAAAATTTGCTTGCAACTTTCATCTGAACTTGCTACTTTTCAAGGCAATTTTTTTTAACTTAACCATGCTGATGCTGTTAAAACGTTTCCTTATTTTGCATTCTGTATTATTAACTGTGTATTCCCTTTTAACTAAAGAAATTGAGGATCGGACGCAATCTTGGTTCAAAAAGTCTACTTAGCAGTGTCAGATTTGAAGGCATGTAGATTGAGGTTGTACAGACGTAACATTTTCAAAAACATTTTATTTTTGCTTTGGTTTTCATGTTGTGTTGTGAACTGTGATGAGTATTGTTTTTGTACATATCTCTTCTTCCACTGGCTTATGGTCTGTTATACAAATAGGATTATACTGTAATAAACCATCACGAGATCTTACCATTGTTGTATTTATTTATTTGCTGATGTACTTGCAATGCTCAGTAAATGTCATGTCTGCACATATAGCTGTGCCTTGGTCGAGTAAGTTTGGGAAAGTAATGCCAAAAAGTTAGCACTGATGAGACAAAGACCTCTGGCCTGTTTCACAATAAAGTGGGACATATACATGCAAATATGGGAGAACATGTTACAAAGAAATATATGAGAAATAAGAGGTGATGTGCAATTTTTAGGACATGCTGTGACATCATGGCCATGGCCTGAAAAGTTCATGCCTAAATCTTCCCAAGCAAAAAGTTACGCATCAAAGTGCCCATACTGAAGTGACTTGTATGATATTTCTGAAACATGATAACCAGTAAAGATGTATATTTCTTTCCATTGAGATAATGAAAAAATTTGTATCAGATATTTATTTAGTCTTTTACTCATACATAATACATAATATAACATGAGTGGCGAGAACAGGCCGTTCAGCCCAACTAGGCTTCCCAGTTTCTTTTTACTATTGTGAATATGTCACTTCAGATACTCAATGACTTAATGGTATCTGGCTTTAAGTCAAGCCTGCTCTTGAAAATTCCCAAGGTTTCTGCCTCAACAATATGGTCAGGAAAACTATTCCACATCGAAATTACTCTTTGGGTGAAAAAGTATTTCCTAATATCAGTGTTAAATTTACCCTTGGTCAACTTCCATTTGTGACCCTGAGTTCTACTAACAAAACTTGGCCAAAGGAATCCTACATAATTCACTTTGTTAATCCCTTTAACATATTTAAAGACCTCAATCAGATCACCCCTAAGTCTCCTTTTTCTAAGACTAAAGAGATTAAGGATCTTCAGCCTCTTCTTATAGCTTTCATCTTTTTTTACCTGGAATTAACTTAGTGTCATAAGCCCTGCTCTGATCATAAGTCTTGGTGGCCTCTTCAAAGAATTCCAGGAGGTTTGTCAGGCATGACCTTCCCTTAAGGAAACCATGTTGGCTGTCCCTCAAGATATTTTTACGTTCAAGAAATAATTCCAGCTCATTATTTATGATACATTCCAGTATTTTGCATGCAATGCAAGTTAAACTGACTGGCCTGTAATTTCCTGGCTCAGCACAGTCCCCTTTCTTATATATTGGTTTTATATTGCCCTGCTCCCAATCATTTAGTATTTGTCCAGTTTCTAAAGACCGTCTGAAGATAGCGGAGAACGGTTTAAAGATGATCTCACTAACTTCCCTGAGCACTCTAGGATATAAGCCATCAGGACCCAACGCCTTATCTGCCTTTAGTTTATGCAACTTGTCTAATACTTCATTATCCCTTACTTCAATTTCCGCTAAGTAATCTTCAGCATTATACATGCCCTCTGGCTGAATATAAACCTGCTCCGAGGTAAAATTCTCAACAAAGTAACTGTTTAAGGTATCCTCAATATCCTTGTTATCATATAGCAGCGATCCATATTTATCCTTATGCACTTAACCTCCTCTTTCACTTTCCTTTTTCTGCTACAGCACTGAAAGAAGTGCTTAGGATTAGTTTTTGCCCCCTCTGCAATTTGCCTTTCATACAGTCTTCTAGCATTCGTCAGCTCTTTTTTTTTGACTACAGCTTGCATTTTACAGTGTTCAGCCTTAGTATTCTCATTGTTATCCTTTATGCACATCTTATAAAGATTCCTCTCTTCCCTCAAACTCCTACGAATAGCTGTGGTCATCCACTGAGGATTTTGCTTTTTCAGCTTACTTTTGGACACCTTTGGAATTAATTTGCATTGTGAATCAAGTAAAACCCCCTTAAACTTTCCCACATCTCATTTACAGACTCACAGTCCAGGAGTGTCTCCCATTTTATTTCGCTTAGATATGAGCGCATCCTGTCAAAGTTTTCTCGCCTAAAATTAAAAATTTTGGTTTTCAAAGACACCTTTCTAACTTCCCATGAAACATCAAAATTAACAGTAGAGTGATTACTAGTCCCAAGAGGCTCCAGTACCTCACCATTGCTAATTCTATCTGGGTCATTACAAAGCACTAAATCTAAAATAGCCTTCTCTCTTGTAGGTTTATTAACATACTGCACCAAAAAATTGTCATTTATAACTTCTAGAAATTCTTCCTCCCCTGTACCCTGTCCTTTCACCATTTCCCAATCAATACCAGGATAATTGAAGTCTCCTATAATAATAGTCCCTCCTCTACAAGCTTGCCTAATCCTCTTAAAGAGCATTTCATTGACAATATTGTCCAAAGCTGGCAGTCGATAACATACTCCTATGTTTAAACCTTTCTCATGTTTGCCAATGAGTCTAACCCAGATATCTTCACAGGTCAAGGAATGTTCAATTTCAGGAATTTCCTGCACATTTATGTTTTCATTCACATAGAGTGCTACGCCCCCTCCTCGCCTATTACATCTATCCTTCCTAATGAGCTAATAACCTTCTATCTTATATTCATCTCCATCCTCTTCACTTAGGCATGTCTCTGTAATCCCAACCATGTCAAAGCCCTCACTAATCATAACCGCCTGTAAATTTATTTTTTATGCTTCTTGCATTTAAATAAAATAAAAACATTTCAGGTTATTACGAATGCTCTTCCCCTTCGATTTCCCATCTGCCTGCTGCTCCAAGCCCCCCCCCCCATGCTTTGTTGCTTTAAAAATATATTGTCAATAGTGCATGTAATGCTGTCAGCTTCCATCAGGGCAGTCTGCATTTCCCTATGTGTAACACTCACTAACCTCCCTGCCCCCCAAGTCCCTAGTTTAAATAATCCTGTGGTACCCTCAACATACGCTGACCCAGTGCAAAGGTACCCCTCTGGTTCAGGTGTAGCCCGTCAGGCTTGAACAGGCCACCCCTGTCCCAGAAAAAGTTCCAGTGCCCCATAAACCTGTACTCCTCTTTCTTACACCTGGTTCGTAGCCACGTGTTAAACCTCCAGATAAAATTCGGCTTCCCTCTGCATGCACGTTGTACCGGTAAAATCCCGGCGAAAACTACCATGGAAGATCTGCTCCTAAGCTTTTCAGCAAAGGCAGTATGACGGTTTTAGGACTGACACAAATATACAAATATACCCTATGGACTCTGAATAATCAGACTGTATTGTGCTGCATGACACCAGAAACCTAAAGCAGTAATTATGCAACATTCACCCCACTGACCTATGAAAACAGTTCTAATTCAGATTTAACCTGGGTTATTTTCTTACATTTTTATTCAAGGATAACTTTCTCTTGCAGCCTGGCATCTGCTTTTTGGGATTCAGGACTCTTGTGGACGAATTGGCTTGGTCACGTGATGTTTTCATGAAAACACCATAGCAACGTGATGACATCATAATGGTGCATTGTTCACTATAATATAAAAGCGAAGTGGACTTTAATCACGTGACTGAGTCATTTCCAGGCCACTTTGCACTGATTGGCCGGACACACACGCACACAGAGTCCACTCAGCATCTGCTTTAAGGTGGCAGTCACTGAGACACTTTCTCTTGCGGCCTGGCATCTGTTTTTTGGGATTCAGGACTCTTGTGGACGAATTGGCTTGGTCACATGATGTTTTTATGGAAACACCATAGCAACGTGATAACATCATAATGGTGCACGTGATGACATCGTAATGGTAACGTTATATAAACTAGAAAAGGCAGTTTCTGAAGAAACTGCGAGTGGGATTGCTGTCTGCTGAAGCTGCTGATGCTGAACTGCAATTGCAGAATTAAGACAGAAATTGTTTGAATAAAAGTCAAATTCTTCATAGTGTGAATGATTGTAATGTTACCATGTATTGCTGAAAATATGAAAGAGTTGAAAGACTTGAAATAAGAGTGAATAGTTGTCAAACTTGGAAAAACATTTAATATGAGTGAAACTGGAAATGTTAGTAATGCCCTAGGGTGCTGCTAGGCGGTTGCTATGGTGTTCTGTGTGGTTGCTAGGTGGTTGCTATGGTGTTCCAGGTGGTTTAGGTAATTGCTGAGGTGTACCGGGTGGTTGCAAGGCTGTTGCTATGGTGTTCAAGGTGGTTGCTAAGGTGTTGCTAAGGATTTTTGGGCAGTTGCTAGGGCATTGCTAGGCAGTTGCTATGGTGTTCTGGGTGGTTGCTATGGTGTTGCTAGGTGGTTACTATGATGTTCAGGGTGGTTGCTAGGGTGTTGCTAGGTGGTTGCTAAGGGTTATAGGGTGGTTGCCAGGGCGTTGCTTGGCGGTTGCTATGGTGTTCTGGGTGGTTGCTAGGGCGTGGCCAGGCGGTTGCTATGGTGTTCTGAATGGTTGCTAGGGCGTTGCTAGGCGGTTGTTTTGGTGTTCTGGGTGGTTGCTAGGGCGTTGCTAGACGGTTGCATTGGAGTTCCTGGTGGTTGCTACAGTGTTGCAAGGTGGTTGCTATGGTGTTCCTAATGGTTGTTAGGGCATTGCTAGGCGGTTGCTATGGTGTTCTGGGTGGTTTCTAAGGCATTGCTAGGCGGTTGCTATTGTGTTCTGGGTGGTTGCTAGGGCATTGCTAGGTGGTTGCTACGGTGTTCTGGATGGTTGCTAGGGCGTTGCTAGGTGGTTGCTATGGTCTTCCGGGTGGTTGCTGGGGCATTGGTAGGCAGTTGCTATGGTGTTCTTGGTGGTTGCTAAGGCATTGCTAGGCAGTTGCTCTGGTGTTCCCGGTGGTTGCTAAGGCATTGTTAGGCAGTTGCTATGGTGTTCTGGGTGGTTGGTAGGGCATTGCTAGGTGGTTGCTATGGTGTTTTGGGTGGTTGCTAGGGCGTTGCTAGGTGGTTGCTATGGTGTTCTGGGTGGTTGCTAGGGCGTTGCTAGGCGGTTGCTATGGTGTTTTGGGTGGTTGCTAGGGCGTTGCTAGGCGGTTGCTATGGTGTACTGGGTGGTTGCTGGGGCGTTGCTAGGTGGTTGCTAAGGTGTTCTTGGTGGTTGTTATGGCATTGCTAGGCGGTTGCTATGGTGTTCCGGGTGGTTTCTAGGGCGTTGGTAGGTGGTTGCTATGAAGTTCAGGGTGGTTGCTAGGTGTTGCTAGGTGGTTGCTAAGAATTAATGGGTGGTTGCTAGGGCGTTGCTTGGCGGTTGCTATGGTGTTCTGGGTGGTTGCTAGGGCGTTGCTAGGCGGTTGTTTTGGTGTTCTGGGTGGTTGCTAGGGCGTTGCTAGACGGTTGCATTGGAGTTCCAGGTGGTTGCTACAGCATTGCAAGGTGGTTGCTATGGTTTTCCTAATGGTTGTTAGGGAGTTGCTAGGCGGTTGCTATGGTGTTCAGGGTGGTTGCTAGGGCATTGCTAAGGTGTTCTGGGTGGTTGCTGAGGCGTTGCTAGGCGGTTACTAAGATGTTATGGGTGGTTCTTAGGGCGTTTCTAGGCAATTGCTTTGGTGTTCAGGGTGGTTGCTAAGGCGTTGCTAGGCGGTTGCTAAGGTGTTCTGGGTGGTTGCTAGGGCATTGCTAGGCGGTTGCTATGGTGTTCAGGTTAGTTGCTTAGGCGTTGCTAGGCAGTTGCTAAGGTGTTCTGGGTGGTTGCTAAGGCATTGCTGGGCAGTTGCTCTGGTGTTCCGGGTGGTTGCTAAGGCGTTGTTAGGCAGTTGCTATGGTGTTCTGGGTGGTTGCTAGGGCGTTGCTAGGCGATTGCTATGGTGTTTTGGGTGGTTGCTAGGGCATTGCTAGGCAGTTGCTAAGTTGTTCTGGGTGGTTGGTAGGGCGTTGCAAAGCGGTTGCTATGATGTTCTGGGTGGTTGCTAGGGCGTTGTTAGGCGGTTGCTATGGTGTTCCAGGTGTTTAAGGTGGTTGCATAAGTGTTCTGGGTGGTTGCTAGGGCGTTGCTAGGTGGTTGCTATGGTGTTCCGGGTGGTTGCTACGGCATTGCTAGGCGGTTGCTAAAGTGTTCTGGGTGGTTGCTAAGGCGCTGCTAGGTGGTTGGCAAGTCATTCCTGATGGTTGCTAAAGCTTTGCTAGGCAGGTCCTATGATGGTCTGGGTGGTTGCTTGGCTCTGATCAGAGCAGGCTAGAGTGTGGCTAGAGTTCCGCATTCATTTCTCATGGGAAAAATTTTTCGGAAAACGTGGAACATCTCGGCAATTATGAATTTTCGGAAAATTCTGAATTCATCCAATAATGTCTGAATCGGGCTGAATAACTTGAAGTTTGAACGGTTTGAATATGTTGAAGTATGTGGAAGTAGATAAGGTCCGTAAAACGGCGGAAGAGGAGGAGGAAGATGAGGAGGAGGAATAATAAATAAACTGGTAGAATAACATATATTGGGATTGCTGCATGCAGCAATCCCACTCAATAATGCCATTTTCCCTGGTTGGCCAGACACACACGCACACAGAGTCTATTCAGCTTCTGCTTTAAGGTGGCTGTCACTGAGACGCTTTCTCTAGCAGCCTGGCATCTGTTTTTTGGGATTCAGGACTCTTGTGGAAGAATTGGCTTGGTCACGTGATGTTTTCATGGAAACACCATAGCAACGAGATGACATAATAATGGTGCACGTGATGACATCATAATGGTGCATTGTTCACTATAATATAAAAGCGAAGTGGACTTTGGTCACGTGACTGAGTCATTTTCAGGCCATTTTCCACTGGTTGGCCGGACACACACACATACACACAGAGTCCACTTTGCTATATATATATATATATATATATATATATATCTTTTATTTCGTACTCATGGTACAGTTACAGCAAGGAGAAGAAACAAACAAAAAAAAAAAGACACTCTATACACGGTAAAAAAACTATTCACCCCATTCCGAGGTACATAAATAATCTAAAATAAATTGCAATTCATAGCGAATATCATTCGGCATATGGATATTGAAACAGCTGTCCCGAAAACCAATAAAATCCCTGATGCAACCCGCTTCCTGACTGGACTCCGTATATATATGCAACTCTATATATTTTGTAAATGGCATTATTTAAACTTGACTCATGTAAATTAGTTATGTGATACAATTGTCTCATATAACTTAAATTTTTACTAAATGTTGAGGCGCTTCCTTCAACAGCTAAATTGTAACACATTCTCAACACATTATTTTCACTATTTGCTATACACCCTGCAAATTGTATAAATCTTTTATGCAGCTGACAATGAATTGGCATTAAATTTAAAATCTCGTGAAGTAAATCACAGTGAGTTCTATAGTTTAACCTTAAAATTCTTCGAACTGCTTTACGCCATGCTGTATAAAAAGGTTCACAAGCGTCCCCAGATAATTTCCATAAACAGCTTCCATAGAGAGACATACAGTACGAGTCAAACAAGTAATACAACACAAACGATGAAGTATGATTAAAATACGCTAATAACATGTTTACTCTACGATTAAAATCATGTACGCCAAGCTCAATTGCTTTCATTTTTGCACCAGGCCCGATGACATTGCCTACATGCTTTGAAAAAGGTTTGGCCTGAAACACCACGCCGTCAAACGTAATAATCTGGCACGAGTGTACAGAACTTTGTGGATCAAAAACAAATAGCTCACTTTTAGATAAATTAAATTGAATATCAAATTCAACCGAAAATTCTTTGGCCACACGAAGCATCTCACTTATGGCATTTCTAGAGGGTGCAAGACCAATGATGTCGTCAGCGAATGCAAAAGCTCCCATATAATTATTTCCTATGAAACACCCACAAGTTTTACTACGAAGTTTATGTAGCAATTCATCAATATATACCCCAAACTGAAACGGAAACAAAACTCCCCCTTGCTTGACGCCATTAGTCACGGTAAAACAATTGCTAATATGATCTTTCCATTTTATGCGACACAGCTGATTACAGTAAACATAGGCCAGTAGTCTACCTTCGACAGGACATATTCCTTTACGCATCAGCAAACAAAATAATTTTACATACTGTACACGATCAAACGCTTTAGTAGCATCCAAAAGCATAGCGTATACACAGCTCCCATTTTTGTTGTAATAATTTATTACCTCTTCAACAGCAAAGGTGCATTGGAGGGTGGAATGGTGCTTTTTGAAACCAAATTGCAGATCAGCCGTTTTAAATACATCATAATTGTTATTCAAAATGACTTTACCTAGAACCTTACTGAAAATACTGCTTAAGGCTATACCACGGTAGTTTTCAGTAGTGCGGAGAGATTTATTTTTATTCTTTGGAATAGGTACAACAGTACTCGGTAACATGGAATCAGGAGCAAACCCGTGCCTGAGCATACAAGTGAACATCAGAGCCATGTTAAGATACAAGAGATCAGTGCCATAAATTACATGATCGCTAGTGCAGTCAGTGCTACCATCGTTTTTACCAGAATTTAGTAATTCGACCGCGTCCTTAACCTGTTGCATAGTAATAAAATTAGATTTTGAACATGAATTTATTTTGCAGCCCAATAATATATTGTTTTCCATTTCCTGTATAATGGATTGCATATCTTCCACATTGTAAGAAACGCTATTATATAGCTCACCAAATTTATTTGCAAACACATCCGCAACATCAGATGGGTTAACAGCCCCGTCCACAATGTCCGGATATGATTTTGTAATACTATATCCATATTATATTATAGATTATATTATATTATAGTATATTTATATTATATTATAGATTTTAACTCTTATTGCATGCAGACTAGGGGTTATGCTGTTATATTTTATATTTTAGTGCACTCCTAACACTCCTAACAAATGCAATACGCAACAAAACCACTGTTCACATCCACTCTACACTCATTCAAAAGGGCGCCACATCCCACAGTACAGACCTCCCATCAACGTCTGTTCGGGACCCACCAATCCTCACCTCCCATCTGTCCTCCTTAAGGATCCAACAAACCTCACTTCCTGTCCTCACTAGACCCACTAATCTGCCAGCTCCTATTACGCCATGTGTGCTGCGCACCCTTTTTGAAAAATAAACAACAACAACAAAAAGCTAAAACGGATCCTGCAGTTAGACCTCTCTTAGGTCTCTGTCCAGGCCAACCCGAGAACCTGCAGGTTATTCCCTTACCTTAGGGTCCAGCACAGGCCTCACTCATAACAAACTAAAAAACCTCCAAGAACCTGCAGGTTCTTCCCTTTTTACCGTAAGGTCCCAGCACAGGCCTCACACATACCAAACAGTCATCCACCAAAACAATGACAGAACGCACTCTGAATTCCACACAATCACTCACAGTTAGTTGTTGCGCATGCAGTGTCAGTAAGTTGCATAACAATTCTGCAGATTCTGTCCCTCTCCTTTTAATTTCCCCCAATTTTGTGTCTAGATTCTTTGAGCCGAAAGGTCACTTGTCTCCAGTGCTCCAGATCAGGACTGGGACAACACAAAACAACACCCCTACTTATCTGAGCAAGATAATTAAATCAAATTAACTTAATTAAATTGCTCACCTTATACTTAGTTTGCTGGCAGCTTAAGGTGTGTGTGTGTGTGTGCTCCCCGCACCATCTCCCAGCACTGGAAGACCGCCCACCGAGTGTAACCAACCTTTGCCGACTCCTGGCTGCAGGCTCGCCAACTTTGTCGTGGATTTCATTCAGACATATTTTCATATTATGAGGTTCCCCCATCCTCAAACAATTGGAGAGAGACAGATTCTTCAGAAACTTAGGCTTAATTGTGGCATACTGATGAATATAAAGCCGAGTTCTTTTTGCTTAAGAAGAACTGCCATTCTGCTTTTCACACCCAGTTTTTATACCTTCATCACAGGAAATATCTTCCAAATATGGTTTTTCCGCCAAAATGGTTCAATAACGTAATGTCTGCTTCTTACTTGTTTTTCAATGGTACAATCATGTGGTGTCTGCATGTTACTTGTTTTTCTCTCTTTATCATTAGTTGGCATTCTTTGCAAAATAACAACTTCAAGGCTACTTGTTTCAGAGGACTTTTAGTTGGGCCACAGGTTTTCCGAGAGACAGGCAAAACAAAACACTGCTAACTTGCCTTAAAAACTGCAACCAAAAGATAACAACCCTCTTCCAGTGTAATACTGGAGAATGGATAACTATATGATTTCGATGAATGATGGTGACTAATGCTGATGACTGAACAGATATTGCCTGAATCAACTGAATAGATGTCAATCAAAGCTACAGAAGCCAACTGCTTATGTGTGTGTGCACTGCTTGTATGTGTGTTTTTATGTGTTTGTGTGTGTGTGAGCTGCTCATGCATGTGTGAACTGTTTGTATGCGTGTGTGTGTTTGTGTTTATGCATGTGTCTGTGTACGTGTGCGTGTGCGTGTGCACTGCTCAAGCGTGTGTGAACTGCTTGTATGTGTGCGTCTGTGTGTGTGTGCATGTGTCTGTGTGCGTGTGCCTGTGCATCTGTAAGTGTGTTACTGCTGTTTACGTAATATGATTATTGATTATGGTTATTAAATATGATAATTGATTTACTGATGAATATGATGAGAAATATTGAAATATAATCCTCAACATTATCAATGTGCTTTAGCGAATCACGATCAACTTTGCGTCACATCATCTAAAACCCGTTCAGGTCGCACCAGGTTTTTAAAGGGAGAAGCATGTAGACGCTGCACCAGGTCTCAGGGGGCTAAGCTAACACAATACACTTTCGGGTCGCAAATCAACTGAAGCGTCTCTACACAGGTTATACTTACCAGGCTGACAGTACTTGGTCCATTCTCCCTGGCCGAGACAGATTTTCTTCTGGCTCAATTACATTCTCCGTGTCAGACTCAGGGTCCAACACGTACGGACGCACCTCGTAACTGGCCATATTATCTGATATTATCGCTCTAAGGGCCTGTTTATACCGAATCGCAACACTGATACGATACCGATACAACCAGCGCGATCATGAAATTTCAGTCACTCGCACAAGTCGGGGCCGTTCCCTACTTTGATCGCTTATTTGCGTTCACACCAAACCTCAATTGTGACCAAATCACAATTTTCTTTACAACCTGAACCATGATGCTGTCGCAATACTGATAATTGTCATGTGTACTCGTAGAAAGCGTGTCGGCGAGCGATGCAGAGAGCGGTGGCCCTGTGTGTATATAGACAATGTGTGGTCGTAAATTGCCTCGCCGTTGGTTAGATTTCGATCCCCTTAATCGCGTATGCGGTCTCAGTGCAGTCGACAATTTGGTCGCATTTAAAACATGTACGTTTGTCAGTCGTTATGGGGTTGCAAAAGGCTCGCATGAAGCTCACCATAATGCTCGCAATAGTTTGCGAGAGAAAAACTCCTAAGAAAATTGCGATCATTGATGCAACCGCATGCCGAGCCACTAGCAAGTCTATTATGACCTGTGAGACTAAGTTGAGAGCAGGTTGAGACTTTTGAGAGCGATTACGACCGATCATGATACCCTCTTTCGTTTTTCACTGGTCGCACAACTTTTGCGAGTGTTTTGAACAGTTCCATACACTCGCAAACCTCTATGAGATAGATGGAGAGTCATGGAGAGCGAGAGAGATGGTTTTGGAAACCATAGAGACCGCATGGAGAGCAGCTTGTAACCCCAGTGCGAGTGAGGGCGAGCACAGCTGAATTTTCGGTTGCAACTCGGTCGAGATCCCAGTGTAAACATGGTGTAAGCGAACTATTAAACAAGAGCACGTGGATCCGGGTGGGGGTGGGCCTTGGAAACCTAGGTCTGCCCCTTCTGCCTCTGGTTCTGCCCCTGGAAGGCTCCACTAAACCGACCAATCATGGCAGAGTGTAGTCCAAAGCCGACCGTTTTCAGGAAGTGGCTGCAAGGCAGTTAAAATGGGTATTTTTCTGAGTGCAGCTCCAAGAAAGGTAGGGAGTTTTTCGAACTTAAAGTCGTGCTAAACTACTCAGTAGGTGTTCAGAACTGACAAAATGAGAACATAAGCATAGTGAAAATGGCATAGTATGTCTCCTTTAAAGTAGGCGAAAATGAATGGGAGTCTGCGAGCGAATTTTACCTCCAGGTATATACGCTGCTGGGACAGATGCTTCACTCGAGCGTACCCTGTCAGCAATGTAGTGTTCCATGGGGATCTATAAGCTGCTTAAACCGAACTTAAAATAAAAGAGGTGTAGAGTGGATCTGACCTCAGACCAACAGAGCAGAGTTAATAACTTCAAAAATATTCAGAGAAAGTATAGCCAGAATTTAAATGTGAAAATTCAGTTATTTTCTTGGTGGTGCTACGGTGGAGCTATAGAAATCTCCGCTGGTGCTATAGCCCCAGCAAACACCACCCTAGCACTCTGATGGGTTCTGATCCCTCTGTGGGCAGCTGAGTGGGGCCTCTGGGCTGATCCCAAAATCTCTCCTGCAGGAGCCTTGTCCAGGCTAATAGCTGCACTGATGTAGGTGGGCAGGGAAATCTCCAGGTCCCTGCAGGCCATCTCTGCCCAAAGTTCTGGACACAGCCACCTCCGGAAGATGGAAATCAGCGCAGGCTCATTCCAACCGCTGGCTGCAGCCAAGGTGCGGAATTGGAATGCGTTGTGCTCTGCGGCCCTGCTTCCCTGGCTCAGGTCCAGCAGTTGGTCCCCAGCATTCTTCCCGGGGTGGTCAAAGACCGAGCAAATCAGTATAAGTGTTAATGCTGGATTCCCCCCAGACAGCTGTCGCCCAGTCAAGCACTTGGCCAGTAAGGTGGGTCACCACTGCCTCAATCTTCTTTGTGTCATTCGGGGCTGGATGGTGCGTGAAATACAGAGCGCAGTGAAGAATGACGCCTTTGCACGCAGTGGGATTCCCGTCATAGGGCACAGGCGAATCACCCCGGGGAACGGCTGTGGGAGTCTGCAGTCTGGCAGGAGAGATGGAGGGTGGCGCTGGTGGCGGTGCACGGGAGATGGAGAGCTTGTGTATCCCGCGAACCACTTCATCCAGCATGGCCCCCTGATAGGCGATCTCCCTCTGCTCTTCTTCCATCAGCTGATAGAGGCCAGGAGGCTGGGCAGTGAACTCCCCTACCTCCTGTGGCAATGGAATCCTTGCTGAGGCCATGTTATGATGAAGTCTTCTATAATGCTTTGTACTTCATGCAGAGTGCCGATGCACGGAGGTCAGGAAGATAAAGACTGGACTCAGGTGCAAGGATGGATTTGGTGGCATTCAATAAATAAGAAACTGTATGCCAGAAGGCACTAATGTAGAAATATAAAACAAGGAACTGAGGTTCCTATGTAAATAAGAGCACTATGAGTAGTACAAAGTCTGGGCTATGCTACAATAACATTGTATCACAAATGGGAAACAAGATTGGAAACAAGGGGCCCTATCTTGCGCCAGAGTCCCTGAACCCGTTATTTGGGGATTTAGCATTGCGTAAGAGGCGTTCCCCCGCAAAAGTTGCTATCTTGCACACCTGCCTATATCCCTAAAACACCTGCGCTACCCGTTATATTATGCATAGGCGTGGTTTGGGCTTTACGCCAGTTAAACCAATCAGTGTGCTAAGTGCCATTGCCTTTAGGAGCAGGCTGCGTTATCCCAAATCCTCAAATCGAAACCCGTGATGGAGAGAGGAAGGTCGCCACGTTTCTCCGAAGACGAAGTTAAATTGCTCGTGCATGAGGTCAAATCCAGACAGGGGAGGATCTGTTTTTGTTAAGTTAATCATGAATTGTATTTTATTATTATTATTATTATTATTATTATTATTTGACATTGACATATTGTTTAATGTTTGGTATGTAATAAAAAAAAACATCAAGCCTACCCCTTTTGTGATTGAAACTTCAAAAAAGAAAAAAAATGCGTTTCACCATGATTGGGTCACGCCTCCAATTGAGCTGAGTGGGTGTTGGAATGACCCACTAGCATAGAAAAATAGTGCCACAGTTACCCTAACAGCAACAGGCAAGGCATACGGACAGCTGGCAGCGGTGTATACATCATCTGCAACCAGGTGACATAATTCCGTCACTGCCTGATGGGAGAGGTGCAGTTTTGTCACGCGTTCTCGTTCTGTGGGATGTAATACTCAGGGCCAGCGCTAGACCTGAAAATTTGGGAGAAAATATCCTTCCCTTTATTGACTACAATTAGTCCTGGCTGATTCTAGATGGTTTTCCCTTATTAACACATTTTCCAAATCAAGAATATTCAAGTGAAAATTGAAGACACGGCTTCTCTCCCCCATGCGATCTAACAGCGACAAAATAATGGGCTACATTCAGTACAGAATGGCACTAGCAACGGTAATTTTTTTTTCCAGCGAGAGTGGCATTCCAGAACTCTTTTGCGAATGAAGGTAATTTCGGCGACAAGTAAGCACACCTGTTTTTACAGCACGGTCACGCAACTTGCTGTAAAAAAATTGACAGCTGTCCGATTGGAAAATGGAAAAGGACGAAACCACGTACTTGTCACCAGAATTACCTTCATTCGCTGAAGAGTTCTGAAATGCCGCTCTCGCTGGAAAAAAAGTTACGTCGCTGAGTGCTAGTGCATAGACCTAATTATAATTAATTATTTTTCTGAACTGAATGTAGCCCATTTGTCGCTGTTAGATCGCATAGGGGGAGAGAAGCCGTGTCTTCAATTGCCAAATGTGTAGCGGGTGGTTTGAGGACCCGCTATACGCTTTCCCTAACCTGTGTGGTCAAGATAGCAATTTTAGGGAAAGCGCATATACATGCCCACGGGCACACCTCCAGTCGCAACTAAAGGATTCGGCATAATGTATAGCGGGTAGTGTGGCCGCAAGATACCGTTTAGGGATAATGGAAGCTGCTAAATGCGTAATTCATGGGTAGTGGGTAGTGGCAACGGGTAGGGCAGTGTGAAAGATAGAGCCCAAGATTCCTTAAATATCAACATGTAGCTAAATTAAAAACCGGAAGGTTTCAAAGTTTTAGTAAAATTTTGCTTATTCAGAGAATAAGTCTTTGCAAGACTACTGTGTCAAACAGGCATGAGGTGACACAAGCTTCACAAAGAGACAGAGGGAAGCTCAGTCTTACATACACACTGCTACCACTCAGAGGAAATGAGAAACAGGTGTTGATGATAATAGGATAATGACTGAAGTGCGATCCAGGGTTTAGTAGACCGGTGAGCTAGACGGCTGGAGGCATGGCCTTACAGGATGGTAGTGAACTGCATAAAAAGAATGACTATTCCCACGATTCACAAAATATAGGTAAATATAATGGCAAATTACAGCTTGTGGGCTGTATTCTAGCGCAGTGGTTCTCAATCTCGGTCCTGGGGCACCCGTGTGTGTGCTGGTTTGTGCTCCAACCACAATAGCAATCACTGGATTTTAACAAGCTATCTGTTTGTCTTAACCAGGTGCATTTATGTTTAGTGCAGTTATGTATCCTATGAAGCCACATTTGAACAAATATCCATATATACCATGAAGAGGAAAGAAATCCATATCCATCCATCCATCCATCTTCTTCCGCTTATCCGGGGCCGGGTCGCGGGGGCAGCAGTCTAAGCAAGGATGCCCAGACTTCCCTCTCCCTGGACACTTCCTCCAGTTCTTCCGGGGGTATCCCGAGGCGTTCCCAGGCCAGCCGAGCGACATAGTGCCTCCAGCGTGTCCTGGGTCTTCCCCGGGGCCTCCTCCCAGTGGGGCATGCCCGGAACATCTTCCCAGGAAGGCGTCCAGGGGGCATCCGATAAAGATGCCCGAGCCACCTCAGCTGGCTCCTCTCGACGTAGAGGAGCAGTGGCTCTACTCTGAGCTCCTCCCGTGTGACAGAGCTCTTCACCCTATCTCTAAGGGAGCGCTCCGCCACCCTGCGAAGGAAACCCATTTCAGCCGCTTGTACCCGAGGTCTCGTTCTTTCGGTCAAGATCCAAAGTTCATGACCATAGGTGAGGGTAGGAACGTCGGACCCGGCCGGGCACAGCCCGAATGAGCGACGTGGGCCCGCCTTCCCGTAGGCCCATCACCCGCGGGAGGGTTCAGAAGGGGCCGATGCAATGTGTTTTGGGTGGCAGTCGTGGGCCCCGACGTCCCAATCCCTGGACATTAAAATCCATATCCATTTTGTGATATATCACGAACAACTGCATGAAAAGGAGGAAAAAATTGAGCCCATCAAAGTGAACAATCAGTGGGTTCCTATTTCATAAAACTGTGGACACATGGTCATGAAAACTAACAACTAATTAGGCAAGCAAATGATAGAGTCAAACCTGCTTTGTGTCATGTTAATGTCATTAAGTTCAAGCAAATTATTTTGAAAGAATGCAAAACACCTGTCTTCAGCAACCTAATTTGGAGCTGACTGATTTCTTAGTGTCTAATTTGGTCTGTTTAAAAATGTTATTTCCTGAAATTTCTTGCAATATGGTAAAATAGACAATATGTTAAAGGGTCTTTTATTCTTTATGGCAATCATGGGTTTTTCCGTCAAAATGTGACTTTAAACAGTAAATAACTGCTTTAAACATGAAACACACCTAATTAGGACATATTAACATCTTATTAAAATTTTGCAATGCAATTGTGGTTGGATGGCCTAGGACCGAGATTGGGAACTACTGCTCTCGCTTCATATTCATTGGTTCGAAATTTAATTTAGTGGGTTGAAAAGGAAAAGGGCAACAACAATTTTAGTGTCCAAAAACTTCAGGACTGCACTGTATATGTTTTGAAAATGATTTAAAACATAAATGTCCCAAAGTAGGACAGCTCAGTGTTTCTGTGGGTAGCGTTGCTACCTCACCGCAAGAAGTTTGTGGGTTAGAATCTGGCCTAGAGCCTTTCGGTGCAGAGTTTGCATGTTCACATTGTGTTTCCATGGATTTCCTCAGGGCACTCTGGATTCTTCCCACTGTCCAAAGACAAGCAGGCCAGGCTAACTTGAAGACTTTTAATTGCCAAAGGTATAACTGTGAGTGAATAGTGTGTGAATGTCCTGTGCAACCTGAGATGGATTGGCGAGCTGTTCAGATTGCGTTCTTGCCCTTCAGCCATTGTCAGCTGGCAGTGGCGCAAAAAGTGGGTATGCACTATATGCGGCGCATAGGGGCGCTGCACCAGGGGGGCGCCAAAGCGATGGGAAAAAAATTATTTCAAGTATGCATTTTCTGTATTTAACAGCTTTTGTGCATTTGTAAATGATATGATCATCAGTAAGAGAGGCACGTTACTGATTAGCCCCCCCATTTCATTTGACGCCATTCTTGACAAATGAGCGAGTGCAAAGGCCCGACATGAAACAATTTAGTGGAAACACTGACTACGTTTACATGCACACCATTATTCCTGTATCAATTGGAATATGAGTATATTCCGATTGCGTACCTGTTATGTAAACACGTGCAATAACCCGATTAAGGTCATTTTCCGAATCAAAATATTCCGAATAAGACCCCTGTCATATGCCTGTTTTAATCGGAATATTGGGTCATGTATAGGGGAGCGCCGGTGCGAAAGTAACTCTGGACGAAAGTAACATGGCGATTTACTCACAGCCATCCGCACTTCGATGCGTCATATTAGGTCAGCACGTGCAGCTCCCGCCCCTCTCCAGAACCGCGAACATTCTTGAGGCGTCCAGTCTTCCTCACGGCACAAGACCGAGAAGACTGTTTTCCACAGCGGTGAGTAAATTCAGACGAATGCTAAACTTTTTTGATTTAAAGATTGTCTTTATCACTCCATGTGTCATATTTATGATGAAATGATGGGTGATTTAGTTCCGTAACATATGGTGAAGTTTGAAATGTCAGAATTTTTCCACTTTGGAAGTAATCCTCGTTCAAATTTCAGGAGTCACCGTCGGGACTGAAGTAGCAACAGTTACGTTCGTCCCTCTCCGCTATTCTTGGCTGCATTTTGAGTTTAAAAGCTCAATAAAAATGTGTGTTATGTTTTACCGACAGAAAATGCCAAGAGTTAGGGTCAGAACTACCCAGAGAGGAACAGTTGACCGGAGGTTTATGCAAGGGCCTTTTTGATGTCCCAAGAGGCGATAGTATAAGGAGGGCAGCAGCGGTGCATGGTGTTTGTCATGTCACCCTGTTCAGGTACTGCTAGAGGAGGGCAGAGGCAAGGGCAGCAGACCAGGGCCCGGGGTACAGGGCTCATAACAAAGTCTTCACAGAAGAACAGAAGAGGAGACTGCAGGCATATATAAAGAGAGCAGCCGATATATATTTTGGCCTGAGTCCTAAAGAGGTCTTGAGTAACACCGCTGGACAGAGCTACACCACTACCGCCATATAGCAAGCACCTCCGCTCCGGATCTGCCACGGCTCTGAGCCGGATCAGCTGGAGCAGGGCAGATCCGGGGCAGATCCGGAGCGGAGGTGCTTGCTATCTGGGTAACCTCTTTTTAATGCTTTTTTTTTTTTAGGTGCGAAAGTTTGCATATGAGCTGGCCGAAAATATTAAACTTCAAAACTCCATGTTCTTGGAGGAAAAACCAGATGGCAGGGAAGGATTGGCTCACCTCCTTCCTCGAAGCAACAAAACCCTGTCCATCCGTGACCTCAAGCCACCAGCATGTCCCGTTCCACCAGCTTCAACAAGACCAACGTGACCGCATTTTTTAACAACCTAAAGACTGTCCTCACCCGCTATAATTTTGAGGCAAATGGCATCTGGAACATGGATGAAACAGGTAAAAATTTATATTTAGATAAATTTAAAAGCAACAGTGATTTGCACCAGCAATAATTCATTTCACTCATTATTTCAGGTATCATAATGGTTCAAGTGCCAGACAAAGTCATTGCCACCAAGGGCCAGCGCCAGGTCGGTGCTGTGACCTCTGGGGAAAGAGGGACATTGGTGACCGTTGCCTTTGCTGCCAATGCACAAGGCAACATTGTTCCCCCTTACTTTATCTTCCCAAGGAAGAAGTTCCATGACCACTTCATCCGGGATGGTCCCCCTGGCTCCACTGGTTCTGCCAGTGGATCGGGGTGGATGGAGGAGACAGATTTTTTGGCCTTTTTACAGCATTTTGCAAGACACACCCGCGTGACCCTGGAGTCAAAGTTGCTGCTACTCTTAGACAATCATGTATCACACCTCTCTGTGGTAGCTATTGACTTTTGCAAGTCACAGGGCATTGTACTCCTGTCTTTTCCACCCCACTGCTCCCACCGTCTTCAGCCACTAGACCGAAGCGTTTTTGGCCCTCTGAAGCACTACATTAACAGTGCACCAGACAATTGGATGCGAATGAACCCTGGAAGAACTTTGACCATCTACAACATCCCAAGTCTTGTGGCTAAAGCTCTGCCTCAAGCTGCGACAGCAAGCAGCATTTCATCTGGGTTCGAGTGTACCGGTATCTGGCCCTTGAATCAAGATATTTTCAGTGAGGCAGACTTTGCTCCAGCTTTTGTGACCGACCGTCCTGCACCAGCACCAGCTCCATCCCCAGTGCCAGGGCCAGCTCCATCACCAGAGCCCCCTTCATCACCAGCGCCAGCTCCATCGCCAGCGCCTGCTCCCTTGAGACACCTGCACCAACCTAGCCAGAGCCCATTTGAGCTGCATCCCCATGAGTCAGCCAGTCCTGTAGATGGTGAGAGTTTGTGTCTGTGTGTGTCTTTAAATGTGCATGTTGAGCCTTGCCAAGCATTTTTTTTAATATCATCTATCCAGGTATGCTAGTGGTTCCAGGAACATCTAGTGGCACGCCAGTGCAGAGGTTCAGCCCAGAAAAGCTTCGCCCATATCCAAAGGCTGGCTCAAGGAAAGAAAATAAAAGGAGAGGCAGAAAGAGGTGAGCATAGTGTCATTTTTAACTCGTCTTGATTCTCTTGGTTGTATAAAAAGAAGCTGATTCTGACTATAATCTCATTGAATGTTGCAGGTCAACAGCAATACTGACCGACACCCCGGTGAAAGCTGCTTTGGAGGAGGAGAGTCAGCAGAGGGGCCAGAGAAAACAGTCCTCTTCAAAACTCCCAAAGAAAATGAGGCTTAGTGGACACACTGCAACCACAGTTTCTCGGGGCAACGATGAGGAATGTCTTGTTTGTGGGGAGACATTTGCCTCATCTGTGCCTGGAGAAGTGTGGGTGCGGTGCATCTTTTGTCTGGTGTGGTCGCATGAGGCATGCACTGAGGGTGCCACTCATTATATCTGTCACAACTGTGATGAGTAATTTCATTTTTATAAATAGACCTTGCACATTAAACACGTTCACGTTCACTTTTGGAACATTTGAAGCCAATTAAAATGTTTAAAACAAATGTCTGGCTGTTTTTGCTTCTGTTTTAACAACAGAAATTTAAAAAGATTCCAGTAAATTTGATCACGTTACTTTTGCCCTGCCCGTGCATTACTTTCATCCCGGCTGGATGGGTCGAAAGAAGCAATCCGCAACTTCCGTTCGACGTCAAACTATTCCGAAGTCAATATATATGGTGATGATTTAGCACCTGATATTGACAGAGCACACTTGAAAGTAGTTAATCGCTCTGAAATTTTTTTCGGTCTGTAACGTTATCTTTTAAAATGACGTCCATGTGAAAAATGTAACTTTCGTACCAGCTCTCCCCTACACCGTAATCGGAAAATGCCCCTGAAAAGAATATTCAATTAAATCTGCGCCTGTTCAATTCGCAAGGAATTAGCATTTTTGGAGCGAAGAGGAGACAACTGCGCGCATTCTGATAATGAAAGACATGAATATAATGGAATATATCGATGGGTGAATTGAAGCACCGTAACAACGATGTAAGTGGAGAGAGGCTGGTTTTGTGAGAACTGCCAACCAAGTTAAGCATCTCTGGAAAACTCTGAAGGCGGCATATTCCAAAGCGAAAAATAAATAAATAAATAAATAAAGGCAGTGGCTATTTTTACACCAGTCATAACCTTACTTCAATTTGCTATTCTTACGAGCTTCCGTATGTGCATGTGCAATGAAGGAAATCTGGACTTGGATCCATAGGGCTCCATCTTTCACACTGCCCTACCCGTTGCCACTACCCGCTACCCGTGAATTACGCATTTAGCAGCTTCCACTATCCCTAAACGGTATCTTGCGGCCACACTACCTGCTATACATTATGCCGAATCCTTTGTTTGCGACTGGAGGTGTGCCCGTGGGCGTGTTTATGCGCTTTCCCTAAAATTGCTATCTTGACCACACAGGTTAGGGAAAGCGTATAGCGGGTCCTCAAACCACCCGCTACCCATTTGACGTTTGAAGACACGCCTTCTCTCCCCCTATGCGATCTAACAGCGACAAATGGGCTACATTCAGTTCAGAAAAATAATTAATTATAATTAGGTCTATGCACTGGCACTCAGCGACGTAACTTTTTTTCCAGCGAGAGCGGCATTTCAGAACTCTTCAGCGAATGAAGGTAATTCTGGTGACAAGTACGTGGTTTCGTCCGTTTCCATTTTCCAATCGGACAGCTGTCAATCTTTTTTACAACAAGTTGCGTGACCGTGCTGCAAAAACAGGTGTGCTTACTTGTCGCCGAAATTACCTTCATTCGCAAAAGAGTTCTGAAATTCCGCTCTCGCTGGAAAAAAAAAAATTACCGTTACTGAGTGCCAGTGCATAGACCTATTTAGAATTAAATTATTTTTCTGTACTGAATGTAGCCCATTATTTTGTCGCTGTTAGATTGCATGGGGGAGAGAAGCCGTGTCTTCAATTGCCACTTGAATATTCTTGAATTGGAAAACGTGTAAATAAGCAGGGGTGCACATAACTTTTTTGGTGTGGTTCTCAAGGGAGCACCTGGAGATGCTCCCTGGTGCTCACTCTTCTACGCAGCGCCCATCCTACAAGGTGTCATCATCGCAGCCGTCCTTTCCTGCAGAGCACTCAATACGCATGCGTTTTCGATGCAAATCAGCCCACAAACGAGGAAGTTGAGCAAAACAAAAAAATTAAAATATTTCTTAATGTATATTTACTTTTACTTAGAAAACAGTAAATCTTTCTTATGTTCAATTTCATCAAGCAAGAGGAGGATTTCTTCCTTTGTGAATGCTAACTTTAAGTGGCCTTTTCCCCTACATGACCGATTGTAAGACACCGTGTTGCCACATGCCAATTTATTGGAGCAATCAGGCTCTGGATTGTTTAACTGAACAATGAACTGAGCAGACAAAGGTTAAATGAGTTTTACGTCATTATTAAACCTTTTCTTAATTATTTCTATTCTTGTGATCTTTCGTTGTAATATTTCTGTAAGCTAATTTAATTAAAAAGACACTGAATCAATTTAGTCATATACTAATGATGATGACAATGTGTTTTAAAATATTGTATTTCATTGTTGATTGGTTAAAACGAGGGACGTTCAATCTCATAGCATCGATTTATTAACAACTAATGCTTTAGCGAGGACTCAAGAAACTCTCCGCAAAATTCCTCTTTAGGCCCGTCTAACGACTGTGTTTGGGAAACCCACGTAAGGAGAATGTGACGAACATGAGAGAATGTTCGTTGCTTAAGAATCTCTGTGCCACGCTCGTTAATCCTGAGATCCAACATTATCGGGAAACCCACTGCAGAGCTTTAAACAAGCATGGTTTCCAGTCAAAACAGCCTCTGATGGCTCTCAAGTCAAGAACACACAACTTTAAAACAAACAGCATTTGGTCTACGGACGCAATCCAAGGGAACAGTGGATTGTTAATGGATAAGAATAGTTTTTTTCAGTATGGGAAATGTAATACGTAAAATGTAGATATTTCTTATAGAAATTTTCCAATAAGGCACCGGAGTTTAAGGTAGGATTACGAAGCTTCTGAAAGGGATTTGCATGCATCGGTGCTCTCGTTGAAATGGGGCAACGCATAAAATCTAAGCAAAAAATTAAGTACTTCGCTTGTACCATTGCGGAGATTTTCAGAATTTAATATGTGGTGTGCTTTGATGTCTTCTATGACATTGTCGATCGTAGAAGGTATTTTCAAAGCATTATCTAGCTAGCTCCTGCGATTTTTGTCGCATTAAATTGCCCATGAACATAATGGAGGTTTCTGGATTTGGGCCAAGTTATGGTCCAGTTGCCTCCGAACCGGTCGGTCAAAAAGTTTCTGATCGATAAAATTTCACAGAATCTAAATAGAAATATTAAAGATCACGTCTATTTAGTTTTTAACAGTGTCTGACCCGTATTTTGTGTAAATTATAAGCCTACACCTTAAAACGACCGTATGCTTACAACCGTTCATGAAACGGATAATGTGCGCAGATCTTAAAACTTAAAAGATGAGGATATAAAGGCAGTTCCCGGCTACTCCATATTCAAATAGTACTTAGAAATACCGCAACAAAAGCCGACAAGAAGCGAGTTTTCTGGGACAAGTCAAAGTTCAGGCAGCTCTGCACGGAAACCGCATTCGGGCAGAAAATAACCGATGCGGACCATGCCGATTTTCCCCTGCTTTGATGGATTTGACGTTTTGCTAATTTGGGTGAAAGCTGAGTAAACTTTAAAAGCTAATAATTAATGAACACACTTGTCATAATGTCTTCTGTCTTACCAGAGATGTATGGAGAAAAATCCTATTTCAGTAGCCGAAGTAAACCAGTCAAAAATGCCAAATATGCTGGTACGCAATTGAGCTTCCCTTCAAGTTTTCTGCCGCGCAATTTCTATTTTTTCTGCGCATGCGCACCAGCGCACCAATTATGTGCACCCCTGTTAATTGTAGTCAATAAAGGGAAGGATATTTTCTCCCAAATTTTCAGGTCTAGCGCCGGCCCTGAGTATAATTTCCCACAGAACGAGAACGCGTGACAAAACTGCGCCTCTCCCATCAGGCAGTGACGGAATTATGTCACCTGGTTGCAGATGATGTATACACCGCTGCCAGCTGTCCGTATGCCTTGCCTGTTGCTGTTAGGGTTACTGTGGCACTACTTTTCTATGCTAGTGGGTCATTCCAACACCCACTCAGCTCAACTGGAGGCATGACCCAATCATGGTGAAACGCATTTTTTCTTTTTTTTTTTTTTTTTTTTTTTTTTTAAGTTTCAATCACAAAAAGGGGTAGGCTTGATGTTTTTTTTTTTTTATTACATACCAAACATTAAACAATATGTCAATGTCAAATAATAATAATAATAATAATAATAATAATAATAATAATACAATTCATGATTAACTTAACAAAAACAGATCCTCCCCTGTCTGGATTTGACCTCATGCATGAGCAATTTAACTTCGTCTTCGGAGAAACGTGGCGCCCTTCCTCTCTCCATCACGGGTTTCAGTTTGAGGATTTGGGATAGCGCAGCCTGCTCCTAAAGGCAATGGCACCTAGCACACTGATTGGTTTAACTGGCGTAACGCCCAAACCACGCCTATGCATAATATAACGGGTAGTGCAGGTGTTTTAGGGATATAGGCAGGTGTGCAAGATAGCAACTTTTGCGGGGGAACGCCTCTTACGCAAGGCTAAATCCCCAAATAACGGGTTTAGGGACTCTGGCGCAAGATAGGGCCCATAGGCTGATTTATACAGTCTATGCTTATGCCACAGCATTAGCTATAATGTGACGTTAGCTAGCAGGACAGCTGTAACATTACTTATGTTTTCTAGCTAGTTGCTTAACTTAGTTAACGGGTTAGGTAGTTATGAGAGTGTAATTTTAGGTTCAACGTTTGATCGCTAATATTTGGGGAACTGTCAGGTCGTCACTCTCTACAATCAATAGTCAGTAGTGATTTGTGTCGTGTAGAAGAGCTGATACACAGATTGTCCTTGCAAGAAATTTGAGTACAAGTTGGCTAATGAGTTTGATGGCAAGCTGACTAAGTTAGCTGGCTAATTACTAACCCTACCTAGCTTGAGCAGAGGACATACTGACTGTAACTTACTTAAAGTAAATAAGCCGGCTAGCCGGTCTAGTAATGTTAACCACAAAGCACGCAGCGAAAGCAGGATATTTTCAGCCCAGGTGAGTAGCAATTTTTTTTCCTAAGCCGAATTTCCTATTGTGCACGCGGATATGGAAGTTCGTAAGAATAGCAAATTACAGTAAGTTTACGACTGGCACAAAAATAGCCACTGCCAAAAAAAAAAATAATACCAGCGGCCCTAATCCGGCCAGTTTCATTTATTTCACAGTCATGGATGAAATTCTGGGACAGAGACCGCTGGCGATGGCAGCGACCAAGAGAGTGGAGTCGATGTCGGCTTTGAAGCTCTAACTGAAGACAACCAAAGCCATCATGAAGACTATTTTCGAGCGTTATATTTGCTGAAACCTGATTTTGAGATTGGACCAAAGTGGTGGATATGCTAATTAACATGTAAACGGGAATATTCCCATCGCTCAGCGCATAAAAACAGGTTATTCGGAATATTACCTAAACGCGAATATGGACTTTTATCGGAATATGTTGTGCAGTCAACTTAGTCACTGCTACATTAAGTACTAGCAGTTGTTCAGGTGTCATAATTTCATATTTCCACTACAGAGAATATATTGACCACTGGGTGCCACTGCTGGTACATGTTACTTGATTTATTTTTTGTTTTTGATTGAGTTGATCACCTACTGTGCTGTTTTGTTGTTTTTTTTGTTTTTTTTTTTTCAGTATGAGGCCTTGTCATCACCAGTCCCAGTTTTCTTCTGGGAGCTAGATCAAAGTGTGACAGGATGGATTTGAAGCTGCAAATAATACATTTTGTAATTAATGACTTGTTTCAAAATGAAAACAGTTGAGTGTAGATACTACAAACCTCAAGAATTATTCCCGAAAACATAGACATTTTTAGTATGCAAGTGATTTTGTTGATTAAAAAATGCTGAACTGTAAAACTGTTGCAGAATTTACTGGAGTTTTTGGAAATTTAGTTTAATTTGGCATTTGTGTGAAACCCCAATTCCGAAATAGTTGGAACGAAGTGTAAATTGTGAAGAAAATGAAAATGCAATGACTTTCAGATCACATGAGCCAATCTGTTAATTACAATAGAACATAGATAACATTTCAAATGTTGAAACTGAGACATTTAACAACTGTATGATCCACAAAATGAGCTCATTTCAAATATTCTGGCTGCTACAGGTCTCAAAAAAGTTGGGACAGGGGCCTGTTTACCATGGTGTAGCATCCCCTCATTTTGTGGATAAAATTGTAAAACTGCTCAGTTTCAACATTTGCTATATTATCTTTGTTCTTTTGTGAATAAAATACTGGCTGGTGTGATTGCGTTTTGATTTTATTCACAATTTACACTTTGTCCCAACTATTTTGGAAAATGTAGCTACAGTGTGTTATATACACTGTATATATAGTGTTATATACTTTAAAACATTGAAGTCTTTATAGCCCATACTTGATGAAGACTACAGCATTGAAAGTCCTTGAATAAATAAGATTAATACACTTAATTGTTCATTTTTTTTTTTTTTTTGGGGGGCGCACAGTGATATGTCTGCATACCCCTCAGAAAGTAGGTAGTTGCTCCCCTGTCAGCTGGGATAGGCTCCAGCTTGCCTGCAACCCTAGTCAGAAACAAGCGGTTTAGATGATTGGTGATGGACGCATGGATGGATTTCTCTAAGTTTCAAAAATGTATATTGCAATATTTATTGAATAAACATTTTTTTAAATCTCTGAAAGAAAAAATTAACAATCTCGAAGTTCACAGTTCTGTTTGAGCCTTTTGAAAACATGTTTGGAGCATGAGTAAACTAATTTCCTGATAAATCCCTCGCCGTTTTCAACCAAAATGGACACATTTTAATGATGCCCCCAAGGAAATCATCAGTAAACAGTACGTAAAACTATCAGCTGGAGTAAATAAAAGCTTTAAAAGAGACTGTTCAACAGGTGCAGCAAGTAGCCTAACATTTGGGTTTGTCTGCGCTGCTGAACGGTAAACCTACATAACTGCACTTTAATAGCGCAGGCACTTAGATGGCACTGCACACCTTGTTTTTCTATAAAGATTTATTTGATGGCAGTTGAAAAACTTTATAAAGCATTGTGTGTTGAGTTGGCATACTGGATGATTACAGCAGATTGTGCTGTTTCTCGCAGGAGTGTGCTACCATTGCAGCGGTCTCTCAGACTGACCACAGCAATAACATGACTGAGATGAGGCTTTCCAGGTCTTCCAACTTCAACAGCTCCATCGTTAGACCAGATGGATTTTACATTATCGGATTTTCATCGTTAAAATTTGTAGAAGTCTATTTCATTTTCTTAGCCATGATTTATATTATAACAATTCTGGCAAATTCATGTAACCTCTCCACAATATGGGCAGATCATCGCCTGCACGCCCCAAAGTATTTTGCAGTGGCAAATTTAGGGATTGTTGACATAATTCTCAGTACAACCATTATTCCTGCTGTGATAAAAATCTTTCTAATGAAAGATAACTTTCTTTCCTACAACTCATGTTTAGCACAAGTGTTCTCCTATAACTGTATTATTACGTTAGAGTCAATTTCCCTCTGTGTACTTGCCTATGACAGGTTAATTGCCATATGTTTTCCTCTGAGACAAAATGTCATTAACACACCAATAAGCATGATCAGTATTTTAATTATTATTTGGGTGCTTTCTGTAAGCGCAGTTGGGTTTCAGATTGGGATCCTGACAAAATTATCTTTCTGCCATTCACCCAATGTCAACAACTATTTTTGTGCTTATGTGGACATTTTCAAACTATCCTGCGATGATTACAGTTTGCACAGGGACACCACTATTATTCTTGTGTTCTTTATTATGTTTGGGACCCTTATTTTCATTATCTTGTCATATTTCTGCATTTTAATAGCTGTGTTTAGGATGAAAAGTGTGGAGAGCAGGTACAAAGCACTTGCAACTTGCACTGAGCATCTAATTCTAGTGGGAATTTTCTATGTGCCTATGCTTGTGTGGAATATAGTTGCATTTTTCCTGGTCGAACTCAATCCGGATGTCAGAATGGTGTGCATGTCTTTTTCCTCGTGCTTACCTCCCTGTCTGAACCCCATTGTGTACTCCCTTGGCACCAAAGAAATCAAGAACAGGATTCTGGCTATGCTCCTCAAAGCCAAGTTAGCAGTCTGGACAGGGTAAACAAAGAGACAGAGAGCCAATGGCTTGCAAAGAAGAACAGTTTTCTAACAGGTGACATCCACTTAAATTTGATCTTGTAGCAGTCAATTCAATATGTCCCTTTCAAATCCAAGGTAAATAATTCATTCAATTTCATTGAATATGATGCTGATTTTACTGTTACGATCTTATGTTAGTACAGACTTCAGATCCTACATCCAAATTGTCCGACACATTACCAGTCAAATTGAAGCATTTTTCATGCATTTTCTAGGTGCATTTTCAAGCTTCTCCAGTACTTTACAGCTGTGAATTAATTATTTCTCTAATGACCCAGTCAGATAGCAATTTCTATAGACATAATGTAATTAAGATTCCCATTTAAAGTACTTTCAAGCATTCTATTCAAAATCCAAGCACTTTTTAAACCTTTAAAATACCACATCAAAATTCAAGAGGTTCTGGCGAGCGTAGTTGGGCTAAACGGCCTGTTCTCGCCATTCATGTCATGTTATGTTAGGTTTCAAAAATTTGCTGCACCTGTTGGAACTCTGTATTCATTCAATCATGTGTGCTGCCTGGGGCCTACGTTTAAACTACTCAGTGGTCATTAGAACTTGCAATGAGTTATCACATCATCTCACAGTATATTAACTGTTTGGGACACTTGATTTAATAGTTGTGGTCCACAGCTGCAATTTGTTTAACTTTTTTTCAATTTAAAATTTGCTTGCAACTTTCATCTCAACTTGCTACTTTTCGAGGCAATTTTTTTACTTAACCATGCTGATGCTGTTAAAACGTTTCCTTATTTTGCTTTCTGTATTATTAACTGTGTATTCCCTTTTAACTAAAGAAATTGAGGATTGGACGCAATCTTGGTTCAAAAAGTCTACGTAGCAGTGTCAGATATGAAGGCATATAAATTGAGGTTGGACAGAAGTAACATTTTCAAAAACATTTTATTTTTGCTTTGGTTTTCATGCTGTGTTGTGAACTGTGATGAGTATTGTTTTTGTACATATCTCTTCTATCACTGGCTTATGGTCTGTTATACAAATAGGATTATACTGTTATAAACCATCATGAGATCTTACCATTGTTGTATTTATTTATTTGCTGATGTACTTGCAATGCTCAGTAAATGTCATGTCTTCAACATATAGCTGTGCCTTGGTCGAGTAAGTTTGGGAAAGTAATGCCAAAAAGTTAGCACTGATGAGATAAAGACCACTGGCCTGTTTCACAATAAAGTGGGACATACAATGCTGTGAAAAAATATTTGCCCCCTTATTGATTTCTTATTTTTTTGCATATTTGTCACACTTACGTATTTCAGATCATCAAACAAATTTTAATATTGGACAGATAACTCGAGTAAATACAAAATGCAGTTTTTAAATGATGATTTAAGTAATTCACCCCCTGTTAAATCATGAATTAACAGTGATTAACCACATTTTTTGAGTTCAATCTAATCTAAAGAAATTCAAGAACAGAAGAGGAACAAAGCCATTGACATCTATCAGTCTGGAAAGGGTTACAAAGCCATTTCTAAGGCTTTGGGACTCCAGCGAACCATGGTGAGAGCCATTATCCACAAATGGAGAAAACTTGGAACAGTGGTGAACCATCCCAGGAGTGGCCGGCCTACCAAAATTACTCCAAGAGCGCATCAGCGACTCATCCAGGAGGTCACAAAAGAACCCAGAACAACATCTTAAGAACTGCAGGCCTCACTTGCCTCAGTTAAAGTTAGTGTTCATGATTCAACAATAAGAAAGAGACTGGGCAAAATGGCATCAATGGGAGTGTTGTGGAATCATTTTAATATTTGATTCATTTGCTTTATTATTAATTGTTTATCCTTGCTTGCACTGGCTCAATTTTTCTTAGGCTATAGTAGTGTACTCTTGCCTGTTTCTGATTAGCCTAGGCCCTAGGAGCTTTTTGAAAAGGAACAGACTCCGGAACTATTGGAAAAGCAGCGAGATCTCACTGAAAAGGAAACAAAGGCAAAAGTCTATTCTAGAGAAGGATCCAAACAGAACAGTGACATTGCCAGTTTGCTGAGTGTTGATGTTTTAAATGTCGTGAATCCCGCACCAAACAGTGTTCCATTGCCTGTCAGGAATGTACTCCAGCCTGTTGTAAATGTCTCTGCTCCACGGTCTGTAAGTGGTGAACCACAGCCAACTGATGTCCCACCTACAACATCTAACAATCCAAACAGTCAGGCGATGTCAAGTGAAACATCACTAGTGAAAGAACTTAAAGACTCTTTGTTGTTAACCAGATACCCGGTGCCAGAGCCGTCCATCTTTAAAGGGGACCCACTTAAGTTTATTGAATATTTCTGGACGGACTCACAAGTTGTTTTAGGCTACATAAACAATGAGGCTCGAAGATTTCATGTCTTTGTAGCAAACAGAGTCCAGAAGATTCGAGAGATGACTGACCCAAAACAATGGTACTACATTGACAGAAATGAGAACCCAGCAGACCATGCTTCACGGGGCCTGAGAATAGCTGAATTCACCCGGTCCAATTGGCTAACTGGACCAAAATTCCTCTGGGAAATGGAAATCAATGCGAGCCCTGGAACCCCAACACTGCTTGTGGGTGACCCCGAAGTTAGGGCAGTCCAATCGCTAGCAATGGAGCTGAAAGAGCAGGACGATATCCTTGATAGGTTGTCCAGGTTCTCTAAGTGGCAAAACGTTGTAAATGCCATTTCCAGAATACAAAGGCTCGCACGTAGAGTCAAATCCATGAGCCAATCAGTGTTGAAGAAAAGAGAATTGCCACCATTACTCTTGTCAAATTGGCACCGGCAAAAGCATTTAAAACAGAAATTCAGAAACTTAAACAAGATTGTGGGAAATTGTCACATGAACACAAGCTCTACCAGTTGGATCCCATGCTGCAAGATGAGGTTCTCCGAGTAGGTGGACGTCTCAAGAAAGCAGTCTCATCATATGATGTGAAACATCCCATTATCCTGCCAAGTGAAGGTGTTGTCACACGCCTGGTTCTTCGCTACTGCCATGAAAAGACAGAATATCAAGGCAGAGGGCGAACTCTCAATGAAATTAGAGCAAATGGCTTCTGGATTCTTGGGGGCAGCAAAGCTGTTGTAAAGTACATCAGTCAATGTGTTATCTGCAGAAGGACACGTCGACCAACAGTAGAACAGAGAATGGCTGATCTGCCAGCAGACAGAGTCGAGCCATCTCCACCTTTTAGTTACTGCGGAATGGACTGCTTTGGGCCGTTTGTCACCAACCAAGGTCGAAAGGAATCTAAAAGATATGGGTTACTTTTCACGTGTCTGAGTTATAGAGCAATTCACATTGAAATGCTGGTTGACATGACAACTGGTTCCTTCATAAATGCGTTAAGATGCTTCATTGCCATTCGCGGAACAGTACGACAAATTTGGTCTGACTAAGGAACGAATTTCGTAGGAGCAAAAAATGAATTTGACAAAGCATTTGCAGAAGTTGATCATGAGAGACTTGCTAAGTACCTTTCAGAGAAACAGTGCGACTTCCTGTTCAATGTCCCTGATGCAAGTCATACTGAAGGCTCCTGGGAACGTCAAATCAGGACTGTTTGAAGTATTCTGAACACAGTCTTTCTACAAAGTGCAGGAAGAATTGATGACTCATCATTGCGTACCTTGTTATATGAAGCTATGTCAATTGTCAACAGCATACCTCTTACAACGGATAGCCTCAATGACCCCAAAAGTTTGGAGCCACTTACACCAAACCATATTTTGACAATGAAGTCTTCGGTTCCTCTGCCACCTCCGGGCAACTTTGTGAAGGAAGATCTTTACGCAAGAAAGAGATGGAGGAGAGTTCAGTTTCTTGCAGAGCAATTTTGGAGCAGATGGAGGAAGGAATATTTGGCAGGAATAATGCTCAGACAGAAATGGCACATGCCTAGACGGAATGTCCAAATAGACATTGTGCTTCTGAAAGAAGAAAATGTGCATCGCAATGACTGGAAACTTGCCAGAGTAATTGACACGCACAAAGATGACAATGGACTTGTTCGTCAAGCTGTCATTCAAATAGGTCAGAAACAAATAAGTAAGAAGGGCGAAAGACTCACAAAACCAACAATTCTACAGCGTCCTGTCCAGAAATTAGTTGTACTCATTGAAAATAACCTGTCAACATGCTAAAAAGGGTTCTGAAAGTAAGCACTGAAACTTAAACAAAATAGGCCCTACAGTGACCATTGTGTAGGCAAAAGGTCCCTTTCTTTTGAATTCAAGGTATAATTCAGTTGAGTTGTGGTGATAATGCAAAGAAAATTTGTGTTTGGAAAATTACCAGATTAGCGAGCCTAATTAATCTTGAGGTAATTTTGGTGGGAGTGTAGCTGTCTGTGAAGACAAATTCCCCTTTTTTGTATTAAATTTGTCATTTTTAGTACTTACCTCATAAGCATATCTTTTATTTGGGTAATACTGCATTGGATATGTATGTGAAGTGATTGTTCACCTGTTGCTTTAAATGTTTTAATTCGCGAAGACCGCACAATTTGATCGCATGATCGAGGAAGTAAAAAGAGATGTGTACACGTCATCAGATGACCAGAACAGAAAAGAATGAGAGACGAGTCTGCAAAGTTTTCTGCAAAGTTTGGTACATGTGGGAAAGAAGGCGCACAACAGTACATCTAATTAATATCTCATGTTGTACCTTATTTATGTTTTGTGCTGTTAGTTAAACAATTTTAACTGAACCGAGTGCATTGTATCGATCTATCTGTTCTGTTTGCATTGTAGTTATCACGGTGTTAAAGAAGCAACAGAACAGCTCAGAAAGGAAACAGCAACGATTAAAACCTCTTCTTAAACATCAGTTGATGCCTCCTGCGTGTTGAAATAATCCCACGTGTTACTACACCAACAGTCAAACATGATGGTGGTAGTGTGATGGTCTGGGGCTGCTTTGCTGCTTCAGGACCTGGACGACTTGCCGTAATTGATGGAACCATGAATTCTGCTCTCTACCAGAAAATCCTGAAGGAGAATGTCGGACCATCAGTTTGTGCCCTCAAGCTCAAGTGGACTTGGGTTATGCAGCAGGACAATTATCCGAAATGCACTAGCAAGTCCACCTCTGAATGGCTTAAAAAAACAAAACAAATGTTTTGGAGTGGCCTAGTCAAAGTTCGGACTTAAATCGAATCGAGATGCAGTAGCATGACCTTAAACAGGCTGTTCCTGCTCAAAAACCCATCAATGTGGCTGAATTAAAACAATTCTGCAAAGAAGAGTGGGCCAAAATTTCTCCACAGCCATGTAACATAACATAACATACATGAATGGCGAGAACAGGCCGTTCAGCCCAACTAGACTCGCCAGTTTCTTTATACTATTGTGGGTATCACTTCAGATACTCAATGACTCAATGGTATCTAGCTTTAAGTCAAGCCTGCTCTTGAAAACTCCCAAGGTCTCTGCCTCAACAATATGGTCAGGCAAGCTGTTCCACATCGAAATTACTCTTTGGGTGAAAAAATATTTCCTTATATCAGTGCTAAATTTACCCTCGGTCAACTTCCATTTGTGACCCAGAGGTCTACTAACAAAACTTGGCCAAAGGAATCCTACATAATTCACTTTGTTAATCCCTTTAACATATTTAAAGACCTCAATCAGATCACCCCTCAGTTTCCTTTTTCTTAGACTAGAGATTAAGGAACTTCAGCCTCTTCTCACAGCTTTCATCTTTTATACCTGGAATTAGCTTAGTGGCTCTTCTCTGAACTTTTTCTACAGCCTCTATATCTTTCTTTAAGTATGGTCCCCAGAACTGTACACAATACTCCAGATGTGGTCTGACGAATGTGTTGTACAAGAGAAGTATGACCTCCTTGGATTTGTACTCACTACTTTTGGCAATGCATCCCAGCATCCGATTGGCTTTTTTAACTGCTACGGCACAATGGCTAGAACCTGTGAGGGTTTGGTCAACAATCACTCCCAGATTTTTTTCATGTGGAGCACATTCCAGTTTTAAACCTCCCATGAAGTAATCCCGTCTAATGTTTTTATTACCTACATGTAGAACTTTACATTTCACTACATTAAATTTCATTTGCCACATTTCTGCCCAATTCTAGATTCTATCCAAATCATCCTGAATCACTTTAGTGGACTCTAAACTACAACCCCAATTCTGAAATAGTTGGGGCAAAGTGTAACTTGTGAATAAAATCAAAACGCAATGACTTTAAAATCACACCAGCCAGTATTTTATTCACAATAGAACAGAGATAACATAGCAAATGTTGAATGAGAAATTTTGCAATTTTATCCACAAAATGAGCTCATTTCAAATTTGATGGCTGCTACAGGTCTCAAAAAAGTTGGGACAGGCGGCTGTTTACCATGGTGTAGCATCCCCTCTTCTTTTTAACACGGAGTGGAGGCATCTGGGCATTGAGGAGACAAGTTTCTTGAGTTTAGCCATTGGAATTTGATCTCACTCTTGTTTAATACCAGCTTCCAGTTGCTGGAGAGTTTTGGGTCTCCTTTAACAGACTTTTTTTTTAATTGTGCGCCAAATGTTCTCAATCGGTGAAAGATCAGGACTGCAGGTGGGCCGGTTCAGCACACGGACTCTTCTGCTATGAAGCCATGCTGTTGTAATAGCTGCAGTATGTGGTTTTGCATTGTCCTGCTGAAATACACAAGGCCTTCCCTGAAATAGATGTCATCTGGAGGGGAGCACATGTTGCTCTAAAACCTTTATATACTTTTCAGCATTCATGGTGCTTTATAAAACATGCAAGTGCCCCACACCATATGCACTCATGCACATTAATGCATATGCAATAATGCCCCATACCATCAGAAATGCTGGCTTTTGAACTGAACGCTGATAACAAGAGGGGTGGTCTGTCATGGTTTTGCCTCCGCCGGCTGAAGACGACAAGCCGGCGGGCACTGGGACCGTGTACCCAAAAAGTGGTTAAGGGACCCACACGCACAGGCTGAGTAAAAAATAGAAATGTTTTAATAAAACTGGTAAAAATACAATATAAAACTCAGGGGAGCAGCGGCAAAAACAACAAAGGGGCTCATGCATCAGAATGCAGCTGCACTGCCAAGCTGGCAGTGCAGCTCTTAAATACCATAAACTTCACCTCCACTTCAACAAGCAACAGGTGTGGTTTGTTGAAGTGGAGGCAAAGAGAGCAGGAGGGGGGAGGGACTGCAGGGCAGAACCATCACATGGTCTTTCTCCTCTTTAGCCCGGAGGACACGATACCCATGATTTCCAACAAGAATGTCAAATTTGGACTTGTCTGACCACAGGACACTTCCAATCGTTTGGTATTTCTCCAGTTTCTAAAGACCGTCTGAAGATAGCTGAGAGCAGTTCAAAGATGATCTCACTAACTTCCCTGAGCACTCTAGGATATAAGCCATCAGGACCTTATCTTCCTTTAGTTTATGCAACTTGTCTAATACTTCATTATCCCTAACCTCGATTTCCGCTAAATAATCTTGAGCATTGGACATGCCCTCTGGCCAAATAACAGCCCGCTCCGAGGTAAAATTCTCAACTAAGTAACTGTTTAAGGGGGCATCGGGGGTAAATGACAACTTTTTAAAACATTCAGAGTAAAAGGCACAATTCATTCACCAGTCAAGTATATACATTCTCTGGATAAGAATGGAAAATAGATCACTTATGTAAATTTGCCCGTTGCCATGGAAACGGCGGTCATGCTGAATTTTCACTAGCTTTAGTTTTTCCCAGATTTCTTGGTAAATATACATGTTAGCATGGTGGAATTTGTTTTATTTGAAGCGTTTAACATAGCCAAACAGCTTAACATCCCTAGATTTAATTTCTTTCAGGGGAGAAAAATTTTTGGGCCCTTTTTACCTGGAATGTGAAAAAGGGATTTTTTTCAGTGGATTTGACAACACATATCATAGGCTATACACCTAAGTTGAAAAATCTCTCTGTTAAACTGTTATACTAATTACACAGAAAAACTGGTGAAAATTTAACGAGGTTCTGATGATTAGTTACGGAGAAATCTGGGTTCAAAGGGGCAAAAATGTCATTTCTCAGGAATGGCCGCCAAAGGCAAAGGAACACATATTGACAACCATTTCCCCTCTAAAATTCCCCTTTGCCATATGTTTTGCCCTCTTTCTGAAGAGCCTCCTCCTCCTTTCTTAGTCTCTTGTGTTATTTTGTATTATGAAAAATTGTAATTTTTTCACCTTATTTACCCCCGATGCCCCCTTAAGGTATCCGCAATATCCTTGTTATCATATAGCAGCGATCCATCTTTATTCTTTATGCACTTAACCTCCTCTTTTGACTTTCCTTTTTCTGCTACAGTACTGAAAGAAGCGCTTAGGATTAGTTTTTGCCCTTCCGTAGTTTGCCTTTCATACAGTCTTCTAGCATTCCTCAGCTCTTTTTTGACCGCAGCCCGCATTTTACAGTATTCAGCCTTAGTATTCTCATTGTTTCATCCGGCTTCTGAAATCTGGTTTGTAGACTCTGAAATTTGCTTGTTGACTGAAATCTACCACACATTCTTTTGTGTCCCAAAGTCATCATAAAGTTCACCACATACATTGAAGTAAAAGGTCATAAACCCAATGTTAATTTTTCTACAAGTAAGAACCACAATAATGATATATCCCCCGGAACACTAAAACCCAAAGGGCCCTATTTTAGCCATCTAAGCACGCGGTCTGAAACGTGAGGTGCGAGTGCATTTAGGGTGTGTCCAAATCCATTTTTGCTACTTAAACGGCGGGTTATGAGGGCACAAAGTAAGGCACAAGGTTCAATGGGGTTGGATTTAATCTCGTAATTAATCATAGGCGTGTTTTGGGCGAAACATGGAATAAACCAATCAGAGTGTCTTCTATTCCATTTAAAAGCCAGGGGGACTTGTACCGTGGCGGATAGCTATTATAAGGGCGTAATAATAATAATAATAAAAACTCTTTACTGCATTAGAATGAGGGCTGCTCATGCCTGTAGTGAAAGCGCGTGAGCAAACCATTGTTTAAAGTATGGAAACCTGATCTCAGTGATCTTAAAAAATGTAATAAAAAATATTTTTAAAATATTCCTCAAAATTATTTAATCATATTCAGATGTTAAAAAATCATAACGATGAATCCCCATGGCTGCAGTTGAACTTTATATTACATTACAACTTGTGTGCAAAACAAGCAAACGAAAAAAAAAAAAGGTTTTACTTCAGGGTCGCCGGTAAAAATAAATAATTAATTACTCGCTAGTGGGGAACGAGTAAGAGAAATTAAAATGAGCGAGAAAAATAGCAAGAAATAAACAAAACTAATGTTTTATTTCATCATGTAGGCCTAAGCACTTTGATTAACTGTGGTTATTTTAAATGTGCAAAATAAACTTGACATTGATGTACCATAACCCCTTGAATAGTATCCAACAAGAGTGACAAGAACTTGTAACCGCTTGTCTTACGATTGAAGGTCGAGTCGAATATATGGAAGAAATTCAGATTAATTACAGAAGGTGATGAGAATGTCATCCATTGCTTTTTCTAAAGGAAGTGGCAATTCACCTTGCAGCGGGGTGAATTGGGGGAAAGAGATTGACTATCAGAGTGCTCACTGTTGAAGAGGAAGAGATGAAAATAACCTTGAGAGAAAATGATAAGCTGGCCAGCTGGGGATTCAACTGCGGGGTTTCAACTTAAAAGTTAACCTTCTAAAATAGACTTGGGGAAATCCAATTCGGAGTATTAACACAAGACTAAATTCAAAAGGTGGACCACCATATAATTGACAAAGTCGACTAATAACGTGATCACATATTATTTTTCTTCCCCTTCTAAATTTATTTTTGATTAAGTGGACAAAATCTTTTCCTCCTGACGAGTAGTGAGAAAGACGGGGACTTTAAAATAAAAGGTACTGAGTGACTGACTGAGCTGACCAGATTTGGGACAATTGTTTACCTTTACGTGCTGGGAGCCCAACAGAAAAACTATACTACAGTTGAATATTCAATATGTACCCATTTCTTTGTGAATAAAAAATAAGTACATAAATAAATAAAAATTTGCATGTTGTAACACAGTCTAAAGCAACTCCACCCGGTTCTGCCGATGACACAGGGAATTGTCACAATGGCTGGGGCTAATAAGCCCTGACTGTTTATCTCCTCCATACTCTTAGCGGAACCCTAGACGGAGGAGGATTGTATAATCATATTTACTAAAAAAAAAAAAAACATTATGTCCCCATTGTTTAAAAGAAGTCCTATCTAATGATACTGCATCTCCTGGACTCAAGGACACCCCTCTATCAAAATTCTGAGATTGAATAAGGGTAACCCATGTGTTGGATATGCTGTCTGTACTTACGGTAGCTGTGTTGATAGTGGCCCTGTGCCACCTACTCACTCTACATTTGCAGCACAGCTGATAGCTCTCACTAATCATGTCAGCTGGCTAAAGGTCAGCAACAAACAGATACACTGATTCCACTTTTCATGTTTTTGCCAGCCAGAGGCGCAATCGGGGCATTATTCCTTCAACAGGGAAACCCATAACTGATGCCCATCTGATATTGCAGCTGCTACAAACACTTCAATTACCTAAGGAATTAGCCATTATCAAAGTGCAGGCTCATACCAAAAATTTTGACCCAATCAGTTTGGCTAACACTTTCGCAGACAAAGAAGCAAAGGCGGCAGCCAAACACACTCTTATGGGGCTACTAGTCCAATCTGAAGACTCAATTTCATGTGACCTGCTGAGGGCGGAGCAAGATGCCGCTCACTCACAAGAAAAACGTCAATGGACATCACATGGAGTGCAACACATGGATGAATGGTGGGTGGGACCCAATGGTAAGCCTTTACTGCTGAAATCCCCCTTCAAAGTTACTATACCATTGGACTCACTACCTATCTTAAATATTTTTTCTAAGAAATGCCCAACATGACAAAGTTATAACACAAGGGGAGGTGTAGTAGTACAGAAGGGGGCAATCCCTACACCCCCGGAGCCATTCCACACATGGGTGATGGATTTCACACATCTAACACCGTGCAAAGGGAAAAGGTATGTGTTTGTATTGGTATGACTTTTTTCTAAATGGGTAGAAGCCTTCCCAGCCACATCTATACATGCAATCACAGTAGCAAAAATCCTGAGTAGAGAAATTATTCCTGGGTGTGGAATTCCACAGACAGTGTATTGAAAGCAAATTTCACAAAGCCATAGCAGAAACTAAATGGAATTGGGTTGCATGTCTGCCATTAGCACTAACCAGTATGAGAATAACACCACAGCGGTCATTGGGGTTGTTGCCTTATGAAGTAGTACATGGGAAACCTTTTGAATTACCACATTTATTGCAGAGAACACCAATAGAAAAAGCAACTCTGGCAGAATATATGAATAGAATGCTGACTAACAAGAATGAGATGCGAAATGTGCTTCCTCCTCGATCGGTAGCGGAGCTGTCACCAGGGGAGATTAAGCCTGGAGATTGGATCCTGGTGAGAAGTGTCGGTAAAAAGCAGAAGTGGAGTGAACTGACGTGAAAGGGTCCATATCAAGTGCTCCTGACCACACCGACTGCAGTGAGGATACAGGAGAGGGAAATGTGGATACATCAGTCATACTGCAAAGTAGTACCTCCTCCAACTGGTGTGTAGGTGCATCTGAATAAGTCAGGATAGACTTGGAGGGAGTCCAGCTACAAAGGGGGGCGTGGCATATAGAGCTCGACCGACTCAAACCTGGTGAAGAACTTATTAACGCTCCAAGTCAGTTGAGACTCTAGACTGGTTCATAAGATGGCTCACTTCTCCCTGTGCTTGTTGATCCTAGGAATATGCATGGTAAGTGCAGGCCACATGCCAACCTCACCTAGGGCAAGAAGGTATGTGGGGATGGATAACCACCTGCCTGAATTAGGAGATCCATCTCACATATATGCTACTAATACATGGTGGAGATATGCAAACAGATCGGCACATTCTGTTAACCATACTGAATGTTATGTATGTACACACCTACCAGCCTCCCTATCTACACCTAGAGTAGAGGTGTTACAAGTCACAACGCCCATGATGAGTCTGAATAGTACGATTAAGTGCACTATTGCAGTGTCCACTGCTCGTAGTACATTAACATCAGTGGATCCCAGCACACCCCCGCGCTACCTAATAATGAACTTTGTGTTAAAATACTGCACCGACAAAGATGGATATCTAAAATTGGGAAATATGAGTTCTAATATCCCACTCATGGTAGTCCATTATAGTCCAGGGCAGAAGTTTTGGCGATGTGTCAAAGGGAATGGCACAGAATTTGTGGGAGTAACCCAGGGGTGTCAGGGGAAACTAATGATTTTCTGCGGAGAATATGTAACCCGTGAGCACCACACCAGAATGGGATTAGAGCTGTGGATGGTTGGTATTGGTTGTGGGGACATCAGATATATGTAGCATTACCACCAAATTGGGGAGGGGTATGTGTTTATGTACAATTAAATGATCACACATACATTGTGAGTGCAGAAAGAAATACCACACGATGGAGGCAAAATGCAGCAGCACCACATGATCCGATGAGGGGCAACAATGTTCCAGCGGAGGCAAAGCTGTGGTCAGTAGGGGGCAAGATTGCTTTCTCCCTGTTCCCACAGCTGGGAGTTGGAAAGGTAATGTTGCGAATGGAAACTGTGAACTATCGTCTGAGTGCACCCATAAAATGAAACCCGTAATATAACTAGAAGTATACAGCAAGAATTAACAGCCATACGATTGATGACATTGCAAAATCGAATGGTACTCGAGCTATCGATGGCAGCGCAGGGAGGAGTATGTCATATAATAGGAACCTCATGTTGGACCTACATACCAGCAAATGATGAGGAGGGAGGAGTAATAGATCAAGCCTTGCAATGTTCAAAAAGAACTATCAGATGCACAACAGAATGACTTGGTATCTGCTGGAACCTGGTGGCAATGGCTCATGTCAGGGGGGTGGAAAGCAGCAATAACATCTGTATTCAGCCTCATAGTAGCAGGATTCGCAGTGCTGCTCTTTTGTAGTTGTTGTGGGGTTCCCATGGTTAAAGGATTGATATCAAAAGTGTTGAATGCTAACCCAGAGTTTCAGATGTGTATGTTACAGGACATCGACAAAGGACATGCTCTGCCTGAGAAGCTGAAGGAGCCATACGATCATGTGATAGAAATAGGGAGCCTGTTGAACAGAACTATAAAAAATGAAACATTCCTCATGAATGAAGCACATGCTGAAAATCAAGAGAAGTGGCATGTTAGCGGATAATCAAGTATAAACAGGGGGGAAATTGGGGCACCCCGGTGGCTCATCGGTCTAAGCGCGCGTACCATAAAGGCTGTGTCCTTCCCGCAGCAACCTGGGCTCGATTCCAGCTCAGGTCATTTGCTGCATGTCTTCCCCCATTCTTCTCCCCAACTTTCCTGTCTCTCTACACTGTACAACTGTCAAATGAAGGAAAAATTCCCCAAAAAATAATCTTTAAAAAAAAAAAACAGGGGGGAAATATGAGAGAATTTTTGTCATAAATTACTTATTTTCTTATAAATTGCTTATCCTTGAGTAATCTAGGCTATGTGTAATTGCTAATTCTTGCAATCTAGCTTGTACCTTTGTAGAAGCGTCATGAAGTGTGTTTACTGAACAGTGTGTTCCTTCTGAGCTCTGGGGATCCTGCAAGACCTTGAGGGTATCTGTCTCTGACGTGTTCCCTGTACGCCTGAGATAACTGCGGACTGATGACGTGGTCAGGAACAGGCCTGCGTGGACACATGCACTCAGCCGTGGAATGCAGAGAAGAAACATACTGCTGGAATGAATCAGTCCCAGGGGGAGGGGATTATGACATTCTGCTCATGCATATATCCAAGCAAAGGAGGAATTCCTTTGTCCTTGTTCCTGCATGTAACTTGGACCCTATGTTTCACATAGTAAAATGGATCGTATTTACTTTCTGTGTCTCAGTCTGTTTTCTTGCAGGAATACAAAATCAAAATTCCTACAACACTACTAGATATAAGTGGATACAAACACGTCAGGAATGGGTGTTGTTAAATGCTCCATTTATGAAGTTTAATATTTGTTAGTATCATCAATGAAAGATATTGTTTAACATTTACCCAAACAGTAATAGACCACAGAAGTGGGGTGTGGTTTTTGGTACCAGAAAGTGGTTATAGCGGTTATAGAGAAGCCACACCCCACTTCTGTGGTCAATAAATAATTCAATTATTAGCTTGAATATCATCCAAGGTCAGTAGTTCTCAAACCATGACCTGGAGTACCCCCTGATTGGTGGTTTTCATTCCAAATGCTATGAGACTCGTCCAATCTGACCTGCCTTCGCTTGCCTGATTGCTGCGGATACCTGCTACAACTGATGTGCTCCTCCAGCCTACCTTGTGCCATGCATTGTATTCGCCACTAGCTTGCTGCTAATTATGCTGCGTGTGCTAGCTGGCTATGTACGTTGCCTCGCGTTGAACTGGTAGCGATTGTGGACCGAGCGTATTACTTTGGGAGAGTTTTTATTTTTGGTGTTTTCGGGAGTTCTTTTAAGAATTGTGTCGTTAAACTGTGTTTAAAGAAATACTTGTTCTTTTACCAGAAGAGTTCTTTCCGTGGTTTTGCCATTTTTTTAGCACTATGCATTTTAGTTAACGGATGTGGCCAATCGTGATTGCGGATATTAACTAGGGGTCATAGTTTGCATCTTGTTCTTCTTCTATGGTTTGCATGAGTTACGAGTCTGGTTAACGAAACTGAGTGTGGAGAGAACGCCCATTTTATTTAATGGCAGTAGCTCATCTCAGTCTGCACGTTAGTTGTTACATTCAACTAGGAAGATTGGATCACTTTCATAAAATAGTCGTCATTCTGGTGGTTATACAGGATTAGTGTGTGGTGCTAAAAAAAATATAAATTTTGCATATGATGTATCTGGCACTATAAGTGTTTCTTTTTTCATCCTTCAATAACTGTTTGAGGATTGTATTTTTTTTTTTTCAAATGAAAGTGCACCTTGAACTGTGATAGACCATCCCTCAGATTATTATTATTTTTTTTTTAATTTTCCTCCTTATCTGGCTTGTTGTAACCTATGCAATTGCAGGGGAATCCTATTGTGGCGATTCCAAACAGTTAAAGCCATAGCACTTCAATTGCAATCCATCAGTGAAAGGATTTTGTCATTTCACTTCTGTTATTTTTGAATTTTTTTTCAGTTTTGCGATTGCATTGTTATTGCTGAGACATGTCTAGCGGAGATATTTTCAGCGCAACTCCCGGGACTGTCAGTGAGTATAATGTACCTTACGGTATGGGTAGGGGATTCTTGTCAGTTTGGTTTGGGAGGGGTAGGCCTGTATGTCCTGTTGAGGTTGCCCGTGATCATGGGACTGATGAGTCACTGTTGGGTTTGTCAGGTCCCTCTGCCAGTTCAACCCCCATTACTCACGCACCCCACCCACCTCCGCAGACATCCCCCCAGGTTGTTACTTCAGAGATTTCAGGCAGTGTTGTTATCGATTTAGCTAAGCAGATTAGTGACAATATCACTGCTACCCTTCCGACCATGATACTGCCCAGTAGTCCCCTGCCACTGAGCAAACAGAATGTGACTGTTGATCCCACGCAGCTTAAAGTTGTTGTCCAACCGGAATCAAGACCGCCTCCTCTTTTCAGAGGTGACCAATCTGAGCCATTTTCCATTCATGATAGGGAGGATATGATGGAGGGCTACATGAGCAGGGTGGCATGCAACTCTGATAGTGAGAGGACCTAGCCCATAATGAGCAGACTGGCCGGTAGGGCAAGAGATGTGGTGAAGGTATCACTTTGCAGTCGTCCAAGGGTCAGTCCAGCTGAGATCCCCGCCATGATTTTTGACTTTCTTGAGCGCAACTTCAGTGAGCTCGCATACTCCAGCATGCCTATGAAGGACTTTTATGAGACCATGCCTCGTGACTGTGGGAGTGCGATGGATTACTGGGTTAGACTGAACAAAGCAATTGATGTTGCTGATGAGTGCCTCCGCAGGCGCGGCAAATCTGTTGAGGATCCCAGTGCTGAGGTTGTTATGATGTTTATCGTTCATTGTCCTGACCCTAGCCTTGCAGTGTCTTTTCAATTTAAGCCAGCGGAGATGTGGACAGCAGCTGAAGTTCAGGAGAGATTGGATGGTCATGTAAGGAGTTTGAGAAGCACAGCTGCCCGTGCCAAGCATGCAGTCAACTGAATGTGCATACAGGAACCGACAACCTCCATTCCTCCCTTTAGCCCGCAGCACCAGTCCCCAGTCATGATTATCCCTCCACTTGTCCCTCCCGCGCCAGCCGCTGCCTGTGCTGCTGAATCCAGTCAGCCTCAGCAGCCCCCTGTTTTAGCTGATCAGTCTCTTCCATCTCTCCCTACGTCTACAGCTGATGCAAATGTTCAGCAGGTTGCTGCCCTGTTTGATAAGGTTCTGTTTCTTTGTACTGCATCGCTAGCTAACTCAGGCCAGGCATTGCGCCAGCCTCAGAACTCCTCCTACCATTCCCGGCACTCCCGCCGACCAAGAGGCTTTTCTGGTATGCTTCAACACACCCGTGTCCAGCCCAGTTCCCCATGCACAGTGTGTGGTGACAGCAGCCATACAACTTTTTCACATTGCCAGCTTTACAGGCTCCACTGTCATAAGCCTGGGCACTACATAAGGGAATGCCCTCTGGCCCCCCCAACCCCCAGTTAGATCAGAGCACTCTCCTTCTGATCAAGCTTTAAACTAGAGTGCCCTTGTGATAAGAGGGGTAGCAGGGGTAATAGTGTTTCCACCCTTGTTGAAGAACAAGACATCCGTTTGATCTACGCTCAGACCTGTAGTGCATTCCCTAGTGATAGAACAGTCATACTGGCAGGCTCCCAGGGAGTAGAGGTGGCTTGTGAGTTGTTCTATACCCCTGTCAAAGTGAACGACCAGTCTGTGTTGAGGGAGGCGTATGTTAGATTCAGGCAGCATGTCTTGTACGCTCAGTGAAGGAGCAGCGTGCAAGCTCAGAGATGCAAATACCCTTCCCTGTCCTCAGCCAGTGCCAAGTAGTGTTGTCCTCGTTGGGTGTGGGCAAAGAGATGAGCTTATTGTAGGAAGCAATATGATCAGCCCTTTCATTGAGAAAATGAAATCAACTGACAAGTATTGGGAGCTCATTTCTTCTGGTAACTCTGACCCTCATTGTGAGCAGTTTATCCTGCTGCTGAGCTGTATCTCCAGGTGGTCAGGTCCGGTACTGCGAGACATCGTTGGGACTGTGCGAATGAAACAGGCTGCCACTCTCCTTCCCCAACCCCAACATGAGTATGTGGTTTGGGGGAAATTACTAAGCAAGTCTCCTATCTCGCCGTAATGGTGGGGCCAACTTCAGCACACTCGACACCCAAAAACATCTTATTGGGTTGCGTTGTGACACCAATGTGGGGGGATCACTAGATACCCATCAAGATACCCATCCCTCTGACTCACCTAAGCTCTCTCCACAGTCAGCTGCTGAGCCCGTGCAACTACTGAAGGACTGTGGCTTGGCGGACATTGCTGTTGATGACTGTGAGGTTTCTGATGGCTGCAAGTGGAAGTTGGCTGAGCATGTGCTGTCTTACAGAGACGTCTTCTCTAGGGATAGGCTGGACTGTGATGAAGCGAAGGGGTTTGTACGCCGTATTCATCTCGCCGATGACCGCCCCTTCCATCTGCCTTTTTGCCGTGTCCCCCCCAGTCATTATTAACAGCTGAGAGAGGTGCTGTCAGACATGGAGATGAAAGGCATTATCAGCAAATCAGTTAGTGAGTATGCCTCCCCTCTCATGATGGTCTGGAAGAAGAACGGGGACCTGAGGATCTACACAGATTTTAGATGGCTTAATCCCAAGACCATCAAAGATGCCCACCCGTTGCCTCATCAGGCAGACTGCCTAGCAGCCCTTGGTGGAAACGCCCTGTTTAGTACCATGGACCTGACATCAGGGTTCTATAATGTCCCACTCCATGAGTCTGACAGGAAGTACACGGCCTTCACAACACCCCTGGGCCTGTACGTATAAAATAGACTTCCCCTAGGCCTGTGCAACAGTCTGGCATCTTTTATGCGCATGATGCTTAGCATTTTTGGCGACCTGAATTTCTCCAGCCTCCACTGCTACTTAGATGACCTGCTGGTGTTCGCTCCATCAGAGGAGGAAGCACTGAGGTGGCTGGAGTTGGTCTTCTCCAGACTCAGAACAAGCAACCTAAAGCTCTCACAGAAGAAGTGTAACTTCTTACGGAAGCCTGTGAAATTTCTTAGTCATGTGGTTAATGTTGGCGGAGTTTCTGTTGACCAGAAGGTCACTGTCATCTCTGGCTTTCATAAGGAGGACCTGATGGATGCTGACGGCTGTACACCGTTTCAGGGGAAGGTTAGATCTTTCCTCAGCATGGTGCTGTACTACCAGCATTTTACTCCAGGTTGCTCAACTATTGCAAAACCACTCTTTGCCCTGACAGGAAGGCAGAAGCGCGAGATGAGATGATCTAGAGGACGCAGGAGAGCGGGAACATTCCGCACGCTGACTCCTCAGGACTGGAGCCCAGCTTGTGAGAGGGCTTTCGAGGGTTTGAAGTCTGCACTGCGGAATTCTGTGGTTCTGGCCCATCCAGATTTCAATAGGCCGTTTATCCTCTCCCCTGACTCATCTCTGGATGGTCTGGGAGCAGTGTTGTCACAAGTCCCTGTTGGCAAAGACAAAGCTTGACCTATAGCATCCACCAGCAAGTCCCTCAGTCACAGTCAAGCAAAGTACCCTGCCCATAGGCTCGAGTTTCTTGCTTTGAAATGGGCTGTATGTGAGAAGTTCAGTCACTGGCTCAAGGGCCACAAGTTTACAGTCTGGACTGACAACAACCCGCTCACATACATTATGATGAAGCCGAAGCTGGACACCTGTGAGCAGCGTTGGGTCTCTAAACTGTCCCCATACTCATTTGACATCAAATATGTGCTAGGGCAACTGAATGTGGTGGCTGATGCCTTTCTGAGTCCTTTCACCAACCCTCTAAGCCAGCGTCTCCTGTCAGAGCCCTACTCACGATTGCTGGAGCAAGTGTGCAGTGTCAATGACAGCTGTGTACAAGACACGTTCCATGTGACTTGTCTACCTCAGTCAGCTAAGAACCTCTCTACTGATGGCGTGTGTTTGTCTGAAGAGGAGGTGTCATCTCTCCTTTCCTCCTGTGGTGATTGGGGCTCTGACACAGAGGGCTGCTTCTCTGCTTGGGCACCATGACCAACTGGCTCCTCCGGGCCTGGATGTGTTCTCCTCGCTCTCATTGACAGACCTGCAGAGCTACCAGAGACAGGATCCAACCATCAGCAAAGTCCTGCCCTTTGTTGAAAGGAAGCGGAGGCCTTTTAGACGCAGGCGAGATAAGGAGAGCCAGGTGGTGCTGCAGATCCTGAATCAATGGGAAAAACTTACCATTTTGGATGGGGTCCTGTACAGGGTCACCAGGGTCAGCCTCGTAAGCTGTCGCTCGTCCGTCAGCGCTTCTTCTGGTGCAATATGGAGAAGGATGTGCAGAGCTATGTTAGGAACTGCCCAAGGTGCATCCTCAGCAAGACTCCAGAGGCAGTTGCAAGAGCCCCACTAGAGAGCATAGCAACCTCAGCTCCACTGGAACTTGTATGTATTGATTTCTGGTCTTCCGCGGACAACAATAACAAATCTGTTGATGTCCTTGTCATTACTGATCACTTTACAAAGTTAGCACATGCCTTCCCCTGCCAAGACCAAACTGCAAAGAGAGTTGCCAGGAGCTGTGGGACAACTTTTTTTGTGTATATGGCTTCCCTCAGCGCCTCCATTCTGACCAAGGGGCTAACTTCCAGAGTGAGCTGATGGCGGAGCTCCTGGAGTTGGCAGGAGTCGAGAAATCTCGAACCTCCCCTTACCATACCATGGGGAATGGTGGCACCGAGAGGTTCAATCGCACCCTGGGTGGAGTGATGCACTCCCCACCGCCAAGGTCGAAGCACAAATGACCTCAGATGATCCAGTCCATGACCTTTGCCTATAACTGCACGCAACACGAGACAACCGGCTTCGCCCCTTTTTATTTAATGTTCGGCAGGGTCCGGCGACTACCAGTTGATCTGCTGTTTAAGAATGTGCTGCGTGACGAGTCTGTCTGCAACTTCGACGCGTACATGAAGTTCCTGGCAACCAATCTCCAATCTGCTATGCTACTTGCTCAGAAACACTCATCTGTAGAACAGAAGCATCAATCAGACCAATACAACAAGAAAGTCAAGGGCTTGCCCCTTTCTGTTGGCAATTGGGTCCTCTTGGTGAGCAAAGGCGGGAGACGCAAACGCAAGTTAGCCGACAAGTGGGAACCAGCTATTTACACTGTTGTTGCTTCCAAGCCATAGTTGCGCATCTATAGGATCAGAGACCACTACGGTCAGGTGAAGATGGTCCACAGAAACCTCCTACTTTCTGTCAACTTTTTCCCTCTGGACAACCCACTGATTGCAGAGGATGACCTTCAGAGCATTGGTGTTGTGTCCCATGACCCCTCTGTATTAGACATTACTGATTGTGAAGTGGCGGTGTCAGAGCCAGACTGTGCGGCCGATCATTCTGTGGTTGACTCCTCCTCATGGCCAAATATATGTGGACGTGATCGCACTGCTTCATGGGTTTGTGACCAGACCGGCCATACAGTGGTAGTGGGTGTCAATGACTCACTTGATCACTTACCTGTAGACTATACTCCCTCCTCAAGAGTGCGTGTCCCCTCTGATGGGGATGCTAATCTTCCCTCAGAGTCCCCCGTTCCCTTGTCCCATGCCCCTCCCCTCAGTGACAACCTACCTCAGGATCCGGAGAATAGTGTTTGCTCTAGGTATGGCAGAGTAGTAAAACCAGTTAATAGATTGAATGAAAACATGGTTCAGTTTACGCCGCATTTTAGTGTTGCTCCGCAGTCTGCCTTCCTTTTGTTCTACGCATACACAGTATAGTGGATGCTGTGTTCTGGTTTGCTCTTTTCGGTATATATATTTTTTTATTTTTGTATTTGTTGTTTTGTAGTTTGGCCACCCCTTTTGTGCCCAAGTCTGTGAGGTGTAAATGGTACCTCTTCTTGTCCATGAAGCAGCTATCAGATATGGCTTAGCGCCGGGTCAGTCTGTAACCCTTCTAACCTTTTGTAGGTTGCAGGTATTGCTGAATTTATGCAGTATGAGTATGTAATGGGCACCGTGTTATGATTTGTGGGGGGTTTATTGCTTTTGCGATGTGGTCAGATTTTTTTGTAATTCTAGGGGGGTGAATTGTTGTTTACAAATATATCATTACAAAAAATCTAACTATTTTATTTGAGCTATTTCATTTATTTTATAGTAATAGTCATATATAGCCTACCCTATTTCATATCAGGAAACTGTAATTGTATTGTCTTTCCATGCTGTGACCTCATTTCCTGTATGTTGCTCCAAAAAGAAAGTTGTTCCCATGATACCTCTCATTCCTGCAATGGCATTTGTGGAGAAAGGCTAGAGCTGAAGTGGAGCGAGTTTCCTGTGAAATAATATACGCGTGTTCCTTTTTATCTGAACAACAGAGAAAATACAAGGTGGCAGACCAAAGAAACACAAGTTGTCCGTCTTGCATGTGAAAAAACCACACAACGCAGATCCACATCGGTCACACAACCACAGTTGCAATATCAGAATTGTAACAAGCTGTTAATTTCTGAAGTGCTTAAGGATGGATTCCTTTTGCAGTTGTTTATTTCCATTGGTTTCAATAGGAAAAATTATACAGGAAAAACAACCCTTGAAGTTATCCATCCATATCTGCAGCATATCTGACAGCAGCATGATGGTTTGAGGCTAATTTGATACCTTGCACCGTTGTTGACATGGTAATTTAGCTAACAAATCATTTCTGCACTGTATGAGCAAAATGTACAGCTGAATATAGTTCCACCCCCAATTCCCATTGAGATCCATTAGGCGGGTGCAAATATGGTTTTACCCCAAAAAAATCGCAACAAATGGTTTCTCAACTGTTTTTTGAAGTATCAGGTGTGCTTAATGACATACCAAAAGCCCCATAGATGCCCCCTCCATCAGCCCCATACTGCCCCAAGTCCTTTTTTTTAATAAAGAATCTGAATTCAAATGTGTCTGACTTACATTTATGTCTTTCATATCATAAAAAAATATATGCTTTCTATATCTTGTATGCAGCCTAATGACATGTGCCAGATGTAGCCTATAGAGACAGTGCAATTTGAAAAAAAACGGCTCCTTTGTTTTGATATGTAAGCGCGTGCAATGTTTATTTCCTGTTAGCTAGCAAAGGCGGTAAATTCAAGCAACGATCAAGACAATGTCACAGAAGCGGATTTCGCATTGCTTTTCCAAAGCTCACACTGAGTCTGATAAGCGTCTAAGATAAGCTAAACCGAAAAAGAGACACTCAAACGAGTGCATGTCGGGCAAAAAGGAACGCGATCCCAGCTATGCGAAGTCCCAAATAAACACAGGGAAAGCATAACAACGTTTGAGAGAATTCTGGGAGTTGAATGGTTTTAATTCTGACGCCCAGATCGCCTTGTTTCTACTTGAGGTGAGTAGAGCTGTTTCTAACTCGGTTGGATGTGAATTGTAAATTGTCATCCCAAGAATTGAGGGAAGCTTGTGTATTGTTTTTGTAAGGCTATCTTGCATAGATCATGCTGGTCAGAATGAATCAAACAGTTGAGAGATCGATATTTCCTCTTTGGAGCGAGTTAGCAACCTTTGCTAAATCTCGGTTGGCAAGCTAGTGAGTTTGCTAATTCTGTCTGATCAAACCAGAGTTTGTGTTCGTGTAATAACATTTTCACTCTGGTTAGTACTCAGAGTTGAAATTCGTTGATGAATGTATAACCGCGTGATAAGTTTAGCTAAAAGTGATGATCTATGTGACGTTGTTAATACTCAATTTGTAATGCTGAGCTAAGATACTTGTCAGATACCTTGTTGTAGCTAGCACTAATGGTGTAAATTTATTGTCTGGCAATGGTCGTCATTGTTGCTACCGGGCGTTTATCACAACGAGCTGTACATGGCCATTTACCCAGCTGAGTGAGCCATTCTTAAGCTGCTTTCACACCGGCCGCGAAACAAATTTCTCGCGTGACAAATTACTTTCGAAGTCAATGTAAACGCGTGCATTCGTGTCTTTGCATTGACTTTGCATGTAATCTGTCGCGCGAAAATTTGTTTCGTGTCCGGTGTGAAAGCAGCTTTACTCAGAAGTTTCACTTTAAGAAAAGCGCATTTATGTTCCAAGCTTCTGAAGGAGAGGGGCGAGCGGCTCTGTTGTGTTTTGAGAACGTTTCAAGTGTCAACAATAGTGACGTCATATCGCTGATACAGCCTTTAATAACTGTGTGGTAATCAAAGTATCCTGCTTTAAATCAAATCCTTGTTCAGAAAACACTGCGTACAGATATGAGCACAAACCCCCATCAAAAATCCCAGCCCCCCTCTCAGAATATAGTTCCAACGTCTATGAAAAGTCCACTAAAGTCTGACCACTGGAAAGGTCTCATTTTGGAGATGGCGTCCAAGATGGCTGCCAAAATTACATTTTGTCATATCTCTGCTAATATGAAATAGATCAGTGAATTAAAAGTCAAGAAGTATGTTTTCTGGACCAAGGAATTAAAATTGCATAATACAAGACACCATTTATTCATGCTAAAGCCAAAAAGCCATGTAATATCATGTGAAATTTAAATATGTTACTTTTTATATACAAAACCAAAATTAAGCTCATTCGCTTCACCAAACTTTCAAATTACACTGTGACTCACTCCAAACAACATGGGTACATGTAATTGAAGTCTAACTAATCATCTCCTTTTGTGCATGGTCCACCCATTTTCAGCCATTAAAAAATATTGGGCAGTTTAACATAACATGCAATAATCATTTTTAATATTTGGTCTCATATCATTTGCATGCCACGACTTCCTGATGTCTGCGACCCATCAACATCATCAGAGTCTGGATCGCTTTTTTTTCAGGCTGTCCTACAAGTGATTCTAAAACTATTGAATGGATATGGGTATAACATTTATATTCAGAGAAGAGAACTGAGTGAAATTGAAAAAGAGAAAGCAGTCAACATCCTTTTACCCTTCAAAGATCAGAAATCAGCTAATGCCGTAAAAAAGCAAATGTTGTCTCGGATTAAAAGTCGGTGTAAAGGCCGATTGAATTGAGAGGCCAAGTGCAGCGGCAAGAGGGAAACAGAGCAGCACAGACTCAATACAAACACAGAGAATGAAACAGACCACACGACAGGAACAGTTCTCACGCTTCCAAAAGGATGTCCAACCATCCGACAACACGGAATCAAAGCGAGAGAGAGAAAGGAGAAGTATAGATAAACAAAGCTCCTTAAATAGGGCGATACAAAGATTAGAGAGGAAAAAAGGAAAAGGGAATAACCCTAGAGAAATAGAAACTCCAAAAATAACGAGAAGATATAAAGTCAAATGAATCCTGACTACAGATATCTTTGGCTATCGTGCATAACTACAAACAACACTCTAGCGAAGGAGGCATGGCGGACCTCTGGCTTATATAGAGTCCGGGAAGGCGCCACCAAAGTTCAATCAGTCAGCTGGGTAAAGAATCCGATAGAAAAGGAATTCGATATCGTCCCAGAACGAGAGCCACAAAGAAAAAGTCCTTAACCACACAAACATCCAGAACCATGACAGTCAGTGTACGGATCAAACCGATTTTCCAAATTGCAAAGATCAAACAAGTGATTTCAAAACCAGAAAAGAAGCCGGACATCGGAAACCATCAATGTGTTGTTTACAAATTTAAATGTGATCTGTGTGATTCAGATTATGTTGGCTATACCTCACGCCATCTTCATCAACACATCAGTGAACATAAAAACAGTTCCATTGGAAAGCACCTGTTTCAACACCACGGATTACCCAAATCTATGAACTTTGAACATTTGTTTTCAGTACTGAAGAAATGCAGATCAAAAGTTGACTGGTTGATCTTTGAAATGTTCTTCATTAAGGAACTAAAACCAAAATTAAACGTCCAATCAGACTCTGTCCATGCAAAGCTCTTTACGTGACATGCACATGACAGTCATCCCCCTCCTTTCTTCCTTTTCCTTTTCTTCTTTCTGTTTATGCTCCGCAAAAATTCAGTCATTCAGTCACTTGAGAATGACGCGAAGTTGCGTCGAAACGTCATGTGATTTTACCACAAAAATTTTTTAAAGTTTTTACTATAAATTTTAAAAGTTTTCAAAATTTTTCAGTTTATCTATAAACTTTTTAAACTTCTATATTTTTTCACTTTTTAAGATGTCTTTTAAAAGTGGGGTTTTATTGTCACAAGGTTTTATAATTAAATGTTTATCAAAATCTCTTCTTATATGGATAATCAATAATTGAATTATTTATTTACCACAGAAGTGGGGTGTGGCTTCTGTTACCAGGAATTATTCTGCCCTATGTTATGTTCAGTTGGCGTTACTTGACAAAGTCCTTCAATTTAACTAATGTGTTGCTAATACACCTATGAGAAAACAAGTGGTTTCTAAAAGTTACTGCAATGTGCCAAGAAGGATGTTAATTTGTTTGAAATCAAAAATGACTACAAAACTGCCGCTATAACCACTCTCTAGTACGAAAAACCACACCCCACTTCTGTGGTCTATTACTGTTTGGGTAAATGTTAAACAGTATCATTCATTGATGATACTAACAAATATTAAACTTCATAAATGGTGCATTTAACAACACCCATTCCTGACGTGTTTGTATCTACTTGTATCCAGTAGAACATGACTTTTACGTTCTACCGTGCACATCTTAACAGTTCATTTTTTTAAAAATGTATATATATATATATATATATATATATATACATACATATTTTTGAGCTAACATTATTGCTTTGGGCTTGTATTGCATAGTTGGTTTTTGTTTGTTTGTTTGCTTCCATAGTAATATTTTTGTGACCAGCACAACTTTTGTTATAACCTGGATATAAAAATATTTATGTAGAGTGAAAACTGTGGGAGTTAGAGCAAGTTTAAAAGAAGATTTCTTGACGATTTTACAGCTGTTCTCCACTCAAGCAGTGACATCCCCACACTCTAATTTCCCAGGATTTATTGTAAAAAAAATTATTTAAAGAAATTATAATAAAAAAATTATAAGAGTTACCAAAATTTTGAACAGTCAAGAAATTATACAAGCTTAGCTTAGCATTTTTCAATTTGAATGACATTTCTTGCTAAAAAGAAGACAGTAAAAAATAGCTGAAAATAGCTGAATTTAGAATAATCTGTCCCATTGTTTCCTATGGGGGAAAAATATTGATATAAAATTTAATAACTCGTAAGGTATAATTCAGAACAAGCTGAATTTTATTAAGTTTGAATGAAGTTTCTAGGTGAAAGTATGTAGGAGTAGTTAGTCAGCAAAAAATGCGGAGAATAAAGAAAGAAAGAAAGAGTAGGAAGAACATTAGTGTGCAAGCTTCCAGCTTGCCCACTAATAAATAAATACAACAATGGTAAGATCTCATGACAGATCTCATGATGGTTTATTACAGTATAATCCCATTTGTATGACAGACTGTAAGTCAGTGAAAGAAGAGATATGTGCAAAAACAATACTCATCACAGTTCACAACACAACATGAAAACCAAAGCAAAAATAACATGGAAAATGTTACTTCTGTAAAACCTTAATTCATAAGCCTTCATATCTGATACTGGTACTTTGACTTTTTGAACCAAGCTTGCATCTGATCCCCAATTTCTTTAGTTAAAAGGGAATACACAGTAGAGTTCAGACAGAGCAACATGTATGATTAATGCAGAATAAGACAACATTTAAACAGCATCAGCATGGTTAAGTAAAAAATTGCCTTGAAAAGTAGCAAGTTAAGATGCAAGTTGCAAGCAAATTTTTAATCAATAAAAGTTAGACAAATTGCAGCTGTGGACCACAACTATTAAATCAAGTGTCCCAAACAGTTAATATACTATGAGATGATGTGATAACTCATTGCTAGTTCTAATGACTGCAGAGTAGTTAAAACATAGCCCCCAGGCAGCAGAAATAGCTTCACATGATTGAATGAATACAGGGTTCCAACAGGTGCAGTAAATTCTTGAAACCACCTGAATTGTGTTGTGGTATTTTCAAGGTTTAAAAAGTGTTTGGATTTTGAAAAGAGCGCTTCAAAATACTTTAAATAGGAACGTTAATTATGTTATGCCTATAGTAAATTGCTATCTGACTGGGTCATTTGATAAGTAATTAATTCACAGCTGTAAAGTACTGGAGATGCTTGAAAATGCACCTAGAAAATGCATGAAAAATGCTTCAGTTTGACTGGAAATGTGTGGGACAATTTGGTTGTATGATCTCAAGTCTGAACAAACATAAGATCGTAACGGTAAAACCAGCATCAGATTCAATGAAATTGAATGAATTGTTTACCTTGGATTTGAAAGGGACATATTGAATTGACTGCTTTGAGGTCAAATTTAAATGGATGTCACCTGTTAGATAATGGTTCTTCTTTGCGAGCCATTGGCTCTCAGTCTCTTTGTTTACCCTGCCCAGACTGCTACCTTGGCTTTGTAGAGCATAGCCAGAATCCTGTTCTTGATTTCTTTGGTACCTAGGGAGTACACAATGGGGTTCAGACAAGGAGGTAAGCAGGAGGAAAAAGACATGCACACCATTCTGATATCTGGATAGGGTTGGACATGGAAAAATTGGACTATATTCAATACCAGCATAGGCACATAGAAAATTCCCACTAGAATTAGATGCTCAATGCAAGTTGCAAGTGCTTTGTACCTGCTCTCCACACTTTTCATCCTAAACACGGCTATCAAAATACAGCAATATGACAAGATAATGAAAATAAGTGTCCCAAACATAAGAAAGAAGACAAGAGTAATTGTGGTGTCCCTCTGCAAACTGTAATCATCGCAGGATAGTTTGTAAATGTGCGCATAAGCACAAAAATAGTTGTTGATATAGGGTGGATGGCAAAAAGATAATTTTGTCAGGATCCCAATCTGAAACCCAATCGTGCTTAAAGAGAGCACCCAAATAATAATTAAAATACTGATCATGCTTGTTGGTGTGTTGATGACATTTTGTCTCAGTGGAAAACATATGGCAATTAACCTGTCATAGGCAAGTACACAGAGGGAAACTACCTCTAACATAAGAAAACAGTTATAGAAAAACACTTGTGCTAAACAAGAGTTGTAGGAAATAAAGTTATCTTTCATTAGAAAGATTTTTATCGCAGCAGGAACAATAGTCGTACTGATAATAATGTCAACAACCCCTAAATTTGCTACCGCAAAATACTTTGGGGCGTGCAGGCGATGATCTGCCCATATTGTGGAGAGGATACATGAATTGGCCAGAATTGTTATAATATAAATGATGGCTAAGAAAATGAAATAGACTTCTACAGACTGTAACGATGAAAATCCGATAATGTAAAACCCATCTGGTCTTATGATGGAGCCGTTGAAGTTGGAAGACCTGGAAAGCCTCATCTCAGTCATGTTATTGCTGTAGTCAGCCTGAGAGACCGCTGCAATGGTAGCACACTCCTGTGAGAAACAGCACAATCTGCTGTAATCATCCAGTATGCCAACTCAACACACAATGCTTTATAAAGTTTTTCAATGTCCATCAAATAAATCTTTATACAGAAAAACAAGGTGTGCAGTGCCATCTAAGTGCCTGTGCTATTAAAGTTCGGTAATGTAGGTTTACCGTTCAGCAGCGCAGACAAACCCATATGTTAGGCGACTCGCTGCACCTGTTGAACAGTCTCATAAGGCTTTTATTTACTCCAACTGATAGTTTTACATACTGTATACTGACTATTTCCTTGGGGGCATCATTAAAATGTTACCATTTTGGTTAAAGTCAGCGAGGGATTTATCAGCGAATAATTTGCTCAAGCTCCTTATATGTTTTCCACAAGTTTATTTTTTGTAAATTTAAGCATATGCCAATGATGATGAAATCAAAACGCTCAAACAAAATTGTTAACTTCGGGATTGTTAATTTTTTCTTTCAAAGATTTAATAAAAAAATGTTGCAATATACATTTATGAAACTTAGACAAATCCATCCGTGCATCCATCATCAAGTATCTAAAGCACCTCTTTCTTACTAGGGTTGCGGGCAAGCTGGAGCCTCTCCCAGCTGACAAAAAGTGAAAGGCAAGGACGCAATCTGAACAGCTCGCCAATCCATCACAGGTTGCACAGGACATTCGCACACTATTCACTCACATTCATACCTTTGGCAATTAAAAGTCTACAAGTTAGCCTGGCCTGCATGTCTTTGGCTTATGGGAGGAAACCAGAGTGCCCGGAGGAAATCCTTGCAAACAAAGTAAACATGCAAACTCAGATTTGAAAGGCCCTGGGCCAGATTCTAACCCACTAACTTCTGGCGGTGAGGTAACATTGTAACCCACAGAGCCACTGAGCTGCCCTACTCAGGGACATTGATGTCTAAAATCATTTTTAAAACACATACAGTGCAGTCCTGAAGTTTTTGGACATTAAAATTGTTGTTGCCCTTTTCCTTTACATCCCAGCAAATTAAATTTTGAAGCAATGAATAGGACGCTAGAGTAGCCCACTAGATGTAATTTTCCATTATATTTACCTATATTTTGTGAATCATGTGGGAATTGTCGTTCTTTTTATGCAGTTCACTACCATCCTGTAAGGCCACGCCTCCAGCCGTCCAGCTTACCGGTCTACAAAACCCTGGATCGCACTTCAGTCATTATCCTATTATCATCAACACCTCTTTCTCATTTCCTCTGATTGGTAGCAGTGTGTATGTAAGACTGAGCTTCCCTCAGTCTCATTGTGAAGTCTGTGTCACCTCATGCCTATTTGACACAGTAGTCTTACATTGGCTTATTCTCCGAATTCGCGAAATTTTACTAAGACCTAAAAACCATGCTGTTTATTGTTTTACCAGCATGTTGATATTTAAGGAACCTCGTTTCCAATCTTGTTTCCTATTTGTGATATAATGTTATTGTAGTGTAGCCAAGACTTTGGATTACTCATCATGCTTTTATTTACGTAGGAACCTTGGTTCTTTGTTGTTTTGTATTTCTACGTTTGTGCCTTCTGCCGTGCAGTTTATTATTTATTTAATGCCACAAAAACCATCCTTGCACCTGAGTCCAGTCCTTATCTTCTGGTCCTCCGCGCATCTGCACTCTGCATGAAGTACAAAGCATTACAGAAGACTTCACCATAAAATGGACTCAGCTAGTTCCATTGCCACGAGAGGTAGGGGAGTTCACTGCCCAGCCTCCCGACCTCTACCAGCTGGTGGAAGATGAGCAGGGGGTGATTGCCTGTCTGGGGGCCACCCTGGACAAAGTGGTTCCCAGGATTCACAAACTCTCCATTTCCCGTGCACTGCCACCAGCGCCACCCTTCATCTCTCCTGCCAGACTGCAGGCTCCCTCAGCTGTTCTCTGGGATGATTCGGCAGTGCGCTTACCAGAGTGCTATGAGGGGCATTTCACTGCGTGCATAAGGCTTCATTCTTCAATGCGCTCTGTATTTCACGCACCATCCAGCCCCGAAGGACACAGAGAAGATTGCAGCAGTGGTGACCCGCCTTACTGGCAAAGCACTTGACTGGGCAACAGCTGTCTGGGGGGAATCCGGCATTAACACCCATGTTGATTTGCTCCAGCAGATTTGCTCCATCTTCGACCGCCCCGGGAAGAATGCTGGGGACCAACTGCTGGACCTGAGCCAGAGAAGCAGGACCGCAGCAGACTACGCTCTCCAATTCTGCACCTTGGCTGTAGCCAGCGGTTGGAATGAGCCTGCACTGATTTCCATCTTCTGGAAGGGGCTGTGTCCAGAGCTTCGGGCAGAGATGGCCTGCAGGGACCTGGAGATGTCCCTGCCCACCTGCATCAGTGCAGACATCAGCCTGGACAAGTTCCTGCAGGAGAGACGGCGGGCTTGGCCAAGAGGCCCCACCCAGCTGCCCACAGAGGGATCAGAGCCCATGGAAATGGGCCACTCCAAACCAACAGAACGTCGCCCCTGGAAGAAGACCAGCTCCTGCACCGTGAGTCAAGAAGGAGGAACAGCGCCCCCCAGGGTAAAGGTGTTTCCCTTGGTTCTTACTGGTTAATGTTTCCGGATACCCGTCAAGATCTCCTGTAACTGTAACCATGGCTGTTGTTACACAATCCCACCATCATCTGGCGCACAAGACGTCTCAAATTCCGGTCACCTTCTTGTCGGCAGCACTATGGCCCCCTCACCATTGCCTCTACAACTCTCAAGAGTCCTGACTGCGAAGACCAACCAGAAATTCCTGAAGAGTACTGGGATTTGTAGGTGTTCAGTAAAGCCCAAGTTACCCAGTTACCACCACATTGTCCATGGGATTGTTCAGCAGGGCTCCTATCTGGCACCTCGCCCCCCAGAAGCCATGTGTACCCCCAGTCGGTGGCTGAAACTCAAGCAATGGAACAGTATGTACAAGAAGCTCTACAGCAGGGCTTCACTCGTCCTTCCACTTCACCAGCGTCAGCAAGTTTCTTCTTTGTACAGAAGAAGGATGGAGATCTCCGCCCTTGCAAAGACTATAAAGGTCTGAATGACATCACAGTGAAGTACAGGTATCCACTCCCTCTGGTCCCTAGCGCTGTGGAGCAGCTCAGGGGCGTGAAAATCTTCACAAAGCTTGATCTCTGCAGCATCTACAATTCAGTACATATCAGGGAAGGAGACGAATGGAAGACCGCCTTAAGCATGACCTCCAGGTAAACAAGTACTGCGTCATGCCGTATGGGCTCGTTAATGCCCCCTTGGTATTCCAGTCTTTCATTAATGACGTTGTACAAGAGATTCTAGGAAGATTCGTCATTGCTTACTTAGACGACATCCTCATCTACTCCCGTCCTTATGAAGACGTGTGAGACTTGTGATACGAGTACTCGAACGCCTATTTCAACATCTGCTCTGTGTCAAAATGGAGAAGTATGTCTTCCTCCAATCCACCGTCTCCTTCGTTGGTTAACTGATCGGACCAGAAGGAGTGGCTATGGAAGCCAAGAAGGTGAAGGCAGTAGCTGAATGGCCAATCCCACGGACGATAAAAGAACTCCGGCGCTTTATGGGATTCACAAATTTCTACTGCCGCTTCATTAAGAACTTCAGCGCAGTTGCCCATCCCCTGACATGGCTGTTCTAAGGGAAGCCCAAAAACCTGGGATGGTATATGGAGGCGCAACACGCATTCAATACACTCAAGAAGCTGTTTATTACTGCACCTATACTCAAATTACCAGACCTGGGAAAGCCTTTCATCATGGAAGTTGACGCCTCCAACGCAGGGGCTATCCTGGCACAGTGGCATGGAGTGCCAGAGAAGCTCTGCCCCTGTGTGTACTTCTCACACAAGCTCACACCTGCAGAGGCCAACTACAATGTAGGCAACCGGGAGCTGCTGGCTGGGAGCTGCTGGCCGGTGGAGGAATGGAGGCACTGGTAAGAGGGGGCCCGTCATCTTTTCCTCATCTTGAGTGATCACTGCAACTTATAGTATCTGGGAAATGCACCGCAAATTAATCCATGGCAGGCCAGGTAGGCACTATTTTTTTCTTGTTTCATTTTTTCAATAACCTATCACCCAGGCTCAAAGAATATCAAAGCCAACGCTCTATCACAAAGATATGAGGCAGAGAGGGATCCGGAAGCAGGAGAGCCCAGTCTACCCTCCTCCTGCATCCTCTCCCTGATCAAGTGGCAGTTAGATTGGGAAATAGCGAAAGAGACCAGGAGGAATCCCCCTACAGCTTCAATGCCAGCCGGCAAGTCGTTCATTCCCGCTAATCTTCATGATCGAGTAATTGTATACCTGAATAAGAGAAGGGCCCAAGTCCACAGCATAGGGTTTTGAGAAAATTTAAAAAAAAAAATCATATTTTGTTAAATTATTAATTGATGGTATTGCTGTTTATATGACAACTCATGTATTCATATCTAAATGTAAAATGGCATAGTACATGATTATTCGCGCTTCGGTTGCACCGCGGAGACACATTTAATACGAAGGATTTGGGCCCTTTTTATAAATGTATTGCAGGAAAACATTGGCTTATTGAGTTTTTATCATATTTTCCTTGTTTAAGTTAAAATAAACATTATGTAGAGACTTTATTATTGTTAATACACACATACAACATGTTGGCACTTCATTCTGAATAACTTTATTTATTTAAATTCACTTACCAGCATTTTGTTCCTGTTGTTCTGGCTGCTACAACTTTCCCACTTGTGCTAACATACTCCTTAGCCTCTGCCCTCAAACTTTTCCTCTTATTTGCCTTCCATTCTTTCTCATTTTTATGAGTTTTTTTTTCCATTAATTTCATCATCATTGAGATCTTCCATGATGAACATGTGTGGCATAGATATTCATCAACAGAGGGTGCTATCTGTATGTCTATAACAAAGACCCAAGTCCTGGAGTTGGGCCTATCTTTTATACATGCCAGTTTTCTAGCAGGCTGTAGTAGTACTTAGAGAGTGGACTTGGGCCCATCATTCATACACAAGGTAGTCCTATGTGTAAATGACAATTTTTTATGTTAAACTCAAATCGGCCAAATTATGGACTTGGGCCCTTCTCATATTCAGATTACAATTCTGTGGGCTCACACTTCACTGTCATCCCGGAATTTAAAGAACAACACACATCATCAACCGACAATATTGGTGGCCTCACCCGGCCTTGGATGTGGAAGCAGCCGTGCGCTCTTGCTCTACATGTGCAATGTCCAAAACACCGCGACAGCTGCCTGCAGGTAAACTAAACCACTGCCGGTTCCCCATCATCTATGGTTACATATCGCTGTTGATTTTGTTTACCGATCTACCCTCATCAGAAGGTAATATATGCATCCTGGTGATTATTAATCGACCTTTTAAGTTCTGTAAATTTGTGCCTTTCGCTGCATTACCATCTGCACCCCAAGTTGCACAGGTGATCTTCGAGCAGGTGTTCTGGATTTTTGGCCTTCCGGGTTGCTTCCTTCAGTCTCTTTGTGAAGTCTGTGTCACCTCATACCTGTTTGACATAATTGTCTTGTATAGGCTTTTTCTCCAAATTTGAAAACTTTCTAAAACCTAGAAACTGTGCTGTTTATTGTTTTACCAGCATGTTGATGTTTAAGGGACCTCATTTCCCATTTTCTTTCCTACTTGTAATACAATGTTACTGTTGTGTAGCCCAAACTTTGTATTACTCACAGTGCTCTTATTTTGGAACCTCAGTTCCTTGTTGTTTTGTATACTACTTTTGTGCCTCCTGCCGTGCAGTTGGTTATTAAATATCACCAAATCCATCCTTGCACCTAAGTCCAGTCCTCAACTTCCTGTCCTCCGTGCATCTGCACTCCTCACAAAGTTCAAAATGTCACACATCCAAATGGACTGAAAGCTCTTTTACTTCAAATGAGTGTAACATTTTACCCAATTTCTTAATCTCATTCCAGTGCAAAGATATGGACAGATACGTAGGTATGCTTAACTGCAAAAACTTGCCTCATCAGTTGGTAAGTTGTCACACTATGTGAGTTCAATTGATTTGTTGGCTTTTCCAACAAATAACAGCGCAAACTGGTCATTATTCATGGTCTCATGGTCTTCCCACTCACTCTTTCTTTCTAACTTTCTTTCTTTATTCTACGCATTTTTTTGCTGACTAACTACTCCTACATACTTTCACCTGGAAACTTCATTCAAACCTATTCTGAATTATGTTGCTGGTGTCACGTGTGTGAATATTTACTCTCTTAATTCACTTTGCTGTGCTTTTTGCGTTATGTAAAATCTACGTGTGCTTTGTTAGGTAGTATAAACCCACGTGTCTTTACTGGTGCTGTGCCTTACCCCTGCCTGGTGCTTCCAATGTTGCCTGACAATGAGGGATAATGGACCCATTAACTTTCCACCAATCTTGGTGAGTTGACTGGACTTGATTAGGGGCAGGTGTATGTGGGGGGATGTTTTTGATTTTATTGAGCGATCAGGAGGAAGAGACAAGACGGGGGAGCCTGGCAGCGGCAATAACTGGAGGAACGGTACTACGGCTTCGCTTTTTGCTCATCCTTCCGGGGGGCTAGACTCTGTCTGTGTGCAGCTAAAAGGTTTCCGGGAGAGGCTGCGACAGGAGTGCAGCCAGTTGGATTGGAGGGTTGGGCGTGCACTATTTCTCCGGGTCACAGACTTTGTCTGTGCCCGGTTCAAGTAAGTGGCTTGCTATCTAACCGTTGTGGGTGTTAACCTTGGGCTACGCTGCTTGGACGCCTTCCGCTGCCGAGCTCCTTCTATTTTGTAGAGACGGGACGGCGAGGACTATTCCCTGGGGGACGACGCACTGTGTTGTTGCTGCTATCGCTACTGCTGCTGCTGCCGTCGCTGCTATTGCTACAGCTGGGAGCAGGGTCGCTGCTGGTTCTGCTTCGGCTTCGCATGCCATGCTGCTCCCGCTATGTGTGCTGCTGGTGTGTGGGGCTTGGCTTGCAACGTGGCTAATCGGCTGCCTTGGAAGTATAATTGTTGACCTACTGCTTGCTCGCTGTTCCTGTGCTTGGGAACTGTGACTGCAAGGAGCACAGCGCTCCTAGTGGCTGGCGGGGGTAGTGACCGGGACATTTTTGTGCTATTGGGACGTTTAGGTTTCTGTTGTTGGTGTACTGTATATATTGTGTCGACAATTTTAAAATGTTTTAATATCGATTTTGTTATTTATAAAATACTACTTAATAAAAATTGAATTAAGTGTATAATCCGTTGCTTTGGAGTCATTTCTCTGCCTACCACTATTCCCTGTGTGTTGGTAAATGTTGGCCTGGTCACGGGCCCCTTAATTTAGTTACCTGGTGACACTTGTATTTGACTTCTTGATATCTTTCATACTTTTTGAGTTTTTAATTTTTATTTCAATATTTTTCTCCCATGGGAAACAATGGAACAGATTTTTCAAAATTCTGCTATTTTAAGATATTATTTACTCTGTCATACTTTTAGCTTGAAATGTCTTTGAGACAGAAGTCAGAGTATGTAATAAACGCCTTAGCTGAAATCTCCGTTGGACCAACTGCTTTAGCCATAAACTGAAATGGCTCAGCATGACTCACCGATATAGTGGCATTACGGTAGGGTGCAAATCATGGATAAAGAATATTAGTGGCTCGATTCCGCCCTCTGCTGGACTTTTTCCTGGCTTCAGCATTATTATTGTTTGGAGTGGGATCGGTACAACTGTAAGACGCATGTAATTCTTCTGTGTCAAACTCAGGATAAGAATATTCTGCCACTATCGCAGTTTGGAAGGGTGACTCAAACCAGCTCCAAGAGCGCACATTGAGCACAGCAAAGGCTGGTCTTTCTTTTTTTTTTTTTTTGCAGAGCGCCTCCATGAAAACACGTTGATGTAAAAACTTCAAAGCAGCAGCAATTGCTTGAACTCCTATTCCTGTGTATACCAGCAATTGTTTGCACTAGCTACATAAATTTAGGATTGTAAATAAGACAGGTGAAATATTGGTATCAAAATTAAGCTAGTTGTGTACAAAGAAATGAAACTGATGTCCCCAGTCGCAATTTGTTCAGCGCTCTACTTCACTTTCCCCCAAGTTTGAAAATGGCTGGGTTCAGGGCCAGAGTACGCAGTAGCACTTGGTAGTTTGGCATTCCATAAATGGATCAATGCCGCCATCTAACATTACTTGCCAAATTATTAGGCCTATTATGATTATAATTATAAATATTATTTTTTGAATATTATTGTGTGAAGCTGTCTCAGAAGTTACAACAGTTAGATTAAACCAGGGACATAGTCCCATTAGTGCAAACTTGACCTCAGGCAAGCAGATATTCTTCATCCCAAACATATTTTGTTTCAACCAAGAAAAAAAAGGGTACAGGCGCTTGACACAGATCAACTACTGGTACAGCTTGTCCAGTTGTGGTGTTCTCCAGTGAATGCTGACAGTCATATTGGGTGGGTTTGCACTTTATTGTATCCCCTGCTGGCGACGAGTGGCAGGGATTTTCGTTGGCGTTCCATGTTCAATTCAATTCAATTTATTTGTATAGCGCTTTTCACAGACTGTCACAAAGATGCTTCACAGTGAGAAAATAAATAAATCGAAGGGGCAGTGCTAGGCCTAATCCCGACAATAGCAAATGAAGCAAAAAAACTCACAGTAGGGAGGAAAAATCCTCAAACAGTGGTGAGAAAGAACTCCCCAGTGGGAAGAAATCTCAGGAGGAACCTGGCTATAGTGCGGAAGCCCATCCTCCGCTGGCTAGCTAATTAATAATAAAATAAAGTAATAATAAAATAAAATGGTTTAAAGTTCAATAAAGTCCATTATAACATCTAAGCAGTGGCATCTGTAGCTCTAGGAAGTGGCATGACGAGGATGGTGCAGAACTCAATCAAAACAGCAGCAGCCAGCGCTCATGGTTCACTTACCTTTATTAAGTGCATCACTGGCTGACTGAATATCACTTAAGTTTTAAAAACATGTTTAAAATGTTACCTTAGCTTGCAAGATAATATGAACATTTCCTGTGTGTTTACACATTATGCTCATGACATGACTGTGAAGAATTTCTGGTAAGCTTATTCATTTACCTTCATTTTGTGCATCACTGGCTGATTGAATATCACTTATTGGGCTCTAAATTCGTTGACCAGGCGCAGGCGCGGCACAGGTGCGGCGAATGGGAGGAGCGCTGCGCCAACGGGGTGTATCCAGGCGCATTTTGCAATTTTGTGATCGGTGCAGCCCGGCGCAAGTGGCAAAGAGGGAGGAGAGAAGGCGTGAGTGGGTTTAACACAGCCGAGTCAAATCTTCACCAATCAAATGAGCTCCTCTCCTCACCTTTAAAAGCGCCGTGGGCAAGGCGCAGTGCAAATTTCGTTCGACATGGATGATGTAGGACACAGCAGCAACAACAGATGGCCAAACTTAGGCCAGGAGGAAGCTGATGTTCTGGTCCGGGAGGTTCAAGCTCGCAGTGGCCGAATGTATGGTCACGTGAACAGACCTCCATGGGCTTATGATGCAAAAGCGGCCACGGAATTCTAAACCCCCTTAGAACCCCGGCTGCCGCTTTTTTCATGGCAGTGCAAATGTGAGGCCATTTCATAATATTGTGCGATTATAAAGAGGGAATCAACAATATATTGTTTTTGAACGAATTAAATTAAAAATTGCCAATAAATACATGTGAATTTACTACGTACAATAATTAATTATGCTGACAAACACGTTATATGAGAAAACAGCAACTTGAGTCATCATTTGCCCAATTGCATAGCCCTACTGCAACCAGAACGAATCCGACAAGAGGTGCACTTGACAGCTGTGTAAGCCTATAGACTACCTTTAGTAGGCTAGTAGTACACAACAATAAAAGTAAGTATAATAATAATAATAATAATGTATAGATAAATGTAGCCCAGATCAGGCTGTGTTTCTAAAGCCGCGTTCACACTGGACGCAAAACAAATTTTCCGCACGATAGATTACGTTCAAAGTCAATGCAAAGGCGCGAATACACGTGAAACGCGTGTATTCGCGTCTTTGCATTGACTTTGAATGTAATCTGTCGTGCAAAAAATTTGTTTCGCGTCCGGTAAGAAAGCAGGTGAAGGACACATACCCACATAGCCTACACACGCACACACGCGCCCACATGCACACACACTCTCTCTCTCTCTCTCTCTCCCTCGTACGTTGCAGACAGGGGTATTTGCGGTCAAAGCCACTGCCGCAAAAAAAGCGGCTACGGCGCTCAAAGTAATTTAATACTAATCGTCACTTACATTTTATAACAGAAGTTCAAAACTTTGATATAAAATAGAAAACACATATTTAGAAAAAGTCATGGATGGATGGACTCATATCTTTTACTGACATGAAATATCGTGTATTACTAACATCAGTGCCGCATAAAAAGCGGCGGCCGCGGTTCTAGTGTTAAGGACAGAGCTTTGCAGCCAGGTGGTCTCTCCTTGTCATGGATTGGTGCCACCGGCTGAAAACTACAAGCCGGCGGGCACTGGGACCATGGGCCCAAAAGCAGGAGAAAGGACCCACTCGCACAGGCTGGAAAAAAGTGAAAGGTTTTTTTAATAAATATTCATAAAAATAAACAAACCTTCCACAAACACAGAGGGGAGCAGCAGCAACATAAAGCGCCAGGGCTAAAACCAGAATGCAGCAGCTCTTATATACTCTAAACTTCACCTCCACTTCAACGAGCAACAGGTGTGGCTCGTTGAAGTGGAGGCGAAGACAGCCGGAGGGGGAGGGACTGCAGGGCAGAACCATCACACTCCTCTCCCGTGCGCGCTGCTGCTCTCCCTGCTGATACGGCACATGCAGTTCGGCCTCTCTCTGTCTTATGTCCTGTAATGTCTCCTGCATGAGGTCAAAGTGACATCCATGGCGTACAGCTATGTTGTGTAGCAGGCAACATGCCACAGAGAATGCACTGACACTCTGAGGGTTATCAGGGCGAGTTTCCATTACGTGTGCCAGCCGCCTTCCATCTGACATCAGGACAATCGATATAGATACTATTATTTATGTGCTGATTCAGATAGTTACATTAAATAGTGGTTGCTGTAATTATTTATTGCATTGAAATGTGCCTGACATTCTGGAAACCTGCCTGTGAGGTTTCGGTGACGTGTGCGCACCGTGTGCCAGTCAGCCAAATTACCACTGCACAGAAAGTAAACCAGGTTGGAGATGGCAAGCTCTCTGTGCACTTTCGGCGGAGCCTTTTGCCACAAAATTGTCATTGCGTCATGATGAATATGTGACACCTCCCCCTACTACACCGCCACACCCATCTCGGCGCACGTCTGTCTACCAAACTGCCAAAGTGGCTGTGCACGCTGTTGCACCGCAAGAAATACCATTGCGCGGGCTGCACCGGACGAAATTACCACTGCGTGGGCTGCGCCACCCTGCGCTGCGCCAAGAAATTAAAGCCCATTAACTTTTAAAAACATGTTAAAAATGTTACCTTAGCTTGCAAGATAATATGCACATTTTCTGTGTGTTTACACATAATGCTCATGGAATGAATGTGAAGAATTTCTGGTAAGCTTATTTTATTTCATGTCTACCCAATTCAGCAGTTTTCCATTCCAGACTCATGTTTCTTGGTTGCTTTAAATAAAGCATTTCCAGCATGATTTCAGTGTGTCTTTTCTTGTAATATAATGTACTCAATTTGAAATTGCATTTAATCAAAGCACACAATCCGAATTAATTACTAAAATTGTGTTCCAGGTGAATTGTTTTAAGACAATGGGTTTCAAACTTAAGTAATGAGATCAAGTAATTGTCTTATTAATGGCGCATAACATAAATTACTTTATGAATAAACTGTTTTGAGTTCAAGTTAAAGAGCTGTTACAGCTCTTTGTTGTTACAAATCAAATGGATTAAGGCAATTGGTTTCCTCAAACCATTTGAGTAATGGGATGAAGTAATTCACTTATTAATGCTTAATTTAAATTACTTCAAAGATTTGAATTATTCACGTTAATGCAATAGCTGTATTTAATTAGAGTAACTCAAAAATTTTAAGTTAATATCAATTCACTGAGTTGAGTTCCAGTTACTTACATGAATTGAGTTATGCCTATTAGCCTTTTCAATTTCTGGTAACTCAGTAGGAATGAGTTCAAGTATTGAACAGTTCTATTTCCATACACAAATTAATTCAACTACAGATAATCAAATGTTTAGACTTAAAGCTGGTATTTCATTCAAGTTCTCCTAAAAGTGACAGCTGGGTTGCCCTTACTCAAAAGTAGAAAGTCCTGTACACTTAAAGTTTTCAAACTGAAATGTTTTAAGGCAATCAGTTTCCTCAAACCATTTGAGTAAATTGAACTCATCAGGTTTTCAGGGCTGCCAACTCTCACGCATTCGCTGTGAGTCTCACGCCTCTTAGAGGCATTCACGTTCCCATGCGGCAGTAAGCAATTATTCAACTGACGCATATTTAAGAGATTCTCATGCAGAATTGAGTCCTTGAGCATGGAAGTTAACCTGTTTCACGTGCATTACGGTGGATTTCACCTCTAGAGTCGTGGAAATCAGAGTTGACGTTTCAATCGTTTCGTTTAAACGATTTAAAAGATCATGAAACACACACACTGCTTCCAACTCGAGTGAGGAAAAGCACACAATGTTTGGTGTCACAGTCGCTTCCACGTTACTCGTGGTGAAATCCACTATAACGCAAGTGAAACTGAAACTTCCACTCACAAGGACTTTAATTACACGTAAGAATCTCATTAATATTCGTTGGTTGAATAATTGCTGACTACGGTGAATACGCCTTCAAAATGCATGAAACTTACACCATATGCGTGAGATTGCGTAGAAAGTTGGCAGCCCTGGGTTTTACAGTGGTTTGGATAAGTCCTGCATGGGTAGACCCCTATCTGCAATTATGTGAAAAAAACAATAGAATCCCCCTGATCCATAAATACGGTGCCCGCTGTCTTGTTTCCTTTATCAAATGCAAAATCCCTCATTTCATATGAAAATGGATTTATTATTTACAGTTTGGCTGACAAACGAAGTAGCCTTAAAAACCGGCACTTCCGACTTCCAGTCGAGGCAGCACCAAGTGAAGACGTGTGGAAGGTCAGGCATTTCACTAGAACATTTTTTTTAATTATAACTGCTCTTGAGTCATTTATTCATGCTTTTCGACAAGTAGGGATATCTAAATAATTCTGGTAACGAGATTGCAATACGGTGATCTTCATATGCCTGACACAAGGAGAAAAATTCAAGATGCTAGCGCAACAACAAGTAGCGTTAGCATGGACAATGCTGGAATCGTGCTTACGGAGACAGGCAAGGGGACCATTTTCCGCAAGATAAGAGGATTGAAAACGGAGCTCCTACTTAAAATTGATGAGAAAGCACAAATATATGCCAGCGAACTCAGAAAGCATGGAGAACAGCTAAGTGAGGAATTTAGAAATGCAGTGGATCAAACCGGTATTAAGGTCTCCACTTTGGAGGCTCGTTTGGCATCCTTGGAGGAGGCGGAAAGCGGTCATGCCGATACCACTACCATCCTGCAAGAAGAGGTGACCCAGCTGAAACGGGCTGTCGCTAATTTGCAGCAGAAAAGCGAGGATTTGGAAGCGAAGTCCCGACGATGTAATCTGCGCGTAATCGGTGTGAAGGAGAGACAGGAGGATGGAAAGAATATCCTGGAATAGCCAGAGCATTTGTGGTGAAATGCCGTCACTTCCAAGAACGAGAGCTACTTATGAGAAAAGTTACCCAGAAGAAGGACATTATCTCTCCCGATGGAGACAAGATTCATATTCAACCTGACTTCACCCCAAAAGTCACCCGGCAGAGGGCTGCTTTCAACGAGGTACGAGGGATGCTGTGAGGCGCTAGGAGGGGGTACGATATGGACTGTTTTACCTGGCAGAATTGAGGATTACAACGAAAGATGGACTGAGACGGAGCTTCAAGGACCCTAAACTAGCTAAAACGTTTGTGGAGGAAAATATCTGAGGACGTTGAAATGATTCAATCACTTCAATGGAAGACGGATAGTAGATGGACTAAAATGGACAAATAATTTTCAGTGGTATTTTTTTTTTTTTTTTTTGGTCTACTACTTGTTTCCATGCAGCATTGTATCAACATAAAGGTAAGCTGTATGTCCAAACTTTTTCCCCTCTGTGGCACAAAAGTTTTGTTTTTGTTTTTTTTTTAATCGATATGGCAAAGTTTTGGTGTGTTTCGGCATGTTAAATCTCTTTTAAGGATTAATATGTTTCAAGTTTAGATGGGATTTAATCACTCGTTAATTGCTTATAGTGGATGGACCGTTAAGAAGGGCATTGGGAGCAGTAAAAATGTCGAAGAGCTTTCGGAGTAACAACTAAGTAGTTGCGGTCAGAGTTCAATTTTATAATATTAGGCATATGTTCTAGTTAAACTCTGGCCTGTTAAGTGTGTTGTTGGTGAGCTAGATGGGGACCACGACTGGAGGCAATAGCAGCCTTATGGTTCAGAGGCACATGTATATTTGTGCTTTTTGCACAATTTTCAGGTCCTTATAGTCAACAATTTATCATAGGGGGTGATTTTAATTGTGTTTTGCACCCAGTTTTAGACCGGTAAAAGTCCACATCTGGAACATTGAATAAGTCTGCTCGATATGTAAAAGATTTTTTTCAGACTTAAGGTATGATTGAGGCTTGGCGGTATAAGAATCCTAAAACTAAGCAGTATTTATTTTTCTCGGCAGCACACCAGTCTTATTCTAGAATTAAATTCTTATTTATAGATCTACGAATGCTTCCTTTATTAAAATCTTGTGAACATACAGGCATTGTAATTTCAGACCACCGCCCTGTTTGCATGAAGCTTTGTTTTCCAAATAATAGATATTCTAAATGTATGTGGAGCACTCCAAATTGAAGTGTCAAATTTACTTAAAAATGTCATGTGAAGTAGTTCCACACTAAATTCTAACATTTTTGGCCAGTTTAATTACTTATATTGAGTCAAATGTACTTATTTGACTTCTGTGGAACCAGCTGACATAAGAGTATTAAGTAAATCTAACAGTTCATTTTTGTGAGTGAGACTTAATCTACGGCAGCTAGCAGACAAGGAGTTTGTAGCTTTTGTATCTTCTCAAATAGACTTCTTTTTGCAGACAGACCGGACGCCAGATGTGACTATACAAACACTTTGGGAGGCAATTAAGGCCTTCTTGAGGGGCCAGATAATTTCCTACAATGCTAATACATACAAAGTAAGAACAGAAAAGGAAAATTTTCTTATCTCTGAAATAAATTGAATAGATCAGGGACATTCTCTGACTCCTTCGACTGACCTCTTTCTGAAACGTGTGGCTTTACAAACAATATTACTCATTTTAACTACAGAATCAGAGGAGAAGTGGTTTCTTAAATCGAGACAAAAGGAATATGAATATGGTGAGACAGCCAGTAAATTATTATGCCACCAGCTGAGACAATCCGCAGAAACTGCTTATATAGCAGAGATACAAACAGCTCATGGCATAATCACTGACCAATTACATATTAATAATCAATTTTTTAAAATTATGAAGAGCTTTACACCTCAGAATCCAGTGATAAAATTGAAATAAATGATTTTTTGGACAAATTGGAATTTCCAACCATGACTGAACAAGAAAAAGATAGAGTTGACCGACCTTTGAGATAGCAGTTACACAAATGAGAAGTGGTAAGGTACCGGGACCTGATGGGTTCCCCATCGAATTTTATAAAAATTTTTTGCAGAAACTGGCCCCCAAGGCTGGACTGGTAATTTAGCGTACCGGGCAATGCCCGATGGGCCGACGCACATTTTGGCCGATGCAATCATAGTTTATAAAATTGTAATAACATCGATAATTTTGAACGACCGCGCCGGACTTTAAAACATGAAAAGCGGCCCATTGGTTAATTTTCTACACAGACACAGGGCTGGCCCAATGAAATCTCTGTGCCCTCCCTCCTCAGGGAGAAAAAAAAACGCAATTGCGTACGGCCCATTGGTAGCCAGAGGCCCACATTACGGCGAGCAAACAGCATGTTAGAGATCTGTGATTTGTATGTTTGTTTTTAGCTAGTTTCTGGTTTTAGTTTGTTTCTTGTTAGTTTTTTAGCATTGCTAATTTATATATTTATTTTATTTATTCGTTTTAGAGCATGTATGTTTCTGGATGATTGCTCTGTCTCTGGTCTTCAGTGTCTTCATCTCGTTTCTGTCTCGTGGTGTCTTGTCTTTTTCATCACAGTCTCTTCCCTGTAATTTCGGTTGGGTGTTTCCACTTCCTTCTCTCTCGCTGTTCTCATTGGCTATCCGCACCTGAGAGTAGTTTATTGAGGCACGGGTGTTTAGTTAGATTAGAGTTAGGACTCCACCCGTTTCCCCTCTCTCTCCTATCACCGTCCTTGCTTTTCTAGTTCCACCTCTCTCTACAGCTGTTCTGTGTTTAGCTGGGATTCCACTTAATTTGTTTGCGTTTAAAGACCCACTTTTCCCTCAGCTTCTTGTCGACTCGTTTCTACCACAGCTCGTCTTGGTCAGTCTCGTTTATCGCTTTTTTTCTCGTTCTGCGATTGTTGAAAGCTCGTTTCTCGTGATTCTCCCGTAAGTCTTGTAATTGATTGTTTGTATTGCGTTGTGAGATTGCGGTTTGTTTGATTAGTACTTCGTTCTCCCTGATTCCCATTTTGTACCTATCTGTTTAGCTTCTCCTGTGTTCTCCCTTATCCCATCCAACTCCCTTTTTCCTTCCCCTTCCATTCCCTTAGTTTCAGCCCCCTCTGTTACTGTCTTTGTGCGGACTGATTCTCTGGTTACTGGATATTTTGCTTGTCCCCTGACTTCGACTCTGCCTATTCTACATTTCTCTGTTTGCCTGGCTATTGATCCATTTCTGTCTTGACCATGAGCTTTGTTAATCCTAATAAACGCCCTGCCGATGCTGAACTGCATTTGGAGTCTATGCCCGTTCCTTTCAGTACGAGTCGACCAGTACAGACTCCAGCGGATACTGCTGAACTACATCATTCAGCAGCAGCATCGCGACTTGCAGGAGATGAGAGCAACTCTACAGCATCTCACTCTGGGCCCCACCTTTCCCAATCCTGCAGTCGCACCAGCAGAGGCAGCTCCCATTCGGGAGCCACGTCTTACTCCTCCGCGGGAGTATGACGGAGACCCCACCACCTGCAAAGCATTCCTGTCCCAGTGCTCGATCATATTCGAGTTACAGCCCCTAACCTTTCCTACCTCACATTCCAGAGTGGCCTACATCATCACACTCTTGACCGGCAGAGCAAGGGACTGGGGAACCTCGATGTGGGACGCTGGCCACCCCTGCACCCGCACCATTGAAGATTTCATGGCGGAGATGAGGGAGGTGTTTGACCGGTCCTACCAGGGGCGAGAGGCAGGAAGCGCACTACTGAGTTCGGCAAGCCGGCTGCAGTGTCTCCGATTCGCCATCCAATTCCGTTCGTTGGTCGCCTCTACACACTGGGCGAAGACGCCCAGTTTGATGTGTTCTACCGGGGGTTGGCAGAGAACATAAAGGATGAGTTGGCATCCCGCGAGCTTCCATCGGATCTGCAGGGGCTCATTAGAGTGGCCATCCAGATTGATTCTCGGATCCAGCAGCGTAAGAGAGAGCGCCAGAGCCACTCAGAGTCCCGGCGGTCGGGCCAGCGTGGTAACTTCGATCTCCTCGGGCGACTCTCCTATTCAGGAGACCGGCGAGCCCCGGGGTCGGAGAACCCATGCAGGTCGACCGTTGCCGGTTATCGCCACAAGAGCGAGCTCGGAGACTGCGCACGGGGGCATGTCTGTACTGTGGGCTGGCGGGTCATCGTATCCAGTGCTGTCCCCTACTCAAGAAGGAGGGGGTGAGTGGGAGGATCGGACAGCTGGCTCAAGATAACAATGATCCACGTAAGCTGGTTTCTGTCACTCTACTTTTTGGCAAGCGATCATTGACCACTGATGTTTTGTTTGATTCAGGATCAGACATCAACCTGATCGACGCCAAACTGTGCAACCAGCTCCAACTCCAGCCCCAGAAGCTACCCACACCGTTCCAAGCACTTGGCCTTTGTGGGCAACCGCTAGGTCAGGTGACCCTGGTTACGCCCCCACTCACACTCATTGTCTCCGGCAACCATCAGGAGCAGATCCGGCTCCATGTCATCACCTCCTCCTCTGCTCCCATCGTCCTGGGCCTCCCTTGGTTGAAACAGCACAACCCCACCATCAACTGGAGGACTGGGCAGGTGGCTGAGTGGAGTACTCATTGCCTGCGCCCTGCCTCCGCAAGGCTCCCCGCCAAGCAGGCCGAGGGGGATCCAGTGAGCCTCCAGTCACTCCAGATTTGTCCAAGGTCCCCAGTGAGTACCACGATCTGGCCGAAGTCTTCTCAAAGTCTCGTGCCCTGTCTCTGCCTCCTCACAGACCCTACGACTGCGCCATCGATCTCCAACCTGGCGCAGCGCCCCCTAAGGGGGGTCTCTATTCTCTGTCTCGTCCAGAGCAAGAGGCCATGGAGAAATATGTGGAGGAGTCACTGGCTGCCGGCATCATCCGTCCCTCTTCCTCTCCTGCTGGCACTGGCTTCTTCTTCGTTAGCAAGAAGGACGGATCTCTCAGGCCATGTATTGACTACAGGGGACTCAATAACATTACCATTAAGAAGCGATATCCCCTTCCTTTAATGAATTCTGCTTTTGAGCTGTTGCAGGGGGCACTATCTTCACCAAACTTTACCTCATAACGCTTACCACCTCGTCAGGATTAAGGAGGGGATGAATGGAAGACAGCTTTCAACACCACTAGGGGCACTACGAGTACCTGGTCATGCCGTTTGGTCTAGCTAACGCCCTGCTGTCTTCCAAAACCTCGTTAACGACATTCTGCATGACATGATTAATCAATTTGTCTTTGTGTACCTTGATGATATATTAATATTCTCTCGATCCAAGGAAGAACACAGACGTCATGTTCGTGCAGTCCTGCAGCGCCTCCTGGAGAACCAACTCTCGCCAAGGCAGAGAAGTGTGAATTCCACTTGGACACAGTCCCTTTCTCGGATTTGTGGTCACTCCAGGAGGCATCCTAATGGACCAGGAGAAGGTGAAGGCGGTAAAGGATTGGGCTACCCCTACTACACGCAAGAAAAACTACAGTGCTTCCTAGGGTTTGCTAACTTTTACCGTCGGTTCATTCGTAATTACAGTACCGTTGCTGCTCCACTGACCTCTCTGACTTCCCCCAAAGTTCCTTTTGTGTGGACCCCGTCGGGGAGAAGGCTTTTCTGGAACTAAAGCAAAGATTTACCTCTGCTCCTGTTCTCCAACAGCCAGATCCTGAAAAGCAGTTCATCGTCGAGGTAGACGCCTCTAACACCGGCGTGGGGGCAGTCCTGTTGCAGCGCAATGGCAAAGATAACAAGGTACATCCTTGCGCCTTCTTCTCCCGCAGACTCAGCCCAGCCCAGCGAACTCGACATTGGTAATCGGGAGTTACTGGCGGTGAAGATGGCGTTTGAAGAGTGGCGTCATTGGTTAGAGGGGGCTAAGGTTCCATTCCAGGTCTGGACCGACCACAAGAATCTGGAGTACCTCCGTACAGCTAAGAGGTTAAATTCCGCCAATCCCGTTGGTCACTGTTCTTTGATAGATTTAATTTCACCTTAGCTTATCGCCCAGGCTCCCAGAACAAGAAACCTGATGCCCTGTCACGTAAATTTTAAGCCAGACGCTCCTCCCAAGGAGCCACAAACCATCTTACCCAGCCGTGTTGTAGTGGGAGCGTTAGTATGGGAACTAGAGGATCGAGTCAAAAGGTCACAACCTTCTGGGGGCCACCTACTAACTGTCCCAAGAACTGCCTCTTCGTTCCAGACTGCCTCCGAGCGAAGTTCTCCAGTGGGCCCATTCCTCCCGTCTCGCCTGCCATCCTGGTGCTAACCGGACCTTGGCCATGCTAACTCGCAGGTTTTGGTGGCCAACGGTCCGGAGAGATGTAAAACTTTTTCGACGGCTTGTCCGGTCTGCGCGCCCAGAACAAGGCCACCCACACGGCACCAGCTGGTCTCCTGCAGCCGCTTCCGTGCGTTCAGACCATGGGCAAACATCGCTTTGGACTTTGTCACTGGCCTTCCGCCCTCCAGAGGTAACACCGTCATCCTGACCATTGTTGATCGCTTCTCCAAGGCAATACATCTCGTCCCTCTTCCCAAGCTTCCCTCTGCCAGAGAAACAGCTGACTTACTCGTTCAACACGTAGTCAGAATACACGGCATCCCCTCTGACATTGTCTCCGACCGTGGCCCTCAATTCATCTCACAGGTCTAGAAAGCCTTTTGTCAAGCCCTGGGAATAACGGTCAGTCTCACCTCTGGATTTCACCCACAGAGCAATGGGCAGGCAGAGAGGGCCAACCAGCAGATGGAGAGTGTCCTTCGGTGCCTCACTTCCCGAGATCAGGGGGACTGGAGCGAACAACTACCCTGGATCTAATATTCCATCAACAGCCTTCCCTCGGCTGCCTCAGGTGTGTCCCCCTTCCAAGCTTGTCTCGGTTACCAACCACCTCTGTTCCCCTCACAGGAGGTCGAAGTTGATGTTCCCAACATCCAGGAATTTCTACAGAGGTGCCGAAGGACGTGGGAGGAAACTCGTTCCACTCTCCTAAAAGCTGCTGACGAGATGAGTCGCCAGGCCAACCGTCGCCGCTCTGTTCCACCGCAAATACAAAGTAGGACAAAAAGTTTGGCTTTCTTCCAAAAGACATTGCACTAAGGACTGAAAGTCGCAAGCTAGCCCCCCTGTTTCATTGGTCCTTTTGTGATTGAGAAAATCATTAACCCTGTCTCTGTTAAACTCAAGCTACCAGCCTCTATGAGCCGTATCCACCCAGTCTTTCATGTGTCGTGCATTAAACCTGTACTGTTTTCCATCCACACCCCTGCCCCGACCAATCCTCCTCCCCCAAGGCTCATCGATGGAGGAGAAACATACACGGTGCACAAGTTGCTGGACGTTAAATCGGCGAGAAGGGGTCTCCAGTACTTGGTGGACTGGGAAGGATACGCCCAGAAGAACGCGCTCATGGGTTCCTGCTCGTCACATCCTCGACAAATCGCTCATCAAGGACTTTCACAAGAGGACTTTTAAACCGAAGCTTAGACCGCCAGGTGGCGGTCATAGAGGGGGGGGTTCTGTTAGAGATCTGTGATTTTTATGTTTGTTTTTAGCTAGTTTCTGGTTTTAGTTTGTTTCTTGTTAGTTTTTTAGTATTGCTAATTTATATATTTATTTTATTTATTCGTTTTAGAGCATGTATGTTTCTGGATGATTGCTCTGTCTCTGGTCTTCAGTGTCTTCATCTCGTTTCTGTCTCGTGGTGTCTTGTCTTTTTCATCACAGTCTCTTCCCTGTAATTTCGGTTGGGTGTTTCCACTTCCTTCTCTCTCGCTGTTCTCATTGGCTATCCGCACCTGAGAGTAGTTTATTGAGGCACGGGTGTTTAGTTAGATTAGAGTTAGGACTCCACCCGTTTCCCCTCTCTCTCCTATCACCGTCCTTGCTTTTCTAGTTCCACCTCTCTCTACAGCTGTTCTGTGTTTAGCTGGGATTCCACTTAATTTGTTTGCGTTTAAAAGACCCACTTTTCCCTCAGCTTCTTGTCGACTCGTTTCTACCACAGCTCGTCTTGGTCAGTCTCGTTTCTCGCTTTTTTTTTCTCGTTGCGATTGTTGAAAGCTCGTTTCTCGTGATTCTCCTGTAAGTCTTGTAATTGATTGTTTGTATTGCGTTGTGAGATTGCGGTTTGTTTGATTAGTACTTCGTTCTCCCTGATTCCCATTTTGTACCTATCTGTTTAGTTCTCCTGTGTTCTCCCTTATCCCATCCAACTCCCTTTTTCCTTCCCCTTCCATTCCCTTAGTTTCAGCCCCCTCTGTTACTGTCTTTGTGCGGACTGATTCTCTGGTTACTGGATATTTTGCTTGTCCCCTGACTTCGACTCTGCCTATTCTACATTTCTCTGTTTGCCTGGCTATTGATCCATTTCTGTCTTGACCATGAGCTTTGTTAATCCTAATAAACGCCCTGCCGATGCTGAACTGCATTTGGAGTCTATGCCCGTTCCTTTCACAGCAGGAATGAATTTAGCTAATTCAGTGGACTTTGAAACAGAGAAAATCAAAATAGAATTAATGTTTTCCTCTCCTTAGACCATGATACAGAGACAGCTTTTCCTGAGACTATCCACATTCTGAATTTTGAGTGGAACATGGTTTATAGACCACTTTTTATTATTCTACTTCACTACTCCGGTTATCTTGCATCTTGGCCATTTTTCAGTATCTATTTATATATTTGTTTTATGATATAGGAATTACCGAAAAACTGTATTCTTGCAGATAAAAAAAAAAAAAAAAATGCATAGGCTTAAGCCATGTACAGTTTATTTAATGTTGTTGTTTTCATCCTAAAAGTTTAAGAAGGCAGGCTTGCTGGGAAATTAGTTTGACCAATGGCCTTGCTTGTCCCCAGTTGCGTTAACAGTCTAAAAACGCGTTTCAATGATACAAGATCAGACAAAAATGTCAGAGAGCAGTGGAGAGGTGGAAAAGCTTTGAGAATAAAGAAAACAGAAATTGGAGCCTCAGGTTTCAAACGCTAAAAAAAAAAATTGACCAGATGTTTCGCCTCGATGCTCATGTAGCAAGCAGTTTTCATTTGGAGGGGGAGACGGAAAGCGGTAAGACTGACGTTAAATTAAATTAATAGACTATCGCAAGTATGTATTCGGTTAAATTTGCTTGAGCTTACAAAAGGTCCCCATCTGATGGACCAGCTGTTCATAACCTACTATTTGATGCATATTGATTCATTGTTTTATAGTGGCAAATAAAATTTGTCCTGGAATACAGCAAAGAAAACTTTCAAATTTTCCTATTTAAAACCCTGTCTTGACGTTCAGAATCACCTGCCAGTAAATTTGCACCCAGCGGGTACTGCGGTTCTGAAGCTAGTGAGCTATTCTGTGCCCTGTTGAGTCTGTAAGATATGTAACGTTATTTTAAAAGGTTATGTATGAATCAATCCAAATAGTCCAATGGTCTTATTGAAAAATTATAAATGGCCCCAAAGTCACATTTCTTTTCCACATTCATTCATGTAAATATATTATTATTATTAATAATAATCATCATCATAACTTCTACTTTGTCATGGTGGTGCAGTGACCACACAGAAAGAAGGTTGTGGGTTTGATTCTGGCCTGGGGCCTTTCTTGTGGAGTTCCAGGGCATGTAGGCTACGACTAAGATTAATTTTCACTTTTGGTAACAGCAAAGTGTGCGCGTACGGCAGGCCGTCACGTCAGGATCAGGTTGGGCCTCCATGGCCGAAAATGCCAGGGCCGTTTTTTTGTCCCAGTCCAGCCCTGCTGGTCCCTGTTCTAAGTGAAGTGCTTACAGAAATATTTGAGGGGAGATCATTACCAGGGAGCATGATGGAAGCTATAATCTCAGTCTTGCATAAAAAGGGCAAGGATCCTTTGAGATGTGAATCATATAGACCAGTAAGTTTGCTTTCAAGTGATTATAAGATTTAAGATCCTTGCAAGTAGGCTGTAAAAGAACAAACAAAATTGTGTCCAATTATTTCACCCTACATCGAGGCACCAGACAGGGGTGTCCCTTGTCCCCGCTCCTTTTTGATGTAGCTATTGACCCCTGGCTATGGCAATGAGGAGTGAGACAAATTTGAAGGGAATCTGCAGAGGAGGTCAAACTCATAAAGGACATGTCCTGTTTTCCTATCATTCCAGCCCACTTTCATAAACTTGCCCAAAGTTCTTCCAATTTTGAGTTAGAATGAGCAATACATGTTGAAAGATCATATTTTGACTTTTTTCGTCTCTTACAAAGTGTTGATAAAGAATGAGAGACAGTGAAAGACACCCCTTTTTAGCAGATCTCATGTCAGTTGAAACTCTCCAAAAAACATCATTAGAATTATCCCATTTTCTTAGCTATTATTGCAATAACATATCCAAAACTCATTTGGCAATATCTACACATAATAAACAATGAAAAATAGGCAAAAATATCACATTTTATTACATGACTTCTGACCTAGATACAGTTAACAGCAGCCTACATTACCATCAGAAGTCACTTCATCATGCACTTTCAAAGTTAAAAACATCAACCTTGCCCTCTTCTAGGATTCTATTGCTTGAAATAACATTTTAAGTATGTACAACATATATCAAAGATTAGAATCCCGGAGGAGGGCAAGTTAATATATTGGTGCTAGAATACAGGAGTAAGAAATCTTGATAGTTTTATTGATATACAAAATATTCACAGTAGTAATGATGACCTAAGAATTTTTCATACTTATTAAAATGAAATATTGGCTTGTTGGGATAAAAAAATGTACAGTATATACCATTCTTTGAAGTCTTTATTATTATATCTGACAATTCTTTGAATAAATGAGAAATTATATATTAATCTTCATACAAATCTATTACTGTTCTATTCTACTAAAACTTCTATTTTTTGGGGTCATTTTCATGATTTTCTCTTCAGTTTGTGACTTTAATCACACAAAAAATCTAAATCATAGGCCCACCAAAAACTTGTTTTTTTAAAAGACAAACCAGCACTACACAGTATTGTTCAGGAGCTGGAGCCATCCAACACCAAGAATAACCTTTCACCCGAACACCAAGCATTACATTTTACTCTGACACCAAGCATTAGGTCTGAGAGCACAATGATAACCTACTTCTATGTCAAAAATCATGGTTAAAGGATTAATGGTTTTGGTTACTGGTTAAAGCTCACAAGAAAACTGAAGACAGACTCACATGCACACAAACATTTTCACATTTACAAGCCCTGTTGCACTGTTATGCAGGTAAAATTATTTTTGAACTATGAACAGAATATATTCCAACATATAAACATATATACAGATGAGAAACCGAAAGTGGGCTGAAATGATTGGAAAACAGGACATGTCCTTTGGTGACCGGTGCATAGGTATCACTGCATTTTTTAAGAGGTCCTCCTTTTTTGGGACCAGAAGTATTTTGACAATTGCATGGTCAGCTGTTCCATGGCCAGGTGTTTTTCATTCCCATGTAATTTCATTTAAATGTGAATGATGTGAAGATGATGCAATACCTGGGGGATCCTTGGGAGGGAATGCAACACTGCAAAAAATGAAAGCACTGAAGGTGCTGATGCCTCAGTGCTTACAGCAGTGACAAGAATGTCCCTTAATGAAGCTATAAAATTGGGTGTGGGCATGTCAGAGTGCCCTAGCTGTGCATCTATGCTTAACATACTCAAGTATTTACCCACCAGTGGCAGTTTGATAAACATTAATGTTCAGTTATGGAGGGAAACACCTTTCACACTATTCAGGGTCTATTTAACACTGACCAATAATTAGTGCAATTCAGACTCTGTGCGAACAACAGCAAGTTTTTGGAGGGAAGCACCTTTCATACTATGCAGGACAGAGGTCGCGTTATCAGAATATTTTCCATCATTGACGGATTTTTTTTTTAACAGTGACTGAACATTTTGAAGGCCGTCCGTCATTTTGACAGAATGTAATTCACACCCCCGTCCAACTGGTGCTGGGTGTCCTATTGTCTCGAACATTGTCTTTGATCTGTATGATCCTGTGTTCCTCATATTTTTGTAATATGATAATTTGCTCTTCATTTGTAAAATATGCTGCTCTGCTGCCAGTAGACGGTTAGTCATATGCTACAAAAACCGTCTCTGTTATGTGAACACGCAGATATCTAGGTCGGGGTGTGCTAGCGGGCTTGCTCGCAGGGTGTAGTGATGCATCTAGTGCAGCATGCTAGAGAGGCGTTGCATGTAGAAATGCATGTGACCCCCCTCTCTTAGTTCCTGCCGTTGATCGATCCAGTCTGGGTAAAGGAAGCCGAGTGCTTCAGTCTTCCATGGTCAGTACATAGCCTCTCTTTCACTAAGACCCCTACCTTGCCTCCCTGCGGCAGCACATGGATACTGGAGCCTCACGGCCCCAGGCTAAAAGGTAGGGGATCGCAGGGCAGCAGTGGGCCCTAGACTAACCATCCACTGCCCCACTGCTATGTGGGTAAACCCGGGAGGGAACTTTGGCTAGGGGAGTTAACCCAGAAATCAAATCTGCACCTGGGGACAGGCACAGGCGGAGTCCAACAGACCGGCTTACCGGCAGCTCCCTGCAACTCCTACCAGACGAAGGTCGTCATGGGTTTCCCATGCCACTGGAGTCCATCTGGAGGAGTGAAGATGGTGGGAGTGAGGACTGCGCACCCACAAGCCCACCCTAATCCCTACCTTGCGCTAGCTCTTTGCTGCACCCCCCCCTTCGAAAGCCCTGTGGCGATGTGGAATGGCGGTAGGCACAGGTCAAGGATGTGGCTGGGAGTGCCTAGCCAAACCATGCACACAGGCGGCAATGGAGTGATGGTCGTTGTGATTGCGGGATAGAGCAGCGCATTGCCTCGGCAGCTTCCATTGTGACTGAGCTGCCCCACACTGCTCACCCCTGACAGGGGAAGGATCTGGAAAAGGTGGTCGAAAAATTGTTTGCTCCCCAAACTCCGGACGGTCTGCCGCGACCGTTGGAGCATTCCCCCTCACGGTCGAAAAACAAAACAGAGAAAAATACCTCTATCCATTGCTACGTGGAATGTTCGCACACTGTTGGACTTGGCCGAAACACCTAACAAGCCACACCGTAGGACAGCGCTTGTGGCCCTGGAGCTTGCCCAATACAACATTGATATATCAGCACTCAGCGAGACCAGATTGCATGGAGAGGACTCCCTGACAGAGGTTGGTGCAGGTTACACCTTTTTATGAAAAGGGGTCCCCGAAGGCATTCGCCGCATCCACGGTGTTGGTTTTGCTGTGAAGTCCCAACTGCTGCAGCGCATCCCAGAGTCCCCTGGCAGCATCAATGAAAGACTGATGATGTGGGATGCTTCACCACCCTCATCAGTGCTTATGCACCCACCCTTGATGCCGAATATAACATCAAAGAGGACTTTTACCAGACGCTTGACTCCGTCATCCAGAAAATCCCGACCATGGACAAGCTCATAATCATGGGAGACTTCAATGCCAGAGTGGGCACAGACCATCTGGTATGGAACCAGGTTATTGGTCAACATGGTGTGGGGAAAATGAACTCCAACAGGCTACGGCTCCTCTCCCTCTGTGCAGAACATCACCTGGTCATTACCAACACCATGTTTCAGATGAAGAATAAGCTCAAAACCACCTGGCAGCACCCTCGCTCAAAGCATTGGTATCACCTGGACTATGTGATTGTCCGTCGAAAGGACAGACAGGACGTCACTTCCACCCGAGTCATACGTGGAGCTGAATGTTGGACAGATCATCACATGGTCAGATCCAAACTCTTCATGAACATCCAACCCCGTTTTCCGAAGAAAGCCCCAATCATAAACCTCAACTGCGCAGCCCTCAACAGCCCCACGACTAAGGACAACCTTCGACGGCTCCAGGCAGCAAACCTTGACCAGATCCTGGAGGATTCCACCGACTGGCCAACTCTGCGTCATGCCATCTACAGCGCAGCCTTAGAGGTGCTTAGTCCGTCAAGGAAACGTCACCAGGACTGGTTTGACTGCAATTCAGCCAACATACAGTCACTTCAACAGTCAAAACATCAAGCTCATAAAGCTCTCCTGTCCTGCCCTGGATCTCTACCCTGAAAGCCACCTTTGCTGTAGCAAGAGCTGAGACCCAGTGTGCTCTTTGGGTTATGGAGGACACCTGGTGGGTGTAGAAGGCTCAGGAGATCCAGAACTTTGCAGACTGCAATAATACCTAGGGCTTCTATGATGCCATTAAATCCCTTTACGGCCCCAGAAAGCGGGCAATTGCCCCTGTCCGTTCTGCTGATGGCTCCATTCTTTTTAAGGACCGTTACAAGATCCTTGGCCAATGGGCACACCATTTCAAGACCCTGCTCAATATCACCAACCCCACTGACCCTCTCATTCTGGATAAATTGCCTGATCTGCCACTAGTCACATATCTTGACACTCCGCCACAATACTTAAAGATCCACTAAGCCATCCGAAGCTTGAAAAGCAATAAAAGTGCAGGACCTGACGGCATCCCACCTGAGATTTTCAAACATGGAGGATACCTCCTAACACGCTGCCTACACCTTCTGATCTCACACATCTGGGAACATGAGACCCTCCCACAGGATTGGAAGGATGCCAACATCATTGTCATCTATAAACGCAAAGGTGACAGAGCGATCTTTGGGAACAGCCATGGAATCTCCCTCCTCTCCGTCACAGTCCTAGCAAAGGTCATGCTCAACAGACTGGAAGAGCATTTCAGAACCTGTTCTCCCGGAGACACAATGCGGCTTCCGGAAGACTAGATCCACCACCGATATGGTCTTTGTCTTGAAACAGCTAATGGAGAAGAGCAGGGAGCAGCGTAAAGACCTCTATAGAGCTTTCATTATGCCTCGATGCGCATGCGCAAGAGAGGTATACAGTAGTTTGTTTGTGTGTCATTCGTTCATTCATTCAGTTATTCTGTCTGTTACCGGGATAGTTGCTACGCCGGTCAAAATCAAGTCCTAGAATATGGCTCTATGGGTTAAATGCCATGATCTCTTGGATTTAAATTTGCCAGATTTTTGAGATAGAGCTATAACTCGAAAACAAAGCTCTACTTCATTACTACGATGGTTGCTGCGAATGATCAAGACTTCAACGAAGAAAAAGCTCTTCCAGAGATGCTAAGTCTTACGCATTCGTCTTGAGTCTCTCGCCTCTTAGTGGCATTCACATTCCTGTGCCGTAGTCAGCAATTATTCAATCAACGCGCACTGAAGAAATTCATTCACGGAATTTAAGTCATTGTGCATCAAGTTCATCAGTTTCACGTGCATTATGGTGGATTTCCCCGCTAGTGACATGGAAATCAATTATGACTCGGGAATTCTCACGCTTGTCTTTACTGAGGGATTGAAAGCAATGGAATTGCATGAAGACGTTTCAAATGGTCTTATTTCATTTAAACAATTTAAACGATCATGAAACACATGCATTGTTTCCGATCCCTGAGTAAAGAGAAGCACAAGAAGTCTGGAGTCATAATCGCTTTCCATGTTACTTGTGGTGAGGTCCACCTTTACGCAAGTGAAACTGAAACTTCAATGCACAAGGATTTTAATTCCCCGTGAGAATCTCATTAATAAGCGTTCATTGAATAATTGGGGACTACGGTGAATAAACCTAAAAAATGCGTGAGACCTACACCGAATGTGTGAGACTTGGCATCTCTGCTCTTCACAGTGGATCGCTTTACAATTTGTGAATTCGATTTATATCACAGCAATGGCTACTGCTGATGGCAAAACTTGACAAACGGAGCACAAAGCTATGAAGCTACCACTGTACTAATGATAATACTGTAGTACTTTAGCTGCGTTGGTGCACGTGCGCATAATTTATGTGTCAGCACCTGGCTCTGTGAATAGAGTGTGTTTCTTCTTTGCGTTTGATGAAACTTACTTTCTCCAAAGTATCTGTGGTAAGAGACTCAATCTTGTATAGTTAGCTTCAACTTATAGGGTTTAAAGGGTAGTCATTTACATATTGGTACTTATGATTTATGCACAGATATGGCTTTGACCAAAGTCTGTCCCCGGTGTGGTTCGGTAGAGCACTGCAGAAAGTCGGTCTGTCAGAGGTGTGGCTATGTGTTCTGTAGTGCAGTACGCAAGAAGTGCATTGTAAGACAAAGTAGGGCTAATGAAACTGAGAGAGACAGTGATTTACGTAGGGCATGTGATAAAGAGAGAAAGTCTGGAAAAAGAGCTAGTGAAATTGAACAAGAAAGTGTTAACCGTAGAGCTAGAGACAGGCTGTGTAATTGATCTGTTAACAAAGCTATTTCATTAGTCAGTGAACATTGATGTTCCAAAGGGGTCTGGTGGCCCAGAGTCCCTCTGGCTGGTCAGTGCTAGAGTGGACCTGCATAGAATGAAAGGTGCTTCCATCCAAAAACCTATTTTTGTTCCCACAGAGTCTGAATTGCACTAATAGTCATAGTGCTAGATGCACTAATAGGTCAGTGCTAAATAGACCCTGTATAGTGTGAAAGGTGTTTCCCTCCATAACTGTACATTAATGTTCATCAGACTGCCACTGGTGGGTAAATACTTGAGTATGTCAAGCATAGATGAACAGCTAGGGCACTCTGACATGTCCATACCCAATTTTATAGCTTCATTAAGGGACATACTTGTCACGGCTCTAAGCACGGAGGCATCAGCACCTTCAGTGCTTTTATTGACCTCAGCAAAGCTTTCGACACCATTGACTGTGAGATGCTCTGGCAACAACTTTCCAAACTTGGGGTACCACCCAAGTTTCTCTCCATCCTGCAACAGCTACATGATGGGATGCACGCCAGAGTCCTCACAGGAGATCTCCAGTCAGAGCCCTTCTAGGTGAATGCTAGGGTGAAGCAAGGCTGTGTCCTGGCACCGGTACTCTTCAATCTCTTCCTCTCTGCCATCACACATCTCTTCCATTGTGCCTTGGAACCTGGAGAGGGTGTCAACTTAGAATACCGTCTGGATGGAAATCTTTTTAACATTCAACGCCTCCAGGTCCACATGAAGACAAAGACCAACCAAATCTGTGAGCTGCAATATGCTGATGACTGTGCAGTCCTAGCACACAGCCCAGAATCCTTGCAGTGTGCCCTCAACACCATATCTTGTCTGTACCAATCCTTTGGACTTCAGGTAACACCGAAAAAAGCTTAAGTCATGTTCCAACTCACCAGCCAACCTGCTTCACCCCCGAGCTTCCAGATTAATGGCGTCCCACTTAAAACAGTTGACCACTTCACCTACCTCGGCTCCTCTCTGTCCTCGCACCGCTCCCTTGACACCAAAATATACACCCACCTCAAAAAAGCCTCATCAGCCTTTGGACGCCTGCGCAGTAGAGTTTTCGAAAACCGTTACCTGAAGGTCAGCAACAAAGTCATGGTCTATGCAGTCTGTGTCTCAACTCTATTATACGGAGCAGGAACATGGAATCCATACAGAAGGCATATCATGGACCTGGAGGGCTTCCACATCCGCTGCCTTCAGAAGATCCTTAGTCTGTCTTGGGAAGACCGTGTCATCTATACTGAAATTCTCGACAGCACCAACTCCATTTGTATGGAAGCAGCTGTTGCCAAAAGACACCTATGGTGGATAGGACACACCATCAGTATGCCTATCGCCTGCCCCGCCAAGTCCTCTACAGCCAGCTAAGTGGTGCAAAGCGGGCTACCGACAGACAAAAGAGGCGCTACAAGGACTACACCAAAGACCTTTTAAAGCACACTGTCATCAACCCCACGTAGCTTGAAACTCTGGCACTCGACCGGTCAGCATGGCAGGTCACCTGTGCCAGAGTAACCTCACATATACACGACAGCAATCAGCAGAGAAGGGCCGAGAGACGTGCCCAGCAACACCAGAGGGCAGCCCACATTCCCCCTACGTCCGGGCTCCCCAGCCCTGACTGTGGATAGATGATCGGCTCACGCATTGGCCGACAGCCACCTGAAGTGGCACCGGCGGCAACGTTGCTGAACCCCTCCCCCACCCCCACCCTGAAGCAAATGTCATCATCATACACGATGGACAACTAAGAGATCTAGGTCGGGAAAGCCCAGGTTGACATAATGAGTTGATAAACAGCTTCGTAGGACCGCTTAGCTTTTCATTTGCACACTGTTGCTCTGTGGGGGGAGAAATCATTTGTGATGTTTTAAAAAGTTCATACAGTTCAAAAATCCACACAGTGCTGCATTTAACACAGTGTGCAATGTGTGTCTACATGAATCACTGTCGGCGTTGTGCTCCGTTTGTCAAGTTTTGCCATCAACAGTAGCGATTACTGTGATATAAATCGAACTCACAATTCGTAAAGCGATCCACTGTGAAGAGCTTTTTCTTCGTTGAAATCTTGATCGCTCGCAGCAGCCATCGTGGTAATCAAATAGAGCTTTTTTTTTCGAGTAATAGCACTATCTCAAAAATCTGGCAAATTTACATCCAAGAGATCATGGCATTTAACCCATAGAGCCATATTGTAGGACTTGATTTTGACCAGTGTAGCAGCTATCCCGGTAACAGACAGAATGACTGAATGAATGAATGAATGAATGAATGAATGACACACAAACGAACTACCGTATACCTCGCTTACGCATGTGCACTGAGGCATATTAGGCATAATTGCTTGCGCATGGGCACCGAGGCATAATGAAAGATGGAAATACTAGGTAAGATGAATTTACTTATTTTAAGAATTAAAACACTTATTTCTATCACCACTTTTCTTCATAAGACAAAAAATTTGTCCTTGATTTGAGGTAATTTTGAATAGCTTGCCAATGGAATAAGTCAATTTTCACTTGTCAAGCAAATATCAACTTATTTTAAGTTATAGCCTATAGGATCATACAAAGCCAGTTCCTTTTCAAAATGTGGATACCAAAACTGGACACTGCAACAACAACAGCTGGAAACAACAACAGATGAAATAATTCTTAGTCTGTTAGTGAGTCAACGTAAATAATTTAATATCAACCAGTAACTTAATTATATTTCTCCGATCAGATCGCTCTTTCTTTTTAGCTTGTGTCAGTGTGAGCGCTTTTCGTTTGTAGGGAAATATAGACGAAGCGAAGTCAACATCATTTGAGTCAACAAAGTCGAGCCAGTCGCTGACAAAATGAGAACTGCAGACTCTAGTGTGATCATTCGGGACCAAGTCCTTCCGATTTATTGCTCAACAAAAACTAAACAAACAACAACGTGCCCAAAGCAAACAATGGCAGCCATTATCCCTACGAGTACCTTCGCATACGTCGTCACCCTAAGACTTCAGAAGATTTCCAAAGACGTTTCTTGGAAGATTCGGACTCCGGACATCTAACGATAAAATGCGAATATCTCCAAAACAGTAGTTACTAGTCGGGAATCAATCATCAACATGAAATTGAGCACAGCGGTAGTTCAGGCAGGCCACGGAGTCACGCCCAGCTCGCAAGCCTGCCTTCATTAGTGATGGTACAGATCGCAAGCCAAGCCCACATCAGCTGGCAGCTCAGCTGATTTTTTTCAGGCGCTCAATAGGAAAATCTTAAACAAGGCGCCTTATTTAAAGATGCTTTGCCTGCCTACTATTGCTGCTTTCCCCGCTCATTTTGCAACCCACCTCCATCCCCAGCTCATCCTTTATGCACTTTTCTGACTTAAGTCAATGACGATGCAGTCATTGATGGCTCGGTCTGTTCTGTACCCCTGGGGGTTTGCCGCTGCTCTCTCCGTCAATGGCATTCACGCGTATGCATAGAAAGGCAGGTTTTTGGCTCTCCCTGCCTCCTGGCTTTTCATGCATACGCATGGTAAGGCGGGGAGGCGCCAGAACAGAGCCATGCTGCCAAACTAAGAATATTGCACATAAATTTTCTGCAAATTATATACTTTGGAGATTTTGACAAAGTGGACTTGACTGAATTGCATATAGTGAGTTATTTGAATGGACAAAACAAGGTTTTACGGCCTCATGGCCTTTTAAACTGGATCTGAAAGTTTGCACTTCATGCAGATCTTGATTGCTTCTTTCCAAATTCATCATTGTGTTTACTGTTTACTTCGGAATGATATAAATAATCAGAGGGGTTGCAAAAATGACGAAAACAATTTTCTTTCACGAAAAATAAACAACTAACAAAATATTTAAAATTTACATAAACATAAATCAGGACCGGATGAATAGAAGAAAATCCAGCACATTTTTCTTCTTCTTTCAGATGGCTTTGTCTGACGCACAGGTAATGATACACCGCTGTGGCGTAGACCTGCAATTGCAGTTACAAACGTCAATTCCACCGAGTTCAATGCTTATTCTGAAATGTTTTCCGTGAAAACAAGTCATCAATTTTTTTTTGGGAGGCGGAGGCAGCACGAAATTTGATGGAGGTGGCCACCTCACAATTCTCAATGCAGGAAAAACCCTGACCATAAGTCACTTCAATATGGGCACTGTGATGATACGTAACTTTTTTGCTTGGTAAGATTTAGGAGTGAACTTTTCAGGCCATGGCCATGATGTCACATCATGTCCTAAAAATTGCACATCACCTCTTATTTCTCATATATTTCTTTGTAACAAGTTCTCCCATATTTAAATGCATATGTCCCATTTTATTGTGAAACAGGCTAGTGGTCTTTGTCTCAACAGTGCTAACTTTTTGGCTTTACTTCCCCAAACTGAATTGACCAAGGCGCAGCTATATGTGCAGACATTTACTGAGCATTGCAACTACATCAACAAATAAATAAATGCAGCAATGGTAAGATCTCATGACAGATCTCATGACAGTTTATTACAGTATAATCCTATTTGTATAACAGATCATAAGACAGTAAAAGAAGAGATATGTACAAAAAGAATACTCATCACAGGTCACAACGCAACATGAAAACCAAAGCAAAAATAAAATGTTACTTCTGTACAACCGCAGGCTATATGCCTTCATATCTGACACTGCTACTTTGACTTTTTGAACCAAGCTTGCGTCCAATCCTCAATTTCTTCAGTTAAAAGGGAATACACAGTCGAGTTCAGACAGAGCAGGATGTATGATTAATACAGAATAAGGAAACATTTTAACAGCATCAGCATGGTTAAAGGGACTATGTCAGCTGGCGCACATGCGTAGTAGAGTCCTGTCGATAAACACTTTCATACATGCAGTGCGATATCAAGGGAGCAGAAATACGAACCCCAAGCTTATTAGAACGTGTGTAAAGCGTACCTTCGTCGCTGTTTTAAATACAGAAGATGGCCTGCAACCGCGGAGTTGCTAGAGTAACCACAATTATCTTTGCCAAACCCCAGGGAGAATAAATTATACTATTCATCCATATTTCTTTGGGTGAAAACACATTGAAAGTGTGAGGTAAGGTAAGCCAGTGAATTCGTGGTGGAGTTTCAATCAGTTTGCATCGCATGCATCCTTGAGAAGTTTGGGAAATTTTTTATCAAGCAACTGTCTTTAATGTTCGCAGAACCTGTTTGTCGCAACGTTTTGTCTGACATGCAGCTGTCATAGATCCTTTTGCGACCGCTTCCAGTTCGACGGCTGCCATAGGACGATATAATCAACACAGGCTGAATTAAAAGCAATAATAACGCTACAAAAACCCAAACTATGACAAACTGATGCTACGAATAGGCTCTACGATCAATAAAGATAGTTTTTTGGTAAAAATTTCAATAAACTTCTCAAGGATGAACGCGATTTTAACAGATTGAAACGCTTACACCTTACATCTCCTATGAACTTAAAATAGTTGTACCAACGTTTTCAAGATGCTCCGCTTCGTCGCACGCATGCGCCTGGCTGACATAGTCCCTTTAAGTAAATAATTGCCTCAAGAAATAGCCTAGATGAAAGTTGCAAGAAAATTTCAAATCGAAAAAAGGCAGACAAATTGCAGCGGTGGACCACAACTATTAAACCAAGTGTCCCAAAAACAGTTAATATACTGCGAGATGATGTAACATAACATAACATAACATAACATGTGATAACTCATTGCAAGTTCTAAGGACTGCAGAGCATTTTAAACATAGGCCCCAGGCAGCAGAAATAGCTCCACAACCCTGGATAAATACAGGGTTCCAACAGGTGTGGGAAATTCTTGAAACCACCTGAATTTTGATGTGGTATTTTCAAGATTGAAAAAGCACTTGGATTTTGAATAAAGTGCTTGAAAGTACTTTAAAAATGAAAGTTAATTACGTTATGTCTATAGTAAATTGTTATCTGACGGAGTCATTTGATGAATAATTAATTCACAGCTGTAAAGTACTGGAGATGCTTGAAAATGCACCAAGAAATGCATTAAAAATGATTCAATTTGACTTTGGAAATGCACAGGACTATTTGGTTGCAGGATCTGAAGTCTGAACTAAAATAAGATCTCAACAGTAGAACCAGCAAGAGATTTGAATTAATTGTTTACCTTAGACTTGACAGGGACATGTTAAATTGACGCCCTGCTACGAGGTCAAATTTAAATGGATGTCACCCGTTAGAAAACTGTCCTTTGCAAGCCAATGGCTCTCTGCTTCTTTGTTTACCCTGCCCAGACTGCTTTCTTGGCTTTGTAGAGCATAGCCAGCATCCTGTTCTTGATTTCTTTAGTTCCTAGGGAGTACACAATGGGGTTCAGACAAGGAGGTAAGCACGAGGCAAAAGACATGCACACCATTCTGACATCTGGATAGCGTAGGACGAGGAAAAAATCAACTATATTCCATGCCAGCATAGGCACATAGAAAATTCCCACTAGAATTAGATGCTCAGTGCAAGTTGCAAGTGCTTTGTACCTGCTCTCCACACTTTTCATCCTAAACACAGCTATTAAAATGCAGCCGTATGACAAGATGATGAAACTAAGAGTCCCAAACATAATAAAGATAATAAGAGTAATTGTGGTGTCCCTCTGCAAAGTGTAATCATCACAGGATAGTTCGTAAATGTCTGCATAAGCACAAAAATAGTTGTTGATATAGGGTGAATGGCATAAAGATAATTTTGTCAGGATCCCAATCTGAAACCCAATCGTGCCTACAGAGAGCACCCAAATAATAATTAAAATACTGATCATGCTTGTTGGTGTGTTAATGAAATTTTGCCTCAATGGAAAACATATGGCAATTAACCTATCATAGGCAAGTACACAGAGGGAAAATACCTCTAACATAAGAAAACAGTTATAGAAAAACACTTGTGCTAAACCTGAGTTGTAGGAGATAAAGTTATCTTTTATCAGAAACATTTTTATCACAGCAGGAATAATGGTTGTACTGAGAATTATGTCGACAACCCCTAAATTTGCCACTGCAAAATACTTTGGGTCGTGCAGGCGATGATCTGCCCATATTGTGGAGAGGAGACATGAATTGGCCAAAATTGTTATAATATAAATGATGGCTAAGAAAATGAAATAGACTTCTACAAACTGTAACGATGAAAATCCGATAAGGTAAAATCCATCTGGTCTTATGATGGAGCCGTTGAAGTTGGAAGACCTGGAAAGCCTCATATCAGTCATGTTATTGCTGTGGTCAGGCTGAGAGATCACTGCAATGGTAGCACACTCCTGCGAGAAACAGCACAATCTGCTGTAATCATCCAGTATGCCAACTCAACACACAATGCTTTATAAAGTTTTTCAACTGCCATCAAATAAATCTTTAAACAAAAACAAGTGTGCAGTGCCATCTAAGTGCCTGTGCTATTAAAGTGCAGTGATGTAGGCTTACCGTTCAGCAGCGCAGACAAACCCAAATGTCAGGCTACTCACTGCACCTGTTGAACAGTCTCTTTTAAAGCTTTTATTTACTCCAACTGATAGTTTATACAGTATGTAAAACTATTTCCTTGGGGGCATCATTAAAATGTGACCATTTTGGTTGAAGTCGGTGAGGGATTTAACAGCAAATTAGTTTGCTCATACTCCTTACATGTTTTCCACAAGTTTATTTCTTTGTAAATTTGGGCATATGCCAATGATGATGAAATCAAAAGGCTCAAACAGAATGGTGAACTTCGGGGTTGTTAATTTTTTCATTCAGAGATTTAAAAATATATATATTTATTAAATAAATATTGCAATATACATTTTTGAAACTTAGAGAAATCCATCCATACAGTACATCCATCATCAATTATCTAAACCACTTCTTCCTTACTAGGGTTGCAGGCAAGCTGGAGCTTCTCCCAGCTGACGATGGGTGAAAGGCAAGGATGCAATCTGGACAGCTCGCCAATCTATCACAGATTGCACGCCCCATTCACACACTACTCACTCACACTCATACCTTTGGCAATTAAAAGTCTGCAAGTTAGCCTGGCCTGCATGTCTTTGGACTATGGGAAGAAATTGGAGTGCGCGGAAGAAATCCATGCAAACAAAGTGAACACGCAAACTCCAATTTGAAAGGCCCTAGGCCAGATTCTAGCCCACAACCTTCTGGCAGTGCGGTAACGTAACCCACAGCACCACTGAGCTGTCCTACTTAGAGACGTTTATGTCTAAAATCATTTTAAAAACAAATACAGTGCAGTTCTTAAGTTTTTGGACATTAAAATTGTTGTTGTCTTTTAATTTTTATCCCAGCAAATTAAATTTTGAACCCATGAATATGAGGCTAGAGTACAGGCCGCTAGCTGTATTTTGCCATTATATTTACCTATATTTTTTTAATCATGTGGGAATTGTAGTTCTTTTATACAGTTCACTACCATCCAAATGGACTGTATGGACTGAAAGCTCTTTTGGTTCAAACGAGTATGACATTTTACCCAATTTCTTCGTCTCATTCCGGTGCAGATATGGACAGATATGCAAGTATGCTTAATTGCAACAACTTACCTCAACAGTTGGTAAGTTGTCACATTAATTGAGTTGAATTGATTTGCTGGATTTTCCAACAAATAAAAGTGCAAGCTGTTCATTTTGAATGATGTTTTTTTTAAAATAAACATTATATCATTTACAGTGTTAATTCTAGGATTTCCCTTGGGCATGGTGCTTGGGTACGAAAAAGGGCTCAGAGGTCATAGAAAGCAAGCAGCAGCCAGCCAAGAAAGGGAAATTCATTTGAAGCGGTAACTTGCATACCTTCATTCCTAACACCTGTCACTTTCCTTGCTTTGTGGCTTTGCGCATGCGCGTAGGAAGCGGGGCGGTCGCAGGGAACGTGACACCCCCAATGTTGACACCCCCACCAAAAAAAAAAAAAAAAACACCCGTAAAGTACAAAGTTCTAATCTAGACTATTCTCGCAAACTACACACCCCTGCCAAGCGATTAACACATTGATGCAGTTAGCATTAGCATTGCACTTGTTGCCTGCATACTGTCGCGTTAGTTAATACCATCATTAAGATTTCGGAACCAGCAGCAAATACTTTTATGAAGGTTGTCCATGCTCAAAAGCTACTCGTTGCTTTTTAAAAGCTTGACATGATCCTGCACTTACATTCTTGACTATAAAGAATGAATGAATGTCTCGCTTCTTAAGAGGGGGACGTTTCTGATATCAGATCATTACGGTCGTGAACATCTGAGGGCTAGGCTGTTCTGTATTAACATTTGCTCTTTGAATTGTCAGTAAAAACTGTATCCAACTCGTTATTTCTTTGTGCGCTGTTGGTGCTGAAAGTAGCCTGTCAGTGCTTAATGAATGTGAGTAGATGACATCTGTGATAGTGATACAATGATGGATAGCCTACAGTGATGGAGACTGTTGCAGATTTTAAACATTTTTAAAATTGTTTCAGAATTCAATAATGGGTTATTACACATATTTATGAATGGCCTATAGACTTGATGAGGCAGTCAGCGAATTTAGGGACCCGCCGACCCCGTGCAGATTCGGTCCCCCTCAATGTCAAACCGCTTCCTATGTGCCTCGCTTTGCGGATGTAACCCTACCTGCCTTCTGCAGATTTTAAATGATAAAACGGCTTTTTATTCTTTCCTAATGATAAATTGCAATTACAAGAGAAATACAACTCCACTCTGAAAGCAGAACAAGTTATTTTGAAAAGGCATCAGTTTTACCCTGAACAATCTTAATTTAAGATAGAACACTTACGTTTCCCAGTGAAATTTCTGTAAACTACTTTTAACCTGCGGTACTTCTGTCTTATCTATATTTTACTGTAGCATATGATGATGTTTAACACCAGATGAGAGATGTGAAAGGATCCATTCCCATTAAAATCCAGTCACACAAGGCACTCTCTAACTCAGTCACATTTTGACATCACAACATCGTGTATTTGAATGATCAGAGATCATTGGGGATGTTTCGGGAGAGGCCAAAGATGAACTTGCGATTCCCTAAACCACATAGCAGTGGGAGAAGTTTTGATGACTCTGACTGGCTGAAAACAATGTTCCTCATTTGGTAACTTACTCTGGGGTAATAGGCATGATCCTATTTCATCTGTTTTGCAGCACTTTTGTACGTCCCAGCTGTACTTTCAGATTTTTGGGGCATTTAGCAGAAAGATTGTCATATTCAACCTCCACCAATATCAAATGAAATCAGTGTTTTTTCGGCTTACCGTGATGTTTGGGTAGCTAGAGGCACATTTCGGTGTGTAAAAACGTAAAGCATACATCCATCTAGTACTGCTATGCATGGTAGTAGCATATAACGGTGGAAGGTATGTAACTGATGACACATCAGCTTGCTAGGGAATGCACAGCATATGCATTCTCAATATTAAATATGCATTAAATATGATTCTAAACTCCCTTTTCACAAATGAAACCCCTCAAAAACATATTTGTGTCCCCTTTTGAAATCAATATGGCAAATAAAAAGCCAAAAAAAGTGGAGGGCAGGCACGAAATTCTTTCTGTAAGGGCAAAAACCAAATAAAATCGCCTTAGCGTAACAATAATTATGAAGATATCCCTTATCTAGCATCAGCTAGGTAGGAAGATGGCTAGCTTCATAATCTGAAGAGTAAAGTAATATGCAACAGCATACGTAACAACATATTTCATAGCTTGTTCTAGCTGCATTAACCTGTCTCAGGACCGAACTGTGTATGCTCTTTAGGTAAAATAAGTCGGTAATCAATGTTGAAATAGATCGTCTACATGGAATGGCATTGAAAGTGAAAATCAGAGCTGTAAAAACTTCTCCAATAGGCATCATAGCTACCATGCCACTAGCGAGCTAGCTGTACCTAATCAATTGCATTTGAACTAGCAAGCAAACTAGCTAACATCCCAAAAATCTGAAAGTACAGTTGGGTCGCACTGCCGCAAAACCTCAGATAAGTTCATGCCTATTACAGCTGGCAAAGTTAGTATAGTTGGGGCAAGAAACAAATCATAATGCCATAATATGATGATCATTTACAAAGATTTTCCTTTGTAAAAGTTAATTAGCTTACTAGCCAACTAGGTGGCTACATCCAAAGAGCAACATAATTTAACACGCGATGGCTCACATGGCAGTCTAGCCATTATGACTATAACAGAAAGCCCCACAGCGCATGCATGCGCTCCCTAGAGGCTGATTGTTTGGTATGCAAACAGGGAACATAATTTTTCAATCAATCAAAGTCGTTAAAACTTCTCCTATTGCTATGTGGCTCGGGAATCGGAAGTTCACAGGTCAGTGAGTCGGGATAAATGAAATATCATTGAGATTTTTTGAATCACATTTTTTTTTGAAGGAACTTCTGATGATTAGCATTTCGTCAAAAGTAATGAAATTTGATTTGCATTTTACGATGCGAATCCGCCTAATCTGATCACTGCAGACGATCCCAATCTGTGCAGGTTATTGCTGGCTCAAATAAGAAAACATTCCTAAAATTCTCTCAACAAAGAGCTCCCCCTGATTAGCCTAACTGGCAGACAGGCTTATGAAGCATGATACAAGGGCAGGGTAACCACGAAATGTGACTAAATCTCTTTGTTTCAATTGCATACCACAGTTAACTTTGGCAACACGACATGAACAAATATATCGTGGGCTCATAGTGAATGACTGGGCTGTGCCCAGCTGGTTCATGTTCCATTATCACACGACAGACTTCTTGCCAGACAATCGCTATTTGCGTCATAAAAATGTTATTATTCAAGTTGATCAACACTTTTGGTCATTTACAGTTCCTGCCAGAAAAATTCACCAATGGAACAATGTTCCTTTTTTGCCGATTTTGCCACCTGCTCAAGTCTTCTTTAAGGAATTGGCATGATGATCTGATGATTGTTATGCTAATAACATGAATAATACTGCCAAATTCCGGGAAACGACAGAACCGCCACCCCTATGTGCAGCGGCAAATCAAACTGAAATCAACAACACATTCACTGGACTGGGTTTCTGTGCATTATCATTTTTTGTGAGTGAGGTTGAATAGAGAGATCAACTGAGGTGATCGTCAAGCGCGTCAAGGGATGAATTCAGGCGTGGCGTAGTTACTTGTAGTTGGGGAGAAGGCATGGTGGACCTTCCTTGGGAAGAAAAGGCCAACCGCTTTAGATATAACCCTGATTTATTATATATATTTTTTTATATATTTTTTACGGTATCTAATAACTCTGCCTTTGGAGTTGTTGCAAACAGCACGAACAATAACCTAAGTGAGGATTGTTACGTTGCTGATTGACTCCCCCCGAGGTCAAGTGTCGTTCGAATTTGTTCCAATACAAATTTTAGTAAAGTTAATTTTCTTATCGAACCTGTTATTTCTGATCGAAAGATAAAGCACAGAAATGGCAGAGGAAAAAATATAATCTGATTCCAATATCCTTGGAAAATCGCAGTGTAGCAAATAATCCTGCTTAGAAAAAAAGCTCAATATGGCATTGTTAAATGTCCGCGCCCTGACTAATAAGACCTTTATTTTAAATGATTTTATCAGTGAACGCAAACTAGATTTTATTTTCTTCACTGAAACAGGGTTGAATTCAGACGGTGCCTCTCTCTTAATAGAAACTTGCCCTCCAAATTATAGTTTTATCCACACAATTCGTGAGGGGAAACGAGGAGGAAGACTGGCTGCTATTTTCTCAGATATTTTTAAATGCAGGCGTCTGACTTTCGGTAGCTTCTCCTCTTTTGAATACCAGGCTATTATAATGGAATCCCAAATCTCTCTGCTTTTAGTTACAATTTATTGTCCACCCAAGTATGCAGCTCCTTTTTTATCTGAAATGTCTGAACTACTCTCAGTCTGTTGTATTAACTATGATAAGATTCTTTTAACTGGTGATTTTAATATACATATTGACAACCCCCTAGACATGAATGCTATGGAGTTTCTCCAACTTCTGTACTCTTTTGATTACAGGCAACATGTTGTTGGCTCAACTCACAATTGTGGCCACACCTTCGATTTAGTCATTTCTAAAGGGCTGAATACTGGTTGATAAGATCGTTGACTTAAATATATCAGATCACTACTGTATAATTTTTAATGCTACTATTATTGGATTTGCAAAGAATGGTACTGAGCGTATTATTAAAAGGCGTTTCTTTGGTCCGTCTTCAGCCAAAAACTTCTCAAACTATCTACAAAGTCTACCTCTCTCTAACAAAATCATAACAATCCAAGATAAACCATTTTAACTATAAACTAAGATCAGCTCTTGACATGGTTGTTACTGAGACAATTAAAAAGTCTTCGACCAAGGAAACCCCTTGGAAAAATGAACAAACTCGCATGTTAAAGAGGGAATGTCATAGAGCTGAGCGAACTTGGAGGAAAACCAAACTGACAGTTCACCGAGAGATCCTTTTAACTTCCATCTGTACCTACAACAAAGCCTTAAGGTGCGAGAGGCAGGCTTATTTCTCTAAGATTATTAGTGATAATGGACATAGCCCTAGAATGTTATTTTCATCCATTGACCGCCTCCTACAATCCTCAAACTCCATTGATCGGTTACTCCAAGTATCACAGTCAAAATGTGAAGAATTTGCATCATTCTTTGAGAACAAGGTTATTAATATTCGTGCTAGAATTGTGAAAGATATTACCAATCAAAATCCATCCTGTTGTTCCTCGACGGAATCCAAACTCCTACCATAAAATTGGAGAAGAAGAATTAAGGAAAATTATTGGGCAGCCGAAGTCCTCCACCTGCTCCTTTGATGCCATTCGTCCTTTCTTTTTTAAAAAGGTTTTAGATAGTTTTATTTATGATCTTCTTGACATAGTAAATCATTCTCTGGAGACAGGTGTTTTTCCAGACACCCTTAAAACCGCACTAGTCCAGCCCCTACTCAAAAAGTCTACCCTTGACCCTTCTGACCTGAGTAATTTCAGGCCCATTTCCAACCTGTCTTTTCTGGGAAAGGTCCTAGAGAAGGCAATGTTTGAACAGTTGGATGTATTCCTACATGATAATGAGCTGCATGAAAAATTTCAGTCTGGCTTTAGAAGAGGTCATAGCTCCAATACAGCTCTTGTAAAAGTAATAAACGATCTTAGAGTGAGTGCTGATAATATAAGCGTTTCTGTCCTTGTACTTCTCGATCTAAGTGCTGCATTCGATACTATTGACCATGAGATACTTCTTAACCGACTTGAATGCCTGATTGGACTCTCTGGTACTGCGCTGAACTGGTTTAAGACCTACCTCACTGGTAGACCTCTCCTTGGAAGATGCAAAGAAACTGACTAATGCTGTTTTATTTTCACGCCTAGATTATTGCAATGCTCTTTACTCTGGTTTACCAAAGAAAAACATTAATCGACTGCAACTTGTTCAAAACTCAGCAGCAAGAATCCTTACCAAAACCAGGAAAAGAGAACATATTACACCAGTTTTAGCATCTTTGCACTGGTTACCAGTTAGCGCTGAGGATAGATTTTAAAATTCTTTTACTTGTTTTTAAAACCTTAAATGGCCTAGCACCTTCTTATCTATCAGACTGCTTGTCAAAGTAAGTTCCAAACCGCTCGCTTAGGTCTGTTAACTCTGGTAGACTTAATGTGCCTCAAACACACTGCAAGAAGTACGGTGAGGCAGCTTTTTGTGGCTATGCATCAAAGATTTGGAACGAACTCCCGCCACATATTTGACATGCAACCTCTGTTGATAATTTTAAGAAGCTGCAAAAAACTCATTTTTATGGTCTTGCTTTTTATTCATTTAAATATCTGACATTTCTTTGCATCCTATATTGTGCTTTTACTTTTTATTTACTGTTTTTGTTTTATTTTTCTTTTAATTTAATTTTAACTTTATAAGTAATTTTTTATTGGAAAGCACTTTGAGCTGCATTTTAAGTCATGAAAGGTGCTCTATAAATAAAGTTTATTATTATTATTATTATTATTATTATATCCTTTCAGAATCATGAAACATTATCCTTCCAATTGTAATTGGGGCTAAGCATCAAAGCTGCTTAGGTGCCTGATGTGTTTCTATCTCTTCTCCTTATTTGGGGTCCAAACATTGAAGCTGCATTGGTACGCACTGTGGTTCGACCTTTTCTTCTTGTTGTTGCTGTTTTTCTTCTTCTTCCTCTTCTTTTTGGCTAGGGTGTCCATGGCCGTATGGAACAAGATTTGATGCACTGATTGGGGACAGTCCCCGGATTATTTCTACAAAGTTTCACGTCTCAGTCTCAAGCACTCTTGTGCGAAAAACTAGTCAAAGTTGGAGATGCTTTCATGCATATAACCTCTGGAACAAATTTTTAATATTGAGGTACAGTTGAATTCCTTGGATCAAGCAGAGTCCAATGTCCCCATTCAATGTACTTTCATATTTCCCATATTACAATTTCCACCATGTTGAATTTTTTCTAATTAAAAATGCTTCACAGGCCACATGTTTTCTCCAATGTTTACCTTGATTCACAATGATGATCTCCAGATCAACCCTAAAAAAGGTATCTAAAGGTTCTTTTAATTTTCAAAAGTGTCCGCCCATCAAAGCCAATCGAAATCGGTGGCCAAATCTCCAAACAAGATGTGAGGTTATATCTCATCAATGCTTTGATATATCAAAAAGATTGACTGTACAAGATGATAGATGCAGCCCCCACATCTGAAAAGTGAGGCCAATCAGGGAGTGCCTTGAACTTGCATTCTTTTCATTGCCAGTAGGGGGCGACTTCAGTATTTGCAAAAAGAAGGCCAATTCAGCAAAGTCTTAGAGAAAATGACCCTCCCTCTCACTTGATTTATTACCTCAGGAAATATTTTTCTCAATATTTTATGGTCTCAGATGCTAATTTTAAGTCTCCTTCAATACAGTATAATGTTCATTTTGTAAATTACGGTCCCCTTTAGATTAACCCATTTAATCAGAGAAGAAACTGCTCATGATCTGAGGGATACCACCTGATCTGTGATGAGTGGTTTTGTATGGGCATGTATGACTCCTAATTAAGCTGTTTCTCTTGCCTCTACGGGTGGAAGGGTTATATTATATTTTTGGATTCAGCCAAATGCACCAAGACTAACTGGAAACTGCTTTACAGTGCAGATGGATGGTAACTTGGCAGTGTACTACAGAAACAACCCAGGATGTTTCCAGGCAAAGAAGTGGAATATTCTACTGCAGACAAGTTAATCATAAGACCTGAATCCAATTGAGAATGCACATCACTTGCAGACAGCAAAACACCCCAACAACAAGGCAGGAACTGAAGACTGCTGCAGTGAAGGCTGGGCAGAGCATCACAAGGGAAGAAACCCAGTGAGTGGTGATGCGTATGGACTCCAGACATCAGACTGTCATTGACAGCAGGGTTTGCCAATGAGTATTTAAAATGACAATTTCATTATTGTTTGTGTCTGTTTGTCCATTTACTTTTTAGGCATGGGGATTTACATGACATGAGAGCAATTCATACATGATTCAGGCAATATTTTTGGAAAAACTTAAAATGAAGCTGAAAGTTTGCACCTCATGGAAGTCTTGATTACTTCTTTCCAAATTCATCATGGTAGTGTACAAGTCTGTGTAACCTCTTGCCTGTTTGACACAGTAGTCTTGCATATTTCTATTCTCAGAATTCGCAAACTTTTACTAAAATCTAGAAACCGCGCTGTTTATTGTTTTACCAGCACGGTGATATTTGAGGAACCTCGTTTCCAATTTTGTGTCCTATTTGTAAGACAATGTTATTGTTGCTTAGCTCAGACTTTGTCTTACTCATAGTGCTCTTATTTATGTAGGAACCTTAGTTCCTTGTTGTTTTGTATTTCTACGTTTGTGCCCTCTGCCATACAGTTTTTTATTTACAACCCCAATTCCGAAATAGTTGGGACAAAGTGTAAATTGTGAATAAAATCAAAATCGTAATGTGGGGAAAAAAAAAAAAAAAGCCACTAGATGGCAGTATTGACATTTTTTTTTGTTAAGCAGTCTGGAGCTAGGTTTGGGGCATGTCCCGGGCATGCCTCAGAGGGGGCTGGAAAAGAGTATATAAGGAGAAAAATTGAGAGAGTGTAGTAGTTGGAGAAATTGCAAGGAGAAATTGTGGAAGGATACATTTGACCAGACCTGTCACTCTTTTCAAGACCTGTGAAGCTTTTTGTGGATTTTTGCCTGTGTTGGAGCATTTTCCTGTCCCAAGACATCGCAACATAGCTGCACCATCTCCATTACCGAGGGACTGTAAATATCTCTTTTTTTTATTTCAATCTTGGTCAGTAGAGGTAGATTGTAGACTAGTTCAAAGTGTGTGTTTAATTAAATCTGTTGAAGTTTAAGAATTTTGTCTGTCATCCCTTGCTGTCCGTGACGTCATAACAAATTGAAGCCATAACAAATTGGGGCCATAACAAATTGGGGGCTCAGGTCCGGGATAGACCATTGTGCGAGTCATTTATTGAAAATCTAAAATTTCAAATAGTGAAATTGTTTTTTTGAATTTTCCTAGATATATATTGGCAGATCAACAGCAATGGATGATTTCTTGGCATCACCAACCGTAGAGGTTTTGAAGTCTTTTAAAAAGACAGAACTGCTAGAAATATGCAGACAGTCAGAGCTGACAGATGTAAAACCAGCCATCGAAAAGCAAGACTGGCGAGAGATTGTTGAATATTACATTGATGAAAATGTGTTTGCACCAGGAGATCTGGAACAGTTTCGGTGGAAAATCCAAATGTAGAATTGGAACTTAAATTAAAAATGCTAGAGATTGAAAGGGAGGAAAAAGAAAAACAACGAGAGGTTGAGAGAAAGAAAGAGAAAAAAGAAAGGGAGGAAAAAGAAAGACAAAGACAAATCTGGTGATGGTGCTCAGAAATCCAGTAAAAGGTCTGATCAAAGTGTGAAAGCTGACAGTGACAAAAGTGGTCTAGTTTGCAATTATTGCACAAAATCTGGTCATTTTACAACTAACTGTTGGTTCCTTAAAGCTAAGAAAGAAAAAGAAAAGGATACCAAACCCAATGCCTTTGTGAAGACAAGGTTAGAAACCCCTGTAGTAGATGACCGATCTGCTAAATTGCCTGCTCCTTGTGAGGCTAAGAAGCCTGATACTGCTGACTTTGTGAGGGAGGAATTTCTTTCATTTGTGTCAGAGGGATTAGTGGCTCTGAATGAGCATTCTCCTCCTGTCCCCATATATATCCTAAGGGATACCGGAGCTTCTCAGTCACTTTTGTTGATGGACACCTTGGAGTTACGTGATGAGACCGCTTCTGGGGATTTCATACTTGTACAAGGTATTGAAGGGAGGACTGTATCTGTACTCCTGTGCTCTGTATTCTTGAAGTCAGATTTAGTTACAGGACAGGTAAAGGTGGGACTTATGTCAAGTCTACCTATCAAGGGTGTTTCTCTGTTGCTAGGCAATGACCTGGCTGGGGGCAATGTAGTTCCCCTTGTTCATCTTACTTCACAGCCGAGCACTGAAGATGGCGATGAAGACCCATCTCTGTATCCTTCCTGTGCAGTGACTTGTGCTATGGCCAAGAAGGCTCAAGAAGAAGATGATGTGGTGCCGTCCAGCACATTGAATAGTCATGACTCAGGTGGTTCGCCTCATGACTCTGTTCAGCCTACTATGGTTTCTCCGTTTGAGGACTTATCAGACACTTTTATCAGTTCTCTATTCAGCCAGCCAGATGAGTCTGGTGATTCTGATGTGTCTGGAGACTTGTCTCTGTCCAGAAAGCGGTTGATTCAGGAGCAAACCAATGATCCTGAAATTTGTGTACTAAAGAAGAGAGCCCTTCCTGATGAAGAAATAGACACAGTTCCAGTTGGGTATTATCTCAAGGATGGAGTGTTGATGCGGAAGTGGCGCCCTCTGCCAATGCAGATTGGGCAGTGGTCAAGCAAATTGTTGTTCCGAAGGTCTACAGAAATGAGATCTTAACAATGGCTCATAGTTTGCCTTTAGGAGGTCATCTTGGTGTTAACAAGACTGTTGACAAGATCATGAAACACTTCTTCTGGCCTGGACTTTGGAAAGATGTTTCCAACTTTTGCAAAACCTGTCACACTTGTCAGGTAGTTGGAAAACACCAGTTAGACCCACCCGTAGCTCCATTGCAGCCTATCCCAGCATTTGGGGAGCCCTTCTCCAAGGTCATTGTTGATTGTGTTAGTCTGTAGAATCTGGAAATATAAGTGACAAATGGCTGATAAGCTCGGTCCAGAGCCAGGCCAAATAGCAATAAAGCTTTTGTGGACTTCCTCCCCAAAATGCTTGCTAAGGTGTTAACAGTCTTACTATTCCTCTGTATGGGGGGGTTGTTAGAGGGCTCTGGCTGACACAATGCCCCTGTGCGAGTCATATTACTGGCCTAAGTCTTAAGTTAAAGTCCAGTTATATTAATCTGTTTCAAATAATCTAAACCACTGGGAAGTGCATAATGTGCTTATATGTTAAATCATGTTCTTATATATCCAAATAGCACTTATATACTTATAACCCAATTAAACTATATATTAATTCATCTTAAGACTTTTTCATGACAACTGCATCATATTAGTACATATTCATATCATGTTTGGTCTTGTTATTCTCGGGGGAATCTAAGGAGTTGAATGGAGTATGTTTCATTCCCATTGAAATTATGGTTCGTTCCCTTTTGGAAACTCCTGAGAATTTGGTCCGAATACTCTCTGGTAATCACCCTATTCTCCTCTCTCTGCTGAAGTGTTTTATTACCTCCTTCCCATGGGGGGAACCTAAAAACCAGATTCGACCCCCCTGGCCATGCCGCCTGGATCAAAGACGTGATTTGGCTTAAAGCAAAGAGAAACGAACCATTCTGGGAAGATCGTATCCGATCTCTCCCCGCGCACGTTAGTGCGTGAGTAGCCTTTTCAATGATGTAACATCGTAATTCGAACTTCCCGCGCACGTTAGTGCGTGTATCCTTTTCCTCCAGGTATGACTTTATTCTCCTCTTCTAAATTATGCGTAACTTGTAATTGGCTTAACGTTGATTTGTTTGATTTAAGCTTTTGCCTACCTGGTGAATAAATTATTGTCATTCCTTTAAGCTTGCGTGGTCTCCGTGACTCCTAATCCTTTTGTTCTTTCTAGCCACGTTACGACCGGTACTTAGGGGGCGAGTCCTTGCATTCCAGACTAGCTAGCTGATGTTTTAAAGGTAGTGATGGGTTTTAAGTTGGATTGCAGATTACGGTCTACTTATATAAAGGGTTTATGTAGTATCGGTCCTGGGGATTTGGCCTTAAGGGCACCCTTGGGCTTATAAGCCGGTGCCTGGTCGATCTCCTTAAGGGGCCCTGTGGTGCACATAAATCTGGGTTCATGATATGTTTATGCCAAAGTTGCTACTATCATGGTAATTTCTTCCATCCTCTAGAACTCTCACCGAACTAAGATCCGGCAACTGCGCTTATTACCGGGGCGTCGGTTGAGTAACTGGTTTTCACGGAAGAGTCTGGCGGCTTAGTTGCTCGAGATTCACGCATGTGTCCCTAAACTATAAATTCTAATTCTAATTTGGAGTCAGATATTTAACGAGGGTATAACTAAATTTGGTATTTTAAATTTATTATGGAGTCAGATTAATTGTAACCGTTGTGTTTTTGTGCCCCGTTGTTCGAACGGAGAAAATATATCCATTTTATTGTGATTCGCACCAGCCAGGACGTCGCGCGTGCTAATACCGGCCAGAAGAACACGTTGAACCTTTGCCCTACAATTTCCGCCGTTGGTTATTGTTTTGTGGGTTTTACAAGTCCATTACCCAAGACTAGATCTGGAAATCAGTACTTGTTGACAATCATGTGTGCATCTACCAGATTCCCTGAAGCCATCCCTCTACGCAACATCAAGGCAACTGCAATTTCGAAGGCTTTGATAAAGTTCTTCACGTTGTTTGGCCTTCCCAGGGAAATTCAGTCAGATCAAGGTAGCAATTTCACTTCCGGATTGTTTCAGCAGGTTGTGTATGAACTAGGTGCGAAAGCAGATTCTTTCCAGTGCCTATCATCCAGAGAGTCAGGGTGCCTTAGAAGCGGTTTCATTCCACTCTCAAGACAATGATGAGGACTTATTGTTATGACCATGAGAAAGACTGGGATGAAGGTGTTCATTTGCTTTTGTTTGCAGCTAGAGAAGCAGTGCAGGAGTCTACTGGATTCAGTCCATTTGAGATAGTGTTTGGCCATGAAGTGAGAGGACCTTTGCTATTGTTGAGTGAACAATGGCAAGAGAAAGAGCCGCATATCAGTCTGTTAGACTGTGTTAGCAAGTTCAAGGAAAGACTGCATGCAGCTTGTGACCTAGCCAAAGAGAACTTGAAATCAAGTCAGGGAAAAATGAAAACTTGGTATGATCATAAGGCTAGAAGCCGTGAGTTTAAACCAGGAGACAAGGTCCTTGTGTTGTTTCCCTTGCAGTCCAATCCATTGCAGGCTAGATTTCATGGTCCTTATGAAATTCTGACAAAACTCAATGATCTCAATTACATTGTGAAGACTCCAGATAGGAGAAAGCCAAAACAGTTGTGTCACATTAACATGCTGAAGCCTTATCATGATAGGAATGCTAGGGTTGCAGCTGTCACTTCAGATCCTCCTATGGCTGAGACTTGTGAAGATGAGGGGGAGTTTCAAGATGATGAACCTAGAAGTAGCTGAAGTTCTTTCATGTAAATTGTCAAATTCTGAAGTGTTGCAAAATCTTGATGTAAAACTCCAGCACTTAGAACCCTCACAGAAAGATCAGTTTGAGAGGTTGATCAAGAAATATAAAGATCTATTTCCTGATGTTCCAAAGAGAGTTTCTATAGCCTCTCATGATGTAGATGTTGGTGATGCCAAACCAATAAAGCAGCATCCGTACCGGATGAATCCTGAAAAGAGAAAGATTGCTGAGAAAGAGGTTGAGTACATGTTAGAACATGATATTATCAGACCCTCTAACTCAGATTGGAGTTCACCCTGTGTTCTAGTTCCAAAACCTGATGGAAGTACTAGATTCTGTACAGATTATCGCAAAGTCAATGCTGTAACTAGAACTGATGTGTTTCCAATACCTAGGATTGATGATTGTATCGATAGAGTAGGGCAAGCAAAGTTTCTGACCAAGATTGATTTATTGAAGGGTTATTGGTGTGTGCCTTTAACTGAGAGGGCCAAGAGCATCTCTGCTTTTGCCACACCATCTGGGTTATACCAGTATGAAGTCCTACCCTTTGGCATGAAAAATGCCCCAGCCACGTTCAAAGGATGATACAGTCTACAATCGCCGGATTGCCACACATGGGTGCGTACATCGACGACCTGATCACATGGAGTGACTCCTGGGAAGAACATCTGAAAGATGTAGAGAGCGTTGTTCAGCGCTTGACCCAGGCTAACCTGACTGTTAACCTGAACAAGAGTGACTTTGGTTGCGCTACTGTCACGTATCTTGGCTACGTCATAGGCCAGGGTAAGGTGGCACCCATAAATGCTAAAGTCCAAGCCATCATGGACTTTCCAGTTCCTGACAACAAAAAAGCTTTGCGCCGCTTCCTTGGAATAATCGGGTACTGAGAATGTAATTGCTGATTGCTTATCCCGTGTTTGAGTATGTGTATATATATCACGTGTTTATTAGCATATTGTATTATATGTATATATATACAAGTGTCAACTTAACCATTTTTGTATTGAAAAGAAAAATTTTGCCTTTATGAGTCAAAATTTTTCCGTTTTGGAATGGAGGTGTAATGTGGGGGGAAAAAAAAAAGCCACTAGTTGGCAGTATTGACTTTTTTTTGTTAAGCAGTCTGGAGCTAGGTTTGGGGCATGTCCCGGGCATGCCTCAGAGGGGGCTGGAAAAGAGTATATAAGGAGAAAAATTGAGAGAGTGTAGTAGTTGGAGAAATTGCAAGGAGAAATTGTGGAAGGATACATTTGACCAGACCTGTTACTCTTTTCAAGACCTGTGAAGCTTTTTGTGGATTTTTGCCTGTGTTGGAGCATTTTCCTGTCCCAAGACATCGCAACATAGCAGCGCCATCTCCATTACCGAGGGACTGTAAATATCTCTTTTTTTTAATTTCAATCTTGGTCAGTAGAGGTAGATTGTAGACTAGTTCAAAGTGTGTGTTTAATTAAATCTGTTGAAGTTTAAAAATTTTGTCTGTCATCCCTTGCTGTCCGTGACGTCATAACAAATTGACGCCATAACAAATTGGGGCCATAACAAAATGCACTGACTTTCAGATCACATGAGCCAATATGTTATTTACAATAGAAAATAGATAACATTCCAAATGTTGAAACTGAGACATTTTGCCTTTTTATCCACAAAATGAGCTAATTTCAAAATTTCTTGCTGCAACAGGTCTCAAAAAAGTTGGGACACAGGCAAAAAAGGGCTGAAAAAGCAATTAGTATATAAGAGAATCAGCTGAAAGAACATATAGCAAGTAATTAAGTTAACTGTCATCAGGTGTGTAACATGATTGGCTATGAAAGGGATGTCTTAGAGAGGATGAGGCTGTGTCCGAAATCACTCACTCATTCACTATTCCCTACTCACTATAAAGGGACTCACTATGTAGGTGACTATATAGTGAGCTCATTGGCAAAGGGAAGAAATGCTTTCGGACACTACCTGGCTCATTTTGTCGCAGCTGTTAATAGCGTCATTGCTGTTGCAGAATTAAACCGTACCAAACAGTTGAAGGATTCGGGCGTATTTCTGTAATAACCGAACGGAGTATATTTCCAACTGTGTTTGTGTTTATCATTATCGATTAAATAATAAAATTTGCCATAAATTTTTTATATCGTCATCTATTTTCGTCCTCTAACTCATCATTATTCATTTTAATAGTACCTAAATGTTCGTTTATATCCTAGGTAAACAAACGGGTCTCCTGCGCTGCTTGGTTTCCAATTAAAAAAAAAAATTAAAAAAAATTTTGCGCCTGAAGCTAATAAATGTCTCGTGCCTGTTTTCAAACTCCGTTGACTAAACGGAGCTCTTTTGGTTTGTGTGCAGTGCATGATGGGATGTATAGTTGGGTTAGTCACCATCGTATGTTCACTACCTTTCGCAGTGGATTGTGGGATGTAATGAGTGCACTTTATAGGAAATAAAAATTCTTATAAACAATTCGGACAGCCCTACAAAATGGCGAACCCACTACATAGTGCACTATATATTGAGTAGTGAGTGATTTCGGACACAGCCCGAGTCTCTCAGAAATAAAGATGGCCAGAGGCTCTCAAACCTGTGATGGCTTGCGTAAAAAAATTGTGCAATACTTTAAAAACAGTGTTCCTCAACGTCAAATTGCAAAGGCTTTGAAGGTCTCATCATCGAGAGTGCATAACATCATCAAAAGATTCAGAGAAACTGGAAAAATCTCTGTGCGTAAGGGACAAGGCCGAAGACCTTTACTGGATGCCCGTGATCATCGGGCCCTCAGACGCCACTGCATCACTCACCGGCATGATTCTATCATGGGCCCAGGAATACTTCAAGAAACCACTGTCTGCAAACACAGTCCGCCGTGCCATCTACAGATGCCACCTAAAACTCTATCATGCAAAAAGGAGCCATTGTTGAGCATGATCCAGAAGCGCCGCCGTGTTCTGTGGGCCAAGGCTCATTTAAAATGGACTGTAGCAAAGTGGCAAAGTATCCTGTGGTCAGACGAGTCAAAATTTGACATTCTTGTCGGAAATCATGGGCGTTGTGTCCTCCGGCCTAAAGAAGAGAAAGACCACCCCTCCTGTTATCAGCGTTAAATACAGGCTGGTGTGATTTGACAGTCATTGCGTTTTGATTTTATTCACAATTTACACTTTGTCCCAACTAGTTTAGAATTAGGGTTGTATTTAATGCCACAAAATCCATCCTTGCACCTGAGTCCAGTCATTATCTTCCTGTTGTTATGACTTGAAAATCACAACAAAGAAAACCAGCAATGACAACTTAAACAAATTTATTCTTCACTGATAAAAAAAAAACTTCTACAAATAATCCACTGTTTAATCTTATACTAACACCCTAATGCCACTATGTAACTCTGTTGTCAAAACAAAAACTCTGCCCCTACTGGCCAAAATCACAGCATTTATATAGACTAGCAACATTCTGGAAGGATCTACAGGATTCCTGGGTAATCCCGCCCCCTTATGGCAAGAAGATGCCAGAAGCTTCTAGAAAGCACTAGTCTATTACAAAGAAGTGATATTACATCGATAATTTTTTGCTACAGACACACCACCAGAGGGTGCTGATGAACAAAATAAATAGCTGACCAGCAAGGCAGCAAAGACAGCATGTAACAAATCTCCATTTACAAATGATATACAGTGCTGTACACAAAATACTCATACATAACACTGTCCTCTGTGCATCTTCACTCTGCATGAAGTACAAAGCATTACAGAAGCATTACTTCAACATAACATGGACTCAGCGAGGATTCCATTGCCACAAGAGGTAGGGGAGTTCACTGCCCAGCCTCCTGACCTCTATCAGCTGATGGAAGAGGAGCAGAGGGAAATCTCCTGTCTAGGGGCCACCCTGGATGAAGTGGTTCACATGATTCACAAGCGCTCTATCTCCCGTGCACCGCCACCAGCGCCACCCTCCATCTTTCCTGCCGGACTGCAGACTCCCTCAGCCGTTCCCCGGGGAGATTCACCAACGCGCTTACCAGAGCGCTATGACGGAAATCCCACTGCGTGCCAAGGATTCATTCTTCACTGCCCTCTGTATTTCACGCACCATCCAGCCCTGAAGGACACAAAGAAGATCAAGGCAATGGTGACCTGCCTTACTGGCAAAGCGCTTGACTGGGCGACAGCTGTCTGGGGGGAATCCGGCTTTAACACCGATGCTGATTTGCTCCAGCAGATTTGCTCGGTCTTTGACCACCCTGGGAGGAATGCTGGGGACCAACTGCTGGACCTGAACCAGAGAAGCAGGACCACAGTGCACTATGCATTCCAATTCTGCACCTTAGCTGCAGCCAGCGGTTGGAATGAGCCTGAGCTGATTTCCATCTTCCGGAGGTGGCTGTGTCCAGAGCTTCGGGCAGAGATGGCCTGCAGGGACCTGGAGATGTCCCTGCCCACCTACATCAGTGCAGCCATCAGCCTGGACAAGCTCCTGCAGGAGAGACGGCGGGCTCAGCCCAGAGGCCCCACCCAGCTGCCCACAGAGGGATCAGAGCCCATGGAAATTGGGCACTCCAAACCAACAGAGCGTCGCCCCTGGCAGAAGACAGGCCCGGCACCGTGAGTCAAGAAAAAGGAACAGCGCCCCCCAAGGTAAAGGTGTCACCCACGCCTGTTATTGCTTAATGTTTCTGGACACCAGTCAAGATCTCCTATTACGGTATGACCCTATCAATAGAGGCCCTGATTGACTCTGGTGCAGCTGGGAATTTTCAGCTGGTGCGATAACTCCGTGCCCCGGTTCACCATCTCGACACCCCTCTCACTGTGGCTGCTATTGATGGGAAACCTCTGGGCAACAGCAGTGTGACCCATCAGACGGCTCAGATCTCCCTCTGCATGGAAGAGCGCCATCAGGAGGAACTACCACTGCTACTACTACCCTACTCCAGTTACCCAATGATTCGCGGCCAACCATGGCTGTTGTTACACAATCCCACCATCATCTGGCGCACAAGACGTCTCAAATTCTGGTCACCTTCTTGTTGGCAGCACTATGGCCCCCTCACCATTGCTTCTACAACTGTCGAGAGTCCTGACTGTGAAGACCAGCCAGAAATTCCTGAAGAGTACTGGGATTTGTAGAAGGTGTTCAGTAAAGCCCAAGTTACCCGGTTACCACCACATCGTCCATGGGATTGTTCAGTAGAGCTCCTATCTGGCACCTCGCCCCCCAGGAGCCATGTGTACCCCCTATCGGTGACTGAAGCTCAAGCGAGCAGTTTGTACAAGAAGCTCTACAGCAGGGCTTTATTCGTCCTTCCACTTCACCAGTGTCAGCAAGCTTCTTCATCGTACAGAAGAACAATGGAGGTCTCCGCCCTTGCATAGACTACAAGGGTCTGAATGATGTCACAGTGAAGTATAGGTATCCACTCCCCCTTGTCTCCAGCGCTGTGGAGCCGCTCAGAGGCGTAAATATCTTCACAAAGCTTGATCTTAGCAGCACCTACAATTTAATACGGATCAGGGAAGGAGACGAACGGAAGACTGCCTTTAGCACCACCTCCGGGTAGGACAAGTACATCTACTCCCATACTTATGAAGAACATGTGAGACACGTGATACGAGTACTTGAACGCCTACTTCAACATCTGCTCTACTTTAAAACGGAGAAGTGTGTCTTCCACCAATCCACCATCTCTTTTCTTGGTTAATTGATTGGACCAGAATGAGTGGCTATGGAAGCCACGAAGGTGAAGGCAGTAGCTGAATGGCCAATCCCACGGACGATAAAAGAACCCTGGTGCTTTATGGGATTCGCAAAGTTCTACTGTCGCTTCATTAAGAACTTCAGCACAGTTGCCCATCCCCTGACACGGCTGTTCAAAGGGAAGCTCAAAAACCTGGGTGGAATATGGAAGCGCAATACGCATTAAATACACTCAAGAACCTGTTTGTTACTGCACCCATACTCAAATTACCAGACCCGGGAAAACCTTTCGTCATGGAAGTTGATGCCTTCAACCCAGGCGCGAGGGCTGTCCTGTCACAGCGGCACGGAGTGGCAGAGAAGCTGTACCCCTGTGCGTACTTCTCACACAAGCTCAAACCTTAAGAGGCTAACTATGATGTAGGCTACCGGGAGCTGTTAGCTGTAAAACTAGCGCTGGAGGTACTTGTTAGAGGGGCCCGTTGTCCTTTCCTCATCTTGACTGATCACTGCAACCTATAGTATCTGTGAAAAGCACAGCGAATGAATCACGGCAGGCCAAGTGGGCACTATTTTTTACTCGTTTAATTTTTTCAATAACTTATCACCCAGGCTCAAAGAATATCAAAGCCGATGCTCTATCTTGAAGATACAAGGCAGAGAGGGATTCGGAAGCAGAAGAGTCCAGTCTACCCTCCTCCTGCATCCTCAAGTGGCAGTTAGATTGGGAAATAGCGAAAGAGACCAGGAGGAATCCCCCTACAGCTTCGGTGCCAGCGGGTAAGACGTTCGTTCCCGCAAATCTTCATGAGTGAGTAATTCTATGGGCCCACACTTCACTGTCAGCAGGACATCCCTGAATTAAAAGAACAAAACACATCATCAACTGACAATATTGGTGGCCTCACCTGCCCTCGGATGTAGAAGCAGCCATTGTGCTCTTGCTCTACATGCGCAATGTCTAAAACACCATGACAGCTGCCTGCAGGTAAACTTAACCCACTGCCGGTTCCCCATCATCCTTGGTTACATATTACTGTTGATTTTTTTACTGATCTACCCTGATCAGAAGGTAACACACGCATCCTGGTGATTATTGATCGATTTTCTAAGTTCTGTAAATTTGTGCCTTTCGCTGCATTACCATCTGCACTCCAAGTCGCACAGGTGATCTTCGAGCAGGTGTTCTGGAAATTTTGGCCTTCCGGAGGACATCGTCTCCATCCATGAGCCTCAATTCACGCTCAGAGTGTGGATGGCTTCCTATAAGAAGCTGGGAGCCACAATTAGCCTCAACTCAGCATACCACCCCGAATCCAATGGGACGGAGGAGCAAGCCATCCAAGATCCTCCCAGCATACTGCCACCAGCACCAAGGGGATTGGTCCAGATACCTGCCCTGGGCAGAGTACGCCCAGAACTCCCTCAAGAGGGCTTCGATTGGACTTAGCCCCTTCTAGTGCGTGCTCGGATGGCAACCCCCCTCGTGGGACCAGAGCCAGGCAGAAATCCCACCAGTGGACGCCTGGTTCAAGAAGGCGGAGAAGGTCTGGGAGACCACCAACTTCCAAATCCAAAGAGCCTTCCACGACCAAAAGATTCAGGTGGACCGGAAACGTTGGGACTCCCCCCCAATACCAGCAAAGGAACCGAATCTGGCTCTCAACGAGGGACCTGCGCCTCCACCTGCCTTGCAAGAAATTGAGCCCGCGGTTCATTGATCTCTTCTGTATCCTCTGGAAGGTCAATGAGTCTGCATATACAGTACAGTTGCCGCCTAACTACCACATAAATAACACTTTCCACACCTCTCTTCTCAGGTTGGTGCTTGCTGGACACCTGGTGGAGGCTACCCGCCCTCTCCCCAAAGAGCTACCCCCTGTCCTGGAGGTAGACGGAGGCCCAGCCTACCAGGTGCGCAGCCTGCTCCAGTCTAGGAGAAGAGCAGGCAAACTACAATACCTTGTAGACTGGGAAGGCTAAGGTCTGGAGAAGAGGAGCTGAGTAGATCGCGATGACATCTTGGATCCGCAACTCCTGTCTGACTTCCATCAAGTCTGCCTGGACCAGCCTGCTACATGCCCCAGAGGGCGCCCTCCTGGTCAAAGAACAGGCACACTAGGAGTCACGCCTCGGGGGGGTACTGTAAAGCCACGCCTCCAGCCATCCAGCTCACCGGTCTACTCAACCCCGGATCGCACTTCAGTCATTATCCTATTATCATCACCTGTTTCTCATTTCCACTGCCTGGTAGTAGTGTGTATTTAACACTCCGTTTCACGTGCCCAGCTATTTTCATAAACGAACATTTCACCGTCTCTGTTTTGAAAAATAATATCATGCACACATATCTGTTTTCAGAAAAATTTTCGTTTACACGTACCCATGTATATATGCTGTCAAGAGCATGCCAAAGCTGTAGGTGGCAGTGTAACGAGAAGCTCAAGCCCACGTTAGCCAATCAGAATCCTGAAAATAGCAACAACAGAAACGATTCACGATCGTCCATGATCACCACAGCCAAATGAAAATGTAAACATAGGTCGCACTTTTGGCACAGGTGCAAGTTCTGGCACATACTGTGATGTCGGCTGCCTAAAACTCCATTTTTCTCAGTTGCAAAACTACATGTAAACTTGCAACCGAAGTTTTCCAAAATCTCCACTCTGGCCGGAGTTTTTAGAAAGAATAGTTTTCATAGGCGAATTCTCCGTTTGGGTGTAAACAAAGGGCACAAACGCAGGGAAATGTCTCCGTTTGTCAAAATAACCATGTACGTGTAAACGGGGGCTAAGACTGAGCTTCCCTCAGTCTCTTTGTGTAGTCTGTGTAACCTCATACCTGTTGGACATAGCAGTCTTGCATAGGCTTATTCTTTGAATTTGTGAACATTTACTAAAACCTAGAAACCGTACTGTTTATTGTTTTACCAGCATGTTGATGTTTAAGAAAACTCATTTCCCATTTTGTTTCCTTCTTGTAATACAATGTTACTGTGGCGTAGCCCAAACTTTGTATTACTCACAGTGCTCTTATTTAGGAACCTCAGTTCCTTGTGGTTTTGTATTTCTATGTTTGTGCCTTCTGCCGTGCAGTTGGTTATTAAATACCACCAAATCCATCCTTGCACCTGAATCCAGTCCTCAACTTCCTGTCCTCCGTGCATCTGCACTCCTCACAAAGTGCAAAATGTTACAAATCCAAATGGACTGTATGGACTGAAAGCTCTTCTAGTTCAAATGACTGTGACATTTTACCCAATTTCTTCATGTCATTCCAGTGCAAAGATATGGACAGATACGTAAGTATGCTTGCCTGCAAAAACTTGCCTCATCAGTTGGTATGTTGTCACACTATGTGAGTCCAATTGATTTGCTGGATTTTCTAACAAATAACAGTGCAAACTGGTAATTTTGAAATATGCTTCTTTTTTTTTTTTTTTTTTTTTTTTTTCCAAATTCACCTCTGTTAACATGATATCATTTATGGTGTTAATCCTTGGATTTCCCTTGGGCATGGTGCTTGGGTATGAAAAAGGGCACAGCAGTCGCGTTGAGCTAGAGGTTGTTCTGAAAAAAGGGCACAGAGGTCATAATAAGTGAGCAGCAGCCTGCCAAGAAAGGGCAGTTCATTTGTAGCAGTAAATTGCATGCCTTCATTCCTAACGCCTGTCACTTTCCTAGCTTTGTGGCTTTGTGGACATAATCCCACCTGCCTTCTACAGATTTTAAATTATTAAAAGGCTTTTTTATTGTTTCCTAATGGCAAATTACAATTACAGGAGAAATAATAACTCCACTCTCAAAAGCAGAACAAATTATTTCAAAACAGCATCAATTTTGCTCTGAACAATCTTAATTTAATACAGAACACTTGTGTTTCCCAGAGAATTTTCTGTAAACTGCTTGTAACCTGCAGTACTTCTGTCTTATCTATATCTTACTATACCTTACTGTTGCATTTGATGTTGTTTAACATCTGATCAGAGATGTGAAAACTATTCCTTTAGCTTGCAAGCAACTAGGTGGCTACATCCAAAGAGCAACGTAATCTCATACGTGATAGCTCACATGGCAGTCTAGCCATTATGACTATACCAAAAAGCCCCCCTCGTGCATGCATGTGCTCCCTAGAAGCTCATTTGTTGGTATGCAAATGAGGAACATTATTTTCCAGCTAATCAAAGTCGTCAGGACTCCTCCCATTGCTATGTGGCTCGGGAATCGGAAGTTCTTAGGCCAGTGAGTCGGGATAAAGGAAATATCATTTAGACTTTTTGAATCCCATTTTTTGTGAAGGAATTTCTGATGGTTAGCATTTCGTCAAAAGTACTGAAATTTGATTCACATTTTGCGATGCGAATCCACCTAATCTGATCACTGCACACAATCCCATCACGCGCAGGTTATCACTGGCCCAAACAAGAAAATAGCCCAAAAATTTCCCCAGCAAAGAGCTCCCCTGACTAGACTAATTGGCGGACAGGCCTATGAAGCACGATACAAGGGCTGAGTAACCACGAAATGTGACTGAATCTTTTTATTTCTATTGCATGCCACAGTTAGTGTAGGCAACACGACATGAGCAAATATATCATCTGACATTTATTGTTCCTACCGGAAAAATTCACTGATAGAATGATCTTCCTTTTCTGCCAATTTTGCCACCTGCTCTTCTTTTACGAGTTGGCATGATGAATGTTATGGTAATAACATGAATAATACGGGAAATGTCAGAAGCGCCACCCCTGTGCGGCAGCATATCGAACTGAAATCAATCTGAATACCTGGAATTACATTCGTAGCACTCGGTTTCTGTACATTATCATTTTCTGTGAGCGAGGTTGAATAGAGAAATCAGCTGCAGCGATCGTCTAGCGCGGCAAGTGACAAATTCAGACATGGCATACTTACTTGGAGTTGTGTCGTAGGCGTGGTGGACCTTCCTTGGGAGGAAAAGGGCCACTGTGGGAGTTTTACTCTGAAAAAAGGCAGCTGTGGCAGGATTTAATAAGAAAACGGTCAGTTAAGGTGGGAGAGAATCAGGCATGGCGCAGCGCCATGGCCAAACGATCGAGATTTAACCCTGATTTATTAGATATTCTTTCATAATCATGAAACATTATCCTTCCAATTGTAATTGGGGGCTAGGCATCAAAGCTGCTTAGGTGCCCGATGTGTTTCTACCTTTTCTCCGTATTTGGGGTCCAAGCATTGAAGCTGCGTCGGTACGCACTGTGGTTCGACCTTTTCTTCTTGTTGTTGCTGTTTTTCTTCTTCTGCTTAGGTGTCTATGGCCGTATGGAACAGAATTTGAAGCACTGATTGGGGGCAGTCCCCGGATTATTTCTACAAAGTGTCACGTCTCAGTCTCGAGCACTCTTGCGTGAACAACTGGTTAAAGTTGGAGACGCTTTCATGCATAAAACTTTTAAAACAAATTTTACATGTTGTGGTACAGTTGAATTTCTTGGATCAAGCAGACTCCAATGTACCCTACTTTAATATATCCCATATTACAGTTTCCACCATATTGATTTTTTCTGATTAAAAAATGCTTCACAGGCCTCAAGTTTTCTCCAATGTTTACCTTGATTAACAATGATGATCTCCAGATCAACCCTCACAAAGGTATCTAAATGTTCTTTTAATTTTCAAAAGTGTCCGCCCATCAAAGCCAATCGAAATTGGTGGCGAAACCACCAAAGGTCACATCTCATGAATGCTTTGATATACGTATCAAAACCATCGACTGTGCGAGATGATAGATGCAGACTCCAGGTCTGAAAAGTGAGGCCAATAAGGGAGTGCCTTGAACTTGCATTCTTTTTCATTGTTAGTAGGGGGGGTGTAGAGCCCGCAAATGTCAAAATTGCCTGCTAATGTCAAAATACCCGCAAATGTCATAACACGTCAACTGCAAATGTCATAATACCCGCAAATGTCATAACACATCAACCGCAAATGTCAAAATCCCCGCAAATGTCATAACACTTCAACCGCAAATGTCAAAATCTGATTAACCACAAATGTCATAACACGTCGACCGCAAATGTCAAAATTTCCATTTTAACTGCAAATGTCAAAATGTGTCAACCACAAATGTCAAAACTCATTACTGGCATTATAATAATGAGGAAAATGAAGTAATGAAAGAAAACGAGTTAAAATACACTCAAATCAAGTCATATGTATGTGTGTCTGTGTCATGCGTGTAAATATACACACATAACATATACATATAATAATCGTCTGTTTAGATCCACAAAGGCGTTATCGCTTATCAAGGATTTTTCGTTGAGAACCAGAAGGGTGCTATCGCTGTACATATTTAACAAACTAATTAAAATGAAATAAAATAAGAAAAAATTTGTGGTTGATTTCTACATTTGCTTGTTCTATATACAGTTTTTTTTTTTTTTTTTTTTGATGGGTGCCCCCAACGAAACCCTTCGTAGCGGTAAATTCAAATGTAATTTAACTGTGGCAAAATGATTACACGATTATTGTGTACATTGCATTGATCATATCACAAGAAATCAATTCATGTGATTGTTGAGTTCTTTGGTGAATTACTTTTGACTCAATATTTTACCAAATGTTTACTTTGTTTTGTGAAATGTTTGTTTTGTTTTTCAATGAATATAATGCGCCATGTTAAATTCATAACTGCTTGGACTACATTATTATTCTGCGTCGTGTTTTTAATTGCATACGGGGAATATATAGTGTACTTTTGTGCTATCTTTGATTGTCACTATTTTGAGTGAAAGGGTGAAATCGTACAGGATTCAGACATTTAATTTTACATAACCATTAGATAATATTATTCATCATTAAAGATTGTATAAATAAATATAAATATTACTTTCAAAATCAAGTTATATGAAGCGCCCTCTTGAAACTAATTAAATGATAGGCCTACTTACAAAAAAAAAACCAGCAAACCAGTAGCAGATCTACCTGAGTGGCGTCTCTGGGGGCGGGGGGTGACACAGACACAGACTAAAGGAAGTAGGAAAAGAAATGTTTGATTTCGGAATTGAGGAGCGAACTCGAATAAAGAAAAGAAAAAGTGAAGTAAAAGAAAGATATCCCCCTTTATGTAAATAGGAAGGCCAAAATACGGACGGTGGAAACGTGATGAACTTGACTCTGATAATGATGATCATGAGGATGATTATGATGATGACGTGAAGGCCAAGTTGAAAATAAGGATTAGCCCGAGGCCAAAGTTGACAAAGTCGCGATCAGACCTAATGCATATGAGCCACTTTCAGCTAAGGTGTAACAAAGTGTCACACTGAGGTAGAATTATGAATTTCTTAAATCCTTTATTTTGTCAAAGTTTTTTGAAAGTTGAACTTCCTACAAATGGCAAAATGGTATACACAATATAGTTTCTCGAACATGTTTTGAAAAAAATTTGGTTTTTCTCTAAAGATTTGAGCAATTTGCGCATTATAGTTTGACAGACTTCTGTTGGTATTTTCTGCTGGTATTCTCCAGTTAGCCCTATTATCAGGCAAGGAACAGCTTCCTTTAGGTGCCTTAGTGCTCATCAATTAATAGAAATAGCAAGTACAGCTAGAAGTGGGTGCAATATTACTCAATCCCATTCAGCCGTGGCGGTTCGTCGGCTGTAACAAAGGGAAGCCAAAACCTTGCCCTTCAAAGCTTAATGACTTAAACCTGTAGCTGTTTACTTTTCTTGATCAGCAGTCGCTCAGACGAATTGGTAGAAGGAGAGTCAAATTTATTTTCAATAGCAGCGTTAGACATAGCACCACAAAATTATGAGGGGTTTTCTTTCGCACATAAATGACGACGCAAATTATCAATACGTCTTTATAAATTATTTTGCAAGGCTTCTGTCGCAAGAGGCCACAAGAATCCGTTTTCTACAATCTTAATATAGAAGTAGGGGAGAGCTGGTACGACAGTTACATTTTTCACATGGACGTCATTTTAAAAGATAACGTTACAGACCGAAAAAAAATTTTGGAGCGATTAACTACTTTCATGTGTGCTCTGTCAATATCAGGTGCTAAATCATCACCATATATATTGACTTCAGCATAGTTTGACGTCGAACGGAAGTTGCTGATTGCTTCTTTCGACCCATCCAGCTGGGATGAAAGTAATGTACGGGCAGGGCAAAAGTAACGTGATCAAATTTACTGGAATCTTTTTAAATTTCTGTCGTTAAAACAGAAGCAAAACAGCCAGACATTTGTTTTAAACATTTTAATTGGCTTCAAATGTTCCAAAAGTGAACGTGAACATGTTTAATGTGCAAGGTCTATTTATAAAAATTATAATTACTCATCACACTTGCGACAGATATAATGAGTGGCACCCTCAGTGCATGCCTCATGCGACCACAGCAGACAAAAGATGCACCGCACCCACACTTCTCCAGGCAAAGATGAGGCAAATGTCTCCCCACAAACAAGACATTCCTCATCGTTGCCCCGAGAAACTGTGGTTGCAGTGTGTCCACTAAGCCTCGTTTTCTTTGGGAGTTTTGAAGAGGGCTGTTTTCTCTGGCCCCTCTGCCGACTCTCATCCTCCAAAGCAGCTTTCACCGGGGTGTCGGTCAGTATTGCTGTTGACCTGCAAAATTCAATGAGATTATAGTCAGAATCAGCTTGTTTTTATACAAGCAAGAGAATCAAGACGAGTTAAAAATGACACTATGCTCACCTCTTTCTGCCTCTCCTTTTATTTTCTTTCCTCGAGCCAGCCTTTGGATATGGGTGAACCTTTTCTGGGCTGAACCTCTGCACTGGCGTGCCACTAGATGTTCCTGGAACCACTAGCATACCTGGATAGATGATATTAAAAAAAAATGCTTGGCAAGGCTCAACATGCACATTTAAAGACACACACAGACACAAACTCTCACCATCTACAGGACTGGCTGACTCATGGGGATGCAGCTCAAATGGGCTCTGGCTAGGTTGGTGCCCAGATGGCAAGCACCTCCGCTCCGGATCTGCCCTGGCTCTGTGCCGACTCCAGCTGATCCGGCTCAGAGCTGGGGCAGATCTGGAGCGGAGGAGCTTGCTATCTGGGTGGTGTCTCAAGGGAGCAAGCGCTGGCGATGGAGCTGGTGATGGAGCTGGCGCTGGTGATGAAGGGGGCTCTGGTGATGGAGCTGGCGCTGGCACTGGGGATGGAGCTGGTGCTGGTGCAGGACGGTCGGTCACAAAAGCTGGAGCAAAGTCTGCCTCACTGAAAATATCTGGATTCAAGGGCCAGACACCGGTACACTCGAACCCAGACGAAATGCTGCTTGGTGTCGCAGCTTGAGGCAGAGCTTTAGCCACAAGACTTGGGATGCTGTAGATGGTCAAAGTTCTTCCAGGGTTCATTTGCATCCAATTGTCTGCTGCACTGTTAATGTAGTGCTTCAGAGGGCCAAAAACGCTTCAGTCTGGCGGCTGAAGACGGTGGGAGCAGTGGGGTGGAAAAGACAGGAGTACAATGCCCTGTTACTTGCAAAAGTCAATAGCTACCACAGAGAGGTGTGATGCATGATTGCCTAAGAGTAGCAGCAACTTTGACTCCGTGGTCACGCGGGTGTGTCTTGCAAAATGCTGTAAAAAGGCTAAAAAATCTGTCTCCTCCATCCACCCCAATCCATTGGCAGAACCAGTGGAGCCAGGGGGACCATCCCGGATGAAGTGGTCATGGAACTTCTTCCTTGGGAAGATAAAGTAAGGGGGAACAAAGTTGCCTTGTGTGTTGGCAGCAAAGGCAACGGTCACCAATGTCCCTCTTTCCCCGGAGGTCACAGCACCGACCTGGCGCTGGCCCTTGGTGGCAATGACTTTGTCTGGCACTTGAACCGTTGTGGTACCTGAAATAATGAGTGAAATGAATTATTGCTGGTGCAAATCACTGTTGCTTTTAAATTTATCTAAATATAAAATTTTCCTGTTTCATCCATGTTCCAGATGTCATTTGCCTCAAAATTATAGCGGGTGAGGACAGTCTTTAGGTTGTTAAAAAACGCGGTCAAGTTGGTCTTGTTGAAGCTGGTGGAACAGGACATGCTGGTGGCTTGAGGTCGACGGATGGACAGGGTTTTGTTGCGCTCGAGGAAGGAGGTGAGCCAATCCTTCCCTGCCATCTGGTTTTTCTTCCATGAACATGGAGTTTTGAGGCCAATATTTTCGGCCAGCTCATAGGCAAACTTTCGCACCTAAAAAAAAGCATAAAAAAGAGGTTAATTCCCAGATTGCAAGCACCTCCGCTCCGGATCTGCCCCAGCTCCAGCTGATCCGGCTCAGAGCCGTGGCAGATCCGGAGCGGAGGTGCTTGCTATATGGCGGTAGTGGTGTAGCTCTGTCTGCGGTGTTACTCGCACCTCTTTAGGACTCAGGCCAAAATATATATTGGCTGCTCTCTTTATATATGCCTGCAGTCTCTTCTCCTGTTCTTCTGTGAAGACTTTGTTGTGAGCCCTGTACCCCGGGGCCCTGGTCTGCTGCCCTCTTGCCTCTGCCCTCCTCTTGCAGTCCCTGAACAGGGTGGCATGACAAACGCCATGCACCGCTGCTGCCCTCCATATACTATCGCCTCTTCGGACATCAAAAAAGGCCCATGCATAAACCTCCGGGTCAACCGTTCCCCTCTGGGTAGTTCTGACCCTAACTCTTGGCATTTTCTGTTGGTAAAACATAACACACATTTTTATTGAGATTTTAAACACAAAATGCTGCCGCATTAGCAGAGAGGGACGAACGTAACTGTTGCTACTTCAGTCCCGACGGTGACTCCTGACATTTGAACGAGGATTACTTCCAAAGTGGAAAAATTCTGACATTTCAAACTTCACCATATGTTACAGAACTAAATCACCCATCATTTCATCATAAATATGACACATGGAGCGATAAAGACAATCTTTAAATCGAAAAAGTTTAGCATTCGTCTGAATTTACTCACCGCTGTGGAAAACAGTCTTCTCGGTCTTGTGCATGCGAGGAAGACTGGACGCCTCAAGAATGTTCAGCGGTTCTGGAGAGGGCGCGAGCTGCACGTGCTGACCTAGTATGACGCATCGAAGTGCGGATGGCTGTGAGTAAATCGCCGTGTTACTTTCGTCCAGAGTTACTTTCGCACCGGCGCTCCCCTATAGAATGCGATGTTGCACAGCTTATTGCTTAATGAGCCTCACTAATCAATTTGCGAATCAATGCCGTTTCACCAGCTACTTGAGCGCGGAATTTATAAAGATGCAGGCCTATGGTAATTTACATCGTAATTTATGCATGAAAGAAAATCCCTCATAATTTCGTGGTGCAATGTATAACAACGCTATCGAAAATAGATTTGACTGTCCTTCTGCCCATTCGTATGAGCAACTCCTGATCAAGAAATGTAAACTTCCAAAGGTTTAAGTCATTACGCTTTGAAGGGCGAGGTTTCGGCTTCCCTTTGTTACAGCCGACGAACAGCCACTGCCATTCAGTCTCAAAAGTGTGTGAGGGCCGACTCCTGGATCAGTTCACATTGTCAATTATCCATGTGACTTAATTGTCCAAATTCTTGGTAAGTACAGCTATAGGCAATGACATAGATCATATCACATTTATGGAGTACAATATATAGGCAGGGACTAGATACAAACACCCGAAAACCAACTTCACCATAATATGATGGTGGCTTGTGCGCGTTACATTTGATAGACGATTCTAATCTGCGAGTGAAGTGTTTAGTTCCACCAGAACATTGCCAGACTAGGCTTAAGAAATGCAATGTACACAAAAACAGGACTAGTTCTAACCTGAAGAGCCCAATCATTGATACATTGGAGACTTTTTTTGCAAAAATCCAACTGGATACCCAGCGGCTCCAACCACCAGTCATCTGATCAATCAACAGCGTTTACCACGACTCATGTTAGCAGTTTACCAAAAAGCCAATGTGTTTATAAACCTTGTTCAAACATGTAACATGCATCAACAGTAAAGCAACAATAAACAAGAATGCCCAACTGGCAACTTTTCTGAAATGACCTCAGCTAGAGCCAAACCATTTATAAAATCTGACATTTCAGGCACATTTCTTTAAAATGAATGACCACTAAAGACTGTTCTTGTCTCCCTTCATAAAACTTTTCCTTTTATCTAATCATTGGACAAATCTATATTTGTGTATGCAACCAATTAAGTCAATTAGTCAAGGTAATTGATAAAAATAAAAACCTGCATACACACCGGCTCTCCAGGACCGGAATGACTTGTGCTGAAGCTCGGATTGCTTGTGAATATTCAATAACTGATCCGCGTGTGCCATCTAGTGATAGAATATTGTAGCTGCGTACATAAATTTGCAGCTCCATGGCCGCTGGCGGGCACATCCGCACAAAGATACCCTGTCGAGCACCGTTGTTCCTCTCGAACATGGCAAATCCAGATAATCCTTAAATTATGAATTACATTCATATTTTAATTTGTAACGAGTAACGAAGTGGCCAGTGTCAAAGTAAATAAATACAAGTGTATTTTTAATCTTTGAAATGTAGTAGAGTAAAAGTAAAAAGTCCGGTTCAAAAAAGAACTCAGGTAAAGTATATTTTGTGGCATAAATTATGCACGTTATTTTATTTTATTTTATTTATTTATTCTGACAGATAAGGCTTCATTTTCCAACTTCAGTATTTAAAACACGAAACACTGTTTCGCCGAAAAACGGTTTTTTAGCTTCTGTTTATCTGAATACAACCACTGCTAGTTTTATAGAAATCTCGTGGGTGACTACCCATTAATGCTTGACAGACGCACTAACGCACAGAAGCATAACTTCATCTCATAAATAACAAAAGGTCGCAAGTGCAGGCCCGGCGCTAGAACAGGGAATTGGGGGGGCACAGACATGTCCCTTTATGACAATTAGGATAGTCCTGGCTAGTTCTCAATTATTTTCCTTTATTGACGCGTTTTCCCAATTATTGTAATTGACAACTGAAGACACGATTACTCTCCATATGCAATCTAACAGCGATGAAATCATGGGGTAAATTCAGCATAACTGAGAATTGGGGTGGACAAAACATCCGTTTTAAACAATTATTAGTCCTGACCTGTTCTCAGTCATTTTCATGATTAACAAAAGATTCACTCCGATAGCACTCCACACTTAACAGGTGTTGCTTTTCTCCCCGATTAGGTAAGACCACAATCATTCATCTGGACGCGTATTTGCTTAATCTAAATCAACGTTATTCAAAATTATTCTCGGTATTGGGTGAAAAAAAGTGGCACTCGACAGTGAAATAGGCTATAAAAAGCATGCGGCTCAAGCTATTTGCGCAGGTATGCAATTTTGAATAACGTTGATTTAAATTTAGCAAATACGCGTCCAGATGAATGACTGTCGCCCTACCTAATAGGGGAGAACAAGCAACACCTGTTAAGTGTGGAGTGCTCTCGGAGTGAACCTTTTGTTAATCATGAAAATGACAGAACAGGTCAGGACTAATAATTGTTTAAAACGGATGTTTTGTCCACCCCAATTCTCAGTTCTACTGAATTTACCCCATGATTTCATCGCTGCCAGATTGCATATGGAGAGAAACCGTGTCTTCAGTTGCCAATTACGATAATTGGAAAACGCGTCAATAAAGGAAAATAATTGAGAACTAGCCAGGACTATCCTAATTGTCATAAGGGACGTGTCTGTGCCCCCCCAATTCCCTGTTCTAGCGCCGGGCCAGCGCAAGTGACATTCCTGATGAAACCTGTTTTTCTGCACCACGTAGTACTTCGTGGTGCAGAAAAACAGGTTTCATCAGGAATGTCACTTGCGACCTTTTGTTATTCATGGGACGACTTTTGAGTTGTTTTTTTTTTTCAATTTACTGGGGATATGAAATACTTTCTTCTATATGTGACAATAGTTCTGATAATATATTTTAAGATGGGCCAATGTTTATGAGAACGCCACACAGCCCCCACCTAAGGGGTCAGTAGTCCCCGACAACCCTGCAAAATTAACTATGTACATTCAACAACATAAAACATAGCATTAATCACATGTAGGATCTATACACACTCAAAGTGTTCCAGGTATCTGGGCGTCTGGCACCGCCGAGTTGGGCGACAGGAGTCCAGGACATCGAGTAGTCGGCCCCGCAGGCGGTGAGGCTGGTGGTTGAGGGGGCGGATTTGTTGCATCGGCTGTGGTGTTATTGGTGAGAAGGGGTCGGTACGGGGCCAGCCTGTCCCTGTGCAGCACAACCAGTCACCCCTTGTTTGGCATGCGCACCCAGGACGTTACCTCCCTCAAACGACCCATGACTTTGCCAGGCCCATGCCAGTGGTGTTGCAGTTTCGGGGACAGGTCCTTCTGCCTCACCAAGCAATGGATCCATACCTGATCTCCCACGACAAAGGCCTGCCCCCTACACCGTAGATCATACTGACGTTTCTGGCGCATTCCAGCAATGTCCTGGGCCTGCCGTGTGAAGTCGTGGGCCACCCGCAGCCGCTCCAGCAACTGCCAATAGAAGCCCGCCTCCTCCCGTGTTGGCTCCTCTGGCTCAGGTGGGGCCCCAAACACCAAGTCCACAGGCATCCAGAGCTCCTGCCCAAACATTAAGGCCGCAAGAGTACAGAGGCTGGACTCCTGTACAGCTGAGCGATACGCCCCCACAGGACCGGGGGTAGGTGGTGGTCCCAGTCTCGCTGGTGCTGGCTGGCAAGGATGGCAAGTTGGGTAGTCAGGGTGCGGTTAAAGTGTTCAACCAGACCATCGCTCTGCGGATGGAGGGGAGTCGTATGAGTTTTTACCACACCGAGCCGCTTGCAGATCTCCGCCAGCACCTGCGCTTCAAAGTTCCTCCCCTGGGCACTGTGCAACTCCTCTGGGACCCCAAACCAGGTAAACATCTCCTCGACCAAACAGCAAGCCGTCGTCTCCGGGCTTCGGTTGAGCACAGGGTATGCCTGGGGGCACTTGATGAAGTAGTCCATTGCCATGATTATGTAGCGATTCCTGGCATCGGTGGTGGGAAATAGCCCAAGGACGTCCACCCCAACCCGCTCCACTGGTGCGCCAACAATGTACCGCTGCATGGGAGCATGTGATATTCGGCTGGGTCCCTTCTGACCCGTGCAGGAGTCACAACAGTGTACTTGGAGCTCCACATCACGGCGGCAACCCGGCCAGTAGAACTGCCCCCTCAGACGATGCAGGGTTTTTGTTACCCCAAAGTGGCCCGCCCCACCGAGCCATATGTCAGCTCAAAAATCGTGGGGCACAACTCGAAGGGTATCAGGAGCTGGAGTACCTCACGCCCCTGGCCGGGTGCCTGCCACCACCGTATGCCAGCACGTCCTGCAGCTCTACGTACTGGAACTGGCTCCGGTAGGCTTGTAGCCCTGGACCCTCTGCTGTGACTTCAGTCCACGCCGGTGGTGTTCCTGCCTCCAGCCAGCCCCTCACCTTCCTCAGTGTGCTGTCCGCCTCCTGTGCTTCATGCAGCTGTTGGCATTCCATCGGCAATCACCCCTCTTCCGCACCTGAAGCCAAGGCAACCGCCACCTCGTGAACTGGCTGGTCCCGCTCATCTTGGTGCTGACAATGCCTACACTCCAGTGCAGCACATGGGCGGCGAGACAGGGCATCAGCATTTCCGTGGTGGCACCCGGCTGGAGTTCAATGGTGAAGTTGTAGCCCTGCAGGGCCTCCAGCCAGCGTGCTACTTAGCCCTCAGGATTACGAAAGTTCAAGAGCCAGATGAGCGAGGCATGATCAGTGCGCAGCCGGAAGGTGGTGCCTTGCAGGTAAGGGCAGAAATGGTGGAGCACTTTGACAGCTGCAAGCAGTTCTCTCCAAGTGGTACAGTAATTGCGCTCTGCCCAGCTCAGGGCATGACTGTAGTAGGCGACTACTTTTTCTCCTTCATCATCCTGCTGGGAGAGCACAGCCCCCATCCCTCTGTTGCTGGCATCGGTGTCAACAATGAAAGGCCGCTGCACATCGGGATAAGCAAGCACTGGAGCTAAGGTGAGGGCCGCCCTGAGCTGGGCAAATGCAGCTGCACACTCCTCGGTCCATTCGAAGGGCTGGTGTTTGTCTGTGAGGCGATGAAGTGGGCTGGCAATGGAGGCAGAGTCCCGCACAAACTGCCGATAGTAGCTCGCTAACCCCAGAAAGCTGCGCAGCTCACCCACATCTGCCGGTATTGGCCAGTCGCGCACGGCAGCCACCTTGGCTGGGTCTGTGGCCACCCCTTGCCCACTCACGACATGCCCTAGGAACACAGTCTCACGCCGGAGCAGCTGGCACTTTTTGGGGTTGAGCCGAAGTCCAGCTCGCTGGATTGCAGCAAACACGTCTCCCAGGTTAGCGAAGGCACCCTCAAAACTTCTGGCGTGAACCAGTAGAACGTCTAGGTACACAACACAGCGGTTCCGGGGGACAGCAAACAGGACCCTCTCCATAAAACACTCAAAGATTGCGGAGCCATTACACAGTCCGAACAGCATGACCTTGAACTGCCACGGCCCCTGTCCAATGGTGAATGTAGTTTTTGGTTTTGCTTCGTCGGACATGCACACTTGCCAGAACCCGCTGCGGAGGTCCAATGAGCAGAACCAGCTGGAGCCTGCAGCGTGGTCGAGTGCCTCATCAATGCCTGGAAGGGGGTATGCATCTTTCCGGGTTAATGCATTCAGGTGCTGGTAGTCAACACAGAACCTCCACTCGCCATTCTTCTTCTGCGCTAGGACAGCAGAGGCTGCTCACGGACTGTCTGAGGCCTCCACAATGCCAGCTGCAGCCATCTCCCTCACCTTCTCTGCTACCAGCCGTCTTGAAAGGGATAAGCGGTGAGGAAGTAGACGGATGGGCACAGCATCACCGGTGTCAATGGTGTGCTGCACCAGGTCTGTTTGGGTGCATTTTTCATCGCGGGCAGCAAAGAGGTCCGTGTTGTCCACCAATACATTTTTCAGCTGCTGGCTCTGGGAGGGGCTGAGGCCGCTGCAGCTGTGTTGCTGCAGCTCGTGGATTGCAGTCACTGCTTTGACCAAGGGCAAACAAGTTTGTGATGGAGGGGCTGGGCAGACGGGGGCTGTGCTGCAGCTTGTGTCAGTAGGCTCATCTGTGCATGGGAAGGCTATCGAATCTCGACAGCTTGACTACCCGTGGCACGACTGATGGAGCTGGTACATTTGACACCGGTGACCGTGCTCCTTCCTTCATCAGCAGGCCCGCTGCTGGGGTGTGGTTTCCCTCATCTGGTGCCGTATTTGCACTTTCTCGTCAGCCCCGGCTCGCCACCGCCTTCACCAATGGCCGGATCTCTCGCTGTAGATCTTTGACTCCCACTTCTGACACCACTGTGGCGATCCCTGAAGGAAGTCGACATGGGGGCGGGGCAGGAGTTTTACGAATCGCCCCCAGGGAGCTTCAGTTTATTAAATCTTCAGGCATTCTCTGCATTTTCCACCACAGCACAGCACAACAATCTCTGGAGGGGTTCCACTCCTCACAACAACGTAAAGTGTAACTAACTCAACAGAATATTACCGTCCTTTATAAAGCCCACTGGGCCACAGTGATTGGCTTCCTCGATGTAATGTTGCCAGCCAATCACAGCGGCCCAGAACTGCAAAGCAATAATGCTGGCGAGAACGCCACAATATGATTTTTTTTTTTTTTTTTAAGAATAGAGCACAGTTAACAAAACACACAATATGAGACAGAGGTGTGAAGGATTGAGAATATTTTCGAATATTTATTTCACGAAATTAACTGACTGAATACATATCTGCGTTTGCTGATGCGCTATGCAAAGAGCTACGGGGAGTAGAGCTCCTGTCGCTAGCAGTGGCGGCCGGGGGACAGAGAGCCATAAAGTTATCTGCGCGAATATTCCTTGGAGGTTCAGCTTATCTTAATGGTAACGCTGGCAAACAGATGCTGATGACTTAGCGAGCCTGTATTGTAATTAGTGAAGACATAATGTTTGCTAATAAATGTTGCATTAGGCAAACACTAGATTTGCTAAGCAGTAGTTCCATTTAAGGTAGACTGCAAACAGTGGCATATTGCATTCATGAACGTATGTTTCTCTTTTTAATGTTTGCTACATTTCTATCGAACGCTTCTTTGTGTTTGATTGTTTGACACAGACAGCAACATTTTAAAATAGTGCCGAATTAGCTTAGAGCTGCCAGTCAAAATGAACAGCCTTTAAAATTAGCTAGGTTACCTTTTTTAAGATCGGGAATTCATACCATCGAGCGAATTTCAATAACCGCAAAATTGCTGGCTAGTTTAAATTCGTTCTGATGATGACGCACGGAATGCACACTTGTCCACTCGTTCACTCACTGGCCCTCATTTATCAAACGAACGTATAGCAGAAAACTGCGTGTACGACCATTTCCACGCAAGCTTCGGCATTTATCAATTTTGACGTGAGCGGAAGCTACGATCAGATCTCACATCAGTTCTGAGCTCGTGTACGCAAATCTGAGTCTGTAGATTTGCGGTGCAGCACAGCAAAATCTGGCTGAGTCTGAAAATAATTTTTAAACAAACCTCAGCTGCCATTTTAGCATAAGCAGCCACATATTCAGAACAGATCAAAACGGATTCTTTAAACGAATAAAACAAAATAAAATGAATTTTAAAAAGCCCACGTTTTTACTGATACCACTTTTTTGATAAAATGAAAAAAAATATGATAGGCTAAATGGCCTAAACATGACAACTAATTATTGCACATGAAAATTTGAAATAATAATAAATACAAGCAGAAATCTTTGTTTTGCAGATGAACTAAAAATAGCCTATGGCAAAATTGTGTAATTGTTTTTGTTTTATCCGATGGGTGTGACACAATTAGAACAGCAATTAAAAGCATCTGATGAGATACTCATTTTTGCACTGTGCTTGGTCAGATGTTTACTCACTCCCCTATTTAAACAGATGCTTTGACAGTTATCAAATCCCGACGATGGCAGATTCACTTGTTTTGGAGGAACAATACACACTTGTCAGACGTGAGCGTGTTTTCAAAGACCGCAGGGATCTCCTGGAGAGTGATGCTTGTTACTGATTAGTCGCTTTCGGCTCCCAAGGCATGTTCTTATTGATTTATGCAACAATTTAGAGGCTAGTTTGAAAAGGGAAACCAGGCGGTCAAATGCTTTACCTGTACCAGTGCAGGTGCTCGCCACGCTGGGGTTTTTGGCCACCGGGACCTTTCAGCAGGAGATCGGGGAGAGGGCTGGGGTCTCCCAGCCAACCATCAGCAGGACGATGCCAGCAGTGTTGGCTGCAATAAAGTCCCTCTACCGAAAGTACATTCGGTTCCATCTGCTGGCAAGGATTTTATTGATGCGCTTGGGAATCTAATTGCACAATATGCAAATGATGAACTTATCATAACTGGTGATTTTAACTTAAACTGGTTTAATTCAAATTCAGATTATCTTAAAGAGATCAGTGGGAACCTAAACCTGACTCAATTGTTAGTTGATCCCACTAGGCCTGATTTAAAAGACTGTTCAAAGTCCACATTGATTGATCTTATTTTTTCCAATAGAACTGACAAAATTGTTGCCAGTGGAGTGTTTGAATTAGGTTTCAGTGATGACTGCCACACTGCATGTATCAGAAGCACTCGTGTAGAAAAGAACAAATCCTATGTGGCCCTGAGAAGAAATTTTAAACATTTTAATGAACAATCCTTTTTGGCAGATATTGCTCACAGTGACATTAGTTCCACATCTAATTACTACGATACCTAGTTGGCACTGGACTTCTTCACTGAGACATTCAACTCCATTGTTAATGCTCATGCTCCACTCAAAAAGATTAGAATAAAAGACAGAATAACTCCTTGGTTTACCCCAGAGTTGTCCACCGAGTTTAAATTGAGAAACTCAGCCTGGGCTTTAGTTAGAAAATTTGGTGATCCTAGCCACTGGCTCTCTTTCAGACGGGCTTGTAATAGATGCACTGTAGCTGTAAGAAAGGCTAAATCTACCTACTATCTGAATGTAATAACTAATTCATCTGCTAATCCAGCCAAGTTTTGGAAAGCAGTAAACTCCATAAATGGAAAATCAAGTGCCTCACTTCCTTCGCATATTACATTAAATGACTGTAAAATTGCTGATCAAAAAGAAATTTGTTCAATTTTTAATGAGCACTTCATACGTGCCGGCCACTTATTTGAAGAAATCTACTCCGATCATCCCCGTGCTCCTGATACATGTGTGGGTAAAATGGATTCCACTTCCTCTTTCGCCTTCCAACCCTTCTCATCTATTGATGTTCTGGATGCGATGCAAGCCATAAATGCCAGATGTCCAACTGGAGAGGATAATCTTGATTCTTACCTTATAAAATTGGCAGCTCCATCCATTATTGAACAATTAACTCATGTTTTTAATCTCTGCATTGCCTCGGTTTGTTTTCCTATAGCCTGGAAGACTGCCCATGTAACTCCATTACATAAAGGTGGCACCACTAATGAGTTAAATAATTATCGGCCAATTTCTAAGCTACCATATTTGGCAAAATTTTAGAAACCTTAGTTAACACTCAACTCAAATCCTACCTCTCGTCTTATTCAATTCTCAGTCCTCTTCAATCTGGGTTTAGATCAAATCACAGTACAATCACTGCTGTCACTTTGGTTGCAAATGACATTTTAACTGCATTAGATAGAAAGAAGCATTGTGCTGCCCTTTTTGTAGACCTTTCTAAGGCATTTGATACCGTAGACCATCATTTGCTCCTACAAACACTTTCAAGTATTGGTATGGATATTACTGCTTGTAAATTCTTTCAGAACTATCTGCATTAGAGGCGTCAGTGCGTGAAGGCAGGAAATTTCCAATCAGAGCTATTACCCATTTCAAAAGGTGTACCGCAGGGTTCGATTTTGGGTCCTGTCCTTTTTACTTTGTACATAAATGATATTGCCTCCACACTAAAAAACTGCCAAGCCCATTTTTATGCTGATGATACGATTGTCTATTGTATACCCAGATAGCAAGCACCTCCGCTCCGGATCTGCCCCGACTCTGAGCCGGATCAGCTGGAGTCGGCAGAGAGCCGGGGCAGATCCGAGGCGGAGGTGATTGTCATCTGGGTAGCAGATTCTGCACATCTGGCTACTGAAAGACTCCAGTTAGCATTTAATGCCCTGTAAGAGGCACTCCTAAGCCTTGAACTAGTTTTAAATGCAAGTAAGACTAAATTTATGCTTTTTACAAATGCGAAAAATATTAACCCTGATAGTCTATGCATCACCATGGCAAATGGCTCTTCCATTGAGAGAGTCTCAGGGTAGAAGTATCTTGGAATTTGGATTGATCATAAATTCAATTTCAAATATCATATTGGTAACCTTGTCACTAAACTCTGTCAGAAAGTTGGCTTCTTGTACAGAAACAAGTCTTGCTTTCCCATGTCTTGCAGGAAAAGAATTGTGGAGATGTGATTTATAGACATGCTGCCGCTACAACATTAAAGCCGCTTGATTCAGTTTATCATTCCGCCCTTAGATTTGTCACAGGTGCAAGTAATAATACTCACCACTGTCTTTTATATGATTCGGTTGGTTGGTCATCTCTTGAAATGAGGCGAAATAGGCACTGGTTGTTGTTTATACTGAAGGCACTTCTTGGTAAATTGCCACCTTACATCTCCATGTTACTAACGCAGTATGATAACCCTTATCCTACTCATTCAAATGACTGGCTTATGCTTGAGGTCCCTTGTGCTCGGACTGAGCTTGGCAAGATCGCCTTCCAATTCTCTGCTCCATATTCCTGGAATTTACTACAAAGCACTTTAAAACTGGTCTCTCTTCCATCATTCAATCAGTTTAAGGCCAAGATCCAAGACTTTTCAATCATCGTGTGTGTTTTGATTAATATTTTAATTCATTTATTTATTTTTTATTCATTGTTTTGTGTTTCCCTCATTTTTTCTTTGTATGATTTTTTTGTTTTTATAATTTTCCATTTGTGCACTCGGCCCCACCGAAATTGAGGGTCTCCCTCAGTGGGTTCTGAGTTTAAATGAAGGCTTGAATTGAACTGAATTGACATTCGGTTCCTATACAATGATGCCCAGCAATCTGTGATTAAAAGGCAATTTTATGAGGTTGCAGGGTTTCCAAATGTAGTTGGAGCGACTGATTGCACTCTTGTGCATCTGAAGGCACCATCCATGAATAATTACGCATTCATCAATCGCAAAAACTATCACTCGATAAATGTACAGGTGATTTGTGATGCCAACCTATCACTTTTAAATGTGGTGGCCAAGTGGCTGGGGGGGACGCACGATTCTTTTATATTTCAGAAAAGTTGTGTGGGCGCGCGGCTGCAGGAGGGCGCACTGCAGAGCCAGAGTCATCTCCTCGGTAAGTACCCCAGGTAATTTGCGTTAAATTAAACTAAACAAGGTATCAGATGATTAGCATTTTGCTATGGTTCTTCTAAGTGACAAGGGTTATCCTCTCACGGAATACCTGATAACCCCGCTGACAAACCCTGCTACCGAGCAGGAGCACAGGTTCAACAGTGCGCACACACACGCACATGGGTCACAGTGGAGCGCTGCTTCGGGTTGCTCAAGGGCAGGTGGCTCTGTCTTGGACCAGCGGGGGGAACGCTGCTGTATACCCCAGAGAAAGTGTGTGACATTATTTTGGCCTGTTCAGATTCGCACAACATTGCACTGGTAAATGGAGTGCCTTTTGATGTGCCGGCGCAGCCTGAGGAGCCAATGCCCAGGGAACCATGGCCAGCACAGCCTCCACTGGGGGCTATATGGAGGAGACAGGACCTCTTTAATTACTTTTAAAATGTAAAGTATACCTTAAACTTTTGCAAATGCGCTGCAGTATTTAATCAGTAATGTGATGAAGTATCCTAGTTGAAATTGGCTAAAGGCATACTAAACAGACAAGGGACAACATTTAGTCATTTAAACATTTTATTAAGGGTTTTTTAGGGTTTCGTTGATTTCTTTCAATGTGTTATTTCTTGCGTCAAGTGTGCCGACAACTGAGGCCAATAAATGGCATATTTCTGTTTGTCTCTCCAGGACCTCTGCCGTGATGAGGTTTGGTCTTGGCAGCTTAGCACGGGGGCCAGAGGGCACGCGCTCGCTCTCGGCAGCCTGACTCGGTGGGCCTGGCTCAGTGGGACCGCTCTGGGGAGGAGACCTGGCTGACATACTGGTGCGTGGCTCTGAAACATTTAAACATACAATAAAAATGTATACCCATGTAACGTGTGAGCCTAATTATTTGTAAGAAATGGTGTACAGTTAGATTTTAATTGATAGATTTTACAATGCGAACAGAAGGGGGGTTGTTGGTTACCATTCTGCTCTGGCTCTGACGCGAGTGCGTCTGTGTCTCCTCCACCACTTATGCCAGAGATCGACTCGGGCCCAATTAACGAGGCAATTTTTTCCTCTGTCCCTGTCAGGATTAGGCTGGTGTCTGGTTGGCCTCCTCCGGTCTGCCTGATGCTGCGCCTAAGTGCAGCAACACGCCTTTTGGTGGCCAGCTTTAAATCCGACCACTTTTTCTCGACCTAAATGTAAAGAATGTCTTGATCAAATAGCAGGCATAAGCTTTTAGGCTGTAAATGAATAAAAGATTCATTTAAATCATAATTAGGCATTGGTTAAGTCATTGAGAATTTTATTCAAACCTCAACCGGAGTCCGTTCCTGTACGGCAACGCTGTTGACTGCCTCCGTTATCCTGTTTCACACAACGTTTTTATGAGCTCCTTTAATTCCAGTTTCCTCACTTCCAAAAAGCACATCTTTGTTTTGCTCCACCTCAGATGTGAGGATGCCGATTTCCATCTCGGAAAAGTTTCTTTTCTTGCCAGTGTTTCCTCTCTCCATGTTTGACCTCAGTGGGCGAGGCCTCCGAACCAGGAATATTTAAGGGTGTAAGATGTTAATGAAGACCGAATTCAGCTGCCGCATTTATCAACGCCCGATCATTTGTACGCTGGGATTGGTGAGATACGAATGTTTCATAAATCACGTGTGTCCTGTCGTAAGACCAGTTCCGCGCTCAGAGCTGCACCCGTTTTCACGCAAGATTCATAAATGAGGGCCACTGTCTTTATATTGTTTTCAATGTAGAACATTCACAACATAATGCCCTACATAGTGGGTGAGTGTACATTTCGAACGCGGCCCTATTCTAACCAAATCATCTCCATGGGAACTCAGCTTGGCTGTTAGATATCAAATCAGCCAATCACAGAGGGCCATGCCAGGACTGGTTCCCCTAGCACAGAGAATTGCTGAGTCACTTAGTCAAAGAAATCCTTGCTCGTGCATACCTCAAGCTCCTGCTTCTCAGCAAAAAACATTCATCCTGTCACCAATGTAACCACATCATTCAAGGCACGAGACTTTGGTGAGTGCGTGGATGTCTTTTTTTATTTCTCTGAGTGATATAATGTTAGAATTACAGCGATATAAAAACTCTGTTTGCTGTTCTCCCAAAAATTTTTGGTCGATTTTTGAATGGAAAAGATAGAGAAATTCGACGTGCTTCATGTCCTTTGACTGTTCCCTGAGCCAAAACTGTGAACTTCTGTGCTACAAAAACTATACTGCTGTGACAACAACACATTTTCCTTTTCTGTGAAATTTCATTTTCATTTTCATTTTCAAGAAGGATTCAAATTTGTGGAAGTTATAGCGAAAAAAAAATATTTTTTTCAGCCTCTCTGCTCCCAGCTCCCACTTCAGGTGTGACATCACCCACTCTAGCTGTGAAAACCCAACTCCCATTCTTTCCAATGGGAAAATTTTTGTTGGTTTTTTGGGAATATTCCGGACACCGCACAACGAAACTCAACCAAAATCAACAGGCTTCATCCTCTAACCACTATCAAAAGGATCAGATAAGAATTGCAGTCTGTAGAGCGTTCACAAGAAAATCTCCACGGACGCGGACGCGCGACAACCGCAAATCCGTAGTACCCCCTATTGAGGGACTGAATTTGCTCTCGGTATGTTTCATTTTTGTCATATTCTCGTTATTTAAATAATCTGTACCTCCTTGATCCGAATTGTTTTTCCTGCAGTCCTAGCAGCTATTCATAAGGTTGTAAAATAAGGATAGATTTTTACAGCGTTATCTGCTGAAAAACGAGATTTGGCTTTCTGGCTCTAATGGAATCAGTAGAACCGAGGGCTGAACATTACTAAAAGTTAGACTGCAAGCTGCTAAATCATTTACCCTGGTTTACAAAAGCAAGCCCCAGCGATTTCAATCTGTTACGAGAAACGCTAAAGGCATTAGCTAGCCATGTGCAAGGATCTGATGCTGATCCCCTGGGTAAGCAGAGTTCATGCTTTAAAGGCAATAGTTATCCAGCTACGTAACTAGCTACCGTGTTCGTCTTAAACTCAGGGATAATGACCGCGGAATTGGGAAGCTAAACAAGGCTGCGACCACTATGCCACTAGATTTATACAGCTAGCTAGCATATTCAAGTTCAAGTACAGAAGAGTGACATCATATGACAGAATATCGTTAACTTCATTCAAATGTTTACCTTCGTGGATATTCTCTAAATAAAAAATATATATATTTAATTTTGTGTATATATATATATATATATATATATATATATATATATATATATATATCGATCTCTAGATATGTCTGGCTACCTATCACCATTTCCCCTCATAATAAACATTAATGTTACACTGATTGCCGTCTTAACATTGGCTAGCTAGCTAGATGATAACTTTACTTGGCTAACCGTTCAACGTTAGTAACGAAATATAAATTTGACTTACCGAATAAAACTGCAAAGATCCTTTAGATCGGTCAGATCGGCTAGTGCAGGTCACTTCAGAGCAATTCATTTCATCTTTTTTTTTTATCAATCTGTAGGGCCTGAAACACACAATCGCGGTTAGCGAGCCTCTGAAAAATTTCAGTGAACGCAAATCTCCTGTCAACGTTCTTGCCCCAGCTACGTAAAAATACTATTCTCAAAAAAACTGTCCGTAGCGGGCGGAGGCCAACGAGACTCCCTGACGTACAGCTGCTGTCAATCACATCTGCCATGCCCGTTTTCTATAGTATCAAATAAATGGTTAACTGCAAACTTATCAGAAAAATGAACACTTGATCATATATCAGCATAGTATGAACTTCTTAAAAAGGCAGAAACCATCTTCAGAAAAAAAATTATTCGGCATGTACTTGATTTTTTTTGTGTAGCCTGTGTCCCATTCACTATTATGGAGGGTGCGGGCTTATAAATTGTACTGCAGCCAGCCACTGGATGGCGATCGAGACGTTTTGGCTTCACTTTCAGGAGCCGTTCAGCTGTCCATCTTTATATACAGTCCATGGTGACAACCCAGAGGCTCGTCAGCTAGGATTTTCTCCACCCTTTAATTGGGCTCATTGGGGATTGGATTGTTGGCTCCTCCTGATTGGGTTTTTGGGGTTTTAAAAGGCGGCCTTAGTCCATGCTTAGGAGGCAGCCGGTTTGGGGTTTGGTTTTGGGTTTAGTGGCCGGCCCTTGCTATGAGTTTTCTTTAAATGTTTTACGTCTTGTGAAGTAGGTATCTTTTTGTTGAATAAACTTGTAAGCTTTCTTTTAAATGGTGCTTGTTCCCTCTTTTTGTTGCTTCCCCTTGAGCCAGGGTCGTAACACTAGGCTTGCCACATTTACGTTAGCTAACAAGCAACATGTAACGTTAGGAGGACATTAGCATAGAGCCAGCCAGTTATGTAAGGGTTTGGCCTTGCAGTCCCTCCCCCTGTTGCATTCTTTCACCTCCACCTTAACGGGCAACAGGTGCAGCCCGTAAGGTGGAGGTGATTGCAGATTATAAAGGGCTGGCTATTGCCAGTCCCCAGTGCCTCTGCATTTTGTTTTATCCTGGTGATGCGTGTGGTGCAGCTCGTGATGATAGTAGCTTTTGTTTTAAGAGTTTACTTTATTAAATCATTTGTCTTTTTACCAGCCTGGCACACACCAATTCAGTAATCAGCATGAAATGCGTGCTTTTTGACTGAAAAACATTGTCTACCACTATTCATATTACACTGACAGACAACGCAGCCTGCATTAAAGTTAAATAAGGAAAACTGCAGATACGAGGCTTTATAGGAGTAGTAGGCATAGATAATTACATTTTGAACACTAGATTGTTGATGACATCATATTTACATTTCCCAAAGTGAAGCACCTGGCATCCATATTGAAACACCCAACTGCTTCCTTAAAATGAATGGTTTCCTATGAGGCCAATTTCAAATAAGTTAATATAATCGTTAAAATGCAGAGATGTGCAGCTGCGTTTTGCAGCAATATTCATTCGAAGGGCTAATAAAACATTTTATGCGTAAGTTACCGTAGAAACACAAATTTATTAATTTAGTGGAGAAAATCTGTTTGTGTGCTAGCTTGCTAATTAGCTATCCCATTGACTTGAATAGACCAGTGACTAAAAGCAAATACAAGCGACTGTTAACGGTCACCAGATACCTTGGTAACCTTATCGCATGCCTTACAGTCACGGAGACTATGTTCACCTGGCAGTTAATGAAATTAACAAGGTTGCTAACAAGCTAGCTACTTGTTATTGAAATTCAGCAGAAGTACCTATTACCTGCAAAATATTTAAAGTAGTGCGTAAGTTGCTTTGTCTGTTTATATTTATTTCCAAAAGACAAGGAAAAGAGAAAGAATTGGTTGTTAAAAGGCAGGAGAAAGAACTTTTCACCATCCCCTCGATCAGTGAGGTGAAGCTGGTTAACGGAAGAGCTAGAGTTAACTCTTGCTTCCATTTAACAATGTTGGCAATAGCCATATGATTCAATATAAACATTTTGGTTGATGGCAAATATGCTCAACCAGGGTGCAATGAAGTGAACAAACCATAAAATAATTTGATAACGTATACGAACATTGATCGACGTTTCTTATAACAACAAAAACTTCCTAGCAATTATCTTACTAGAGGACCTTTGAAAACCTTGGTCATATTGACTTAACTTTTCTCGTTGTATGTTGTTGCTGAGTCACATTTTTGGTCTTCCCTTCTGTAATTGTGCCTCTTTTCACCACAAAAAGGCACATACAACGTATTTAGGGAGTCAAAATGTTGCTTTGCACAGCGATACCAAAATAACACCGACTTGCACGCAAGTGTTTCTGAACACTTGCAAATTTTTAGTCCACGAGCAAATTTTTACCTCCGGGTGTATGCGCTGCTGGAACGGATGCTTCACTTGAGCATACCCTGTCAGCAATCTAGTGTCCTATACATATACAGCGCCCTCCATAATAATTGGCACCCCTGGTTAAGATGTGTTCTTTAGCTTCTAATAAATTCAGTTTTTTTCTAAATAATATAGGACCACAATGAAAAAAAGAGGAAAATCCAACATTTAATTCAAGTGCATTTATTCAGTGGGAAAAAAATCCCACATTAAGAAATAATTCTTTTACATCAAATCATGTGTGCCACAATTATTAGCACCCCTGATGTTAATACTTTGTACAACCCCCTTTTGCCAACAAAACAGCACCTAATCTTCTCCTATAATGTTTCACAAGATGGGAGAATACAGAAAGAGGGATCTTCAACCATTCCTCTTTGCACAAACTCTCTAAATCATCCAGCGACCTGGGTCCTCTCCTCTGCACTCTCCTCTTCAGCTCACTCCACAGGTTTTCAATGGGGTTGAGGTCTGGGGACTGAGATGGCCATGGGAGGAGCTTGATTCTGTGTCTGGTGAACCATTTCTGTGTAGATTTGGCCACATGTTTAGGGTCATTATCTTGCTGAAAGACCCAGTGACGACCCATCTTCAGCTTTCGGGCAGAGGCCGCCAGATTTTGATTTAAAATGTCCTGGTATTTCAAAGCGTTCATGCACCCTAACAAGGTTCCCAGGGCCTCTGGAAGAGAAACAGGCCCACAGCATCACCGATCCTCCCCCTACTTCACAGTGGGCATGAGGTGCTTTTCTGCATACTCATCTTTTGTGTTCCGCCAGATCCACTTAGGGTGTTTGTTGCCAAAAAGCTCTATCTTGGTCTCATCTGACCAAAGCACACGGTCCCAGTTGAAGTCCCAGTACTGCTTAGCGAACTCCAGATGTTTGCGTTTATGATTGTGAGTGAGAAAAGGTTTTTTCCGTGCATGCCTCCCAAACAGCTTGTTGGCATGTAGGTAGCGCCTGATGGTTGTTTTGGAGACTTTGTGACCCCAAGATGCTACCATTTGTTGCAATTCTTTAACAGTGAGCTTTGGAGAACTTTTTATTTCTCTTACCATCCTCCTCACTGTGCGTGGGGGCAAAATAACCTTGCGTCCTCGTCCAGGCTTGTTTACCACTGTTCCAGTTGTTTTAAACTTCTTAATGATTCCTCTGACAGTAGATATGGGCAGGTGCAGGCGAGTGGCTATTTTCTTGTAGCCATTGCCTGACTTGTGAAGGTCGACACACATCTGCCTTACTTGCATGGTGTGTTCCTTTGTCTTTCCCATGTTGAAGAGTGGATAAGAGAAATGGCCTCTGTGTCACGTCATATTTATACCCCAGGGTAACAGGAAGTGATGAATTACTAATTAAAGGTTCCTAGATACTCTGATCAACTTCGTAAACTACTGTAGAAATGACAAATACTTCAATTACATTTATTTCCTAGGAATTGTTAGGGGTGCCAATAATTGTGGAACAGGTGATTTTATGAAAAATAATTATTTCTTAGTCAGGATTTTTTTTTTTCCTTAAAATTCACTTGAGTTGAAGGTTACATTTTTCTACAATTTTCAGTGTGAGAGTATGCTTCTGCAATAAAAATTGAATTTATTTCAAGGCTTTTAACACATCTTTACCAGGGGTGCCAATAATTATGGAGGGCGCTGTATATCGATGAGTGACTCACACCGAACTGACGACAAAAGAAGCTCTGAGTGGATCTGACCTTAGACCAACAGAGCAGAATTAATAGCTTCAAAAATATACAGTCAAGTCAAGTCAAATTTATTTATAAAGCACATTTAAAAACAACAGATGCTGATCCAAAGTGCTTTACAAATAGATGCTTCCCCCACAAGTGCCCCACCAGGTTACACAACCCAGGCACGGTACAGACTACAGAGATAGTAGGGAAATAATCAAAAGCCGAGAAAAGTGCATCACAAGGCTCAAATTAGTGCATCAAAAGGGCATCATTAACTCAAGATTAAAAAGAGGTCAGAAACAGAATAAAGTGCATCAAGGACTCGAATCAAAGACTCAACAGTATAGTACACATAAAAGATAAAATACTGCAGCCACATAATAAAATTAAAACAATAATCAATAAAATGATAAAAGAAATAAGAGATCTAAAAGATAAAAGAATAAAAACAGCAAGAAGGTAAAAACTTAGGTAAAAGCAAGGGAGTAGAGATAGGTCTTGAAACATTCAATGGAAGGGCTGGATCTAATGTGAGGTGGGAGGTTATTCCAGACCTGGGGTGGCCAACCCTGGTCCTGGAGAGCTGCAATGTCTGCTGGTTTTTAGTGTTACTCAGCACTTGATTGAAGAATTAAAGCAGTTGATTACACACTTCACTTATCTCACCTGGTGTCTTAGGTTTAAATCGGGTGGAGAAAACCAAACTCAGCTCACCCTCTGGCTCTACAGGACCAGCGTTATCCACCCCTGCTCTATAAACTTTTATCTGTACTTATCTGTACTCTGTACTTCTACTTTGTCTGCATTACAACTACGCTAAATATCCAACCACATTGACAAATCTTGGTTAACACGTAGACTGCTGTCACAACCTGCAAGTCTGCTTAATTGGCTCGAAGAGTCTTGTGGGTTGTTCCTGCTAATTGCTTGATTGGCTCATTATTACCAAATTAAACCTGAGACACTAGGTGAGATCACTTAAGTGTGTAATCAACTACTTTAATCCATTAATCGAGTGCTGAGTAACACCAAAAATCAGCAGACACTGCGGCTCTTCAGGACCAGGGTTGGCCACCCCTGTTCCAGACTCTTGGGGCACCATCTGAAAAGGCACAATCACCCCTCGTCTTGAGACGTGAGTTGGGGACAGAAAGAAGATGTTGGGAAGCAGATCTGAGTGACCTGGATGAGGAGTAAGGGGTTAACATATCAGAAATGTGGGGGGCAAGCCAAGCCCATTCAAGGCTTTAAAAACAAACAATAAAATCTTGAAATCGATTCTGAATTTCACGGAAGCCAAGGACGTTGTGCAAGGACAGGCGAGATGTGCTCCTTCTTTTTGGTGCCAGTTATAAGAGAAAGAAAGTAACTAGAATTTAAATATGAAAATCCAGTTATTTCTTGGTGGTGCTATGGTGGTGCTGTTGTAATCTCTGCTGGTGCTATAATACTGTGAACCGCCTCAGAGTTGCCCATCTTCTTAATGTTCTGTGACGTGCTGTTTTCAATAGCTTGCAACCATCTAAAAGCCCCTTAAAAGTTTCCTTTGGACAGCCCCCCCACCCTACCCCGCCAACCCCAACTGTAGATCTGTGATGCATAAACAGGGTGGATATCTTCCCTGGAGATGCTAGGCCTGTACTGCAGCCATCTTCAGATCTTACTTAGTTCAAGGACTGTTTGCCTTCAATCTCCTCTTCAGAATGTAATATTCAGGTCCAATGGAATTCAGATCCACAGAATAACTTCGTCAACAGAACCAAAATAGTAAGAAATATATCACTGTCCAATGAATAATGATTCTCACTGTGAAAACAATTTTGTAGTGGCAAGTGCCCCTTTAGGGTGTACAGTTGCAATCAAAATTGTTCAACCCCCATTGCAAATTGGGTTTACTGGCAAAATTTACAAACTTTCAGTAGTTTGCAATAAACAGATTAAACAAGAACACTTTAAATAACTCCACACAACTAATATTACAAGTGGTTTCTCCAAATTCAACACAAAATGCCACTTTTAATGACTATTGCAGTTTCAAAATTATTCAACCCCCTGAATAGAATCTTTCATAAGAGCATATTTGCAAATCATATGTTGTCTCAATCACACCTAATGCAACTCATCAAGAGCTTCATAAGTTGCATCATGTTTGCTTGAGATAGAACGCATCAAATACTTGCACTCGCGAGGGGTTTGTTGACAGTGACATTTGATTGCGTATCAGAAATATGGCTGTCAAGAGAATTGTCCAAAAAGGTAACAGATGAGATTATTGCCTGCCACAAACAAGGAAAAGGATTTGAAAAAAAAATGGCACAGGCACTGAATGTTCATAGAGATACAGTTGGATGCATTGTTCACAAGTTCAGAGTTAAAGGAACAGAGGCTGCACTACCAGGACCTGGCAGAAAGAAGAAGCTTTCAATGGCTGTCACCAAATTTCTGAGGTGGCAGGTGGTGACTGCAGGAGACCCGCAGCAAGACTTGGAGAAGTTTCAGTTTGCACAGTAAGCATACTAAACACTGAAGGTCTCCGTGCCCGAGTTCCCAGACATACAGCGCAACTGGCCCAAAAGCACAAGCTCCAATATCCTCAAAACCATATAAATAAGCCACAGAGGTTTTAGGATACTGTTCTGTGGAGTGATGAAACAAAACTGGAACTTTTCGGGCTTATGGATCATGGTTTTTCTGCCGCAGGAAGAAAGAAGCATACATTAAAACGAGCACCCTGCCTACAGAGAAGCATTGTGAGGGGCTTGTTGATGCTCTGCAGCTGCATTGCTTCCTCTGAAACTAGAAACCTGCAAAGTGTGGAGGGCAAGATGAATTCAATCAAGTATCAGGATATCCAAGGAGAAAATGTCGTGCCCTTTGTGAGGAAACTGAAGCTTGGGGATCATTGGACCTTCAAACAGGACAATGATCCTTAGCATACCTCAACATCCACCAAGGCTTGGTTTCAGAAGAAGTCCTAGAACATTCTAGAGTGGCCATCACAGTCACCTGACTTGAACCCCATAGAAAATCTCTGCTGGGATTTGAAGATGGCAGTTGTAGCATGCAAACCCTAGAATATTAGTGAACTGGAGGCCTTTGTCCAAGGGGACTGGGCTGAGATTCCTTAGGAATGCTGCCAGAAGCTGTTGTCTGCCTATGCATCACATCTCCAGCAGGTCACAGCAGCAAAAGTGTGCTCTACTAAGTATTAAAGATGCTTGTCATGAAGGGGTTGAATATTTTTGAGCTAGCAGCAGTCATTAAAAGTGGCATTTTGTGTTGAATTTGGAGAAGCCACTTGTAATATCTGTTGTGTTGAGCTATTTAAATTGTTCTTGTTTGATTTGTTCATTGCAAACAGCTGAAAGTTTGTAAATTTTGCCAGAAAACCTAATGCGCAACGGGGGATGAATAATTTTGATTGCAACTATATATTCACAATTAGTAGAATGTTCTTAACGGACTAAAGACCGAAGGCTGGAATCAGAATATCGTCGGCCTGCTGATAAAACCTCGTATCTCCAAATGGATAAGAAACAAAAACTCGTATGTCCACTATTCTTACATGCAAAATTAAACATTTTTTATTTTATTTATATTTTAAATTAAATTTATATATTTATATATTTTTTTAATTTTATTTTTATTTTTTATTTTCCTGTAAAGTTTATCATTTTGAAGATACAAGGTTTTATCAGCAGGCCGACGATATGCCATAGCTTCTAGTTGAAAGCAATGGTGTTCTAGAAAACTGGCCCAGAAAAGACCTACTCTTGAAAGATTCAACAGGGTTGTCACTCATCTACTCCAACAAACAAGAATGTGCTGCCTCTGGGAGATGTTTTCATGACTGATTCCCAGTCAAACTATGTCTCAGGTGTGAGATTCTTAATTGAGCTGCTAATGAGGAGATGTCTCTTTTGTAAAGACTCTTGAGGACTTTTGATGGAGCAATGGTGTGCACATATGCACGCATGCCCATGAGATTGCCTTCTTCCTCCAGCTCATTAGTCTAAGAGGATGAGAAAACAGCACTGCGTTCTTTATTTATTTAAATTATTTCCTTTAGCTGACAGCCTTGTCCATAGCTACGCATACAAGTTCAATATTTGAACACATCTATATCCCTCTAAAATCCTGATGAGTAAAAAAGTTATACTTCTGTATTTTGACAAGTATGTTGGTTGTCACTTTTCAGTGAAACTATTTTTAATAAGTATAATTTTATGTATTTGTATGGATGACCCAATATCTTATCCGATATGGGCCAGCATATATGTTGATTTTTGTTATTGTCCAACACTAATACATCTGATTGAATGCGCTTGTTAATTAGTTGAATCAAAATACCACAGTGTTGAGCTAAAATGAAAACATGCACCCTCACCAGATGAGATTAGATGCCCCTCTCTATAATTAATAGCTCATAAGGGTCATTACTCATTAAGTCAACTTAGGGGGTCGTGCTTTAATTGCCACATCTTCAGTGGATATAGCTGGGTATGTGTATTCTTTTTTTTAAGCTAATGTTTTGACATCTACACTGATCCCTATTCTACTGACAGATTAATGAAAAAACAAAGAAAATAAACATGTTAAGCCAAGATAATTGGGAAAAAAACTGGTTCCTGTTGACTTCTTTTGGTACCGTACAACCACTAAAAGGAAAAAATAATGAATTTCCAGGCATTTGGGAATATAGCTGGGTATGTCATGAAGCAAATCATTACTATTTATTTGTCTCTGTGGCATAATCACTTTGCATCCACTTGGGATTTGTACCCGCAGCTGTATTGTCATTGCCCCACTGCACCTTTAATTCAACTAATAATTAATAACACTCTATACAATAAACCTCCCTCATAGGATTCTCGCACTAACATGGCAATCAGTGTGACACAGATGGCAAGCTAATGCCAATGCCCTCCATCACCACAGGTGGAAAATCCAGAGGTCAGAAAGAATAAGTCCTGCCATTTGATTTCCACTTGTTGATTGAAGAATCCTGCCAACTGGAAAATCCAGGCAACTTGCAATCAAAATACTGGAGAGGACTTTTACCTGGATTTTCCATCTCTGTCCATCACGAAGCCTCACTTAGAACAGCTTGGGCTCTTCGAATCAACTTTATTTTGATGTTTGTCATTGTCTGAAATGATGCTCATTTGTAGTTTTGTCCATCGTGGAGTTCTTCCTATTTTTGCTGTTAATCTTCTGTGATCATGCCTTTGTTTTAATTCAATTAAATGACTGTGCCCTTTTTTTTCCCATGCTCAATGCCATTCTTTGGTTTGTGGATTTTATTGCACAAACAAAGATGTCCCTCTGTTGTGTCCCATCCAAATGCCTCTCACTGCTATATGGTTCATTCTGCAGGAATGTTTTTCCTGCTTCTACCTCTGCAGTTTGATGGCAAGAGTTGTAAACATTAAGCAATGATAGCCACTATCTGTTGCACTGAATACTATGATTATAGTGGAATATAAGGACATACAGTCATGAGAGAAAGAAAATACACCCTCTTTCAGTTCTACACATCAAGACATTTTTTAAAAATCAGCTGGTCCGTATCAGGTTCTAAAATGAGGTAAATCTAACCTCAGATGAAAAACAGCACACAACAGATTCCACCATGCCATTATTTATTAAACCAAAATGCTGAATCATCTGTTAAAAACTAAGTACACCACATGATTCAGTAGCTTGTAGAATCACCTTTTGCAGAAATACCTTGAACTAATCGTTTTCTACATGATTTTATCAGCCTCTCACATTGTGGTGAAAAATTTTTGGCCCTCTCTTCTTCACAATATTGCTTCAGTTTGTTTCTGTTTGAGAAATGCACAACTCTCTTTAGGTCCCGCCACAGCATTTCAAAGGGTTTGAGGCCTGAACTTTGACTTGGCTATTGCAACACCTTGATTTTTTTCTTTTCCAGCCATTCTGTCCTAGATTTGCTGTTGTGCTTGGGATCATTGTCCTGTTCCATGATCCAATTGCAGCCAAGCTTTAGCGGTGGCACAGATGGTTTCACATTTGACTTTAGAATGCTTTGGTACGCAAAGGAGTTCATTGTGGACTCAATGACAGCAAGGTGCCCAGGTTCTGTGGCTGCAAAACAAGCCCAAATCCCCACCTCTCTGGCACCATGCTTGACAGTTATTATAAGGTGTTTGTGTTGATACAATGTGCTTGGATCTCGCCAAACGTGGTCTCGTCTGTCCATAGGACATTGTTCCAGAAGGCTTCTGATTTATCTAGATGCAACTTTGCAAATCTAAGCTATGCTGCCATGTTCTTTTTGGGGAGAAAAGGCTTTCTCCTGGCAACCCTTCCAAACAAGCCATACTTGTTCAGTCTTTCGAGTTGCACTTTCATGAATTTTAACATTTAACATGCTGACTAAGGCCTGTAGAGTCCTAGACGTACTTCTTGGGTTTTGTGCAATTTCTCTGAGCATTGCACGGTCTGACCTTCGGGTGAATTTGCCGGGACGTCCACTCTTGGGAAGGCTGGCAACTGCCATGAATGTTTTCCACTTGAGAATAATCTTCATCACTGTAGAATGATGGACTTCAGATTATTTGGAAATGGCCTTATAAACCTTCCCAGATTGATGGGCAGGAACAATTGCTTCTCTAAGATGATTGCTGATGTCTTTACCTTTTGGCATTGTGTTAATACACACCTAATTGCTCCAGACCAGCAAACTGCCAAAACTTTCACTTTTAAAGGGGTGGTCACACTGGCTAATGATTAATTAATCAAGTGCATTTGATCAGCACCACCTGGCTGCTAATTAACTTCGTAATTACTATGGAAGCAGTAAGGGTGTACTTACTTTTTCACACATGGCTTCAGCATTTTGGCTGAAAATTTCAAAATAAATAATGGCACAGTGGAATCTGTTGTGTGTTGTATTGCAACTGAGCTGAAATTTGCAATTTGAATTTGAAATTTTAGGGCCTGATTAGGACCAGCTGATTTTGTGTGATATATATATATATATATATATATATATATATATATATATTTTTAGTCCTGATACGGAAAACCATAGAACTGAAGGAGGATGTACTTTTTTTTCTCATGACTGTAAACTGGATCTTTATTGAATGTAAAAGAACAGTGACTTTGGTCAGACTATGGTGCAACCTATGAGTCAATCAGCTATCAAAATGAAGATAACTTTTCAAAACCCATGATTATGTGTCATCTCACATGGCTCAGGGTCAGATTCTCAGCCATTGAGAGTCATGTTCATCTCTCTTGGTAAACACCCTCTGCTTTTATCCTTTCTGAGGAAAAATATCAGTTTAGGATTCAAAATTCTATGTCAAAGCATTTGATAATTCCATTACTTTCAATGATCGGCTTTGTGACATTAGCAGTGGATTGTTAAGTAAAAATATTCTCATCACAAATTTTTGACCTCCCACTGAAGAGGGCCGAAATGTAAGAGTAGACTGCAGTTCTATCAGGGCATGAGATTTCATAATGCAGTATTCCTTCTTAAAAATCTCAACTTCTGAGTCCTGGGCCCGGTTGTTCAAAGCTCCGTTAATTTAACGGCTGGTTAGCGCTAAACACCTGACATTATGACCACTCTCTAAATAAGATTCTCGCGCATGCTCTTCACTACTTAAACTAATCAAGGGGAAACCTACAAAATGCATCAAAAATATACAAACATCCGTGCTTTCATTCAGAGATATAGATACTGTGGTTTAAACTTAATCACCGGTTAAAGTTAACAAACCTTTGAACAACTGGGCCCTGGCCTTAAACGTGGCTCAACTGATCTATGAGCTCAGATAAACATTAGAAGAATAAAAATTCAGAGCAGACATATGACCTATGGCAGTTTATACCTGGGTTAACACTGTGGGAGAAACAGCTACATCATCCTGTCAATAACAAACAATAATATAGCATTTGCACAGGTGCGAGGTCTTTAATTGAGCTGCTAATTAAGACCTGTTTACTTGGTTCAGAGGACTCTCGAGAATGATGATGGAGCATCGAGACTGTTGAGACTGCTAATGTTGTTTAGTTTTGTTCCTTTGAACTGTTCAGCAGAATGACGAAATGCCACCAGGGGTGATTGCATTTTGCCATTTTAGTACAAACTTTGAATGAGAGCTTAGTCTCTTAGGAGAAACAAACTATGTTCTGAGACTGCTGGAAATGCACTAGATGAGTAAAAAATAAGTTTCTGCATTTTAGCTTACACTTTTCTGTTTTTCATTTAAATAAAAAATAGAAGATATTTATATAATGCAGTTCTCATTTACAACCCCAATTCCAAAAAAGTTGGGATGCTGTGCAAATTGTGAATAAAGCAATGATTTGCAAATCTCATAGATCCACATTTTATTCACAATAAGACATAGACAACATATCAGGTGTTGAAAGTGAGATATTTTACCATTTCATTTTGAATTTGACAGCAGCAACGCATTTCAAAAAAGTTGGGAAAGGGGAAATAAAAGTCTGGAAAAGTAAGTGGTAATAATAATTTATAAAAACAGCTGCAGGAGCATTTTGCAGCTAATTAGGTTAATTGGCAACATGTCAGTAAATGACTGGGTATAAAAAGAGCATTTTAGAGTGGCAGAGTCTCTCAGGGTGTTTTCACACATAATCCCTTTTAAAAGAACCAAACTCAGTCCTCTGAAAGTGGACCAAAAAGAGGACCGACAGAAAATGAACTCAGTTCTTTTTGTGTTTACATTGTGAGTTCATTTCAAAGAGGACCGGGTTCTCTTTCTGGTCCACTTCAGCTCTGATGGGGCCAGTCCTCTTTTTGTTCACACTGTAGTTCCTCTAGAGCTCTCAGACCCCTACTGCACTGTATTCTGGGTATTTTTTACTTGGAACAAAATGTCTGCTGCCATAGCCAGTGCCCTATCCATACCTCCTGCCCGATCGATTCAGCACACGCACAAACTTTCTGCGCATGTGCATTGTTTAACTCATGTTTGCACACTGCCCGATGTGTTCCACGAATGCATAAAACCCTTCACCGGTTGGATTGGCGATTCACGTGCTGGATAAGCGATAGAAACAGAGGCTGCGTCTCAAGTCTTTTAAATTGCATCCTAGTTCCCCTCACTTGCGTCATATCCTTGCGTCTTAGTCCCCCCCACCGAGGATGCATGGAGGAGAGAGGACAGATGAAACGAGGACGTGTTTTAAGCGACATGAGATGTCCTTTCCTCAGTTGCGTTATATGAAGCGACGCTAGTTCCTAATGACGGCCTCGGCTGGATCTGCTGGCATATAATCAGCGGGAATTGGCACGCATGTAAACCGTGAATTAATCGCAAAATTTAATAATCAAAGTAGGAAATACAGTTCAACTGCCACGTGCAATATATCACTAAAAACGGCTCAGGGTAGCCTAAATTTTAACTGTGGTAGTTTTGTGATTAAAATGTTTGCATAAAATATTTAAGTTCTCCGGTTACTGACTCCGCCTAAAATTTTGTTGTGTTGTGCGCGACCTTATTGATAATATAGACATGGACAAATGAATAGCCTATTTTAAACTCAGGGCTTCAGGATATCTGTACCCTCATCAGAAAAAAATCGACCTCCCCCTATATGAAAACCATTTATTTTCGTAGTATCCACGAATCTCCATTTCTTATCCATTGTAAGCTGTAAGGGATAACTTGACGTTGTTTTTCAGATCACAGTGGGGAAAAATAAAATTTCCGCCGGGTACCTAAAGAGCAAAAGAGCGGTATGTGGAAAATGCACCGTCAATGTGCTGAATGTCTGTTGAGGGACACGTATTATCACATATTCATAGTGATAAAGGAGGGGTTTTGTTAATATTTTGGCCCTCAGGGTTTACATGAGGGTTCGGAAAAATGAATTATGTATTAATACGCAAATTCCTGTCGAGGTACCGTGAAACACTTCCACAAGATTTCACGCGATAGTTTCCATATTTTGCCATGACTTGTGCTGGAGGTGATGTATATAGACGATTTTGTGCCAAATGGCAAAATGCCTATTCAAATAAAAAATCTATACATGGAGGACCATGAAATAAAATATGATCTTCCTAAAATGTCCCTGTGTTGCAGTGAATTTGTATACTATTATGTTATTAAAGTAAAAATGAAGTCGCTGGCTACACGAAGGACCATGAAATAAAATATAACCTTTCTAAAATATCCTGGTGTTGTAGTGAATTTGTATACTATTTTGTTATTAAAGTAAAAAAAAAAAGTCGCTGGCTGGAGTCAAGTAAAATGTTTACCCATGTATGGTGCAAATCGAGCAGGAATTCTATGCACTCGCGCAGCACTAGTATTGCGCATGCAGAGAACCGATCAGGCAGGAGGTAGTCTACGGCAAGCGAAGAACAATACAGTGCAAAAAGGCAAAGTGAACCCGGCGCGCTTTGTGTTCACAATACCAAGCTCAAGCGAACCGTACTGTGACTTCTTAGCGAACCGTACTGAGACCATCTCCTGTGGTGGTCTCAGTACGGTTCGTTTTAAAGGGGTCTGAGTGTGGTTGTTGCGTTCACATATGCACAAAAAATCCTGAGTCATCGATCTGAGTTCGTTTTGAGGGCTGAAAAGGACCAAGTGTGAAAACACCCTCAGAAGTAAAGATGGACAGAGATTCACTAATCTGCAAAAAACTGCGTGTACAAATTGTGGGATAATTTCAGAAAAATGTTCCTCGGTGTAAAATTGCGAAGACTTTGAGTCTACAGTACACATGCCCCCCCCAGAATTCACCATGACAGAAAAATGAAATCATCATAAACGAAAGGGAGGGCGGATGGTTCGACCACCACGGCTCCGCCGGACAGGTGCTGGAAGAGCCGAACGGGGAGTGTGGAGGCGTGGGGTCTGGGAAGGGGACTGGGAGGCTGTAGCCGGCTTGTTGTGGGGTGGGGGTTGGGCGGGGGGGCGTCCTCGCCGCGGGGGCTGTGCCAGTCCAACAGGCCGGTCCAAATCCAGGTGGGCCGGCTTAAGGCGATCGACAGAAATGTGCTCCGACTTGCCGCTGACATCCACAATGAAGGCCTTGTCCCCAACCTCCAGGACTCGGAAAGGGCCATCGTAAGGAGGCCTCAGTGGTCCGCGGTGAGCGTCGTGGCGGATGAAAAGATACTCCACTGACCATAGAGATGCAGGGACCTGAGATTGAGGTAGGCCGTGATGTGCAGTGGGGACAGGTGCAAAGGTCGCGGCCTGATCTAGGAGCAAGGATTGCTATTGGGAAGGCGACCAGGGAGTCGTGGCGGTGGGGACGAAATCCCCCGGGACCCGCAGTGGCTGGCCATAAACCAGCTCGGCAGACGAAGACTGGAGATTTTCCTTTGGAGTGGTCCTGATGCCTAACATGACCCACGGGAGCTTGTCGACCCAGGCATTGTCCATGAGGCTGGCCTGCAGAGCAGCTTTCATAGCACGATGAAAACATTCGCACATCCCATTGCCCTGTGGGTGGTATGCAGTGGTGCGGTGTAGCTTTGTGCCCAGGCCCTCAGCAACAGCATTCCACAGCTCAGACGCAAACTGTGGGCCGCGGTCAGTGGAAAGGTCAGACGGGGTGCCAAAACGAGCGACCCAGGTCCCGATGAACGCTCAGGCAACCTCGGCGGTCATCATCATAGACAGCGGAATGACCTCCGGCCAGCGGGTTATCCTCTGCACCATGGTGAGGATGTGGGTGAAGCCATGGGAAGGAGGCAGAGGACCCACCAGGTCCACATTGACGTGGTCGAACCTCCGCTCTGGTACCAGGAATGGTGCCGGGGGGCCTTGGTGGGGTGGTGCACCATGGAGCGTTGGCACGCCAAGCAGGTGTTCACCCAGTCTCTCACATCCTTTTTGAGCCCAAGCCAGACAAACTTGGCCGCCACCAGCTTCTGAGACGGCTTCCTGCCCAGGTGGGAGAGGCCATGGATAGCGTTGAAAAAAAGCCGTCGTCACCCACTGGGAACGACAGGCTTGGGCTGACCCATGGAGACCTCGCATAGGAGTGTGGCGCCGGCATCGGTGAATGCCACATCCTGCAACTGAAGCCCTGTGGTTGCTGTCCTGTAAGCCTGCACATCCGGGTCGGAGGCCTGGTCTGCAGCCATGTGGGCATAGTCGAGGCCCAGATGAACGGCCCCAGTGATGGCTCGGGACAGGCAGTCAGCAACGAGGTTAGTCTTGCCAGCCACATGACAAATGTCGGTGGTGAACTCCGAGATGTAAGAGAGGTGACGCTGTTGGCAGGCAGACCATGGTTCGGCCACCTTAGCCATTGCAAAAGTCAGTGGCCTGTGGTCTACAAATGCCGTGAATGGGCGAGCCTCCAGCAGGAAACTAAAGTGACGGACGGCCAGGTAGAGGCCTAGGACCTCCCGATCGAAGGTGCTATACTTGCGCTCGCTAGGACGCAGCTGTCGGCTGAAGAACGCAAGTGGCTGCCAGGCGCCACCCACCCACTGCTCATGCACCGCACCGACGACATGGACCGAAGCATCAGCGGTGATAGCGATTAGAGCCCCGGGCAATGGGTGCGCCAGCATCGTCGCATCAGCCAGACCAGTCTTAGCCAGCCCTGAATGCGCTGTCCCTTTCCGGAGACCAGTCCACAGTGTGCTTAGGAGCTTTGCCTTTAAGGGTCTCATACAGGGGCCACATGAGGTGGGCAGCTTGGGGAAGAAAACGGTGGTAAAATGTTACCATGCTGATGAACTCTTGCAGGGCTTTGACTGTGAGCGGCCTAGGGAAGGCTGCGACAGCATCTACCTTTGACGCGAGGGGAACCGCTCCCTCTCTCGTGACTCGGTGCCCGAGGGAATCAATGGTCCCCAGGCCGAACTGGCACTTAGCGGGATTGATAATCAGGCCATACATGCTGAGCCGCTCAAACAGAGCTCGGAGGTGAAACAGGTGTTCGGCCCTGGAGGTGCTGGCGATGAGGATGTCATCCAGGTACACAAGAAGAAAAGAGAGGTCCCGTAACACCGAGTCCATGAGGCACTGGAATGTCTGTGCGGCGTTCGTAAGGCCAAACGGCATGCGTAGAAACTCAAACAACCCAAAAGAAGTGATCACAGCTGTTTTTGGGACGTCCAGCGGGTGGACAGGCACCTGGTGGTACCCATGCACAAGATCCACTTTGGAAAAAATGACCTTCCCGGCCAGGTGGGCGGAAAAATCCTGGATGTGCGGGACTGGATAACGGTCCGGTGTTGTTGCGTCATTAAGACGACGGTAATCGCCACACGGGCGCCACCCACCACCAGGCTTCAAAACCATATGGAGAAGGGAAGCCCACGGGCTGTTGGAGCGGCGAATGATGCCGAGGCGCTCCATGGATTCGAACTCTGCTTTGGCGATGATAAGCTTGGCCGGGTCGAGACGTCGAGCCCAGGCATGGACCGGAGGACCTGTAGTGGCTATGTGGTGCTCCACACCATGCTTGGCGGTGGACGATGAGAAGGTGGGTTGTGTGAGGGCAGGGAACTCTGCGAGGAGCCGGAGAAACTCATCTGTGGTGGATAGCATGCTGAGCAGCCTGACAGAATTCGCCCCTCCGAGCGTGCATGCATAAGAACAATAGGTGGCTGCCTCAACCAAACGGCGGTTTTTCACGTCCACCAGTAGTCCATATGCGCACAGGAAATCTGCACCAATGAGGGGAAAGGACACGTTCGCCAACACAAAGTCCCAGCTGAACTGCAGCCCGCTGAAACTCAGAGACACATGCCTGGTGCCGTCGGTGCAGATCGGGGTGCCATTAGCAGCTTCCATGGGGGGGCCGTGTCCGTTGGCTCGGATTTCTGCCACTGATGCGGGTAAGATGCTGCACTGCGTACCCGGGTTACAGAGAAACTGGTGTCTGGAGATTGCATCCTGAATGAAAAGCAGCCTGCCAGTACGACCGGCATTCAGGGCCACTACAATGTACCGGCACTGACGTTTCCTGAGGAGGCAAAAGAACATGGGGGTCGGCAACGCTTGGCATTGGGTCCAAACCTGGTGTGGTAATAACAAAGGCCAGTGTCACGACCCTGGCGTGGGGCTGTTGCTGCAGCAGCGACGGTTGTGTTGAGGGGCAGTGGTGAAAAGGGCCAGGCAGGTAACAGAGCAGCTGCATATTGTTGTTGACTAGCTAGAAAAAATTTGTCAGCCTCTGCGGCGAGGGCACGGCCATCTGTGATTTTAGTGTTCGCCAGAGCAGCCCGTACCTGAGAAGGCAGCTGTCGCAGGAACAGCTGGATGAAGAGGAAATCTGGCTTGTGTGATCCCATCAGGTTCAGCATCTTATCCATCAGCTCAGACGGTATATTATCGCCGAGACCTTGCAGGGAAAAGAGACGGTCAGCCCGCTTGGCATCAGAAGGTTGGAATGTCTTCAGCAAGTGAGTTTTGAGCGCATCGTATTTTTTAACCCGCGGGGGGGCGACGATCAAACTCTCCACTCTGAGTGCTGTTGAACTACTTAGGGCTGACACCACATAATAATATTTAGTAGCGTCGTCTGTAATGTCCTGCAACGCGAACTAGGCTTCCGTCTGTGCAAACCAGGTCGAAGGAGAAGCTTCCCAAAACTCGGGTAACTTGATATTAGCGTTTGTTGCCATTATGACGCGCTGTCACTGGAAACCTCCAGCAGACGAATGTCAGGGTCACCAATGTAGGTATTGCAAGAACGACGGTATTGCAACTTCTCTATTCAGGCACGCAGAACGACGTGTCCCATTTATTGCACACTCTGCACTCACAACTAACAACATAACGCAGCCCCACTCACTTCCTTGTTTCGTCTAACCAAAAGACCCGCCCCCAATCCCCTTAAAGAGCCCATGGTGAATTATGCTCCCAAGAGAGTCACTACAATACAAAACATTTGGTGCATCATAAAACTAAAAATCTGGCAAAGAAGACCCAGGACTGTCGAGCAGCTAAAATCCCACATCTGACGAGTGGGACAACATTCATCTCCCAAAACTTCAGCAATTGGTCCTCTCACTTCCCAGACATTTACAGACCGTTGTGAAAAGAAGAGGGGATACAAAAATGGTACACATGGCCCTATACCAACTTTTTGAGATGTGTTGCTGCCATCAAATTCAAAATGAGCTAACATTTTCATGAAATGGTAAAATGTCTCACTTTCAACATCTGATATGTTGTCTATGTTCTATTGTGAATAAAACGTGGGTTTATGAGATTAGCAAATCATTGCATTCTGTTTTTATTTAGAATTTACACAGCATCACAACTTTTTTGGAATTGGGGTTGTACTAATTTACCTTTTAGTAACTTTGAGCAGTGTAAAACAGGCTTTAAAATGTTTTTCTGTAGTGCTAATCAAGTTTATTTTATAGTGCTTCATGCTGTTATTTCCTAAAAAGTTTAATAAAATCAACAGTTTTGTCCCATCCGCTCATACTGGATATTGAGAGAAGGTGAGTTGGGGAAACTGGTCTGAGATCAGTGCTGCTGCTATTTAGGGCTTTATGAATACATTCCTATGTACCAGGACCAGGACCAGGACCAGGGGGCCGTTTCAATAAACTTAACTTGTCCAATCGAGTCAGAACATACATCGCATGAAAAGTTGGACCTTTGACAGACCATGTCCATCAGGTGTTTCAATAAAACAAAAGTAGGACTGTTCATCGCTGTCCGTTTGAAGCTTTGTCATAATTTACACCTCAGCGATGCACAGTTTTGTGATTTGGAGTCTAAATATTAAAAATACATAAACGTTAAGAGCCGTATTCTGAGAGAAGGCCACTTTTAAGACAGTGGAGTTGACATCTCAGAATTGCATGAAATTTGGCAGAATGGTGCCCATATACATGAAACAGAAACTCCTGGAGTTTGAGCTCACAATTTTTATTGCTATGGCAACAGTGCCACCTAAAAGTGGACAAGTCAGGTAGCAAATTGAGCATTTTTGAGCAAAATGCCCATTTTTGAATATTTTGGATAACTGCTTCAATGTGCCGAAGAAGTTATGATTGTATTTGATGCCAGTACCTCTATGGGGACCACCTATCTCTGTAACTACAACCCCAATTCCAAAATAGTTGGGACAAAGTGTAAATTGTGAATAAAATCAAAACGCAATGACTTTCAAATCACACCAGCCAGTATTTTATTCACAATAGAACAGAGATAACATAGCAAATAGTGAGACTGAGAAATTTTACAATTTTATCCACAAAATGACCTCATTTCAAATTTGATGGCTGCTACAGGTCTCAAAAAAGTTGGGACAGGGGCCTGTTTACCATGGCGTAGCATCCCCTCTTCTTTTTAACACAGAGTGGAGGCGTCTGGGCATTGAAGAGACAAGTTTCCTGAGTCTAGCCATTGGAATTTGATCCCACTCTTGTTTAATACAGGCTTCGAGCTGCTGGAAATTTTGGGTCTCCTTTGACGGACTTTTCATTTAAATATGCGCCAAATGTTTTCAATTGGTGAAAGATCAGGACTGCAGGCAGGCCAGTTCAGCACAAGGACTCTTCTACTACAAAGCCATGCTGTTGTAATAGCGGCAGTATGTGGTTTTGCATTGTCCTGCTGAAATACACAAGGCCTTCCCTGGAATAGATGTTGTCTGGAGGGGAGCATACGTTGCTCTAAAACCTTTATATTCCTTTCAGCATTCATGGTACTTTTAAAAATATGCAAGTGTCCCGCACCATATGCACTAATGCATCCCCATACCATCAGAGATGCTGGCTTTTGAACTGAATGCTGATAACAGGAGGGGTGGTCTTTCTCCTCTTTAGCCTGGAGGACACGATGGCGATGCCCATGATTTCCAACAAGAATGTCAAATTTCGACTCGCCTGATCACAGGACACTTTTCCACTTTGCTACAGTCCATTTTAAATGAGCCTTGGCCCACAGAACACGGCGGCGCTTCTGGATCATGCTCAACAATGGCTTCCTTTTTGCATGATAGAGTTTTAGGTGGCATCTGTGGATGGCACAGCTGACTGTGTTTACAGACAGTGGTTTCTTGAAGTATGCCGGTGAGTGATGCAGTGGCGTCTGAGGGCCTGAAGATCACGGGCATCCAAAAGGTAAAGGTCTTCAGCCTTGTCCCTTATGGACAGAGATTTTTCCAGTTTCTCTGAATCTTTTGATGATTTTATGCACTGTCGATGATGAGACCTTCAAAGCCTTTGCAATTTGACGTTGAGGAACATTGTTTTTAAAGTATTCCACAATTTTTTCATGCAAGTCTTCACAGGTTGGAGAGCCTCTGGCCATCTTTCCTTCTGAGAGACTCAGCCTCTAAGACATCCCTTTTATAGCCAATCATGTTACACACCTGATGCCAGTTAACTTTATTACTTGCTAAATGTTCTTTCAGCTGATTCTTTTATATATTAATTGCTTTTTCAGCCCTTTTTTGCCTGTGTCCTTTTTTGAGACTTTTTGCAGCCAGAAAATTTAAATAAGCTCATTTTGCGGATAAAAATGTAAAATGTCTCAGTTTCAACATTTGAATGTTACCTATGTTCTATTGTAAATAACATGTTGGCTCATGTGATCTGAAAGTCATTGCATTTTGATTTTATTCACAATTTACATTTTGTCCCAACTATTTCGGAATTGGGGTTGTACCTCAAAATATTTCTCACCTTTAATGTCCGAAAACAAAACAGGTAAGATGAATTTGGGACTGGTCTGGTTTAAAAATTAAAATAAGCCTGAATTAGTAAAAATATTTTTTCCCATTGTACACAGATTTCTTGTCATTGCACGTATAACCAACATGATCACCAGGTGGCACTTTCACATTTTAAAAATTTGGGCATCCCAGTATCAGATAGAATCATAACTTGTTTGGCACATTGAAGCACTTATCCACAATATTCCTTCAAAAATGGGTATTTTTCCTCATAAATGTTCAATTTGGTATCTGACTTTTCCACTCCTAGGTGGCACTGCAGCCATATCAATAAAGATTTGTGAGCTCAGACTCCAGGATTTCCTATTAAACATGTATGGGCACCATTCTGCCAAATTTCATGCAATTCTGAGATGTCAACTCCACTGTCAGTGCCACTCTCTCAGAATATGGCTCTAAATCTGAAAAACAACTCTGATTAGGTATGATTTCTACAAAAAAGCTATTCATCCTACCAAAGACATTAAAACATTCATCTTGTGGTGAATGCTCATTTAACAGACTTGATTTAACTTAAAGACGGTTGGTTAACAGAGCTCCACTATCGGTCACGCTCATGCACCATGAATACGATGATTAATAACAACTACTGAGAACCAAGCCGAGAGCACATAAGGCAATGTCCAATTGGTGTTCATATAGCCTGAATAAAAGTACAACTTTCTGTCGCTACCAAGGAAAACGGCACCTATTATTTAAAAGAGAAGTATTCATTTACTTTTTATCAATTATGTGTGGTTGTTAGAAAAAACTAATTAATGGATTTAGTGAATGTATTTTCCAATGGTTTGCAGTAGAACAATTTCATTTTGACTTTAGATAGGGGATCTAGGAAAATATATATGGAGATAGACCTTTGGAATTTTTAAAATGTCAGAAATTTCGCAGATACTGTATACGGTTTTATCTCTTAGATCACTCCTTGACTCTCCAGAAATGTCAAGCCACAAATTTCTGTGTCCAGCCTTGTGATTTTTAACCCAAGCGCAGAAGCCAAATCTGGCTATTTATGTGTTACCGTATTTAAGGCTTTATAATTCAAGATTGCAGCTTCACAGAGAGGAAGGATATGGCTCAACTGAGTCAGGACACTTGAAGCATTTAATATTTCATCCTATTTCAGCTTATTTCAATGATTTTGGCAGAGAAAACAGGCTGCAAACATAAAAAATCTTAATGAAAATTCAGCATTGAAGTTTTAAAAAAATACTGAATATTAAAAATGGCTGGGGGTTAAAACTATACATTTCTGGGATCATAAACTCTTTGACCACAAGAACAATTCATCTGAGCATTACATTCTAAATTACTTACTCTCTTGGAGCCAAATAAGTCAGCTATTCAAGTGGCTCCCCAAACTCCAAGATCCCTCAAAATGGCACACAGTCAAATCATAAAATAATCATATTTAACTCAAATCAATTTTTGACGCATGAAATTCAATATGAACTAATGATTTTCTGGTTGAATTTAGTATGATTTTATCAATATAGGTGCAGGTGGACATCAGTGGTCTCCAGTAACCTCTCCAAACACAAAACATGATAAAGTTTAGAATTTTGTCCATTTTTCTTCAGAGTCCCACAAGACAGCACACATACTCATAAAAGAAACTGCGTATTTAACATTTAATGGTCAAACATTCATCCTGCAATGAAAAGCTAGCAGTTCCCACTTCTGTGCTCGCAACCTTATATAAACACTTTCCACACCTTATAAGGAACAAGTATAACTCACTAACTCAGTAATATCTGAAATATACCTTATAATAACAGAACAGATATTCCACTGTCAGGACAGATCTGGCAATATTCTACCCCAGATTGAACAGAATGGTGCAATGAACGTACCAGGGGTCTACTGAAGTGTGTGAGCTGTAGACATTATAAACGAACCAAAACCTTGGTATTTGATTTAATTGAATACGGCATAAATTTTAAAACAAAAAGCCGCATTAAGCCTAATGCAACCACAGTAGCAGTATTTCTTCATTTAATCCCTCCTCCACAGACGGATGTATCCGGTAGAAGGAATCCTCCAGTCCTGTTTCATTCGGAATAATTCCCATTGTCCATGTCCGTACCCTATTTAAATCCCGTAAACGTAACTGAACTATTCAGGCCAGTTTTGGAAGTCTTTTTCCTTGAAATCGCGTCATTTTCAGAGAAGAGAATTAAGCGAATGAGAGAATACAACCTACCTTGCTATTACAAAGGCTTATATACTCTTCTGATTCTCCAATCAATGTCTTTCAGTTACTGTGGGAAGTTAAAATCGTCAAGCATTGGATAAGAAACGAGTCAATCAAGACATCATTACCGGGGAAGCTTCACGAGGGCATGAACTATAAGTGTGCAGTTAGGCAGATGAGCCTAAGTACATAATTAAGTGATTGGCTATCAACATGAGAACTCAGGAGGACATAAAGAAGCGTTGAATTCGTCGATCGACTCAGACTCAAACTCAGACTAATTCTATTTGCCATATGCTGTATAACAGAAGAAAAGCAGGGAAAGGATAATTAACAATAGTATTTTGTTTGGCAGGGTGTCCACCAGAAGGTAAGACAGTTACCGCTATGAGGAGGACACCCTATTTGAAAAGATTAAAGATTTGTTTTCAGAAACAGGAGAATAGACTAGAAAAATATGAAAACATACATACATGCCTAAGACAATTAACATAAGCAGTATGTGATATGGGCGCACACACAACGTTGTGTAACAAAAAAATAGGACTAAGGGTCCTGTAGCTTACCGGCAAGCAGTCTCACAGCGATGATACAAGTTATGAAAATTTCATGTGAAGTTTGACATTTGAATCAATGAAAATCAATATCAAGGTCACTAAATAAAAGTTCACATACATTTATGAGACCTTCTGTAATACAATCCTAAGCCCTGAAGCAGTTTTGGTGATACAAGTCATTATAATATGTCAATATGTATTCAATATGTCAATTGTGAACTTTAAAGGCCACAGAATGTCAAGTTGTGGTCAGCAAATGGACTTCATATATGACTTTCTAAATGTCTCTATATAAACCTTGGCTCAATCTGTGACCATTTTGATGAAACAATTCATTTTAAATTCATTGTCGAGTTTGACCCTCAAAAGTCACCGACAGTCAAGTTGAATGTCACCAAATGAAAGTTCATATGTGACTTCCTAGATGTCCATAACACAAACCTAGCCTCCATCTGTGACCGTTTTAGTGATACAAGTCATTGAATTTTCCCTAGGCCACATTTGACCTTTGAAGGTCAATACCACGGTCACTAAATGAAAGTTCATATATGACTTTCTGTATGTCTCTAATACAAACCTAGACTCCATCTGTGACCGTTTTGACAATACAAGTCATTGTAATTGTATTATGTCAAGTTTGACCTTCAAATGTCATCAACAGTCAAGCTGAATGTCACCAAATGAAAGTTCATATGTGACTTCCTATGTCAGTAACACAAACATAGGCTTCATCTGTGACCTTTTCAGTGACAGAAGTCATTGAATTTTCTCTAGGTAAAGTTAGACCTTCGAAGGTCAATATGAAGGTCACCAAATGAAAATTCATACATGACTTCCTATACGTCTCCAATACAAACCTACACTCAATCTGTAACAATTTTGCTCATATAAGTCATTGGAATTTCATTGTATAGTTTGGCCGTTGAAGGTCACTGAAGGTCAAGTTCAAGGTCACCCAATGAAACTTCATACATGACTTCCTATATGGCCACAATACAAACCTAAGCTCTATCTGTGAAAGGAACGGGCATAGACTCCAAATGCAGTTCAGCATCGGCAGGGCGTTTATTGGGATTCACAAAGCTCATGGTCAAGACAGAAATGGATCAATAGCCAGGCAAACAGAGATATGCAGGATGGGCAGAATCGAAGTCAGGGGACAAGCAAAAAAGATCCAGTAACCAGAATAATCAATCCGCACAAAGACAGTAACAAAGAGGGTTGAAACTAAGGGAATGGAAGGGGAAGGAAAAAGGGAGTTGGATGGGACAAGGGAGAACACAGGAGAAACTAAACAGATGGATACAAAATGGGAATTAGGGAGAACGAAGTACTAATCACTCAAATAGCAATCTCACAACATTACAAACAATCAAATACAAAACTTACGGAGAATCACAAGAAACGAGCTTTCAACAATCGAAACGAGCAGAATAAGAAAACGAGACTGACCAAGAACGAGCTGTGGTAGAAACGAGTCGACAAGAAACTACGGAAAGTGGGTCTTTTAAAACACAAACAAATTAAGTGGAGGCCCAGCTAAACTCAGAACAGGTGAGAGGAGAGGCGGATCTAGAAAAGCAAGGACGGTGATAGGAGAGAGAGAGAGAGAAGTAGGTGGGATCCTAACTTTGAACTAACTAATCACCCATGCCTAACTGAACTGCTCTAAGTGTGGATAGTCCAATCAGAACAGCAAGAGAGAAGGAAGAGGAATTACCAAACCGAAATTACAGGGAAGAGAGTGTGATGAAAAAAAGACAAGATGCCATGAGACAGAAACAAGGAAAAACACTGAAGACCAGAGACAGAGCAATCATCCAGAAACACACATGCTCTAATGAATAAATATAATAAATAAAATAAAGAATAGCAATACTAAAAACTAGAAACTAAAAACAAGCATACAAATCACTGATTTCTAACAGAACCCCCCCTCTATGACCGCCACCTGGCGGTCTAAACTTTGCTTGAAAGTCCTTTTGTGAAAGTCCTTTATGAGCGATTTGTCGAGGATGTGACGAAACCCATGACCTCCGGGCAATCCTTCCCAGTCCACCAAGTACTGTAGGCCCCTTCCTCGCCGACGAACGTCCAGCAATTTGTGCACTGTGTATGTTTCTCCTCCATCGATGAGCCTTGGGGGAGGAGGATTGGTCGGGGCAGGGGTGTGGACGGAAAACAGTACAGGTTTAATGCACACACATGAAAGACTGGGTGGATACGGCTCATAGAGGCTGGTAGCTTGAGTTTAACAGAGACAGGGTTAATAATTTTCTCAATCACAAAAGGACCAATGAAACGGGGGGCTAGCTTGCGACTTTCAGTCCTCAGTGCAATGTCCTTGGAAAAAGCCAAACTTTTGTCCTACTTGATATTGCGGCGGGACGGCGGCACTCATCTCGTCAGCAGCTTTCAGGAGAGCGGAGCGAGTTTCCTCCCGATCCTTGCACCTCTGTAGAAATTCCTGGATGTTGGGAACATCAACTTCGACCTCCTGTGAGGGAAACAGAGGTGGTTGGTAACCGAGACAAGCTTGGAAGGGGACACACCTGAGGCAGCCGTGGGAAGGCTGTTGATGGAATATTCGACCCAGGGTAGTTGTTCGCTCCAGTCCCCTGATCTCGGGAAGTGAGGCACCGAAGGACACTCTCCATCTGCTGATTGGCCCTCTCTGTCTGCCCATTGCTCTGCGGGTGAAATCCAGAAGTTAGACTGACCGTTATCCCCAGGGCTTGACAAAAGGCTTTCCAGACTTGTGAGATGAATTGAGGGCCCGCGGTCGGAAACAATGTCAGAAGGGATGCCGTGTATTCTGATTACATGTTGGACGAGTAAGTCAGCTGTTTCTCTGGCAGAGGGAAGCTTGGGAAGCGGGGCGAGATGTACTGCCTTGGAGAAGCGATCAACAATGGTCAGGATAGCGGTGTTACCACTGGAGGGCGGAAGGCCGGTGACAAAATCCAACGCGATATTGGCCCATGGTCTGGAAGGTACCGGAAGCGGTTGCAGGAGACCAGCTGGTGCAGTGTGGGTGGCCTTGTTCTGGGCGCCAGACCGAGCAAGCAGTCGTAAAAGTTCTTCACATCTCTCCGGACCGTTGGCCACCAAAACCTGCGAGTTAGCATGGCCAAGGTCCGGTTAGCACCAGGATGGCAGGCGAGGCGGGAAGAATGGGCCCACTGGAGAATTTCGGCTCGGAGGCAGTCTGGAACAAAGAGGCAGTCCTTGGGACAGTTAGTAGGTGGCCCCCCAGAAGGTTGTGACCTTCTGACTCGATCCTCAATTCCCAAGCTAATACTCCCACCACAACACGACTGGGTAAGATGGTCTGAGGCTCCTTGGGGGGCGTCTGGTGAAAATTTACGTGACAGGGCATCAGGTTTCTTGTTCTGGGGAGCCTGGGCGATAAGCTAAGGTGAAGTTAAATCTGTCGAAGAACAGTGACCAAGATTGGCGGGAATTTAACCTCTTAGCTGTCCGGAGGTACTCCAGATTCTTGTGGTCGGTCCAGACCTGGAATGGAACCTTAGCCCCCTCTAACCAATGACGCCATCTAGTGCCATCTTCACCGCCAGTAACTCCCGATTTCGATGTCGTAATTACGCTCGGCTGGGCTAAGTCTCTTGGGAGAAGAAGGCGCAAGGGTGTACCTTGTTATCCTTGCCATTACGCTGCGACAGGACAGCCCCCAATTAGAGGCGTCTACCTCAACGATGAACTGCTTCTCAGGATCTGGCTGTTGGAGAACAGGAGCAGTGGTAAACCTTTGCTTTAGTTCTAGAAAAGCCTTCTCCGCCGAGGGGGTCCACACAAAATGAACTTTGGGGGAAGTCAGAGAGGTCAGTGGAGCAACAACGGTACTGTAATTGCGAATGAATCGACGGTAAAAGTTGGCAAACCCTAAAAGCACTGTAGTTCCTTGCGTGTAGTAGGGGTAGCCCAGTCCTTACCGCCTTCACCTTCTCCTGGTCCATTAGGATGCCTCCTGGAGTGACCACAAATCCGAGGAAAGGGACTGTGTCCAAGTGGAATTCACACTTCTCTGCCTTGGCGTAGAAGGAGGCGCTGCAGGACTGCAAGTAACATGACGAATGTGTTCTTCCTTGGAGCGAGAGAATATTAATATATCATCAAGGTATACAAAAACAAATTGATTAATCATGTCATGCAGGATGTCGTTAACCAGGTTCTGGAAGACAGCGGGGGCGTTAGCTAGCCCAAAAGCATGACCAGGTACTCGTAGTGCCCCTAGCGGTGTTGAAAGCTGTCTTCCATTCATCCCCTTCCTTAATCCTGACGAGGTGGTAAGCGTTGCGTAGGTCAAGTTTGGTGAAGATAGTAGCCCCTTGCAACAGCTCAAAAGCAGAATTCATTAGAGGAAGGGGATATCGGTTCTTAATAGTGATGTTATTGAGTCCCCTGTAGTCAATACATGGCCTGAGAGATCCGTCCTTCTTGCTAACGAAGAAGAAGCCAGCGCCAGCAGGAGAGAAGAGGGGCGGATGATGCCAGCAGCCAGTGACTCCTCCACATATTTCTCCATGGCCTCTTGCTCTGGGCCGAGACAGAGAATAGAGACCCCCCTTAGGGGCGCTGTGCCAGGTTGGAGATCAATGGCGCAGTCGTAGGGTCTGTGAGGGGGGCAGAGACAGGGCACGAGACTTTGAGAAGACTTCGGCTAGATCATGGTACTCACTGGGGACCTTGGACAAATCCGGAGTGACTGGAGGCTCACTGGATCCTCCCTCGTCCTGCTTGGCGGGAGCCTTCTTGCGGAGGCAAAATGAGTACTCCACTCAGCCACCTGTCCAGTCCTCCAGTTGATGGTGGGGTTGTGTTGTTTCAACCAAGGGAGGCCCAGGACGATGGGAGCAGAGGAGGAGGTGATGACATGGGCGGATCAGCTCCTGATGGTTGCCGGAGACAATGGCGTGAGTGGGGGGGCGTAACCTGGGTCACCTGACCTAGCGGTTGCCCACAAAGACCAAGTGCTTGGGCAGCGTGGGTAGCTTCTGGGGCTGGAGCTGGAGCTGGTTGCACAGGTTGGCGTCGATCAGGTTGATGTCTGATCCTGAATCAAACAAAACATCAGTAGTCACGATCGCTTGCCGAAGTAGAGTGACAGGAACCAGCTTGCGTGGGTCATCGTTATCTTGAACCAGCTGTCCGATCCTCCCACTCACCCCCTCCTTTTGAGTAGGGGACAGCACTGGATCGATGACCCGCCAGCCCACAGTACAGAACAATCTCCTAGCTTCGTTCTTGTGGCGATAACCGGCAACGGTCGACCTGCATGGGTTCTCCGACCCCGGGGCTCGCCGGTCTCCTGGATAGGAAAGTTAGCCCAAGATCGAAAGTTGCCACGCTGGTCTGACCGTCGGGACTCTGAATGGCTCTGGCGCTCCCTCTTACGCTGCTGGATCCGAGAGTCAATCTGGATGGCCACTCTGATGAGCCCCTGCAGATCAGATGGAAGCTCGGGGGCGCCAACTCATCCTTGATGTTCTCTGCCAACCCCGGTAGAACACATCAAACTGGGCGTCTTCGCTCCAGTGTGTAGAGGCGACCAACGAACGGAATTGGATGGCGTAATCAGAGACACTGCAGCCGGCTTGCCGTAAACTCAGTAGTGCACTTCCTGCCTCTACGCCCTGGTAGGACCCGGTCAAACACCTCCCTCATCTCCGCCATGAAATCTTCAATGGTGCGGGTGCAGGGGTGGCCAGCGTCCCACATTGAGGTTCCCCAGTCCCTTGCTCTGCCGGTCAAAAGTGTGATGGCGTAGGCCACTCTGGAACGTGAGGTAGGAAAGGTTAGGGGCTGTAACTTCGAATATGATCGAGCACTGGGACAGGAATGCTTTGCAGGTGGTGGGGTCTCCGTCATACTCCCGTGGGGAGTAAGGCGTGGCTCCCGAATGGGAAACGACTGCAGGACTGGGAAAGGTGGGACCCCGAGTGAGATGCTGAAGAGTAGCTCTCATCTCCTGCAAGTCGCGACGCTGCTGCTGAATGACGACCTCTTGTTGTTGAAAAAAGTCGCTGAAGTTCAGCAGTATCCGCTGGAGTCTGTACTGGTCGACTCATACTGAAAGGAACGGGGCATAGACTCCAAATGCAGTTCAGCATCGGCAGGGCGTTTATTGGGATTCACAAAGCTCATGGTCAAGACAGAAATGGATCAATAGCCAGGCAAACAGAGATATGCAGGATGGGCAGAATCGAAGTCAGGGGACAAGCAAAAAAGATCCAGTAACCAGAATAATCAATCCGCACAAAGACAGTAACAAAGAGGGTTGAAACTAAGGGAATGGAAGGGGAGGAAAAAGGGAGTTGGATGGGACAAGGGAGAACACAGGAGAAACTAAACAGATGGATACAAAATGGGAATTAGGGAGAACGAAGTACTAATCACTCAAATAGCAATCTCACAACATAATACAAACAATCAAATACAAAACTTACGGAGAATCACAAAAAACGAGCTTTCAACAATCGAAACGAGCAGAATAGCGCCAGAAACGAGACTGACCAAGAACGAGCTGTGGTAGAAAGCGAGTCGACAAGAAACTACGGAAAGTGGGTCTTTTAAACACAAACAAATTAAGTGGAGGCCCAGCTAAACTCAGAACAGGTGAGAGGAGAGGGATCTAGAAAAGCAAGGACGGTGATAGGAGAGAGAGAGAGGAAGTAGGTGGGATCCTAACTTTGAACTAACTAATCACCCATGCCTAACTGAACTGCTCTAAGTGTGGATAGTCCAATCAGAACAGCAAGAGAGAAGGAAGAGGAATTACCAAACCGAAATTACAGGGAAGAGAGTGTGATGAAAAAAGACAAGATGCCATGAGACAGAAACGGAGGAAAACACTGAAGACCAGAGACAGAGCAATCATCCAGAAACACACATGCTCTAATGAATAAATATAATAAATAAAATAAAAAGAATAGCAATACTAAAAACTAGAAACTAAAAACAAGCATACAAATCACTGATTTCTAACAATCTGTAATAGTTTTGGTGATAGAAGTCATTGAAATTTAACTATGTGAAGTTTGACCTTCGAAGGTCGCCGAAGGTAAGTTCAAGGCCACCAAATGAAACTTCATACATGACTTCCTATAAGTGTTCAATGCACATATGTTCCCAATCTTCAATATATTCAAGCCTAGAAACCTTTGAAAACTGTAATATTTTGCTTGACCTCAAGTTTGACCTTTCAAGGTCATCTGAGGTCAACTTAAACACAGCCAAAATATAGGTCACATATTACTTCCTATATGTCAGTAATACAAACTTAATCTCTATCTGCAACCATTTAGCTTCCACAGGCGATTTGGCCCATTCTCCATAAGACCCAATGTTAAAATACAGCGCCCCCACTAGACCCACTTCCATCGATTCAATCAAAATGGCACTCGCACTGTAAATTAAGTGTATCAAGGTGAGTTGATTGCCAGATTTAGAAAAAAAGTTATCAGACAGTTTTTGAGAAAAAAATTTTTGAAATTTCAAGTCATATCTTTAAACATTGTTAATATATTCCCTGACCTCGAGTTTGACCTTTCAAAGTCATCTGTGGTCAAATTTAATATTGCCAAAATATAGATCTTATATGACTTCCTATATGTCGATAATACAAACTTAATCTGCAACCATTTGGCCTCCATAGGCCATCTTGCATATTCATAAAGTACAGTGCCGCCAATAGACCCACTTCCGTTGATTCAATCAAAATGGCGCTCGCACTGTACATTGACGGTACCAAGGTAAGTTGATTGCCTGATTTAGAGAAAAATTTATTACGTAGTTTTTGAGAAATAAATTTTTTAAATTTCTCAGTCCTATCTTTAACATTGGAGCCAAAATTTCAAGGGCCCATAAAACGGACAAAAATGATTAAATCAAAAATCCGAGAAAAAACTCTGGAAATATGGTCTACGTAGTAGTATGTTATTGCAAATTTACACAAAAATTCATCAGTCCAAAAAAAAAGATAAAAAATGTACCGGACGATGGACGATGGACGCCACACCATGACAATAGCTTATCGGCCCATAGGGCGGTAAAGCAAAAAAAAAAAGAAAAATGAAAAAATCCAGTTTTGACAAATAATAATAATTACTAATTGCGATACCATTGGCTCACTGTAGCTGAAGTGCTTGCTACAGAGGACAACGATTTTTCCAGTCGCCAGAGATCTTTTTTTTTTAACTGCTGGATAGATGCAATGGGCAAGTATATTGAGCAGTTTGCACATCAGGCTTAGCTGAGGAGTTAAATTCATGCAACTCCTGAAAAACAGGGATAGGACTGAACTCTTCCATATTCTAAACCGTGTTGGAGCTTGGCTTGCTAGGGAATGTGCAATAACTGATTCTATCTAGTGATAGAATAGTGTAACTGCGTGCATAAATTTGCAGCTCAATGTCCGCTGGCGGACACATCTGCACATAGGGGTTCAAAAAGAACACAAAAATGTAACTTCCCAAATCTGCAAATTACATGTTCATGGTAAAAGATAATACAGAATTTGAAAGACAACAGAGTATCTGACAATAATAATCACAGAAAATAGTGGCAAAGCCACTGCGCCCGCATGGCCAAACGTGGCCAAAATGGAACGCCCCCTATTGGCCGTAGTATCGGTCCGATTGGGCTGAAAATCAAACTTAGTCAGGACCTTAAGACGCTTTATACACATATGAAATATGAAAAGGATCGGTGAAAAACTGAAGACGCTAGAGCGCAGACAAGCCAAAAGTTTACGCACGCACGCGCGGACGCACGACATACCACTACTTAAGACCCCGAGCATAGCATAAGCCCATTGGGCCTTTTGGCCAAGCAGGCAAAAAATTGGAGCATCTTAGCTCGTAGAATAAGGGAGCTAGAGTTGTTTGAAGTTTTGCAGAAAAGGCCCCCTGGTGGCCAAACCGAGAATCGCAGCATGCCCAAAATCGAACTGGGGCTAGATCTTGGGCCCATATAAATGCATATGAAATATGAAAAGGATCCTTTGAAAAGTGAAGGCACTATTACAGTGAAACAAAATCTGTGCATTTTACGACCTTTGACCTACATAACTTTGAAATTTAGGTCAAATCAAAAACCCATGACATATATGATGAGACCTTGGCAGCACGACCTACAGTAAAAATTTGAGCATCTTAGCTCGTCGAATAAGGGAGCTAGAGCTTTACCATTATTATCCAGGAACCCCAATTCCTTATTTTTTTTCTATTTGTAATACATAATACCAAAGCTAATATCCAGAGTTTGTATTACCAACATTATTATCCAGGAACCTCGATTCCTTGTTCCTTTGTATTGTATCCTACGTTGCCTTCCTGCTGTGCCAAAGGCATAATAAATATAACCAAGTCCATCTTTGCACCTGAGTCCAGTCCTACATTACCAGTCCTCCTTGCACATCACCAGTGCTCAGAGCACAACCCTTACAATACCCCAAAGTTAAAGCTTTGTATTTACTCCATAACCTTTAGTGTATGTCAAATCCAAAAAGCGAAAAGCATGAAAAAACTAATGCAAAATCTGTCATTGACCACTGACACGTGTAGCTACCTGTAAATGCTGCATCAACATGTAGAGACAAAAATGTTGCAGCTTGACATTTGAAATACATTTCTTTTTCAGACTACACAATCTTTAAAAGCAATTTGGAATGCAAGAACAATGCACATTTCCACTACCCCTCCTGCAAAAGGATATTTGACAGAAGAGACAGGATTTTACAGCATCTGATACAGTGTGTCACTCAAGGTGTTGAAGCATAGCAGGCGGGCACTACAAATCATTCAGCCAGTGATGAGGATTTCCAGAGTACGCAGGAGGCCACAGAGAACCAGAAGGATAGACAGAGTAAACAAGATACCTGAGAGAACCAAAGTGAGAAGGATGTCCAGAGTAAATGGAAAACTGCAGTGACCAGTGCACAAACGAGGAAGGGCAAGCTTTTATTAGTGGCTTGTCCCCAGTATGCTTTACTCAAGAACAAAAAAAATTTGAAATGCTATATCGAAAGAAAAGACACTAAGCACAGCTGCACGGAAGTAAGCTCACAGTCATATCTACGTTCTGAATGTTTAGATAGGGACGACAGTGTTTTTTTTTTTTTGCTTAAAACAAAGCACGGTGATACTGTCCCATTTCATGCGGAATTGAAGACATAGGGCCAATGCCACAAAGTCAGATGTGAGTGCCTTGATTGTCAGAAAAATGCTGATATCGCATGGAGAAATAACATTTCTAATTTTAGGTGTGTCCACTTCAAGTCCATTGATTACTGCTCTTCCACTGTAAAAGAGACAAATCTTAGAGAAGATGTTTTGGATGACATGGTCAGTAAGAGGTGGTTTGGTGAAGATAAAAAAGTGTCTGACATGTCAAGCTCAAGCCTGGAAGAACAACATCCCTTTTACTGTCTCCACCTTTCTCATGTAACCCAATCTTTGTGTGTCAGTTTATGAACCATCTGTGGCTGACTACAGCTGCCTCAAACGTGTGATGGTTGTATACAACAGAAAACTGAACACCTGGCACTGCCGCTGCAGTAATACACGACGGTCATGTCCAAATAAATGCATTGCCCAGTGGCACTTTTTGCTGGAATGTCCTAGTGTTTTCAAAAAAGTCAGGTGCAGTGAGTACATCCCAGAGGATCAACCTATGGAAACCACCACTCCAGTGATGCAGAGGATGATGTCTTTCTCTATCAACCAAAAGGAGAAGATGTGAAAAAAATGGTTGAATATACATTCAAACATAAGCATCTTCTATCAACACTGCCTAATCAGCTTAGAAAATAGATGAGTGACTACCCTCGATTCTTTATACCAGATGAGAGTTTCTGCACTGTCTGCCCTGGGACTGTTTCTCTCAGTTCTCCAATTCTGATAACAGCAAGGGCCAAAATTCTGACCATTGATGGCACTGTAAATGGTATGTCCTTTATTACTAACACTTTTGTGCAGTACAAGAAAGTACTATTTGTGTTAAATGATGTCCTAAAGTGATCGTGGCTAATGCCCTTTTCAAATCCCAGACGTCTCTTCATTTTGCAGGAAATGTGAGGACTGCGGTATGATTTATCGCTATCAGGAGTTTAAGGATGGAGTTCACTATTGTAACGATTACCTCCTCCTTGGACAACATTTCTGTTTATTTTTGAGTTCCCAGCTCCAGGTTAGTATTTTTGTGTCGCCAGTTACTTAAAATTCTTCCTTTTTTGTTTGATACATAAAATACTGTAATTAATTTTTATGCTCTAAATATCAGACTAGTCAAGCTGTTGCGAGCACTCTCCAGTCCCTCAAACAACTGAAGGAGACCAAGTTCCCCCCAGCTGATAGTGTATTGCACGGGTATCTTCATTTTGAAGCCATGTCCACCTACATCTATGGTTTCAGCTGTGTATGTTGTGGTGACCACCCCCCCATTGTGGTAATGGTCCCTCACAAAAAAGGTGTTTTCCATCTGACAGGTAAATTTATTTCACATAAAGGGTAAAGAATATCACATTTTTATATTCGTGTTATTATCATCCAAAAAAGAAAGAAATTGAGCAATTTTTTTCCATTTCAAAAAGCAGTTTTCACAGTATCTTGCCGATAACAGCATGAGAGTATTAGACTTTACATACTTTGAATGTTTTGTTCCAAAGACTATGCATAGTTAAATATACGTTTTATAAAAAATTTTTTTTGCAAAAGTATTTGTCTTTCTGCATAATTAGGTTTTTGGCTGATTTTTTGTTGAGGTAACAGAATCAATCTATCTAATCTCATCTCTCAATCAGTGTTCCACCCACCTTTGAGTATAGACCCGACCGGCACATCCAGGTACTTTGCCAAAAGTCAAGGCCGCGCCCCTTTTTGGGGGATAGAAAACCTCTGATCCCATTGACCATAATGTAATTTGATGCGTATTTAGTGTAAAATTTATCAGATTTATTTCACTTAATTTCCTGTTTACATTCATTTCTTGATTTATTGATATGTCCAGCGATTATTTTGCTACCTTGCCCGAACGTGAGCGTTCGCGATACCTTAATAAATGAAGTGTTTCCCACACACATTAACATGGGAAGATAATGGATCCCATAGCTTCCCCTGCTTATCTTCTCTCCAGATAGCTTGAAGCCATAAAGCTCTCCTTTTCGGATTTTTCCCTTTTCCAGGTAGGAGAAGGAACCTGGTCATTTTATTCGAGGTGCAACCCAGCACACAACAACTTTTGGGCATTTTACTGCTCAATTTTCGCGCTTATTTCTCATTGATTTCAATGACAATGCATAAGCGTGATTGTTTTCCCCCAAAAAGGGGCGCGGCCTTTGCGCTGAGCTCTTGATGACGTTGAACCGGTCAAGTCTATTGGGCACCACGGATCAGTGGAAAAACCCGGAAGTCAGCAGTGGTGCTCAACACTGAGTATCAGAAAATGCTGTCGCCCAGGGCTCCAGCAGAAAATTCTGTACTAATGGTCACCAAGGACCATCTCTTAAACGAGCTCCTGAATCAGAAGGTATGTGCTGTGGGGGTTTTATTGTCACTTTCTGATAAAATGAGGTTGCAAAAGGATGGAAAACACCCCGACACTGTCTCACTTGCTCAATAAAGAATATTACGAATTACATGTTTCGGTCAACGACCTTTGCCAGGGGTATGTCGTGACCGAAGGTCATTAACCAAAACGTTGTCTAATTTCTAATATATTCTTTATTGAGCAAGTGAGCATAGTGTGCAGGTATTTTCCTTCCTTTTGTATCCTACTTCCATTCCACCCATGCACCTTTCATACAGACATTTTATGTGTGCAAGAGAACCTTTGTGACTTATAAAACTACACAGTCTGGTCGGCTGCGACCGCACAGGTGTAGCCCCCGAAAGCCCGCTCCTCCCCTTTTTTGTGCATTGTTTGGCTAGTGCTATCGCCATGCCAACTAAAATTGATAGGTGTCATAACATAAGTATAAAACATGTCCATACCTACTATGAATGTAATCAGTCAAAAATTACACCCTGTACAGCGTCCACAAGGAAGTATCTATGTTTCAGCACAAATGTGCGCATTATTCGGCCAATACAGTTGTCATGGAAACCAAAATCAGTAAGTGTCATGAGTGAAATATAACACATGTCCATACCAAATATGAAAGTAATCAGTCAAAAATTGCAGCTTGTGCTGCGTCCACAATGAAATGTCTATGTTTGACCACAAATTGGTGCATTATTTAGCCAATACTGAAAGGAATCGGTCAAAAATTACAGCCTGTAGTGCGTCCACAAAGAAGTGTCTTCAGACGCGGCACTGGCGGCGGAGACGACAAGCATGAATCCATAGTAGCCGCCCGACTTCGTCCAGGGGCTACAATTAGCTAAACACAATGAGAAGATTGCAAAATGTACCTCTCTTGTAGGTTGACACAGTCAGAAAACTTTGTAAAGAGTGTGGACTTGACACAGCAGAAACAAGGATGGTTCTTTCTCTGGCTCAAGGATGAAATGAATACATGGGCATCTTTTGATAAGGTGTTCCAAAAAAGATGGGATCCATCAGGTTTTTGTATTCCAATCTTTTTGACATACGTATCAGTAATACTCCTGTTTACACCCCAATTCTGAAATAGTTGGGACGAAGTGTAAATTGTGAATAAAATCAAAATGCAATGACTTTCAGATCACGAGCCAATATGTTATTTACAGTAGAACATAGATAACATTTTAAATGTTGAAAATGAGACATTTTACATTTTTATCCACAAAATGAGCTTATTTCAAATTTTCTGGCTGCAAAAGGTCTCAAAGAAGTTGGGACACAGGCAAAAAAGGCCTAAAAAAGCTATTCATATATAAGAGAATCTGCTGAAAGAACATTTAGCAAGTAATCAAGTTAACTGGCATCAGGTGTGTATGATTGGCTATAAAACGGATGTCTTAGAGAGGCTGAGTCTCTCAGAAGTAAAGATGGCCAGAGGCTCTCCAACCTGTGAAAGCTTGCATGAAAAAATTGTGGAATACTTTAAAAACAATGTTCCCCAACGACAAATTGCAAAGGCTCATCGACAGTGCATAACATCATCAAAAGATTCAGAGAAACTGGAAAAATCTCTGTGCATAAGGGACAAGGCCGAAGACCTTTACTTGATGCCCGTGATCTTTGGGCCCTCAGACGCCACTGCATCACTCACCGGCATGATTCTGTCATTGACATTACTAAGTGGGCCCAGGAGTACTTCAAGAAACCACTGTCTGTAAACATAGTCTGCCGTGCCATCCACAGATGCCACCTAAAACTCTATCATGCAAAAAGGAAGCCATTGTTGAGCATGATCCAGAAGCGCCACCATGTTCTGTGGGCCAAGGCTCATTTAAAATGGACTGTAGCAAAGTGGCAAAGTGTCCTGTGGTTTGTAATGTGGAAAAAAAAAAAAAGCCACTAGATGGCAGTATTGACTTTTTTTTGTTAAACCCAGTCTGGAGCTAGGTTTGGGGCATGTCCTGGGCATGCCTCAGAAGGGGCTGGAAAAGAGAATATAAGAAGAAAAATTGAGAGAGTGAAGGGGAGTAGGAGAAATTGCAAGGAGAAATTGTGGAAGGATACATTTGACCAGACCTGTCACTCTTTTCAAGACCTGTGAAGCTTTTTGTGGATTTTTGCCTGTGTTGGAGCATTTCCCTGTCCCAGGATATCGCAACATAGCAGCCCATCTCACTTACCAAGGGACTGTAAATATCTCATCTTTTTTTTATATCAATCTTGGTCAGTAGAGTAGATTGTAGATTAGTTCAAAGTGTTTGTGTAATTAAATCTGTTAAAGTTTTAAAAGTTTGTCTGTCATCCCTTGCTGTCCGCTACGCCATAACAAATTGGGGCCATAACAAATTGACGCCATAACAGGTTGACGAGTCCAAATTTGACATTCTTGTTGGAAATCATGGGCGTCATGTCCTCCGGACTAAAGAGGAGAAAGACCACCCCTCCTGTTATCAGTGTTCAGTTCAAAAGCCAGCATCTCTGATGGTATGTGGATGCATTGGTGCATATGGTGTGGGACACTTGCATGTTTTAAAAAGCACCATGAATGCTGAAAGGTATATAAAGGTTTTAGAGCAACATATGCTCCCCTCCAGACGACATCTATTCCAGGGAAGGCCTTGTGTATTTTAGCGGGACAATGCAAAACCACATACTGCAGCTATCACATAGGCATGGGCAATACAAATGAATAAAATGACAACATTTCTTGAGTTGCTGAGAAAAAAGTTTTTATTATTTTCTAATGATTTTTTGCAGGTAAGTACAGAAGACACAGATGAAGAGTTTGCCACAAGTCCAATGCCTTTACAGGAAAGGGTCTCAGAGCCACAGGATCCCAAAAATGGCTGATTTCGGCATTTATCAACAAAACCAATTGTGAAAATTGGGGGGTGAAGCCTGAGGGCATTTTCGAAAATGCAGTCTACTCAGAAATAAACCTGGCCAAATAATCCATTAGGGTACCCTAACAGAAATAATTGATGCTAAAGTCATCAACCCTTTTTCTGAAGTAAAGCAGCGCCCCCTAGGCCCTTTCTAATGGAAAATGCATTGAATTTCACCCAATTATGTTCAACAAACATTAGGTTTTGCATTGATATTAAAAAATGGTATGAATGGGTTGCCTGTGAAGTTTTTTTTTGGATCAATGGCCTGCAAAAATGTCAAAATTATCGATGGGAGGGCAAACATTAACGCTACTCGCCCATTACTATATAAAATGCAGTGAAGTTGCTGATGCCGGCAGTTGTTTGCCCTCCCACTGCTGCGAAATGAATCAAACGTTCCCCCTTCAATAACCCGTGGTGATTAAAAAAAAAAAAAAAACCTTTGCACTGTTCTTTACAATGTCCATATACCCTCCTCCCATGACAGTTTCAATGAGCTACTGTGAATAATTCATAGTAAAACACAGTGACGTGCAGTCGGAGGTTAGTTTGGTGAGGCAAGAAACCTCCCCTTTGCTTGATTAGCAATCAGACGATTAACTAGTTTAGTAAGACTATTCGCAGAATGACGGGCCAGTTTAAGTTTCATGGCGTTATTACTCAGTACATCGAACCTGAAATGCTCACTAGACAGCAGATTTGCACGTATTTGCTTCCAGGAAGCCGAAGCAATGTCATCAACAAATATTAAAACAGTTTGACTTATGCAGAGTTCAATGCTTAATCAATATACAATGTATTCTCCTTTAAATACGCTTTTTACACCCAAACAAAAAAGCGGGCGCTTATTTTCAGTCCTCTTTCATAATCCGATTAACAAAATGTTTAAACGATATACAGAATTACCGAGAGCCGAGAATTTTTCCTAATTGATTATTCAGATTTCCATCCTCGCAGTCTCGAATTGAAGGGTACAAGTGAATGAATCTTGTAACCGGTGTTCGCAAGGTGGCATATTTTGATAGGTAGCAAAATTTGTCAGAACACTGGAAGTCTTTGAACGCCTAGCGCTGGTTTATTCCTTGGTATATTTTACTGAAACTTCACAAATAGGGTCAAAGGATATTCTTTCAACTAACTATGCAGGGTACAGTAAAAATACAGTCACCTTTCTTGCTATTGTTGAGAAGAAGTCGCGGCAAACTTCAACAACTTCTGTCGAACTTATTTCACATCCCCTGGAGGTCTAGTTTGGACAAATAGACTCGTAATTTCTCAAATTAGATGGCTGTAAGTAAATCAGGGCCGTAGCTGGGATATCACGTCAGCGCGGGCTATTTGAAATCTACCTCAAAAATGGATATTTTTGCCACGCCGTGCACTAGAAAGTTTGTAAACACGGCGCAAATTGAGGTCACGCATTCATCCAACGGGCGAATAATAGCTCTGTTCAAATCGCGTTGTTGGCCGTAATACGCAGAGTTCATGTATGAAATGCGGGTATCCTATTGAAAAGGTTGCTTTTAATCAAACCATGGTGTTCTTTTTGTATGAAAATGGTATTTACATCATTTTTTTAATAAGTTTTCTGAGGCTTGTTCACCACCCCAGTTCAGCTGTTACGCATTCCATTAGAGTTTATGCAGAGCGTTGCCCATGCCTATATTACAACAGCATGGCTTCGTAGCAGAAGAGTCCTTGTGCTGAACTGGCCTGCCTGCAGTCCTGATCTTTCACTGATTGAGAACATTTGGCGCATAATTAAACGAAAAGTCCGTCAAAGGAGACCCAAAACTCTCCAGTAGCTGGAAGCCTATATTAAACAAGAGTGGGATCAAATTACAATGGCTAAACTCAAGAAACTTGTCTCCTCAATGCCCAGACGTTTCCACACTGTGTTATAAAGAAGAGGGGATGCTACACCATGGTAAACAGGCCCCTGCCCCAACTTTTTTGAGACCTGTAGCAGCCATCAAATTTGAAATGAGCTCATTTTGTGGACAAAATTGTAAAATTTCTCAGTTTCAACATTTGCAATGTTATCTCTTTTTTGAGAATAAAATATTGTGAATAAAATACTGGCTGGTGTGATTTGAAAATCATTACATTTCGATTTTATTCACAATTTACACTTTGTCCCAACTATTTCGGAATTGGGGTTGTCTTTGAAGCCCATGTCATTTGTTCCACCAACTGAACGCACACCTTTTTCCCTGCGGGTGGATGGGCAGCAATACTCTGTCTGTGTGGTATTGTTTCCAGTGTAAAAGGACTTCTGAGGGCCGAAAGCCCAAGATATTATGTGGAATTCTTGCAGTTGTGGGTACACATGCCCAACATAGTTATATATGATTTTCCAAGTGGGCTGGCCAGACACACGAATCTGAGGGCCGTGTAACATACCCTTCACTCCAAATGAAGGAAGATTGGCAGCACCAACAGCAGAGAATGTCAAAAAGGTAAACAAAGGCAGCTTCAGAGTGAATCTGTCATCATTGATGGAAAAGAAGAACCTACCAGATGAATGTTGTCACACTTTTACGGGCTCATCAGAACACTGTGCTCTCTGTGATTTTTTTTTTTTTTTTTTTAAATCAATACACAAGTGGTGGAACAATTCTTCACTCAAATATAGAAATAATATTATTATTTCCTCAACATGGCACTACCATCCATCCACAACATCTTCTTGCTGCGGAACATTCTGCACCACCGAAATGAGAGACTTAAACAAAAATACAATAGGAAAAATTCAGAAGAACTTTGGGACTGAAGTGTCACTGAATGCAGACGGTTAGACAGTGTTAGGTTTGTACAGCCGATCGAGTACGTCAGACATAAAATTTTATGTATTGTATCACTAAACAATGGCAGCATGTTTCTGCATATTGTTTAAGGATTATGTTGTCATTCTTGTCCTCCAAGGTCTCAAAGCAGAAATGCAGTCAAAGCCAAAGAGGGGAGAGTCAGGACCTGCACACCGCCCAGGTATTTTATTTATTTTTTATTTTTTCCCCGTTTTCAGAAGCCGCACAGTTGAACAACAGTTTTGTGTATTGTTGAAGAAGAGACATTTAAAATTAATTTTGTTAATGAGTAATAATATCTTGCAGCAAGGGGTGAGGACATCACTGGCTATGAGCAGCACTGTGAGGCCTTAACGCAGACCTGCAACCTCAGACCATGCTGGGCAGACCCCCTGTACTTTGTGACTCCTGAAGGCCTGTAAGCCTCCTTCCGGTCGAAAATAAATAGCTTTCTAAATTACTTGCTCAGAGGTTGGAAAGGCTTCTTCCATGTATCATCAATGCTGACCATGGACGCTGATTCATGGACGCTACTCATTTATAAACCTTAGACGATTGTTAAATATTATCCAACTAACAAAACAATATAAACATAAAGCACTTGCCATCTCTTTAGATGCTGAAAAGGTGTTTGACTGAGTCGAATGGCCCGATCTCTATGATGTCCCAGACAGGTTTGGTTTAGGAGGAGACTTCATAAAGCTGCTTACACACCGGATGCGAAATGAATTTTTCGCACAACAGATTACATTCGAAGTCAATGCAAAGACGCAAATACGTTTCGCGTGTATTCGCGTCTTAGCATTGACTTTGAATGTAATCTGTCATGCAAAAAATTTGTTTCGTGACTAGTGTGAAAGCAGCTTAAAGTGGATTCGAACGATTTGCTACTCCCCTAAGGCCTATGTTCTAACAAACAGCCTACGCTCTGGCTCCATGCCCCTGGAAAGGTCCACACGTCAGGGCTGCCCATTGAGCCCTCTGCTCTTTGCGGTTGCACTTGAGCCGCTTGTGGGAGCCATAAGGCACCATGAGCATGATAAATGGTAAGATAAAGGTATTCAGATGATTGGGGATATGTTTGATCATAACACCGTGATGTCCTTTCAGCAACGTCAAGATGGATTTAACTTCCATAAAATCACTTTTTCGGATATTTACAATTGAGGAACTTTATCAACTCACTTGTAAAGCCTACAGAAGACACATATCTATAGTGAGGCAGAAAAGTTCATCCTAGAGCAGAGGGACTTAAATCATGTAATATCCCATTTCTATTCAATACTTTACGCCCATGATAAATATGACACAACCAAACTCACAAAACTGAGAGGCTGACCTAGGTAATCAATACAATGAAGAGGACTGGCAGGAGGTAGTACTTCTAGTACATTCAATCTAGACTTGCAGCAGGCTGGTAGAAATTCGATATAAAAATATTGCATAGGCTCCATATAGCTTCTGTTAGCCTTCATAAGATATCTCAATCTGTCTCCTATTTGCCGAAAGTGCAAAACAGACCTTGGGACTCATTTCCATCATTTTTGTGAGTACAAACTGATTGTTAGATACTGGAGTCACATAGCTTGTGAATTGTTCGGCACTTTTATGACTACGTTAAGAAAGGATCCAGGGTTATTTTTAATTGGTTTGCCCTCTAAGGAAGTTGCACTCTTCCATAACCATTGTATATTACTAGACAAACTTTTACTTCTTGCATGCAAATGCATATTGCTAACATGGAGAAAAGATACTCGACTCACAGTGACAGCCTGGTACAGGGAGATTTTCAGTGTCCTACCTCATGAAAGAATAAGTTTTGTCCTTGCAGATAATGAGGATTCATTTCTCAAGATTTGGAGCCTTTTGCTGACTTATTTACCATCTGAACTCAAAGAAACTCTATTACAAAGTCGATATCCTTCAGAATGGAAGCAAATTATACCCAGATTTGAATCTTTTACAAAGACAATGTATTCAACTGATGAGAAGACAATGTATTCAACTTTTTAGGATACAGTTACTTTTTAAATATATTCATTATACCCAGGGCAACATGAGATTTGTGAGACCATCTTTTACCACACGCTGTTGATGAGAAGACAATGTATTCAACTTTTTAGGATACAGTTACTGTCAATATTCTTACCTATGTGTTTATTTTGGTTAATATGACTCTTTATGTAACCCCTCTTTTTTAAATATCATAATTATCACTTAAACCATGTTTTTACATTCATATTTTGCCTCTGTATATTATCTTGTATCACATCTTTTTTATGTTATATGTATGTGTGGGGTGAGGTTGGGTGGGGGGGTGGGGTCTGACTGACAATACTTTTTGAATTTTGTGTATATATGCAACAAATTTGTTTTGTAATACTGTGAGCCTTGTATTATGAAAATAATAAAAGTGAAAAAAAAAAAAAAAAAAAAAGACCATGCAGACTCATGGACTTTGGGAAACTACCCAAAGCAACAGCAACTGGTATGTTAATAGAAAAAGATGTGTATATTGACAAATTTTGAACATTTAGAAACATCAGACTTACTTCTTTTTTATCAATTATAGACAAGTCCTAGATTATAAGCGACTGAGCAATGAGCTAATCATCAAAGACTGTGAAACGTTCCTCACCAGAGAGAACTTGTTAACTTTAGGGCTACAGAAGGACTTGGATTCAATGGTTAGCTATTTCGTGAGTGCATATAATTCTACAAACCCCAATTCCAATGAGGTTGGGACGTTGTGTAAAAATGTGAATAAAAACAGAATACAATGATTTGCAAATCCTTTTCAACCTATATCCAACTGAGTGCACAACAAAGACAAGATATTTAATGTTCAAACTGATGAACTTTATAGTTTTGTTGGAAATTCATTCATTTTGAATTTGATGCCAGCAACACATTTCAAAAAAGCTGGGACAGGGGCATGTTTACCAGTGTGTTAGGACACTAATTGTAGAAGCTTTGTAGGTGGAATTCTTTCCCATTCTTGCTTGATGTACGACTTCAGTTGCTCAACAGTCTGGGGTCTCTGTTGTCCTCCCTGAAAAAGACTTTGCTTGGATGGCAGCATATTTTGCTCCAAAACCTGTATGTACCTGTCAGCATTAATGGCGCCTTCACAGATGTGCAAGTTACCCATGCCATGGGCGCTAACACATCCCCATACCATCACAGATGCTGGCTTTTGAACCTTGCGCTAATAACAATCTGGATGGTCCTTTTCCTCTTTAGCCCGGAGGACACGACATCCACGATTTCCAGAAACAATTTGAAATGTGGACTCAGTTTGTCACTGCATCCCGAAATGCATGTTAAAACTCGGCTATGTAGAGATTAAACCATATATAAACAAGATCCAGAAACACTGCCTACCTCTCTGGGCCTGAGCTCATTTAAAATGTACTGAGGTGGAACTGGAAAACTGCTCGGTAGTTTGACCAATCAAAATGTGAAATTCTTTTTGGAAATCATGGATGCCACATCCTCTGGGCTAAAGAGGAGAAGGGCCATCCAGCTTGTTATCAGCAAACAATTCAAAAGCCAGCATCCATGATAGTATGGGGGTGCATTAGTACACATGGCATGGGTAACTTGCGCATCCGTGATGACATCATTAATGGTGAACAATATATGGGCAAGGCTCACAAAAATGACTCCACCCCCTTTTTGTTTGTCCAATGCCTATAATATTTTTAATATTGGGAGTTTTTTTTATTATTACAGTCTCATCATAAAGAGCATGATGAGAGCTACACAGGAATGTATACTTTTATGGGTCTCTTACCATTTTTGACCAGATTATGGGCACATAAAATCTTGCAAACCTTAAAATTTCCCACATCTTGGTATGTCCAAAACAGATATATGAATTTTGAATTATGTTTCATTGAATAAATTAAAATCTAAAAGTCTAAACTACTTTTAAATGTATAAAACACACACTGAACTATTATTTGGGAGCCAAGTCATTGTGTGCATCTCACTTGATCCATGTCTTACAGGCATCAACAACTTGTCCCAAAAAAACCGTTGTGTACGTGATCCGATTACGACCAGTCATAAATAAATAATTAATTAGCATCTAAGGAACTATTAAGGGTCCACACCACCCGAAAATATTCATATTTTGACAAAATGAAACCATTTTTCATGTATTGTTGGCTCCCTGACCTTCACACTCACACAAACATCAACTTCCTTGCCGTATGGTTTAAGCTTGTTGTGTCCGTTATCGGTGTCATGGCGAGACTCAATGAATCACACACTTCTAGTTCGTAAAATCCTTAAAAATACATCCAAACTAGTTTGAAAAAAGTGTGAAAGACATAATTATATGAACCCTTTTTGAAATTATTACGTGAAATTTCCATTTTGTGTTATTTTATGCGGCATGTGTTGTGTACATTATCGATGTTGTGTACGTTATCCGCTCTGTTTTTTCCATTATTTTACTTAAACTAAAGATTTATTTTTACTGATATCTCTTCTTTTGTGATTTGTGATAGGGCTAATTCTGGGGGGATTTACTGCTTATAAATAAATTAGGTGTTGCTTATCATTATCATTATGAAATACAAGCCGTTTTTTCTTTGATTTCTTAGATTTAAGGTGGGAAAATAACATATGGAGGCTGGGAAGATAAAGGTAGGGGTACCTGTCAATGATGTAATTTGTGTGGAGGAGAAAAACTTATAGCTTGGGCCAGTGGCGTCACCAGACTTTTTATTCTGGGGGTGCACAAGGGGGGCACAAACAGAACATCCAAAAAAGATGGCCCGCAAATAAAAAAATCACCGTGTTCATTGGATGTTCTGTTTGTTTTAAAATTTTTTTAAATTCTTTATTTCGTTATAAATCTGTTCTAATCATCCTCTTTTTTTTTTTGGCTGTCGGACACAGAGCATTTAATGTCCGACCAGCATTGTACGGACTTCGTTGTATTTATAAAAATGGCCCATATAAATTGATTGCAGTGCCCATTGGATGTTCTGATTGTTGGTGATATATTTTATTCTTTATTTCGTTATAAATCTGCTCTCATATCAATACTTTTACTTTCTCCTGGCTGCCGGGCATGGAGTATTTTGCATTTCGCGTTCGACAGTCTTGATTGTCCATGCGATGTTTAATTCACAATGTCAGTGGTCATGGAATTGATTTGCTGACTGACTACAAGCACTACTTTATCTCTGGTGTGGAAATAAAGCGTGAATCTGTTCGATCCATCTGACTAATTTTCAAGAGAGACCGAATAAAGACTGTTGTCTATCTTCAACGGAAGAAAACAGACGAATAAAAGACCAAGAAACATCGATAGCTATCAATCTGCATTTTGTGAAGGTCGAACAAAAACATGGCCAAGTTTGTACGTCTAATAATTGCTGGAATACTCAAAAAATTAGAACTTTTATGACTTTCGGACACGGAGTATTTTAGGATCTCAATCCGACAGTCGCTAATTCTTCATAAATGCGCAAAGTCCCGCGCCAATGTCGCTTCACTTTATTGAGCAGAGCTTAAACAAAAACATTGATGAAATTCTCGGTACTCATCTTGAAGAACTGAGCCCTCTTATCAAAACATTCACGTTTAATATCAAAAAGATTCAGTAGATTCGAAGAAATTAATAACAATAATAGACTGTCGGACGCGGAGTTTAATTGAAACCATCCGACTGTCGGACACGGAGTTATATTAAAACCCCGTCCGACTTTCGGACACGTAGACACTGCGTTATTTATTTATTTATTTACGTATCCTAAATGGGGGGGCACATGGGGGGCAAGAGATGTCTGGGGGGGCACGGCGACGCCACTGGCTTGGGCCTCTGGACACTTGGAATTATTAGAAAAAGCTTTGTTTATGCAGATTCATTAAGACAGCATTTTGTGTTGTGTATACGTTACCCGCTGACAGCCTTTGCAAATTGGACTCCTGCTCCCACCATTTTTTATTACTACATGGATCATTATACACCAAAATGTGCAGAAAATAATGACGATTGTGGTAAAGTATTAGAAAATTCATTTAAACTGAGTGGGGAACTGCCACATTAAATGAAAGTATACATTTAATCCATGTTTCACTTAAAATCCTGATGCTCATTTTCAAGACTTTTTTCACAAGCCTGCCAAAGGTCAAAAAATAGGTGGACATCTTTTTTGGGGTATGAATTCCTTTCTCAAAACATCATAAAGTATAAAAAAGGAGCTAGAATTGATTAAAAAGAGATTTAGTATGTATCAGACTACTCTGAAGAGAGGTGTGTCAGTGGATAACGTACACAACCGCGCTGAAAATGGATTCAGACATGCCGTTCCTTCATGATGCATTGCAGGATAAGTATTGGTGATTTGATGATAATTTTTTTTGCACATAAACTGTAAACATCTCTAATTTACACATAGTAACTAATTATTTGATACTAGCAAAGCAATCAAATGAGGTCTGGGGGTGGAGTCATTTTCATGAGCCTTGCCCAAATGCAGGTTTTGGAACAACATTTACTGCCATCCAGATGCCTTTTCTAAGGAACGGCCTTGCTCATTTCAGCAACACCATGCCAAACACCATACTCTGTATGTATTACAACAACATGGCTCTGTAGAAAAAGAGTTTTGTGCTAAAGTGGTCTGCCTGCTGTCCAGACCTGTCACCCGCTGACAAAAAATTTGGTGCATTATGAAAGAAAAAATATGACAAAGGAGGCTGCAAAGTATTGAGCAGCTGGAATCTTACATTAAGCAAGAATGGGAAAACATTTTGCTTTCAAAACTACAGCAGTCAGTCTCCTTAGTTCCCTAAACGCTTACAGTGTGTTGACTGAAAAAGATGTGAAGCAACACACTGGTAAACATGCCCCTGTGCCAACTTTTTTGAAACGTGTTCAGAGTGTTCCCAAGAATTGATGTAGCATGTTAATTTAAAAAAGTAGCCAGTTAAGAATTACATGCGGTGAAACACCGCTACTCGGCCTGTTGGAGGGTCCTTAGGTATGCTCCCTTGGAAGGTGCATTTTGGCGAATTCTACTGCACTTTAGATGGCCTAATGCAAGTATTTTTCCATGTAAAATGTTAGGATTTTCTGGTCAAATTTCAGTTTTTTTTTTTTTTTTTAAGTTGAATCTCCATAATCAATTAAGCAACATGCCTCTATTTTAATCACAATACTAACTAGCACCATAAATTCCCTAACATTTAGTACTATAAGCAAGCATAAATTAACTTGAACACCGCATCAATTATTTCTTTGAAGCATTTATTCTATTTTATTATTATTTATTCTTTATCTTACAATGGTAACCTATCTTATGCTGTAGTATAACACATGGATAAAATAATTACCATTTGCTTGCAATTACACTTTCATTTCAACATTTCAGTTTTTAGTGATGATCATGTCTTCATTTAAATGTCTGTCGCTTTTTCTTTGGCACTGATTAACTGGCTATTTGTTATCATACCAACATGGAGATTCAAGGAATAACTTGAATAAGTTCCTCAAGAAAACTGCAACAATATCAGTAATAAAAACTGCACTCAACCCTGGGCAAAAATGATGGGATCTCCACACACAGAGGATGTTCATGTAGCTTTTTACTTTGTACCAAATAGACAAATTGCAGATATGACACAAAACAATTTTTGAACATTAGCTTATCATTCGACCTCCCTGAAACACACCTCAAACAAATTAAATTATTTTAATTAATGGAATATTTTTTTCTTAATCAGGTAAAGGGAAAAAAATATAGAATCACTCATTTACTTCAGTTATTGGGTTGGTCAGCATTGCTGAAAAGGTGAGTTTTTCATATGTCCCATGAAAAATGCAAACATAAGCTAATAAACTGGTTTTGCTAAATTTGAAATATGTTAATTGTCGCATTCACGTTGTATCATTGTACACAAAATATATGTGCCGATAGTGAGTATTGATGGTACGTTCACTGATTTCAGATTTGGACCTCACCCCACCCCACATCAACATCATTAAACAGGGGGCAAATTGTGCATTTAATTTAACAAGAGTTAACTTCTTCAACCTGAACACCCAGGATTTTTTGACGGATCTTCTGTGGCCTGTAAACTGTCAGAGGCGTGGAGCTTCACGCTTTTTTTTTTTTTTTTTTTGTATCTTTGCGGTCAACCGGTTACAGCAAAAGATCGCCTGAGTAACAACTGAACTTTTTTTTTTTAATTGAATAATCAAGACCGCTATATAAGCCTATAATAATTAAGAAATTATCGGCTAAATTAATGCATGGGAAAAAAGATCACCGATAGGTGACACTTACAACGAATATATTACCCGACGCGCAATCTTGTACGGATGGCGTTAATCCAGACAATTAAGTAATCCAAAAAATTTACCATGAATTACAGCGCTCGTTGTACTACGTTGTTACACAGACCTAGAAGACTGTAGAACGATGTCGCTATGCTGGTGCTGACCATTTTACGCTTCAAGTACGCTTCTAGTACGATTTGTGGCAATGTCTATGTAATTATAATTACTGTACGCATTATATTTCTTTGGGGTATCTTACACTTGCTCAACTGATTTTGTGATGCGTAAGTAAAATAGTTAGTGAAGAAAATACAATACAGTAAGCAAAAGTCATTGTACTTATTATTTAATTTATGCAGTTATTTTGTGCACTGATTTAACTTATAATTTATGTCCTCTTGCTTCGATTGAATATTAGTTGCTACTTATAATTGTTTTACTGGGGAAGAAGGAGCGTGATGGGGAAAAAGGAGGTAGAAGAAAAAACGATTGAGTTGAGCAGTCAGTTTTGTTGGATGAAACGTTAGCTGTACAATACAGTATTGGTGTGATTAACGAAGAACGAAGATTAAAGATTGATTTGTGTACCACCAATTGTAGTGCTCATTCCCACAGCCCAGAGACCTGGAGCACGCTACCTAAATCGAGAAACGAGGGTTACTTCTATATAAATCGGGGGTTTTAAAGCATTTCTTCAGTTCTTTCCACACTTCGAAGATGAACGGACCTGACTTGATTCAACTGGCTCTGCTCCAACAAGAACGGTGCTGCGTTTTTATTACGACCACAGAGATCTCACCGCAATGCTGTCACGCTGCTTGCACGATAATGGCGTTCCCACTACATTCTTAATAAGACTTTGCCCCGCTTTTTGTTGGCCATGACCCAGCTACGCTTATTTTGTGCATGGTCAATGCAAGCGTGGGGAGAGCGTGCAGCTTCCCGACCTAGGAGATCCCACCCCGACTAAACCACGCTCATGGAGATCCTCCCACATTTGGCCCAAGATTGGCCATGCTCTCGGTCACTTTTCCATCGTAGTAGAAGCGGCGTCTATGTGTGAACGGGCCTTTACGGAGTAGATGTGGAAAAACGCATGAGCACAATCGCCGCCACAACGCATTAATAATATATACATTTACCAACGTTTCGACACAGGTTTTCTTCGGGACACTGTGAGTCAATTCAATACCCTGAAGACTTTCGTTGAAACAGCTGGTAATTAAATACATGAAATGATCACATAGTGGCTTTGAGTGTCCTCAGGCTAAATCTGGGGAGTCAATGTGGTAGAAGGCTACTGTTCTAAATGAATAAACGGGCGTTTACTTTATCATCGCGCACGGGCCAACCTCTCTCTCATCAATTTATATAATTGAACTTACCTTTCTTTACAAAGAATATCAGCAAAATTTGCCTATTAGATGCCCCCTTCTTCTTTACAGGCGGCATGTGTCGACCAGCTACCGAATGAAATTCGAATATTTTCAGAAAATACAACGATATCCGGCGAAGAGGATGGAAATAGAATTATTGGAGTTCATATGACACGCGCAATGTTATTGGATGTTGAAATCGCTATCGAGTAATCACTGCGGCTTAGAGCAACGTTTCAATACGTCAGCAAAGAGAAGGTCAATAGGCAAACTGAAAAGCGTTTATCAAAATAAAACGGGTCGAAACTCGCCTAAACACTTGTGAATTCGTCGGGAAAATAGCCGGCGGAAGAGGACAGATTAGTCGGCTAAATCGCCGGCCACCGGGGCTTGTGGAACACCCTGCGTGTTGCTGGCATCAAATTCAAAATGAGCACAGTTTCCAAGAAAACAATAAAATATCTCGGTTTCAACATCTGCTATATTATCTTTGTACAACCCCAATTCCAAAAAAGTTGGGATGCTGGGCAAAATGTAAATAAAAACAGAATGTAATGATTTACGAATCTCCTAAACCAACATATTATTCACAAAAGAGCTATAAAAAACATATCAGATGTTGAAAGTGAGACATTTAACCGTCTCATGAAAATTATTAGCTCATTTTGAATTTGATCGCAGCAACACATCTCAAAAAAGTTGGAGGAGGGGAAACAAAAGGCTGGAAAAGTAAGTGGTACAAATAAAAAAACAGCCGGAGGAGCATATTACAACTAATTAGGTTAATTGGCAACAGGTCAGTAACATGACTGGGTACAAAAAGAGCATTTTTAGAGAGGCAGAGTCTCTCAGAAGTAAAGATGGACCGAGATCCACTGATCTGCAAAAAAAACTGAGTGTAAAAATTGTGGAACTGGCTGGAATTGTTTGCTTATACCTTGTGCAGGAGATGACACAGATGCAGGTAAGTCTTGCTAGTTTTGAGATGGAACAAAATTTGCATTACTACTTATTCTTCCAACATTACTGTATTGTGTGTATTTTTGACAGGGGAAATCTGTTCACATTGTGGACCTAAATATACCCCCAACATGGCTACCACACCATGGCTGCGACCCTGTCCTCTCACTTCCTGTTCTCCTCTTCACTCTTTTTTTATGCCCCCGCCTCGAATGAGAAGGGGGCATTATGTCAACACCCCGTCTGTCATCTGTCTGGCCGTCCACCTGTAAACTTTTTAGTTTCCCCTCAATAACTCAAGAATGCCTACCCTGATTGAGCTCATCTTCTGCTGGTGTGTTGGATGTGGATAGAGAAAGGTTCCTTTCGATGACCGGCACGACACTTTATTCAATATGGCTGCCCGCCACGGCTGTCATCATGTTTTTTGTTTCTGCCCAATAACTTAAAAACGCCTTCGCTGATTGATCTCATCTTTTGGTGGTGCTTTGATTGATTTCTGACATCTTTTCAGCTGCCATGGTTTCCGCTTTGGATGCTGGTGGTGTGTTGGGTGCTGGTAGGGGAAGCTTCCTTTCGATGACCGGCGTGAATGGACATTCAATATGGCCGCCACCGCTGCCATCATGTTTTTTGTTTCCGTCCAATAACTTGAAAAGGCCTTCGCCGATTGATCTCATCTTCTGGTGGTTTGTTGGGTGCGGGTAGAGAAAGGTTCATTTCGATGCCTGGAGCAACTGGAAATTCAATGTGGCCACCACCTCTGCCATCTTCTTTTTCATTTCCGCCCAATAACTTAAGTCCAACTCATTCTATACCAGGGCTATTCAACCTTGTCCAGAAAGAGCCACTGTGGGTGCAGGCTTTCATTCCAGCCAAGCAGCTACACACCTGATTCTACTAATCAAGCTCATAAGCAAAGACTCTTGGGGTTGATCAGTAGAATCAGGTATGTAGCTGCTCAGCTGGAATGAAAGCCTGCACCCACAGTGGCCCTTCCTGGACAAGGTTGAATAGCCCTGTTCTATACTGATAAGTCAAAAATTTGCCATATCTTCCATCAAGACACAGGTGGGGGCATATGCCACGCTCCGCATTGCTCTTGTTCTTCAGTTAAGCAAACATTACATACTAACATGTACAAAGGGTAACAGGAAAGTTGCAATGTTAATTTTGCATTTTTTTTTCAGGTTGACTCACATGAATCGGATGCCATCATTATTTCTCTCTGGATTCCAGGGCATTACTTTTTTGTTTAAGTTTCAGTTTACATTTTTTACTCAGCTTATGCCTTTATCCAAAGTGAATTACAGTGAGCATACAGGGACAATGCCCCCAGAGCAACTTAAGTGCTTTGCTCAAGGGCACACTAGTGGTGGTGTCCCAGGGTAAAATTTGTACCTGAAACCTTTTGGTAACAAAGGCTACCATCTTACTCACTAGTCCACCTCTACCCTAAGTAGTACCCTTAGTATACATGAAGTGATGAATTTAGTGTACATTATCCTAAATTATTATTCTATATTAACCGTATTTTGTATTTTGTTGTGTAAATGAATTTGAATGCCCAAGTTAGTCTATAACATGCCTGAAATGCATATGTCCTCAAGGTTATGAAGCCTTTACAGAGAGATTCTTGGTGATGAGTTAAAGGCTGTATCTTTCAAGTTCTTTTTAAAAATTTTAGGCAACCGGAAATTTAGGTTATAGCTAGATTATTTGGTGCTGAAAACAAATTCATTCGTCCCCTTGCACGTTCAAGAGTTATTGCGCCCAAAATGTTCCTGTAGTTTAGTGCTTGAACATCAGGTGCCACCACTGGGAACCTTGTATGTATGTACTCTCCCTCTGTAGTAATTACATATGCACTAACCTGGGTGCAAGGATTAAACATGGCTGCGGCCATGCTTCAATGCATGTGTCATGTTTTGGACGGTGAAAAAGGCAATATAATTCCATTTTCTGCAACCAGTTGGTCCAAATTTGTGCAGTGCTCCTTATAATGGAAAGACATGAAGGCAAAAAGCAAGAAATCGCCCTAGCAAACAAGCAAGTTCTTCAGGAAAGTGCCCCACAACAGAGTTGGGGCTATCATCAAAAATGTTACAAACAGTAGGTTTATGAATGTTGTTGATCAGTCTTCTAGAGTTTATTGCAGGGTATTATAAAAGTTTTGGGTGCTGGAACCCAATTTTCTGCTAGAAACAATGCAGAGTGATTTTAAAAGTGAATATGATATGGCATGTACCTATTGAAGAATTTATTATTAGAGTGACCATTTCTTCAGATACTGTGACATATCAAAGATGACAAGGGTGAGAATACAGTTACAGAGGAAGAGGTCCCGGGCACAGGCATTCAAAGGTCCTGCATCATTAGACCCCCTGTTATGGAAGTCTCAACATTATCTGTTCCTCCACCCACTGGTGAGCAGAGAAATGTACATATGCTGTCCAGACTGGTTTCTGGCCGATGATACACCAAGTGGAACAGACAACGTTCAACAGGAAGTAGGAAACTTGAGTGACTGACCAATTGCGAGTATACAGGAGGTTAAGTATTTTAGCCAAAGCTTGGAAAACAAAGTCAGATGAACCACAGAAAACATGATGCAAACCCAACTTACTCATCTAAAACAATCTTCTAGTTGTGCCTGTTTTTGGGGTCCACAACCAAATTATTTATGCCAATCTCATATCTTTGTTGTACATGTGGTCAGTCAAAAAAAGCTCTGAGATTTTGGGACATAAGAGACAAGGGCATGATTGCTACTGAAGTGTGTTATCACCGCTGATGTTACAAAGATTACTCCAAAGTGAGTTGTCAAAAAATGTACAGGACAGCACTCCACTGAATAAACTTTATTGCCACAAAAAATTTTGGGTGTAACCCTTCCTTAGCGTGTTTCAGGCAACAAAATGAATAAATCACACACACACACACACACACACACACACACACACACACACACACACACACACACACACACAGGTGTCATTTATCAGTAATCAGACTGACGCAGCAGTCTGTTCAAACCAGTATTTTTAACGGTTCAAACAAACATTTTAAGTTGTTTTTAAGTTATTTTTGATGTTATTTAATGGCAATATTAACAGACTTATTCACAAAAAAGAGCACCAACACAATCTTTTATCCAAAGGCCTTTTCTTTTGTTCCTTCTAGACAATCTGACTCTTTCACTACTAAAGTGGAATTATTTAAATTCTTCAGGAAGATTCGGCTGAAAGCCTTTTACTGCAAAGACGCTGTTAAAACATCCCTTTACAGTGAGAGAGTTCGCTCTTCACCTGTAGCACAAAAATCTTTAAATGAGCCCAGCAATGTCAGAATGTTCAAACCTAAAAGTACATTTGTCCCACAAACTAGTCAAGCATCAGTGTAGACTTTTTGTCGGCTAGTTAAACAAGAGGTTATGGATTTGTGTGCTCAGAATGAAGAGGATAAATTATATTTAAATCTGCTTGAGTCAGAAAGGAAGGCCTTAATGTAATTAATGAATGATGATCAGATTGTGATACATCATGCTGATAAAGGCGGGGCCATTGTGGTTCAGGATAAATCTGCATAAATAAATGAGATTACGACACAACTTTCTGATAGACTCGTATATACCCCTCTGGATACTGATCCTCCGTTAAGATTTGGATAAGAAGTTAAAGTGTTTTTAAAAGGCCACTTACATGAAGGTGGGAATTCTGACAATGAATATAAATTCATGATTCAAGAGAATCCCATAAGACCTGTATTGTATACCCTGCCAAATATACATAAATATTTGAGAAATCCACCCGAACGGCCAATAGTGGAGAGTATTGGTTCACTCACCGAACCCATTTCGCATTTCATTGACTTTCATATTAAACCTTTGGTACAAACATTGCCCTCTCATTTGAAAGACACAACTGATTTTTTGAGAAAACTGAATGACTGTGAGGTTACCTCCACAGATATACTTTGTACAATGGATGTGTCCAGCCTATATCCTAGTATACCACATGAGGACGGTTTGAAGGCTTTAGGTTATTTTTTAAATTAGAGGTCTGAATTACATCCGCCAACTGAGTTATTGTTGTCTTTGACTGGAATAGTCTTAACTAAAATTTACTTTAAGTTTCAGGATCGTTTTTATTTGCAACGTAGAGGCACTCAATTTCACTCAATTTCGATCTGGATAAGATTTCATTTTTGGATGTTTTGGTTAAGAAGAACGCCAATGTTTTGCGCGAAATGGACAGAAACACTTTCCTTCATTTTAGTAGTTATCACCCACCCTCACTTAGAAGGAGTCTTCTGTACAGTCAGATTTTAAGATACAAACGCATATGCGATTTGGATGAAGTTTTTGAGACACAAGCCAAGGAGCTCTGTAACAACTTTATTTGTAGAGGTTATTGTACTAGTCAGATTAAAAACACAATGGATAAAGTCCAGCAGATCCAGAGGAATATTTTATTTCAACCGAAAGGAAAAGTTGTTTCTGGTAACTCTGGTCTCAATGGTGTGCACATATAGTCCTCTATCCAGTGCATTCAAAAAAGTTTTAAATAAATACTGGCACATTCTGAAAACGGACCCAGAAATTGGCAAAGCTTTTCAAGAGCTTCCAAGATTTTTCTTCAAAAGACAGCTCAATTTGTGAGACAATCTCATGAGATCAGATTTATCAAGAAAACCTTCTCATTTTCTGTTCGGTGTCTCCAATGGTAATTTTCCTTGTTTTAACTGTGTTCAATGTCCGAATCTGATCAGAGAAAACCACGTCCTACATCCTAAAACTGGAAAGGTTGTGAAGGTTAGAGGTAGAATTACATGCAACACTAAATTTGTTGTGTATTTATTACAATGTCCTTGCAATCTGTACTACGTTGGAAAAACAAAACTTGAATTAAAAACAAGAAGAACACAAATGTTCAATTCGCAATCACTATTCTAAATCAGCAGTTGCTAGACATTTTAATACATAATAATACTACTACTGACCTCCAATATTTGGGCATTGAAGCAGTTAAATCCTTCTACAAAGGGAATGACCAATTTGACCAATTTTTGCTTTTTCCTTGAACAGTGCAGATTTACTTGAAAAATTCTGACTACAAATTGACTAGCTTTTTTATGTTTCAGGTACTCTATTCAATGGTAGATGATACACAATCCAGAGACTTCATGCAGTCCTTCTACCAGCAGTTCTGTGAATAATACGTCGAAGGCAATATTATCACAGTAAATGAGGTAATAAGATTAAACAAACTGCAGTCTTTGCTGCTCAAAATGTTCTAAAATGCACAGCCACCCGCCTGGGCATCAAATATTATACCGCTGAAAGGGAAGCGCCTTTCTGACTACCCTGAGCTGGCATTTTTGAAGCCCTCTCGGAAGAATATGGATACCATTGTTCTCTGTCAAGGCAGTGAAAATGTGGTGGCAGATCATTGGGAGTCAAGCACGAGCACTGCCACGGATTCTGACAACGAGGGGATTGATTCTGAGAGTATGGATATCGCCAATGAGTCCTGCATTGAATCTCTCTGCCAGACTGAGGGTGCTCGTTTACCAAGTTGGATGTCATCGTCTTCAGCTGCAGACAACAATGCGACTCGATGTCTGTATAATGCTGGGTTGATTATGAACCATGCCATAATGAACTTGCAACCCATGACGTGCTCATGGCCACCAATAGCCACAGATCTGACATTAGATTTTGCGCGATCGTTTGTGCCAATCGAACTCTTCAACTTACTGGCATGGACCGTCAGACTGGGGAAGGGATCGCCTACACTCATGAACTTCGCTGATGGCGATGAAGAGTCCCACAGGAAACTGATTTTGCTTTCACAAAATCTTGTTTACCTGGCATCAAAAGGGAGAAAACAAACTCTGAAGTTGCTTGCTGTTAGGCTGACAGTTCAGCATTATACTGACTCCACAAGACTTGTATCCCTCCTGAACAGATTGGGACACTGTGCCTCGCCAAGTGCTGTTGTGGGATTGGAAACACAACTAGCACAGTTGTGCATGGACACTGAGGCAGAAGTTCTCCCTCCTGGATTTCAGAAAAGTGTGCCGACGGTTTTTGTATTTGACGACATCGATTTTCAGGAAGAGACACAGTCCGGCTGCGGAACAACACACAATACGAGTGGCCTCATCGTTCAGTCACAAGTAGCACCAAATGAACAACCAAGACAAAAATCTCTTGCGAAGGGAGCATGTTCTCTTCATTCAGCGTTCTTGGAGCTGGAAGAGTTGCCTCAGAAGAAAAGACATGGGCCGCTTGACATACCCCGTGAGGCTGAGCGGCTGCTGAATGACCCAAATCTCGCCACAAAACGTAATGAGGCTTTTATGCTTAATGAAGCGTTTGGTGAACTCAAGCTATTGGCAGGTTTGCTGTCGTCTCTTCCTGGTTGGGCTGCGTTCCATTCCGATATAGCAGCTGATCAGATTGTGGAAAAGTCCGCTGTTCATTACCTTCCACTAATTGAACATCCACTTTCTGAAATGCCGACGGTCAATGAGACACTGAAGAAGAACACAGTCCTGTGCAATAGCTTCGAACTTGACGTTGGCATGTTGGTTTTCGATCATGCGATCTATGCCAAAATACAGGAATTGCGCTGGGACGACCCTCTTCTTCGGAACTGGTTCATTGTCAGACTCGGTGAATTCCACACGACAATGGCCTTTCTGGCAATCATTGGCAAGCGATTTGGCGACGGAGGCTTGAAGGACGTTTTAATTGAAAGTAGTGTTGGCGGAGGGATCGATAAATGGTGTGTTGAGTGGACGTCATTTCATTCATGTGCACAAGTTGATGGTAGAAGCTATGATGTGGCTGTGGTTTGAAGCCTACCTGGACAGTCTCAGTAGTGAAGAGGAACTGACTGTACTCAATATAATATGTGATGTAGCTGATCGATACCTGGCATGTTTTCAGGACGAATCTCCGGGTGATGAATTCAGTTCTGTGATAGCCAATTATGCAGAATTTGTCCGTCAGGAGTACGGGAAGAATCCCACATTCGTCATGTGGTCATCCTACATTGAAATGGTTCACCTGCTTTTGTCATTCATCGAAGCGATGCGTGATTCGGATTGGGACTTGCATTCAGCTTGTCTCCCAACATGCTACCATATTTTTTCATGTATGACCAATCCAACAATGCACAATATGGTATGGCATACTTCATGGAGATTGTCAGCCTTCCTCTGACTCACCCTGAAGTACATGAATTGGCGACTTCAAGATGGCAAGGGACGGTTCAGAGATCTTCCCATCTAGTGAGGTGGCTTAGCAGCAAAAGAAGGACAAAATAATTACATGATTGACAAATGTGCCAAATTTTTTGTGTGGATACCTGTGGGCAAACTGAATTTAAAAATCCCATGCTCCAAAAATTCAGACCATGTTTGGCAGTAAAAATCCAAAATGGCTGCCAAAAATTGGAAAAAATCAGTTATAACTTTGCTAATACTGAAGATAAAAGGGCATGTGACCCGTCTACTTATAGGTTTACATGCCCTGGGAGTTCACTGGAATCATCAGATTTTGCTTTAGAACCTCCTAAACTAAGACAATGACCACCATGTTTGAAAAAATGGGTTTCTCAGCGCGAAAAACTACGTTTCGCATATATCTCGGTGGCTTAGCAACAAAAAATAAAAATATAGCTACAGGACAGCAATTTGTCAGTTGCTAAATGTATACAGTTAAAAATATCCATACACCAAAATGAGTTGGGTAGACTGTATCATCATTATTATACTGCTCCAGGGTTGGGTTTCTTCCGGAAAAAAATAGTTTTTTCCGGGACGGGTGGTTTTTTCCGGTTTTTTCCGCCCAAAAGCTAAAAAAAACCCAAACTGTCCAAAATTATATGGATAAAATGAGGAAGTTAGCAAGGTTTTCACCATATTACTGATATTAATATTTGACAGTGGTTCATAAATTGGGTATTAAACTTAATTTATAGTGTATAGCACAATATGTAATAAAAACAACACGTTCCATTGTAAATATAATTTTATTCATCATTAATTCCAGGTGGGGTCATGGTTACATGTGAGCCTACATAAAGCATATACTATGTACTATGCAATAAATAGTGTGTGTATATATTATTCAATCAACAGCAATCTATAACAACATTATTCACTATTTAAACACATATTAAACTATACGCCTCTACAAGTCATTCAAGAAACAGACACTTTAGTACACACTTTGTCATAATGACTCAGGAATGATCTCAAGTTCATACATAACACACAAGTCCAGACCACACTCCTTCAACAACAATTTTACTGAATTTATCATGAAGTCATGTCAACCGCAAACACCTCAATAATCCAACTCGGCTTGTCCTCTTAACATCCTGTAGCAGAACACAAGTTTGGCTGCCTTCTGTGGTCCCAGTCTGTTTCTCAACTTAAAGTGCACCAGACTGAATGTGCTGAAAATACGCTCAATGGATGCAGATGAGCATGTAGCAGTCTGCAGGGCAAGCGCAAAAGCAGCAAAGCCCTCAGGCAGGTTGAACCTTTTCATTCCTAACCACCAGGTTGCAGGATGAAGATTGGTTGCCTTGAACATGTAGCTGGGGTAGGGAGGTGACTGTGTCTGGAAGGCAATGGTTGCACCCAGGAACTCCGCATTGAAGCTGGTAATCCATTCCATGGCTGTGGTTTCCTGAGCCTCTGTCAACTTTGCACCACGGTAGACAGGATGAAGAAGGTAGGCCGCAAAGTGACATGAAAGTACTGCTTTCTCAAAGCACTTCTTCACAGCTGCTTTGTGAGGCTCCAGGACAGGGTTGTTCAGCAGGTCAATCCAAGTTTCACAACACTTGGCCAGTCCAGTGGAGTCGGACTGGAAGATGTTAATGGCATCTACGATGGGCTTGAGCTGGGCTTTGAGATCACGGGCTTGGGAAAACAGGTTGAAGTCCACAACCCTGCTGATAATGGTAGTATCAATGTCATCTTCATGGTCCTGGCATATCTGGATATAGTGAGGTCTGTTCCAAATGAAACTATCCAAGCATGTGTACTGGCTATTCCAAAGAACAGAAATGCCCCAATGTTTGTGTAATGATTTGCTGAATTCTGCTGCTGCATGACAGCTCTCTCTCAGCTCCCCCTTTCAAGTAATTAAAGCTGCCGGGAAGGGTTGCCTTAATGTTTCTGGAATGATTTGTCTGACTCTCTGCCAGCATATAATTGCCACATGAAAGCAATTAGTGAATTTGCTGGAAGAGGGTAAGAGATAGTTGTGCAAGTTTTTCAAAATTTCATGATTGAGATGAAAGACAATCACAAAGATTTGCCTCATTCTTTTAGATTTACAATAACTTGATGTGAATTGTGAAGCCTTTTTGACCCTTTTTTCTCATTTAAAGCATATATTTTGGACAGAATTTGGAAAAAGTGGCTTTTAGTGGAAAAAACTGGAAAAAAACCCATTTTTTCCGGGACCTGGTTTTTTCCAGGTTTTTTCCGCCGGAAAAAACCACCTTGGAAGAAACCTGCCAACCCTGTACTGCTCACACATGGCTGTGGTCAAAGAATTTTTGACTTGTAAAATGCAGTCATATGAAATACCAATTCCAAGCTTTACCATCTGTGTCACCAATGTTTTACTTTGTGTCTATGTATGGAGGTTCAAGGCAATGCATAATGGAAGTGGTAGTTCACGTTCTAAACTGTGTCTTTGGTTATCTGCATCACCATCAGCTATTTTCAGGTTGCGATTCCATAAGCGTGTTTTACGGTAAAGGAAGGCAAAAAACTTTCTTGTTTCTGCAGGAGAGCAGTGTTACGAGAGACGCCTTCTGTGAACTCGTTGATGTCGGAACTTGAGGAGTTTGTGTGCCGTTTATATAGCCAGTCTTCGACGAATAACATCAATGAGGCTCGATACCTTGTCTTCTGTCTTTTGTTGAGTGTGCCACGTGATCAGAGTCTGCCGCCCACTAAAGACGCACTCCAACATCATGCCTGACAATCAGCCTACCAGGCTGCCATCTGGCATTGCGTGCTGCAGCAACAAGTTGAAGCACCATTTTCTGAAGGTCGTGGATGGTCAGTGAAGGATGGCACGCTGCGCATTTCGTGGATGACACAAAAACCTGCTCTGGATCGGATACTGGAATTTGTAAACTGCAGGTGCGCCAAAGGTCACTGTGGCAGCATGAAATGCTCCTGTCGGAAGGCAGGAGTGTCCTGCACTGATCTGTGCCAGTGCCACAGCTGCACGAACCTGTCAGAGACAATACTGGAGAAGGCGACCACTCATGGAGAGGAAGATGAGGATATGGAGGACGTTTAAGAATGAAAAAAGCCGAATTGGGATTGCATTTTACCACAGGTAACTTTTTCATGCTACCAGGATATCACTTAGACGACTTCTGTTATGCAAATCTACAAATCAGCTTTAATTGGCAGTTTTACGTATCTTTAATTACCAGATGTCGCACGTGGGTGATCAGATTACTTCGGCATCAGTACCTTTAGTGCCAATTTAAATACTCCTACCTCTGAATCATTTTCACATCCTGAAATCACTGCTGTGGTCCTGAGTGGCTGTGCACTGAATGTACATCTTTAAGGGCCTATACAGCTTTAAAGTGCAACTTCGGTGCGTGGGGACATTCATATTCCTAATCAGCACCTCTGAATAGTCTTAAAACAACTCTTTCCAGGTTGCCTAAAAATTTTTAAACGAAAGTCATTTTCTAGCATCCTTACAAATTTCAGCTCATCGCCTATCAGTGAATTGCTAACAGTGTACAAAAATCCACATCAATAAACTTGCACTTGGCTACCTTTGCTCCTCAAACAGTTAACAGGAGATGGTGCTTTGTCAATAGCAGGTGTTAAGGTGGTCCGCATTAGATTGGACATTGCTGCAAACCTCAGGAGCCTCCTTAAAGTTTGGGTCCCCAATTCACCTTTCCTTCTAGTTATGCAGAGTACAACTCTGTTTACCCGGGCTCATGAGTGTTGTACTTATGGGCATAGGCTAACTTTGAGGTGTTTAGCGAACCAAAATGGGTTGCAATCTGGCGTTGTAACTTTAGGAAGAAGTCAGCATGACTGTCAGCAAATTTCTGGTGCTATCGATGTTACTGTGGTTAGCGTAAAGTTATTATGTGGATATTCCATTTTCATTATATAGCCATTTTGTAGAGTTTTATCTTGCGCTTGTAGATGTAACTACAAACTGTGTTAACTGACAATGGTTTTCTGAAGTGTTCCTGAGCCCACATGGTAATATCCTTTATAGAATGTTGGTTTTTAATGCAGTGCCGCCTGAGGGACCGATGGTCACGGAAATTCAATGTTGGTATTTGGCCTTTCCACTTATGTGTAGAGATTTCTCTGGATTCTCTTAATCTTTTGATGATATTATGGACTGTAGATGATAAAATCCCTAAATTCCTTGCAATTGCACGTTGAGAAACGATGTTCTTTAACTGTTGGACTTTTTGATCACTTAGTTGTTCACAAAGTGGTGAACCTCACCCCATCCTTGCTTGTGAACAACTGAGCCTTTCGGGGACGCTCCTTTCATACCTTATCATGACACTTGCCTGTTTCCAATTAACCTGTTCACCTGTGGAATGTTCCAAACAGGTGTTTTTTGAGCATTCCTCAACTTTCCCAGTCTTGTTGCATTACTGTTTCTGGGCTGAAACTCGGACACCGTTTAAGATATTTACAAACCTTGCACACTCTTTCAACATTGTATGTAGATGTGCCTTTTACTATTTTTGCTCAAATTACTGGTTGTTGAGGGGTGAGACCATTGTTTTTGCCTAAAAAACACTCTCTTGTATTATTTCTTTTACAAAACTCTAATCTGACTGTGCATAAGATATACAAGAATGCAATACAGGAGTTTCACAGATTGGAGTACACTCGGTTCAGACTTGGGTCACACCGGCAAAAAATCGAAACTGGCCGTTGGTCAAGGATACCTAGAGAGGAAAGAAAATGTGACTGTATCATGAATAAGATTCAGAATGAAATATCAGGATCAAATATATCATATGTTAAATAGGTATGATAACATAGTTGTCGTGGTCACATTTTTGTCTAGGGATATAATTTTGCTTATAAAAGAAGGCATTCTGGCCTGGGCTGGTGAATCTGGAAGGAAAGCCAGGACTTACCTCCCCTCAGGACGGCACCATAGCATTCCAGGGCTAGCTCAAGCTGCTGCTCCACCAGCGAATAGCTCCGCATCGTTTGGTTCGCTAGTTCAGTTTAGAGAGTTATTCCTTAAAGCATGGCAGTCTTATGGATGACGATTAAAATAAATCAACACCACGTGGTGAAAACGAGAGACTGGGAAAGGTGTCCTGCACTTCAAGGCTCCGGCATATCAAGATCCACCTTCCATTCCGGCCAGGGACGCCCTCTCCCAAGACCGACCAACGCCCAATCAGGACACAAGGCGTCATCCCAGTTTCCCCCAACCAGTCACCAATCACAGTGCATAGCCGCCATGCCACTTAATGTGTGTTACCCTCTATCTACATTTTACTACAAACCGAGGAGGCATTAGTATTTGTATTATTATGCCTTGTTCCCGGATCCAAGGGCATAACAATAGTAGTTATTCCTCAAGGGGACCCATCACCTCGTCGTGGTCTTGAGGCTCCTTCAGTTTGAAGGTCTAAGAATAGGCAATAATTTTAAGGCTAAACATCATAAGGGTCATAGTTAATAACTATATTACTGAAAAAACTTAAACTAGAAGAATTAAGTGACAGCCATACTCACACAATCCATTTCGTATCAACACACCCCATTTTTGGGTTTACAACGGTCGGTTGATGGAAGTGTTCAGATGAAGATGTTACCGGTGTTCACACATGCTGGTTTTTTCATTGAATGTTGGCCATACCCCAGGACAAATTTCAGCAAATTCCCTTTGTGTGTCATGGCCGGGAACTTGGTCAAATGTACCGTCGTTTACACGTGGTCGTTGGAAATCTCAATTTCAAAACATAGATTTTGAACAAATATCTTCCTATCTTAGCAGTATGACATCAATTTCAACAAATTATTTTTTTATTCATTAGGAAAATATATCAGCTACAATGTGCATTGATAAGCACATGATTATAATCATTGGTGACGCTTTGTGGGGCCCCAGAATGGGTGGCCCCTCCCAAAAACTAAAAAATGTAAAAAAATATCGTAACGTAAGATGCCTCTAGTTTATTTGCCATGCTGTTGCTGTTTTTTGGAGAAAGAGGGGCATCTAACCAGTCTGTTTTTGGAGTACCCCGAATTTATGTTTTTTTCAATGGCTGCAAAGGAGAATTGACCTTAAAATTCATAAGTTAGATATCAATTAACACATGAGAACTCAAGAAATCCAAGTAAGTAAATGTACAGTATATTTTTCCACACACTCAAAGGATTAACAAGACACCAAGATCACAAGATCTATAAAGCTTTATAAATAATTGCAGAAATACCCACAACATTAACATTTTAATTATTACAATTTACTTCAACTCTACCTCTTGACTGAAGTCGAATACTCTTCGTATGTTTTGGTTCCAAGTTCTGCATTTGCCATACATAAGTCAGGTATGGCAGATGCGGTGTCAGCCCAGACTTGACTTCTGGTCACAAATTACAAATGAGAAATCCTACACTGTAGAGACATCTCACTCATGGAAGAAGCATTGAGATCACCTATAACTTGATCCTGGACAGAGAAATAACCCATTTAAATGTAGCAGCCAGAAAACTATGTGCTCAGCATGCCCAACCACCAATCCTGAAGGTCTATCAGTAGCACTGACTCACATTAGCAGAAAAATTAGGAGTTGGAATTCATCACACATACGTGACATTTCCAGATGTACACTTTGAAACAGGGGAGATTCATGTTGTAAAATAAGATTATAAGAGGGGGACTGTGAAAATAACACTGCAGCTGTGATTTTAAAAAGGTCATGTGGAGAGAAAGTATGGTGTTGAACTGTGTAAGATGACTACCAGGGGAAACATGAGCCATATTGCGAAGAGGCGCTAGAACGAGATGAGGAACCAGCGGCTATGGATAAATCATTTAGGCCAACATCAAGTAATCCTGATTCAGTTAGAACATAAATTCTGGAGAGAGGGAGGGAGGGAGGGAGGGAGAGATAGAGAGGGGAAGAAAAAGAGAGGGGAAGGAGATGGAAACAGGACTCCTTCCAATTGCTTATGTTCCTCTCCTTTTCTGCACCAAACCCATTAAGTGACAAAGGTCTGACATCTGACCTCATCAAGGAGATTCCAATCGTACCTGAGTGTGAACAAAGGGAGAGGGTTCCCCAGGGCAACTTCAGTGAAGGTGTGCTGCGACTGCCCTTTACATAATGGAAGTACTTTCCACCAGAAGAGTAAATGATTTCAGAAATTACTCTACCTATGCCTCCCTCTCCCTCACCTGTAACTGTCTCACTTTGAAATGATGTTTGAAAATGCTAGGACATTCCACTTCTCCAATTCATGTTTCTTCAACTGCCATCTTCTCTTTGAGCATAAAGGGCACAGAGAAACAGGTAGGCCGCAAGAAATATGAGATTTGAATGAACTCAGTAAAATGGAGAGAAAGAATAGGAGAAAGGAGGGAAGAATACAGTGAAGGACCAAGATGATGAGAGGGAAGAGGAGGAGAGAGGGAGAGAGACAATGACTGCGTTTACATGCACACCATATTCCTGTATTAATCGGAATATGAGAATATTCCGATTGCGTACTTGTCATGTAAACGCGTGCAATAACCCGATTAAGGTCATTTTCCGATTCAAAATATTCTGAATAAGACCCCTGGCATATGCCTGTTTTAATCTGAATATTGGCTCATGAGTACACCTTAATCGGAAAATGCCCCCGAACAGAATATTCAACTACGTCTGCGTCTGTTCAATTCGCAAGGAATTAGCATTTTTGGAGCGAAGAGGAGACGACTGTGTGCATTCAGATAATTAAAGACATGAATACATTGGAATATATCGATGGGCGAAAGCACCGTAACAACGATATCTTTAAGGTGTGCGAAAAGTGGAGAGAGGCTGGTTTTGTGTTAACTGCCAACCAAGTTAAGCATCGCTGGAAAACTCTGAAGGCGGCATATTCCAGAGCGAAAAAATAAAGGCAGTGGCTATTTTTACGCCAGTCGTAATCTTACTCCACTATTCTAACGTGCTTCCGTATGTTAATGCCCAATGTAGGAAATCTGGACTTGGACCCATAGACTGATTTATACAGTCTATGCTTATACCACAGCATTAACTATAATGTATCAGCTGACATTAGCTAGCGGGACGGCTGTAACATTACTTATGTTTTCTAGCAGCTTAACTTAGCTAACGGGTTCGGCAGTTATGAGAATGTAATTTTAGGTTCAACAATTGCTCGCTAATATTTGAGGAACTGTCAGCTCGTCACTCTCCACAATCAATCGTCAGTCGTGATAAGTGTCGTGTAGAAGAGCTGATAGCTGCACAAAGTTTGTCCTTGCAAGAAATTCTAGAGTACAAGTTGTTTAATGAGTTAGATGGCAAGCTGGCAAAGTTAGCTGGCTAATAACTAACCCTACCTAACTTGAGTAGAGGACATCCTGACCGTAACTTAAAGTGAGTAAGCCGGTTAGCCAGTCAAGTAATGTTAACCACAAGGCATGCAGCAAAAGCCGGATGTTTTCAACCCAGCTGAGCAGCAATTTTTTTTTTCCGAGGCCGAATTTCCTATTGTGCATGCGGATATGGAAGTTCATAAGAATAGCAAATTACAGTAAACTCACGAATGGCGTAAAAATAGCCACTGCCAAAAACAATACCAGCGGCCCTAATCCAGCCAGTTTCATTTATTTCGTGGACATGGATGAAATTCTGGGACAGAGACCGCTGGTGATGGCAATGGCCAAGAGAGTGGAGTCGATGTCAACTTTGAAGTTCTGATAGTCAGGTTCACTATAAATTTTCGTTGGATTTTTTTTGGGGATTTGCAACCCTATACATTTTTGGAAAGGTTATTGTATGAGGAATCAGAAAACCAATGTTGTCATTTGCACAGATGTGTATAAGGCGGCCATGTTGGAATTTACAAAATGGCCGCCGTAAAACCTAGGTTTTGTAATATCTCTGCCTCTAAACAAGTTAGAACATGGATTTAAACTGTCAATTATATATTTTCAAGGTCAGGGAATACAATGGTGGGAGTTATAATGCTAAAACATTTTATAATATCAACCCTTTAATGCTTGAGTGGGACCAAAATGACCCGGTGATGTTTTTTTCTTACAATATCTTTGTAATGAAAAGTTTTTTTTTTATATTCCAGCTGTTCCTCAGAAAACATGTTTTATCAATCACTTAACAATTTCATATCATCCCAATAAAATACATAATTCCCAATATGTCTAAACACAGCACACGACAACCCAAAGTTAGTCTTGTTTTCTTTTTATTGACGGGTTAACAGATCATTTGTCCAAGGAGTGAGAATGTGAACTTTAGATTGAGCTCTGACCATTTTAAGCATCACGAAATGCATTTTCGTGCCACAGCAGACTAATAGTGGTTATACATCATCATTATCATAATCACTGTCTTGCATCACAGCTCGGGAATCATCATCATATATATATCATATTCTGGCTCACTGTCGATGTAGCTCGGTCAACAGCTCTGGTTCTCTTCACAGTTTCCAGCTTTTCAGCAGGCCCAACCATTATCCAACGGATCATGGTGTGTAGTTCAGCTGGAACATCGTCGATGTCGCTCGTTACCCGTATGACATTTCTTTCCTTGCTCTTGGTGAAGTTTTCTATGCTTTTCCTTATCACCTGTGCTGCTTTGTAAATTGAGGCCCTCCAAGCAAGAACCAGTTATGTCACTTTTTCATGTTTTGAGAAAAATGAAGTTTAGCATTTCCACTCAGAACTTTTTAGTTACCAATCTTTAGGACAAATGATTGTTTACACATATTCCTGGGACTGGTAATTATTTTAATCAGCACTGAAAGTGGTGGTAGGGTCACTGACCTCCTTGTAATTTGACACCAAAAAGTGACATAACTGGTTCTTGAATGGAGGGCTTCAATTATCTTCATGCTGCTGCCCTCCTTTTCCTTATCAGTTGTCATTTTAGTACTAACAAAGTCTTCTTCACATACATTTGGGGAGGACTGCTGGCCTCCTTCTCTCTATTTGACAAACTGATTTTAGCTGTGGCAAATCAGTGAGGATTCTTTCTTTCAGCCACGTTCTACTGAATGCGGGTACATGAGTTTCCAAGCCTTCTAAACCAAGCATATCGACATATGTGGTTTGAATGTCATCCATGGAAAGGTACGCTTGGTTTTGTGTTTCCACGTCAATAATGTTGATCAGCTCAACAGACTAGACCTTTGTAAATAGGTTTCTTTGTTGAATTTGCTTGTGTTGCTAGGTTCTCGAAGAACATGAAACACATTTTTTCTCCAGCAAGCTTTGAGGTATTGGATATCAAATGCAGTGCATCACCAGGTGAGATGCAAGTGTTCAGCCTTGTCTTTAAAGCAGCATTATGGGACTTTTCCACAGCATCTTTGAGATCTTTACCAGCATTATCTGTCCTGACCCTGTGCAGTTGTGGGCCATCGTCCTTCTGGCAGAAGAAGCACAGTTCCTAATCCAGTGGACTTGCGTGGGATCACGTGAATGGCAATGAAGAACCATATATTGAGGGGCTTGGCTCAGCCATATCAGTGCTTCCTCTTTTCTGTCTACGTATTTTGGGAGTGAAGTGTCCTGTAGCTAAAGCATGTGCATTACGGTCTATGGCACGTTGCATTTTAATCTTGTGAGTTGCACTTGAGTGGCAGGAGCGATGCCAGACTGCCTTATTTGTGCACATTGTTTCTGGTGTGCTGATTTGCTGTCTCCTTTGGACTTGGATACAGTCCCCATCATTCAAACTGGCCCTCTCTTGAATTGCCTGCAGTACATGTCCATAGGAGTCAAATCTAGGATGTTGCACCAGGACTCCTTTCTTGTCATCATCAGACTGGCAGAGAATGCACAGCTTCCAGTTAATGGATTCCTTGGCTTGACATGCCTCTTCTCTACCTTGTGACTCTTCATTCATGCTTGGAACCAGCAAAAATCATTGTCAAAATATTGTTAAGATAGCAAATGTTGTTAGGTAACTATGAAGTATGCTAATTTCATAATACATGATAACACACACTCAGGGCTCAAAATCAACACTCGCCAAATGCAGGTAAATTTAGCCTTAGGCAAGTAAGTTATTGAGACTACCCGCCACTTTAACTGTGGACTCACACCAAAAGCTTCATGAACATTATTGGCAGCCACCAGTCATTCATTTCTAATGTAAGCTCGCTACAAAGCAGGCCATGAGACATATTTGAAGCTTTTGGTGTGAGTCCACAGTAAAAAAAAAAAAAAAAAAAAAAGTCTGAAATAAGCCGCGGAAAAAAGTTTGATTGGCCAAAATCAGTATTGGCAGGTTAGATTCTTTGTTTCAATTGTAATCAGTGCACTCCTATTCATTTTCTTTCAATTATTACTGCACACTAGGATACAAGATTGATTGAGAATCTCACACAAGACCAAGATGACATGCAAAAAAGGTAATGAGATCTAAATGCCATGTAAAAATTTATATTTTATTTCTGGCTGGTAAATAATCTGGCTGGGTGGTACATTTTTTCATCTACCAGCCACCAGGGCTGGCAAGCCAGAAAGTTTACTTTGATCCCTGCACACACTCTTCTCATAATAGTCATGAATCACACACACACACACACACAAAACACCATACTGTACATACAGTAATATTAGCTAGCTAAGTTAATTAGCTAGCTAGTGTTAGCTAACTACAGAGTAAAAAGTAATTAATAAATATAAATTAAAAAAGCTAACCACAAAGTAGGCTAATTTGATGTATCATGATAAGAACAGGCTCTTCACATAATAGTAATGAATGACACAAACACACACCATACTGTACAATAATGATGATACATGATTTTAACATGACACTATACAGCAATGTTAGGACGCTTAGTTAGCAGTAGCCATAAATGTGCAAGTATGCTATATTGTTGAAATGTATGTATAACATTTTCTGAAGTAAAAATGAAGATAATACTGTACCTGGATAGGGATGACACTTTTGATATAGGGCCATCGCAGTGGGGGGTTATCCGGGTAAGCTGTTCTGGGGCCCCAAGCACGGGGAGCCCTTGGCATTTGTTAAACTTTGATAATTTTTTTCTTTCAATTACATATCTCCATTATTTAAAAAACGGCAAGAATATAGAAGTAAAATCAAATTTGTTATACAAGTTTAATGATAAGGTTGCTTTGATCAAAGTAAGACAGTCTGAGACTACCCGCACCCTCCTTGCAAAAATGCAAAATGGTTCATTCCGCCTAGGACTCGTGATTGGTTGCTAGGCAACTCACACACGGTGCTCTGGGAGGATCTGAGAGAGCAGACAGTTCAGACAGCAAGACGTCTCTTTTCAAACCAGGAGCTTACAAAGCTTTTTTCAAGAAAAGGTTAGTTCAGCCCTTAATGTTTAAAGCAAACGGTGAGAAAGTTTTACATGATAAACAGGTGCTTTGCGTGTACTGCGCGCAGGGATTCTCCCCTCTCCAAATGCGAGGCCTATTCCTGGGGCCCAGAATTTGGTGCTACGCCCCTGAGTACAGTATGTGCGGTCCACAAAATATCAGGTCTGAGGAAGAGACATTGGCTCTGACTGTCACTGTAAATACAAATATTGCAATGAGAGCTACGTGGTATCCAGATCTATTCTCAAGTATACATTTAAAGTTTATACTTTTTGATCCAGCACACATCTTATTGGTTTGCGATGTGCATGTTTTTTGAAGGGTGTCTACAATAAATATCAGCCACAGTTGGGTCATGAAAGCTTTATAATTTCTTAAAAAGTTTAAGAGGTAAGATTAAAATGTTCATGAAATGATATAAAAACATGTATTTCTCAGGAACAACTGTAATATGAAATGATAACATCTTTTGATAACAGAGATATTGCAATAAAACAACTTAACGGTGTCATTTTGGAACCACCAAACATTAAACGGTTAATGCTGTGGAATGTAATAGCTTTGTAACTACCACTATTAGATTCCTCAACCCTGGAAATATATAATTAGCATTAAAAATCTGTGTTCTAGCTTGTTTAGAAGCCGAGATATTACAAAACGTAGGTTTTACGGTGGCCATTTTGTAAATTCCAATATGGCCACCTTATACACATCTGTGCAAATGGCAACATTGGTTTTCTGATTCCTCAAACAATAACCTTTCCAAAAATGTATAGGGTTGCAAATCTTCAGTCAGAGACCAAAAGCAAGAGAAAACCCACATTCACGAATTGCGTTTCAGTTGTTATACAGAAATAAGGAATTAGCTCAGTACATGGACTGAAAACTACAATTCCTTACACTGCAGACATGACTGTTACCACCGGCAATTTACGGAGGTAATTTGTTGTGCATTATCCACTCAGTGCTGGACTTTCAATTAATTAACTAAGGCTAACCTTGTTGCTCAGTAGGTAAAGAACAGTTCTGCCTATTGGGTTTTAGTCCTGGGGCCCTATTCATGGCCGTTGGTTGGTCAGCCAATGCTAAATTTAACCGCCGTTGGTTGGGGAACGAATGGTTGAAGTCACACCATCGATTAAACTGACTGCACATTCATGCGTGACAAACCAAGCATCGTTACAAAACCAACAGCTATTTTTAGTACACGGGATGCGCCGATATATCACATCACATCTCTGTGGAGATGTCATTGGCATAAAAACGAAATGCTTAACACACCTGCATCACGGAAAGAAGGGCGCCATGCCGGTTTGGATGTTGCATCAAGTCACTGACAGCGTCAGTGAGGTGGAGGCCATCTTGCTGCCTAAACCTAAATTTAATGAACATTTCTACGTCATCAAGTTCATCAATGGGATTGACGCGGTCTCTTCTCAACAGGTTGCCGCCTTTCAGCGGACACAACTAGCGCCGCCATCTTTAACCATCAGTCGTGGGAGTTAGCTGAGGGGGGGACCACCATTAAGTTGACGTCGGTTAACGGACTTTGGTTAGGTTCATTTTGAGCTCATGAATACCCCGAGATGTTGCTAACCTGCGGTGACCCATGTAACTGCCATTGGTTAAGGCTAAACCGACGGCCATGAATATGGGCCCTGGTGGCTTTCCCAAATCTTTCACACCAAGTTAGAAAAGTCTAACTTATTTACATTGTAAAAGCTGCCAGTGGGTGGCGGTATGTATTCCTGTTTGTTTTTTTGTCAGTTTGTTCATTATGAAGGAATGTCTATGCAGAAATTAATTTCCCATGTTGTTCTGAAGCATTGTATGAAAGGGATTATAGCCATTTGTGCAGATGCATACCATATACAGTCGGTCCATCTGTACAGGAGTCTTCACTGTATCCTTAAACCCAGAGAAGGTTACTTCTGAAAACCCCGTTGAGCCGTTAAACACAACTTTTAAAATTCAGAGTTAGAAATAAGCAGTTGGAAATTCATGACACAATCAGAGTGGAGCTTATCATAGAGATGCCAACCACTCAATACAGCCTGCTCTTCAGATGAGAATGACAGGCTGTGAATGGCCTACAAATCACATAGTTCTATGGGTTTTTTAGCTATGAAGTTTATTAACCTCCCTTTCAGACAACCAAGAATAATTATGGAAAAACAACATTATATGGGACCTCTAAAAAAGTCAATAGATTCCAATAGATTATATGGATATCGGTCACTAATGTCAATAGCAGTATAACTGGAAAAACTGATTAGCGAAGTTTCTTTCTTCAAGGACAGTGCAGCACATTGATGGACAATTCCTGTCCTGGGGGCAGGTACAAGGACAGGTTCTTGCTTCTATTAAAAACACAGGCTAGATGAAGTAACCAGCTCTATGCAACAACAGTGATTCCCTCGTAAAATAGCTCACAGTAAAAGAATACATATTCAGACACCAAAGTAACCTCACTTTCAGATTACCTCACAGTTTCATGTTGGGAATCTAGCATCCTCAGGCTATCATACAAGCAAAAATTAAGAAATTACTGCCAGTTAAAAACACAACTACATGTTGAAAAGGGGTGGTTTTGATAGGGAAGAGGAGCCAGAGCAACAGCTGTAGCAAGTTCCCTTGGCCATGTCCCTGAATCTGCACAATCAGTTTAATCCCCACTCAACACTCTTGCAGAATGTGTTTCATAAAACAGGTTTACGGACTTTCGGTCGCAGGGCAAGTGCACCGAGTATAATCCAGAACCCTCCCTAGCCCGGGACCTGGAGTGAAGTAAAAGCTCATTTTATGATGTAGCCCCCTGGTCATCCATGGCTGAGCTGGCTGATGCAGCCTCATGCACTGACGGCACCTGCAGTTCCACAGCTTCTTCTTGGCTGCTTTTGTGTGCTTAAATCTATTCAGATTTGATTACATTTATAAGCCTACGGTTCCCAGCTGATGTGGGTCAGCATTTGAAAGAGTTTTATAAAGAACACATCAGTTTCTCTTGAATTTGAAACATTCTTATCCAAATCAAGTTCACCAAGTTAATACCAGCTTCTGAGAAGCATCTTGTTATAGCTGCTCTTAAACACATCCCAAGTCTTTCCCTGTTTATGAAAAAACACATAGGACCATATATGCACCACCTGTTCCGTTCAGGTTAAAACATTTTTATCACGACTTCCAATGATAATCTTAGTTTAGACAGGCTTTAGACACCTACCTTAAGTAGACCTGAATACATTTATTAACGACTGTGGAAAGGCAAAGAGTTGAAAACGTTAAGACGTGCATTAAGTGAAGGTGGGCGAGCGATACTGTGACAGCGCAGGTCTGATTAAGCACTAATGGGCTCTGCTTTGCAGCAGAATAATGGGGAAAAAAAAGACAGCGAAACGCCACACATCCCTGATAAGAATAAAAGCAGCTCCATTATTACCCATGAATGCTTGGATACTCTGCAGCTGCTTTCAAGAGGAGAGGAAGAAGCTTCAATCTTCTGCCAGTTAGTGACCTTGTTGCATCATAGTCATTAAGGCCAGCCTTTGGAATTTACAGAACATTTTTTAAGTAAACAATACAGATCTGAAGAGAAAATGTACAAAAAGACTCTGAAGTGGCTGAACAAAATTGAGACCATCGACATGTCCTCTTTCATTGTTCTGTTGACGCAACAAGTCAATTATTATACTGCCAAAAAGTCCACAAAAAAAGGAACAGTGATCATCATTTTAAGCCATAATGTTTACTTTTTAATTTGTAAAATTAAAAAAAAAAAAAAAATACATGACATAAACTGAAATGAAATGAGAGAACCCTGGAATAAGTTTCTATGATTGCAGCATGTCCGTTTTTCTAATATTACATCATTACAATTTGGCATGTCAAGACAGTTACACTGTAAAGACCAGTTTTATATGTAGTATATTAGCCTTCCACTTACGACAAATCACCATTAGCGTGATAGACAAGAGAGAAAAGCTAAAACCACTAGTTAGCATTACTAACAGAGAAAACCCTTTGACAGTCCACTTAACCATAAACAAGTAAAACACTGGTGTGAAATCATTAAGATTGTGTTCAATGGGTTTCCACAAGTAAAGGGAGACACCAAATGCTATGGCTGAGCCAATCACTGAACTTGATCTGAAGTCGTTCGGCAGGCTGGCCAACTCAGTTCCTGGATATCTTCCTATGGGGTTTCATCTCAACCCAATCAAGAGATTCATTCAACAGCTAGAGATCTTGAGCTCACCAAGTAGTAGAATCAGGGGCACCAAATCAGGGTTGAAATGAAAGCCAACAGGATGACAGGCCACCAGAAACAGGGAAAAACTCAACTCCACCGCAAAAACCACTCCCCTGTCCATCCAACTGCTCCAAACATCACATAACCACGACATTTAAACATGTCTGTCTTGGAAGCATTCTCCACGGTCTTTCCTCTATGAATGCACGTCAACGTTCAATAAGATGACGGTGTAGGAGCATCGGTGAGCGGCCTTTCTGGGTGAGCCCAGATCAGCGAAGCATACCTAGACATCGCTACAGACCCAGTCTGCTAACCGTGGGAGAAACCATAACAGGGTCCAAAAATAAATAACAGGGGCTTTGTGTGTTTGTGTTTCCCTTTCACTTTAACAAATGTCAAACATGATCCCGCTCTTCCACCGTGGAGACGTCCTTCGCAGCCCGGCTAGCAGCGCCCTACTCGGTCTCTGGGAATGATCCGAAGTTCCGACCCGTGTTTCAGGAACACATTCCCTGTGAAAACCGGCAGAGAGGGAGAGGGGGGGTAGAAAACGACAGGAAAAAAAAACCCCTTGCAAATTATTCTGGAACAGGTTTAAAAACCTCAACAGAAATAAGTCATCCTGCTCCAAAAATGCCCTACAGCAGTGGTCTTCAACGTCGTTCCTGGGAACCCACTGTGTATGCTGGTTTTTGTTCCAACCACAATTGTAATCGCAGGATTTTTACAAGCTGTTAATGTCTTAATTAGGCGTTTTTCATGTTTAGAGTTGTTAATTACTCTCTTTAGCCAAATGTTACATAGAAACATCCATACATGCCTTTAAGAATAAGAATAAAATACCCTAGAAGATAGTGCAATTATATGTATACTGCAAGAAATTTCAAGTAATACAACATTTCAAACAGATCAAATTAGACACTGAGGAAATCCGTAAACCCCAAATTAGGCTGCTGGACACAACTGTTTCAAGTAATTTCAAAAACTTCAGGTGAACTTAATTAGATTAACATAACACAAAACTGGTTTGACTTTTTACCATTTGCTTGTTGAATAAATTTGTCATGGTGTGCCAATCAGTTTTCACCAATTAGGAGCCAACTACATCTTCAGTTTGATTGGTTACATTGTTTTCTCTCATTTTATGCTGTTATTTCCAATACATTGCAATGTGGGTATGGCATTTTTTTATTCTTGATGGTGAACATAGATATTTCTGTTAACTTGTGAGTTAAGAGGGCACATTACTGCTCTAAGCATTAAATGCACTTAAAGACAAATTAACAGCTTGTTAAAAACCTGCAATTACAACTGCGGTTGTAACAAAAACCAGCATACACAGTGGGTCCCCAGGAACGACGTTGAAGACCACTGGTGTACAGGGGAAAAAAAAGGAAAAAAACAAAAAACACCAGAATTTAAATATAAACTGTATAAATCATTAGCATTTAGCCACTGTCTTGGTTTTCCGTTTTCTTCTTAAGGATATCGAAGGCGAGTTATCTGCGTATTCAGCCATATTAATTGATTTAGAGCAGAGTAACAATAAAAACGAAAACTAAGATCCATTGCAAAAAAAAAAAAAAAAAAAGGCTGCCAGAGAATAATAAAGCTTTTTATGATGAGAAACAAATCTAGCTGATTGTTTGGGTAAGCGCACACACATATTTCTCCTGTACTGACACCACCATTCACAGACCACATTCACTCTAAGTCCAGTTTGCTGGAGGGAGCTGGTTCAAGCATCTTTCATTAATATTAATACTAAAAACATATTGCCAAATTTGGAAGTTACTATGAATGGCTAAAAAAAAAAAATTTTTTAATTAAAATCCACTGAGATTTCTTCGGTTAAAATGCGTCCCCCCACACACACACACACACACACACACAGATCAGGGGCTCTCAAGACGCACATCAACAATGACCTCTAGTCTTTAATGCCAAGACCCATGGGAAAACCCTACATAAACACTCAACCTCAAAAATAAGGCACGGAAGAGGAAACGTTTATGCCCCGATATGCAAAAGCCAGCTAATCTGGAGAAAAAGGGTTGAACGGCCATATATAAACAGAGATATCCCCCAATGGAGAACCCACAGAAAAACTGCCTGCAAACTAAACAACATACGAGCAAAGCAAAACGATTCACTCGAAAGGTGTAATTGCCTTATTTTGCATGAATAGAAAGGGCTCAAGTGGGTTTAATGTCAGATCTTAGTTACCGTTCATGATGTGGGGCACATAAAAAGCTTTGAATACCAACAGAGGAGAGAGTATAGTAAAAGAACACACAAGGGAGCATTAACGTGACATAGTGGTTAGGGAACTGGACTTGCCATTCTCAAGCAGTATAATCCCCACAGAGGAACTGAAATCACACCCATGATTAAAGCCGTTAACCTGAACTGCGTCCATATAACATCCAGCAGGGAGAACAAATTTAATGTAATGTAAACAAATTAAATCCGTGCATGTCACTCCAGAGAAGCCCATCCGCAAAGTACCAAATGTGTATTATTATAAATACCAATAATAGCACAGGAGAATGAACTGCCAATGCAGGGCCCCATGCGAAGACTGTTCTTAGAGGAGAACAAGTTGTGCTAAACTGAAAAATGTAAGAGCAGGCTAATGCATCTCTATCAGTACATGCAGCAGCATTATGTTTCTAGCTATCACACTTCATTATTTGGGGTGCAAATGCTTGTAAAATAGGAGCATTGTGAGAGCCCTATAACACCAGCTTACATAAAGCTCATCTTTTTAAATGACAGAAGCTATGCCTATTGCTCAGCCATGTCAAAATTTCCAACAAGTGGCCCTGTTTCATACAGGTCTTCCCAGATGCCAATCTTCCACCCTCGGAATTATAGCAAAGCCAAATACATTTTAACCCCGTAATGTGTCACAGCACAACTGTGATCTTATTCGAATGTTCTTAGTTGGAGCTAAATTGATGTTTTTCCCTTAATGTTCTTAATTCAACAATCCAATACTGTTGCAATAATCGCTTCCAATTATTCAAAGTGATGGAACACAACTCAGAATTTTTGGGAAAACACAACTATCTAAAACATTTTCCTCTCTTCAAATGGATAAAGAAAAAAAAGTGTTTATCATATTTTTGTTTTGTATCATGGCAGCAGGCTGGGACTTTCATATTGGAGAGTGATTTATTTGGACATGCTTCCACAGAGAGCAATGCCGTTGAGATCAATATGACTCCAGCGAAAATGAGAGAATGACCGACATCAGCAAATTTCCAGTTTCAAATAAGCTTATATTGAGGAAAACGTACAATTTCTCACAGCAGATAAACTGCATTGCAGCCAAACGGCATGAAAAGTGGCGAGGGAGAGGCACACATCTGTCAAAGCCCCCCCACTAGACTACTGCCTCAGGACATCCCCATTTAAAAAATACAGAAAATTACCCGCTGTCCCTTCCCCAACCGCACTCTGCAAGAGCTCCCCTCCATAAAAACATGCATACTTTCACAAATAAATATGTGAGATTTACATATACAAGCCTCCAAGTAATAACGCCTCTCTGCTGATTCCGGTCCAACTTCCTATAAAATAATAGCATCAAAGAAAATGAAATGTATTGCAAATGGTGGTTCAAACTCATGCCACTTTGTGCATGTTGCTCTGAATAAGGGCGTCTGGTATAGGAAAATGACGTGATACAATGTGAAAAACTAGCACGTCAACTGTCTCAGTAGAAAAGTGAAAACATTATTTTAGATTTGATTAAGACATCTGATTGAATCACGTTAGCATGCAAGACCCCAAGAACAGAGCTGCAGGTTTGGTTTCAACCTCAATAGCCACCAACTAGGCATCAGGAAACCATGTAAGACAATTTTTCTATGCAATCAAATTTTCTGATTAGCCAATGACGCGCTGAGGAACAACAGCCACCAGTGGGCCCATCCAATTATCCAGGACTGCAGATCTGCAGAATTCATGAGTTAGCTGGACAAGTATCGGGAAAAACCCAGAACGGTCCATTATCTGGAACACTGACTCATGTATGAAGAGAGGTTCCAGATTGCACTCAGTGCAGTAAGTTTGCCTTGTGATACATACCTCTGGCTGACAGTAATGCAAAGAACTAATCTACTTTAGTCCTCACTCCACACTCAGGAGGGTACTGGGTTTTACTCAAGTGTAGTTATCTGGCCGACAGAGTAATCCAGCCTCACACAATACCCCCTGAACGAGATTAAATGAGGCAGCCGTGTGGCGTTAGAGGACCCGGGTGAGAGGCATATGGAGGGGAGAGGTAAACTCGATTCCAGATCTTCTGGGAGTCGGGGTAGTAGAGACCCACCTGCTGTCTGAGCTGGGTTAATCCCAATGCCATCTGCAATTACAAGAAAACAACAGCCAAACATTAACAAACATGCAAATCCGCACTGCCACGAAACCAGACAATGAAGCGACAGCTATCACGTCAACACTAGGGAATCGCTTAGCAGCAATCCAAGGGCTGACTGATGTCAATCCTGAAGATCAGCTCTCCCATTTTCATATCAATAATGTGCGCATTAATTTCTGGCAACTGGTTGTGAAATGAGACCTCTTGCAGTTGAAGGGGAACTGCACCGTTTGGGTTGATAGAGAAAACCTACGAGACAACAAACCTCCAGGAATGCTGTAGGCCAGCCCCGGTCAAACTGTTAACCAAGGATTGCTTAGTTTGGGTTGAAGTAAAAACCTACAAGAGTAGATCTCCATAAACAACACTGGCAGTTTTAAGCAAGACCCGTGTCAAAATTGGCTTTGGGGAGCAGAGCCCTGACGATGTAGTTGCACGATCTCAATTCTTCAAAGTGCAGCACAACTAAAATTTTTCAACTCAGCAATTATTCTTGGTGATAAAATGTGTGTAACAGAGTGTGACTATATGGTAATGGCTTTGTTTTGTAAGCAGAGCGTTCTCAGCTGGCTTCCACAGTGAATACTGCACACTAAGGTGGCATTTCTCCAGTGAAATCAGGGCACTAAAACTTTCTGCGCCACTTCATTTTTCATTTCACATGGATGAATAAATTCACAGAAAAACATACTGCCGGCGTAGCGCTTCAGAGAGACTGATGAAATGGGAGCTCTCAAAATATGAAGGCAATAAAATGGTTACCAAATACATTTGGCTAATAATCACAGAACTGCATGAGTGCAAAAGGTTAAAGGAACTGAGAACAAAATATAGTGTAGAATCCAAAGGACATCAAGGCTGGTCACTCACCATTTGTAATAATGGCGCTGGTCGCTGCTGGTACTTTGAACTGTGGAGACAGGAGAACCAAAGAAAAAGAGCTCATCTGTCATCCGTTGCCAAACAATACACCACAAAATGGGCTCTGTTTAAAGCTGTTTCAGTTCGTCAAAGCAGGCAAGCAAAATTATTTACATCTCATACAAACAGAGTAGGGAGTGGCTCATTTTGTCAAGGTACTTTTCTACTGCGAAACCGGCTTGCATTAATGGATTAAATTGCAGCACTGAGAACACACAAATCCAGAATTCCAGATTGGGAGACAATTTGGGTAAAATGAATAGATACATAAGTAAAAAAAAAAAAAAAAAAAAAGGACCTCTGCCGCAGAGAGATTTCAGCTGTTCTTGATTTGCTCTGATAGAATTAAGTCCATCTTCCTCCTTTGAGCTGCTCATAAAGAACAGAAATGAATGTACAGCCACCCCGTCAAACCCATTTAGGAGTAAACTACAAAACTGAAGCGGAATACCAAAGTAGTTTGTGCCCAAAAGCGGTTGTATAATCGAATTTGATCAATATAAACCACCAGGGTATATGGGTTGTTCAAATGTGTCTATGGGTGAATGAATGTCAAAGGAGACAAAACGGCAATTTTTCAGTAATGGCTAAAACCTGTCATTTATGTGATGCTGTATAATACTTGCATGCAAAATTTCAACGCTTTAGCTATATCAACTTCAGTTTTTTAAAATGGCCAACCTGCCACACCCACTTTTGGGAGTGCAGGGCTAATATGCAATCCCAAAGCAGTTTCTGTGCTAAAGATATACATACCAAGTTTCTGAAAATTTGATCAATATTTGTGATGCTAGAGGCTACAGATCAAATCTAATGACAAATGACAACTGACGCTGGAGTTCAAACCATCTTTTAACTCAGTGACCAGTTGAGTTTAAAAGAAGACATTCCAAAATATTCAATATTTCACAAAGTCAAAGGTCAACACTTCCCTCAGTGAGGGAACTGGGTCAGTATTAGCATTCTGGGAGAAAATGGCACACATTGGCGAAAGACACCACCAAGTGCCACAGCCCGACTTATGAGGAGGTCCTCACTCTTTCAGGCCCAACTCACCAATGCCCACTTATAGCCTGAATCACAATGGTAACCCTCAGACGGTGCCGGCCGTACAAGAATCACAACAGAAGGAGTACAACTACCCAACACCTTTTTTTCAGCCCTTTAACCGATGGCCAGAAGAAAACAGCCTCAACTCTATAAAAATGATAAATTAGACACTAACTGAAGATGATTTGCTTCCATCACAAAGGATTTGGTTTGTCGTCTGAAATTCTATCCTCTCCATACTTCTTCACCTCCAAAAAAGTAAGATGGATCAAAATGAATTTTCATTTGCAAAACTATATGTGGAATGACAGGGTAAAAAGTGGCCCTGAATGAGCAATTGTAGGTCCCTCGGTAAACCTCTGACCAAAACGCCACTTTAAAAAACCATGCACATACTCGGCTGGTCTAAGAAATAAGGTAGGAGAATCAATTATGATAACATTGTAAGGTGACTGAAAAGCCATTTTCTCACCATGGCCCAATATTGTGAAACGAAGCAGAACACACACACACAAAAAGATAAAATTCCTGTGAATACAAATTGCTTTAGAGGCTCGCTCACAATTTCAATTCAAAACCAGGTTAAAAGATGGGGAAAAGGCTGGTGCATTCAAGAAGTATAGCAAGGTAGGCAGATTGGGAAAAACTTTTCAAAGAGGCTGTCAGCAAACACACAGAGAAGCCCAAAAATCATTGTACACTTTTGTAAAGTGTACACACAAAATTACAGAAACAAAACAAATTGATAGCAGCTGGTCTACTCTAAAAAGAATTTAGCTAAACCAAATGTAGGGTGGTTACAACTGAATCACTAGCTTCCCTTCGTATAGGACATAATTGTTTCGCTCCACTGAGCCAAGGCAAGTAATGGGACTTTGCTCCAGTATCACCAGTCATGAACTCATTTTTTACACTTGGCAAAAACTGTCAGCTAGGTACATCCCTGAAACTATACAGCACTCTACCCATAGGTAAAATTCATAGTTAGGCCTAGTGGCACAACAACGAAGGGTATAGAGTCCAGAAAATTAACAGGTGAATTACCCTAGGTTCCAGGAATGTTCATAGCACATTTAACTAAGTTCCCATGAGAACTGTTCGACTTATTACACTTTTGAAGAAGTTAAGTTTGACCTTAAGGTGATGCCACAGTAATGGTCATAGTGTCACCACAACAATAGGATTGCTCTTTTATGTACCATGACATTTGTGGCCACATTGAACTGATTCCTATGAAAGAGCCTGACTTATTGCATTTGGAAATGGAGTTTGACTGAATGGTGGTGCTACAGCAAAAAAGAAATAAGCAATTTTTACAAAATAAAAGTTCAGCCTGGAGGTGGCATTACAGTGCAGGTCATGGGGTGACCAACTTCAATAACAACCCTGCTCTATGTATTAACAAGACTAAGTGCAACCTAGAATATGGCTGGGCCGCCAGGTGCTGTATGAGAATTTGGGCCCAAGAAAAGGGTGCCAAGTGAGGCAAAGCTCACGCAATTATATGAAGTGCAAATTTAGTAATGAACTGGAGCTGATAAATTATTTACAAAGTGGGTGGGGAGAGTGCAAGAGTGTGGGAGTGGGAGAGTGACAGTGTGGGAGTGTGCAAGAGTCAGAGTGTGAGTGAGAGTATGTGAGTGAGGGAGTGAGTGTGTGAGGGAGTGGGAGGTGGGGGGGAGGGGGTCTTGAGTAAGGAAAAAATATGAAAAGCATGCTATACATTTGAATAGTTTACTAGCGGTTTAAAAACCACTATAATTGACTATAATTAATAGTAGAATTACATAGTACCAATACCATGTCGAATTTTTGCTTCAGAAAACAGATTTTTCTTGACTACTAATTTGGATACCATTGGCTCACTGTAGCTGAAGTGGTTGCTGCAGAGGACAACGATTATTTCTGTTGCAAGAGATCATTTTGTTTTAACTGTTGGATAGACACTATGATCAAGTATATTGAGCAGTTTGCACATTAGGCTTGGCTGAGGAGTTTTATTCAGGTAACTCCTGAAAAACAGGGATTGGAGTAAATTCGTCTATATTCTAAACCACGAGCTCGGCTTGCTTGAGAATATTCAATAACTGATCCTGGTGTGCCATCTAGTGATAGAATATTGTAACTGCGTGCATAAATTTGCAGCTCCATGTCCGCTGGCGGACACATCTGCACAAAGAGACCCTGCCAAGCACCGTTGTACTTCTCGAACACGCCAAATCCAGATAATCCTTAAATGATGAATTACATTCATATTTTAATTTGTAACAAAGTGGCCAGTGTGAATGTAACGGTGTGAAAGTAGACTTTTTATCTTTTAAATGTAGTACAGTAAAAGTCTCGGGAAAAAAAAAAAAAAAAAAACTCAAGTACACATCCTCAAAAAAAAAAAAAACTACTTAAATGATGTAACGAAGTACATTTATTTTTATTTATTTAACCCTTATTTAACCAGGGAAGTCCCATTGAGATTGAAATCTCTTTTTCAAGGGAGCCCTGGGGGTTGAGGTGGGGAGGGAGAGGGAAATTTGCACAGCCAATTGGATCAGGGGATGATTAGGTGGCAGGTCGAAAGAGCCAGGTTGGGACTCTAGCCATGACACCGGGGAACCCCCTACTCTTATCGAAGAGTGTCATAGGATTTTTAATGACCACAGTGAGTCAGGACCTCGGTTTAACGTCTCATCCGAAGACGGCGTCTCCTTCAGTACAGAGTCCCCGTCACTGCACTGGGGCATTGGGGATTATTCCACCAGAGGGAAGATCGCCACCTACTGGCCCACCAACACCTCTTCCAGCAGCAACTTGGGTTTCCCCGGTGGTCTCCCATCCAAGTACTAACCAAGCCCACGCCTGCTTAGCTTCAGCCACGCGGCTGGAGCAGATCGAATAGTGGTATGGCTGCTACATGTACACCTCTGTATGATAATGTATCCCAAGTCCCTTCATTGTACCCGATTTCTCTCGTATAGGAATATTAAGGAAATAATCCTGGTACCGGCTGCGAAATTCAAAAGGGAGATAGGGGAATGTAACACATTGTACCAATCTATCGTGAAAGAGTCTTAACAATGGTCGGAACGTGTTTTTAATTTCCCTATTCAATCTCGCAACCGAAACTGTCCTCCGAGCTTGTTAACTGTCGTATCGGTTGCGAGATTGAAAAGGGTAATTGAAAAACACATTCCGACCATTGTCATGATTCTCTCACGCTAGATAGGTACGATGTGTTACATTCCTCTATCTCTATGGAAATCGCAACTGGTACCAGAGAAAACAAGCATGGAGGACTGAAGCAAACCGAACTAATCTAGTGTGAAAGAAGATTAGCCTAATAATGGTCGGATTGTGCTCGTAATGCAACAAAATCGAATGGAACTTTTTAAACGACCTGGATACTAGCTAGGACAAGGGCAGCAGGGTTTCCTCCAGCGCTTTATAGTTAGGGCGGCCGCCTTGACAACAAATGCCCCCCGCCTTGACTACGTCCCCGAAAAAAAAAAAAAAAAAAAATTTGCTGCATCCACGCATGCATACACAGTAAAATAAGGCCGCATCGCGATGAGGCCGAATAGCGGCCGGCATCTGTTGGTTAAATATGTTACTATGCCATCTATCACCTGTTGCTACGCCAACATTATTTTTTTGTACCGGGAAGAAGCTAATTATCCGGATATACAATAACCTGTCGTCGTCGTGGGAAGGACATGTGGAGGTAAGATAATTATTCATCTAAACTAAACATTTGAATAGTGTCTCCTATCAACTGCTTGCCCACATATTCTGTTTCATTAAGATAGGCTATATATATGCAATTCGTTTAGTTTCTTATCAAGGCTACCAATGTGTTTGCGCGTGGCTTTCTGCTATGTTTGACAATTGCACGTGGTTTTCTCTCGTGTACAGTAATGGATGGGAAAAAGCAGTCAAAAATATCAGGGTACTTTACTCAAAGAAGCCGGCCTACTTCACCATCTGCGTAATTAGATCTCGTAATTACGAGATAAGGTGTACATTTTTTTTATCCTGTGAATGCAATGCGCTTCCGTACATAATACCATTCTTCTCTCCCCAAACATAACCACAACCGCAAAGCATTTGGGGAATTGAAGTCAAAACAGATAACAAATACATTTTCCGTTCTTACATTAATTTTCGTTTAACCCTTAGGGACGCTTGTGCGCATTTTACGCGCTTTTCATTCTTCTTTTTTTTTTTTTTTTTTTTTAGATAATTTTGTCTGTGTTCATGCATGTAGCATGAATTTTGGTAAGATTGTGTGTTTTTATTTGACCTTGTTATTTCCAGCTCCGCTCTTACAGTAAGGCTAAAGTACAATGTGTACAAGCAAGTGTTACACTCAGACTGTTAAGCGCAAAAAATGCGCCATTGAAACCCAGAAACCCATTGAAACTGCAATTTTTGATCTCACTTCCATGAAAGCATAATTTAATTATATCTGAGTGTCAATCAGTAAAGTTACAAGACTGTTGACTTTGTCACTTTGTTATTGCACTTTAACTGCTTTGTTTATTTATAAAGAGTAAATAAACGCCAACCGTTACCGCCATTGCCCCTCCTCGCCCGCCCCCCGGTCACCACCTCGACTAACCAATTTTCTGCGGGAAACCCTGTGCAGCATATGCATCCGCTATATTAATATTTAATCCACCTTTTGCTGTCCATTAGAAGAAAATACACATTAATTTTTGTAAAATGGCGACCAATACCACCAAGAAACATTCACTGGCGTCAAAAATTGCACACTGTGAACATTCTATATGTACATAAAAGTGTTTTAATTTAACAGTGCATTTGTCTGATTATTGCAGCCTGTTGCTAGACTGGATTCAAGTAGGCTACTTGTCGTATTACATTGGCGTAGTACAACAACTTAGTGAAGAAGTAGCTACCTCAATGACAGGGTGTCGAATCCAGCTTGGGGCCATCTTTTACACTGAATATTTTCTTAAATGTATTGTTTTCATTGGTGTCGGTTACAGTCGCTGTTATATAGGCTACAATCAAAGTGGCCACCACAACCGCTTCCGTTCAAGCGAACCAACTCATGAACGCGCAAGGGTATAAGGTAATTTGGAAACCAGTCGGGGCATCATACCGGTATTCTTGGAAATACTGAAACACAATAGTGCCAGCGCCACTTTAGTGTACGTAAATAGTCCAGCTATAGTCACAGTAATAGTATATATCAATTTTTTCAAACATCATGTTAGTTAGTTCCCATGTTGGAGACTGAAGGATGTTTAACATAGGATAATCACAAGCATAAATGTATGTGGCGCGTTCAATTCCACGGCCAGCCAGCCAGCCAATCGCTGAACTTCTTCCCCGCCACTCACTCACACTCACTCACTCACTCACTCACTCACTCACTCACTCACTCACTCACTCACTCACTCACTCACCACTCACTCACTCACCACTCACTCACTCACTCCCACTCGGCCCAAAAATGGTCGCAAAATGTGACATAATTCCCATAAAAACTCTATTACTGCATTTTGAATGTTAAGTTTGACTTTGTGGTGGCGCTACGGGAAAGGACGTAGGGTCACACAAATCAATAGGATCCGTGCTCTACGCGTACCAGGAGGGAACAAAAGAAATTTCATGCAATTCCCATTCAAGCTGTTCTAGAAGCTGCATTAAACACAAAGGATCAGTGGCAGTGTCCAAGGTAAATCTGTACTAAGACCACTCAATAAATGTCAAAGTGCATTTTGCTTTCTATTCTTTCGGGCTTTCTGAGCCAAAGGCACAAAATTGGGCTCCAAGTCACAGGGATTTTAATTCACCTTCTTATTTACAGTTGTTTCAAGGCACTGATAAATTCCACGGCAAAGTGGATTGCAAGCATTTCTTTTATTTCAGAACTTAATTCCATTCACCTTTCTCTTGCCCTGCATGTTCCGACTGTAGCAACTTAGATGAATGATTTCCTAATGCTTTTAGTTAGCTAGGGTAGCTCCGTGCCAGGTTCAGTTTTGAAGTGTTAAATGGAAATTTGCCATTTAAAAAAACAACAACAACAAAAAAAAAGATTAAGTGAAACAGGAGTGTGGGTAGCCAGAAATTCTGGGCCAAGCTTTTTACATTCTACACAAAATTCACTCCCTCTCCCTGCCACCCCACCCCACTGATGCTGAGGGTCCCACAAATCCTCACCACCATACACCCTCCACACTACAGTACTGTGTAAAAGTCTTAGGCACCCAACATTTTTTTTTTTTTTTTTTTTTTAAATCTGGCTTTAGATGTTCACTTTTTGTTTTCCACATTGGTGTTGCTGAAGATAAAAAGTATACTTGAAATTCCAAATGCTAATTTGAAAAAGTTTTTTTAACTAAAGGTTTGCATTTCATTAAAACAGTTGATACAGATAACATCATGGCTGTTTGCAGTTATTTGGAGGGATAGACACACGTGAGACAGCCAGTGAGCAGAAGATTGGTGGCAAGTTTTCCACTCTGCTTGGAACAAGCAAAAACCCATCATCTTATATAACTATAGCAAAACAGGGTAGTGTCTCAAATTTTTTGGCAAAGCATGGTTACACCAAACTTTGTTTTGATTTACTTTTTAAAAAGTTCACAGCTCTTTATAGTAAATTTCTCAGTTATTAAAAACTTTTAATTTCATTATTTTTGCAAGCACATTTGCCCTAAGAAATGGCTTTCAATGTGCCAAAGACTGGCTGGTTATAGCACGGGAGGAAGCGAATTTGCCATTAACTCGTTATGGTTTGAAGCAAAATTACTTGAAATAAAATGTTTAAACTCCAAAAAGTGAAATCAGTACATCTGGAAAATGCAGCACTGCCATTGTGCCCTTGGGAAAAGGCATTTTAACCAGCATCATTGCAGTAAATGTCCTACAGTATAAATTAACTGCGCCAAAAGATTGTAATGACTATAATCCACATTGTTCAAGTGGCATTTTCTGATTGTCTACAATTTAAGAGCGCAGCTGGGGACTGTTGCAGATGAGGCAGAGCTGGCATCTGAGCAGTCTGTTTGCCAGATTCATTTATGCAAGTAACCGATATTTGCTCCCTTATCGCAGCTCGCTTCTGCCCACGTAAATGGGTTTGTTGGCTCAGCGAATGTTTGGAGAATACGAATAGCACGCCTCAGTAAGCGCTAAATTTAAAGCAAGCTCACCTCTTCTGCAGCAAACTTCAAAACAGCAGTGAATGGTGTACTTTCTGGCACGCTCAATCTGTAACAAAACAGCAACATAAGACATGATTTCTCGCTGAAGAGAAAAGCAGCCCAAAAATTTGATATCGCCAATTAAATAGCAATTTCCTTTGCTCATAAAGAATGGATTCAACATATCACTGATTTAACTAAGAACATAAAAGTGTTCTGAGGGGCCAGTCTCTGAGAAGTGAACCACAATGTCACACACGTGACCAGATGTCATCAAATGAAGAAATACTTTGACACCTTACATTAATTTTCAAATTTATTCCTTGCCATTTTCCACACCCCAAAACTATGAACATTCTAGATTTTTCAACTTCGCAGAGTTTTTGAAGTCAAATAGTTATGAAAAGCCTGTTTCCGTGTGAAGTCACACACGGGACCAATCGTATTTCACCTCTGACCTTAAGTAGTTAAAGTTAATGTAACAAATAAAATTTTTACTTAATGGACTTGGACAAGTAGTACTCCTATATAAAGTCTACAATCATGAATCTCCAATGCTTTTGTAACTGGAGGAGATTTTTTCAACTATTTGTTAAATTTTTTGGTTGCACACATGCCTAAGAATGGCCCTGAAATTAAAGGGGGGGGGGGGAAATCAACCAAGATCTAAATCAAGCTTCTAATTCAAGATTACAATACCCTTGAAACCACTGCAAACATGACATAAGTTCTCCCATATCGTAACATAGCTACCATTTATCAAGCCAAAAATCAATGTGCAACACTAAATGCACGTATTTACCGAGCTGCTAGATATCCAAAAAAGGTGTGGTTAACCCGTGTACAAATCCATAATTTTCCTGGTTTGACACTATATGGGCATTTCTAATACGAGAGGACTGACAGCGGCATCTCCAGGGCAAAAAAGGGGCATTCCGTGGTATTTGCGACATGGTCTCCAGAAATTTTTTTTTTTCCTGAATTTTCATGAAGTACCTGGTAGATGTGTTAGTTCACATCCAAAAATTTCTGAAAAATGTATTTTGGCTTCATTGATCATTGCACTCATGGCAATTATGTACCATTGTCGATTTCATGACCGTGACCGGCATCAAAATATGGAATTTTGTTTAAATTGACATTTTTCAAGTCAGTCATGCCAGGCATTGGACTTAGATGCTTGGATTTATGTTGTACAACAATTTTGTATATGCTTATAAATATGAGGCTGTAAGTCTTGATATTTGAAATTAAAATTACAAATTTCTTATTAAAAGATGTAGCCGTCTCTCTCACAAAGCAAATGTATCCATAATTGTGTGGTTGCTTCAGCAAAGTAGCGCACTCCATTCTCTTACTTCTATAGTGCCGTGAAAAATTATTTGCCCCCTTCCTGATTTCTTACTTTTTTGCATATTTTTCACACTTCAATGTTTCAGACCATCAAACAAATTTTAATATAAGAACAAGATAACCCTAGTAAATACAAATTGCAGTTTTTACATGATGATTTCATTTATTAAGGGGGAAAAAGCTATCCAAACCTACCTGGCCCTATGTCAAAAAATAATTCCCCCCCCCCCATTAAATCATGAATTAACTGTGATTAACCACATTTTTTTTTGTCCAGTTTCATTAGCCTGACCAGTTGAATCAAGAAATCACTTCAATAGAACCTGTCTGACAAATTGAAGTAGGCGAAAATATCTCAAAAAGCAACATGTCATGCCGCGAACTAAAGAAATTCAAGAACAGATGAGAAACAAAGAAATTGACATCTATCAGTCTGGAAAGGGTTGCAAAGCCATTTCTAAGGCTTTGGGACTCCGGTGAATCACGGTGAGAGCCATTATCCAGAAATGGAGAAAACTTGGAACAGTGGTGAACCTTCCCAGGAGTGGCCGGCCTACCAAGATTACTCCTGGAGCGCATCAACTACTCACCCAGGAGGTCACAAAAAAACCCAAAACAACATCTGAAGAACTGCAGGCGTCACTTCCCTCAGTTAAAGTCAGTGTTCATGATTCAACAATAAGACAGAGACTGGGCAAAAAATGGCATCCATGGGAGAGTTCCAAGGCGAAAACCACTGCTGACCAAAAAGAACACGAAGGCTTGTCTCACATTTGCCAAAATACATCTTGATGATCCCCAAGACTTTTGGGAAAATATTCAGTGGACTGACAAGAGATAAGTTGAACTTTTTGGAAGGTGTGCGTCCCATTATATCAGGTGTAAAACTAACACAGCATTTCATAAAAATAGTGGCAAAGCCACTGCGCCTGCTTGGCCATAGTGGCCAAAATGGAATGCCCCCTATTGGCCAAAGTATCGGTCCAATTGGGCTGAAAATCGAACTTGGTCTGGACCTTCAGACGCTTTATACACATATGAAATATGAAAAGGATCGGTGAAAAACTGAAGACGCTAGAGCGCAGACAATCCAAAAGTTTACGCACGCACGCACAGACGCACGACATACCACCACTGAAGACCCCGAGCAAAGCATAAGCCCCTTGGGCCTTTTGGCCACGAGGGCAAAAAATTGGAGTATCTTAGCTCGTAGAATAAGGGAGCTAGAGCTGTTTGAAGTTTTGCAGAAAAAGCCCCTGGTGGCCAAACAGAGAATCGAAGCGTGCCCAAAATCAAACTGGGGCTAGATATTAGGCCCATGAACATGCATACGAAATATGAAAAGGATCCTTTGAAAACTGAAGGCACTATTGCAGTGAAACAAAATCTGTGCATTTTACGACCTTTGAGCTACATAACCTTTAAATTTAGGTCAAATCAAAAACCCATTATATATATTATGAACCCTTGGCAGAACAACCAACAATAAAAATTTGAGCATCTTAGCTTGTAAAATAAGGCAGCTTGAGCCGTTTGAAATTTGCAGAAAAGGCCCCCTGGGGCCAAACCGACAATCGAACACGCCCAAAATGGAACTCGGGCTACTTCTTGGGCCCATATACATGCATATAAAATATGAAAAGGACCAGCTGAAAACTGAAGGCACTATTGCACTGAAAGTAAATCTGTGCATTTTATGACCTTTGACCTACATAACCTTGAAATTTAGGTCAAATCAAAAACCCATGACATGTATGATGAACCCTTGGCAGAACAACCTACAGTAAAAATTTGAGCATCTTAGCTCGTAGAATAAGGGAGCTAGAGCTGTTTGAAGTTTTGCAGAAAAAGCCCCCTGGTGGCCAAACCGAGAATTGTAGCAAGCCCAAAATCGAACTGGGGCTAGATCTTGGGCCCATATATATTATATAAATTTTAACAAGGATCCGTTGAGAACTGAGGGCGCTAACGCGCTGAAACAAAACCGGCACATTTTATGACCTTTGACCTACATAACCTTTAAAATTAGGTCAAATCAAAAACCCATTACATACATGATGAACCCATGGCAGAACACCCAACAGTAAAAATTTGAGCATCTTAGCTCGTAGAATAAGGGAGCTAGAGCTGTTTGAAGTTTTGCAGAAAAAGCCACCTGGAGGCCAAACCAAGAATGGCAGCAAGCCCAAAATCGAGCTCGGGCTAGATCTTGGGCCCACATACATGCATATAAAATATGAAAAGGATCCGTGGAAAACTGAAAGCTGTATCGCGCTGAAACGACACGCACGCACGCACAACAGACCACCACTAATGACCCTAAGCACAGCATAAGCCCTTTGGGCCCGTCGGCCAAGCGGGCTAAATAGAACATCATACCAAACGTCAAACATGGTGGTGGTAGTGTGATGGTTTGGGGCTGCTTTGCTGCTTCAGGACCTGGACAACTTGTCATAATTGATGGAACTATGAATTCTGCTCTCTACTGGAAAATCCTGGAGAATGTCCAACCCTCAGATTGTGATCTCAAGCTCAAGTGCACTTGGGTTATGCAGCAGGACAATGACCTGAAACACACCAGCAAGTCCACCTCTGAATGGCTTAAAAAAAAAAAACAAAATGAAGATTTGAGTAGCCTTGTCAAAGTCCGGGCTTAAATCCTATTGAGATGCAGTGGCATGACCTTAAACAGGCCGTTCATGCTCAAAACCCCTCCAATGTGGCTGAATTAAAATAATTCTGCAAAGAACAGTGGGCAAAAATTCTTCCACAGTGGTGTGAAAGACTAATGACCAGTTATTGCAATCGTTTGATTGCAGTTGTTGTCGCCGAGGGTGGCACAGCCATTTATTAGGATTTAGGGGGCAATTACTTTTTCACATAGGGCCAGATAGGTTTGGATAGCTTTTTTTCCCCTAAATAAATGAACTCATCATTTAAAAACTGCATTTTGCATTTACTCAGGTTGTCTTTGTCTAATTTTAAAATTTGTTTGATGATCTGAAACATTTAAGCGTGACAAATATGCAAAAAAAAAGAGAAGAAACCAGGAAGGGGGCAAATACTTTTTAACGGCACTGTATATTACGTGACAACTTCTTCTTCCACATAAATTTGGCCCATTAACTTTTCCTACACCATTTAAGCTATTGATACCGTTCAAACTTTAAAAAATTCAGCTCGTTCTGAATTAAGTTGCATCTGAACAAATTTTTGAATGTTTTCTTAGTTTTTTTGAATCAGCCATTTTTGTCCTGATTCAGTAGATTCAGCACAGGGGGGCAGCAATACGCCTTTGCTGCGTCGAGCCTGCCAAATCAAGAAAAGAAGAGGAACAAACTGAGTTCAGTTTGAGAGAATAGTCCAGCCATTACCAATAAATTGAATGTTAGGTAACGGTTGCTACAATGCCCATGCTAGCCAAGGACCAAATTAAAGACCGTAATCGCCGTCCTTGCTAAGCCAGCAGACGTAACTTTTCCATCGTCTTTGAGTAGTTTAATAGTGAATGTTAGCTAGCTATTGATTAAGTCGTCTGCAGCGATGGCAATTTCAACGCTCAAGTTTGATCTGTTTCAAACACGTTCTGTGCACTGTGTTCGCTAGCTACCTTGCTAATAATAGCACAGAAATAAATAGGGATCCGTGACTAATATCACATGTGTTAACCATTTCTTGCAGCTCACTACTGTTAGCCAGTTAGCAAGCGAACACACAGCGCACAGAAATGAACAGAGAGCAGCGAATACTATCATTTCACTACTTGGCTAGGGCAACACTGTACAGTTCGGGACTGGAGGAGACACTGACAATAAGCTATAAGCAACAGCTGCAGCAGTCTGCCAATGTGGCCTGCCATGTTTGCTCCCCCACAGAGCTAATTTCTCAGCATGCAGTGCATTGACCTAGATATGGCACAGAGCCATAGAGAGAGAGATTCTTCAACTTCATTAACTCCAATTAACCATTTTTTTACAGCTGCGTTGAGGCGGAGTAGACTCTGCCATGATGCACTTTCTGAAGGGAAGATGTTTGAATTGTATAATGTCAGCATATCTGAATCTTATTAACACATACAGTGAAGCATTTTACTGGATTATCTGTTCTAAATTACATAATATATTGAGCGTTTACGGACAACAAGTTAGGCAAAGATACTAGCAAGCTAGGTAAAGTTAGCAACACATAGTAACTAACGTTAACCACGAGCAGCATAATGGCTAACTGCAAATTTGGTTCTCCCTACGTCACTTCATTCACCGTCGTGGAATTACAGGAAAAGTTCATCAACGTGATTTTTCTGTGAGGTGGGGGGGGTGTAAATCAACTATTCACGCTGAAGCAAGCACACAAATTTTCTTCTGAAAATTTAGCCTTTTATAGTATTGAAAAATAAAAGTTTAGTGGTAATTAATAAATATTTATAGAGGTACAAAAGTGTCCTGTCTGTAACATTTTGCCCTATCCACTCCATAACGCACTTTGCCACCCCTGTCGAATTCATCTGTTCAGATATTTTTTTGAAAATTCCTGAATGATATTCCTTTGATTTAGTTGAATGAGATTCATTATGTCTCTAATTGTAGAATAGGGCGATTCCATGAAAATGCAGACAAGATCAATAAAAATTCAGAATGCACCAAATGAAGTTGTGTTGATAATTTTCATATGCTTATAACCCCTTCTTTCAGGTACAAAAAGATCTCTGTTCAGAAAATCGCGTGTAGTTGTTTTTTTAACCCTTTATCTGCCAGTACCTAATTTCAGACAACACATGGTTGATCTTGCATAACTTTTTACACGGGCTTTCTCCCATTGGTATAGATAGTGCACCTGTCTTCTGCCATGAATGGGTAGTGGGTAGTAAGGTTTCACTGCCACCACCCATAGATTGAACTTGGGCCTTCTCCGCATTTCAATAATCTGGCTTGAAATTTACCAAGCCCCGTTGTCCCGTACGACACCAAAACTATGAATTTATCTTTGTACCACTTGTTCAGAATGTTTTACAACAGTGTTAATTATTATTTTCTGAGTGTTAGTACTAAGCAACAATATTTGCCATATTTCATTAAAATCGCCCTCTTGGTTAGGACTAGACACCAGATATTTACTTGTCCCGTACGACACTTTGTCCCGAACAACACCATTGTCCCGTACGACACCGATACAGTTTTCAGTATTTTGAGAGACCCCAAGGTATGTACAAGGCAGAAAATCAGTAAAAATCAATACATCATTTTGTTTTAGTTATCTCAGCTGGCAAAAGGAGGCACAAAACAAGAGAGGGCAGCACATGAATGGAATTTTCTGCTGGGCATGCTAGAAATTATAGAAATTCACACAGATCATGAAGATCCACACTTGTGACAAGTTTTAAAGTGGCACGCTGTCTCAGATAGCAGACAGTACCAAATTTCAGGTAAAGTGAAGCAGAATGCACATGGTATGGCAAATTAACCCCTTTACGCAGAAGCCAAAAATGGCTATTTATGAGTTACCTTATTTAAGGCTTTATAATTCAAGATTGCAGCTTCACAGACAGGAAAGGAATGGCTCAATTGAGTTAGGCAACTCGAAGCATTTCGAGTTCCATCGTATTTCAGTTTATTTTCATGATTTTGGTGGAGAAAAAGGGCTGCAAACACAAAAAATCTTCATGAAAATTCAGCATTGAAATTGTAAAAAAAAAAAATAATAATACAGGAATTGAAAAATTGCTAGGTCTTAAAACTATAAATTTCTGGGATCATTAACTCCTTGAACACAAGTACAAGTCATCTGACCATTGAATTCTAAATTACCTACTCTCTAGAACCCAAATAAGACAGATATCCAGATTGCTCCCCAAAGTCAAAGATCCCTCAAAATGGCGCACTGTCAAATCATAAAATAATTATATATTTAATACAAATCAACTTTTGACGCATGAAATTCAATATGAAGAAATGATTTTCTCATTGAATTTAGCACGAGTTTATCAATATAGGTGCAGTTGGACATCAATGGTCACCAGTAACCTCTCCAAACACAAAATAAGCCTTTTCTGCATGATGAAGTTGAGAATTTTGTCAATTTTTCTTCAGAGTCCCACTAGCCAACACACATACTCATTAAATGAACTGCTTATTAAACGGTAAGAACATTCACCCTGCAATGAAAAGCTAGCAGTTCCCACTTCCAAGCTCGCAACCTTATATAAACACTTACCACACCTTATAAGGAACAAGTGTAACTCACCAACTCAGTAATATCTGATATATACCTTATTTTAACAGAATAGACATTCCATTATTAGGAATGATCAGGCCATTTTCATTGAACAGAATGGTGCAATGAACGTACCAGGGGGTCTACCAAAGTGTGTGAGCTGCTTGCATTTTGAAGAAACAAAAACCTCTGCATTCGATTTCGTTGAACACGGTATAAATTCTAAAGCAAAAAGCCACATTGAGCAAAATGCAAACAGAGTAGAAGTATAACCTTTTTCATTGAATCCCTCCTCCAGAGACGGATGCATCAGGTAGAAGGAACCCTCCAATCCCGTTTCATTCGGAATAATTCCCGTTGACTATAATCCCGTAAATGTAACTGAACACTTCAGGCCGGTTTTTGATGTCTTTTTTTTCTTTGAAATCGCGTCATTTTCAGCTGCGCAACCATGCCCAACATAAGGAGAATACAACCGACCTTACTTTTATACACAGGTTTGTATACTATTCCTATTGTCCAATCAATGTCTTTCAGTTACATGTGGAAAGTTTAAACTCTCTGGAACTGGATAAGAAATTAGTCAATCAAAACATTACCGCGGAATTTTCACGTGGGTGTGAACTATAAGTGTGCATTACGCAGATGAGCCTTAGTGAATAACTGAGTGATCGGCTATCAACATGAGTACTTACAAGGATATAAGGGAGAGCCGAATTTGTCGTTGGAGGAGTCTACGCGTCAAATATGTTGTCAATTTTGTGATAAAACCGGGGACTTTGTGTAATAGAGGACTTCAGATAGCCATGTTATGAATGCTACTATTTTGCCATTCTACATTTCTTGATTATTCTATTTTACTCTGGGCAGAGAAGCACACTGTTTCCATTTACTGACTGAGGATGAAAATCTTGGGAGAAAAACATATGCTGTTCATACTGTTCCGGTGTTCATTGTTCAATGTTTGTTGCTGTCAACATGTGACATGTACACATGAATTTGAGTAAAATTTTGCTGCCGTTTCAAGTTCTCAATAAAAATTTCATTCACCTGTACCCATGCACTTCATCTATTGTACTGCTGGGAAGCAGGATTTGCTGATTTAGGGGTATGGACAAATGTGTCCCGTATCACACCACACATTTTTGGGCCTGGCTCAACTACTTTAAGAGAGAAAAGGAAAAGTGACTGACATTTAGCTGGAGGAACTACTAGCTGATATTTTAAGGTTCACTTGAAGTCGGTTAATACTGCCAATTCACAGACTTTTCGAGATGAGTAGTGTGGTGTCAAATGTGGTGTCCGCTTTGGTGTCCCGTCCGACACCGCACATTTTTTTGAATTACTAATCTATAAAAGGGTGAACATTCCAGGAGTTGGTGTGCCTGTATAACTCACCTCTTACCACATCTCTATAATATATTCATTCCCAATGTTCTTAAGGAATCTTGGCTAAATAAGACAAAAACCACTACGAATGTCCCGTACGACACCTCATGGAATCGCCCAATAAAGGTTTAACTTTTTCTATATCAGACAAGAAAAGAAAAACGTAGTTCATACCTTGACATGTTTCGACGGGAACCCCCGTCAACAACAGCTGATAAGACATGTCGCACCACGATCAGGTGACGCTTCTGAAGAAGACGGGGGTTCCCGTCGAAACACGTCAAGGTCTGAAAACATAATGTTTTTCTTTTCTTGTCTGATACAGAAGAAGTTAAACCGATATTCCTATGATATACTGCAATTATCACTCCAAGCAAATGCTGATAGGCCACATAAAATGATCTTTTTTTGTATGGACTTAAGCAAGCTGTTATGATAATGCTACAGCCCAAAAGGTGAAACAGCGGACATTTTTGTTACGGTAATGTAAATATGATTTATGGTGCTGCAGATTGTAGCTTGACCGCCCCAGTCCATCTGCGTGCGTGAAGCAAGCCGGAGCTCTAGCAGCGTTTGAGCAGCAACAAATCGGATTTGAAACAAAATCGCCATTAAATATGGATTGAAGCGAGAAATTTAAGCAACCAATCAAAAATATCTCATGGACATATAAGCATTTAAAAGCCACCTGACAAAATTGAAATGTCAGCTGTCACGCACAGGCAAATCACAATTTTTGAGAATACAGATGCAAATAAAAATGAAGAATGACCAAGAACTATTTTGAGTGTGAAAAATTTTGAATATAATGCAGAGTTTCAACTTTGTTAAGAAATTTTAAACGTAGTGACACGCAGCTTTTTCAAAGAAAAACAGATGGGAGACAAAAAAAAAGACAAAAGCAAAATCGAAGAATGGACAAGAACTTTCTGATGACCTGTCGATTTAGAATATAGATATCAACTAACGACGTTGTTAGCCACGCGGGCTCTTTTTACTGCATGAAAAACACATATATTAATAAACTGCAGTGTCTCGACTGTAAGAAATTTTGAAAACCAAAGACTTCAAAAGTTTTTCATATTTTAAAGTTTTCCTTAAAAAAAAAAAAAAAAAAAAAAATCTTTTCTATTTTATATTTTCATTTCACATGAAATAGGGTCGGTAGGGTCAGTGCTTCAAAAACTTTACTTGGTCTGGCCTTAATCTGTTAGTTTCTGCAATCACATGAGTTTGTGACCACTCAAAGGCAAGAGGGACTCATCAATTTTAGACAACCAGCTAATCAGTTCCATAATTAAGGTGCAGTCACACATGATAATAAACTGGCAATGTTTTAATGATTGCTGTGGTGAAAATGAACAATACAACTATTCTGGGGTTCGTGTCCCGAAATTATTAATGCTAACTTACATAGTTGAACCCATTGACTGTGAATGGACGAACACTTTTGGGAAACGCACCCCTGGGTGGTTTCTCCCCTTTGTGATGTCACAAAGGACAGATTTTGAAATGGCTTGTAATGGCAAATTGACAGTGCATGTGTTGAGATGATAGGGGACCTTTAATAAATAAATACGGCATTCAATTCAGCCCTTAACCCTCATGTTTCAGCTTTATACAGAGGAAATTTCCAAAATGCGACAAACAAATAGGTATGAACCTCGTTTGCATATGGGTAATTTCGTGCCAAATCACCAGATTTCAGAGAAAGTTCCCGACTGACCATGTCAGATTTTGTTCATTTTTTATTTTAATGTCCTTGTTGCTAATAACCGCTGCGCAAAATTTTAGGCCAATATCTCCACTAGTTTTGGAGATATTAAGCCTTCAAAAAGGGGACGTGTCCCCATATTTATAATGGCATTTTTGCATGTCATAAAACCTATATTCAACAGCTTGAATAAAATAGTTTTCTTCACAGCACCAACTTCATATTCGGTACATATATCAATTAGACCTTGCTCTTTTCACTGATCTAATTTGTTTTCTGGTAGACCTTGTCACATTTTTGCTATAAGCATTCAAAATACAGACGCGACAAGCTTTTTTCCATTTTTTTTGGGGCCTATATATGAGAAAGTATAATTTTTGTTTCAGATATAAAATGTTTTCCTGATAGTACTATAACATGTCTCATATATTAAAAAGAATCAGACATCTGGTGTCATTAAATCTGGGAGACATAGAGAGCCAAAAGTGCTACCATGGATGAACGCGCATTTCAGGGAGCCATATTTTGCATGCCATAAATCTGCAAATATGTCACATACAAAGCTCTCCTTCTGTGTACAGACCCCTATTATATCAAAGAATCATGTGTGAAAATTTGAACCATTTAATGTGAACAGTTCAAAAGTTATTAGCCATAAAACTATGGATGTTTGATAGCAGCACTCGTTTTTATGCTAAATATGGGGCCACACCCCCTTTTTGTTGGCTTAATATCTCCAAAACTAGTGGAGATATTGGCCTAAAATTTTGCACAGTAATTATTAGTAACAAGGGCATCAAAACAGAAAGTAATGAAGCAAATCTGAGATGGTCAGTCGGGAGCCTTCTGGTGATTTGGCACGGAATTACCCATATTCATGGCCAACAGCCTTGACAACACACAGACATTACTGATTAGAAAACCATTATGCTAATAACAGCTCTTCTTATGTGGTCTGCAATATATTAGTAGGAACACATGATGGACTTTTCTTTCTTCATGGTAAATCACATTATATTTCTTTAAGTGTTTGGTGCCCATGAGTTATTATTTTGCAGTACCCAAATAGCTAGGCTAATTGCTTTAATTCAAAGCTAAATACCTACATGGTATTCAGCAGCTAAAACTTCAGTCTCCAATACCAGGTCAGAGAAGACAAGCAGCTTTCCAGTTAATTCGTTCGTACAGACTGTATTATCGTTAGTCTTGATATTAATTTGACCGTGGCTATTCTTACGTGACCGTAATCCATTGCAGGCAGGCTATTCTTACGTGACTTTCGGTCAGGCATGCGCAGATTGCATTTGTCGGACTTGTATTATTTTCTTACCTTTCTTGTTCTCCCGTAAGAATAGCTAGACACATGTTGATGGTTTGCTTGACTGATGCTCACGTAATGTGGATATGTATGACTTTTTTACGGGAGTTCTCCTATCTGATTAATGGCCTAGTTCCAGATGCTACCACGAGATTGCCCAACCTTGATGAAGCAAGTATACTGAGCAACAAAAGAAACCCAAGGTAATTTAAGACAGACCGGAAAAAAAGTTTGTGCGTAATTATTATAGAAAATCTAAATTATTACTAGCGCGTGCACATTTACACTCGTTTCATCAAACATTTCTTTGTTTTGCGGTCACTTTGACTGAGTAATCATAAGAGTACATTAACTAACTAGCTAACTTGCGTTTCTTTTGTTGCTCAGTATCCACCTTATTCCCACGTCCCATGATCCCTTGAGCGAATACTGGGCGCAACTTCCGCTGCATCCTGTCACTGAACTGTTTACCATGGTAGCGGCTCACGCGAATCCTCTTTTTTTAAGCGATTGGAAAATAATATATGAGGTAACATCACGTTTTAGCCCTCAGACGGGATAAAGTTACGGTACGCTGCCTTCTACTATCGAAGAATGGGAGAACGACCTGAAGCAGTGGCCACACTAGCGCATTTGGCTACATTAGCGACTCCGTTGCCACAGACTGCGAAGCTATGAACAATCTACAAAGCTCCAAAGCGTATGCAGTACTTCCACAGCAACAAGGTCAGTCGTGTTTTGTTAAAGGAGGTAGTATAGGACCTTATGTACCTTAAAACAGAAATACAAGTACTTCCTGAGAATATTTATGAAGGAAACACTATATTTCAGCAGTAAATATTGCTCTACAAAAGAAATGTAATGGATTGTTATACAGAGTAAATTAAGCCATCCGACAATACGAGTCAAATTAGCTCTACTCCAGCCAACTACATTATTCGGTATTAAGTTGCTAGCTAATCCAATACTATAACATGTAAAACACATTGAATCCATTTTCCCCATACTTTTAATTTTAGTGAAATGAGGTTTGGAGTGCAAGACTATTGTTTGGAACAGAGTAGGCTATTTTCAAATTGTAGTAGACTATTGCTACTTCTACAGCCTCATCTTAAACTGTACCGGATGAAACGTTAGTTACACTGACTGGCATTACCGGACGAATACGACAATTTTCTGTCCTACTTACACGTGAAATCATACCTTGTGGTCTCCTGGCACTGCTGTCAAAATGCTTCTGAGGACCCGGCATCTCCTCTGCGGCGGACTGTCTGAGCCTAGCCATAAAGTAGGAATCGTTGTTTGTCGACATAATGAAATGAGCTCCTAATGTTTTCGGGGGTCTTTTCAAATTCAGGTTTTCAGCCAAATTCTGGCTTCCTCTTCTGTAGGTAGGCGATGGAAACCGTTTTGCTGAACACAAGGATAATCCCCTATGTTCTGGGTGCGTGTTCAAAACACTGTTGATCAAACCATAAATTTAGCTTCCTCTGGTTGTTAGTTCAGCCTCGAACAGCACAATAGGTACCGGAGCTCTTAAGGGACATTTTAAGAAAAGCAAGTTAATTTGTTTTAAAAAAAACGAGCTGTAATCGCTAAGTTAACTGAAAGAAACGCCGCTGTTCTTGACTAAAACTAATGATAAAAACTACTTCCGCCGGAAGTTGCACCCCTCATCATATCTGCAGTGGCGCCCTCAGGAGTAAAGTGGATAGAAGCCCCGGGGACGAGATTTCAATATACCGGTGCCATGGTAACGGGCTTAACCCTTCGGCCCCTTGTACAAGCTCGGCCGCCAAATTGACATGATTGACAAAAATTGCGTTAAATCATGCAATTTCAATCTGCGCATGCCCAAACGGGAGTCGCGTCAGAACAGCCAGCCTGCAATGGATTACGGTCACGTAAGAATAGCCACGGTGTATTAATTTAGTTAGCTAGCCAAGTAAAATCATCGAAGCACTATGAAAATCACATTATAGGAACATTTTAGCTTGTAGCTTTCACATTAGCACATCAGTGACCGTTATATTCGTATTGGAAATGAGCTGACATCAAGCAAACATTTTTTATCTTAGCACGTTAAATTAGCTAGTAAGCCATCTAAGCGAGCTGGCAATGAAATAGTTGGGATAATTCCCGTTCGTATAACTAGCTACACATCTATGTTGCAGAGTAAAAGCATAGCAAGGCTACGCTGTTTCCAACCACATCTGTCACTTACACTTTATAAGGTAGCCTCGGGTCCGATGTCAGCGTGATTTTAAACGTTACTTTAGACCTGCGGAAGAAAAAAGTTGGTCTGTCAGAGGCGTTCGCATTTGTTTCATTGCAATGCTTCTCCTGTGGGTTAAGAGTATTCCGAGTATGGCATGTTAACTTACATTTTTCTGTCGCTTCTTCTTCTTCTCCTACTTTGTACACCGACCAGGAAGTCAAAGGGACCTGAAGTAACACGTCATGCTTCGGATACGCAAGCATTTTCCTTTTAAAAGTGACATTATCATAAAATTCGGACGTTTTCCTTCCAAATATTTTTTTCTTGTAAAATGTCATTGGCGATGAGGAGTTAACTCTAATAAATAGCTTGTAAAATGTGAATTTATTGAAAGGCAGGCGGCGAACACGCTGAATGAAATTTACCGTAATATATAAAGTATATCAGGGCATGTTTCTGTTCGGGTCAGTGATTCCCCCGTTGAGAATTAGAGCGCCGCTAGTGGATCAAAATATTCAATTTAAGTCAGTATGATCATTTTGGAACAAAGTCAATAATTGTGTGAAATTTAGCTGAACAACAACAAAGTACGTTCATTTCGGTACCACAGTGAAGTAATGCCATAAGTGACCTATAATTTTGTCCAGAACATGTGACCCTTGTTATTGCTTTTAAGTGGTGTGGTCCACAATGAAGTGTTCATTTTGCCAACTTCCACTGAAGACATTGTGACCAGTCAGTGACGGAAAGGGAAGGAAATTGCACTTGCTAAATAAGTGCATTGAAATGAAAATGTGAATTCAGTACTGTGCAAAAGTATTAAGCACTCTAGTTTTTTTTTTTTTTTTTAATTATTATTTATTTATTTAAAATTAATTTGGGATGTTTTGTTTCCCATTTTGCTGCAAAAAAAATAAATAAATAAATAAACGCATTTGAAGCATCAACTGTTGATTTGGGGGGGAAAAAACAATCTTAGGTAAGAACTTTTTCTAAATACAGTTGATGAAAATAATACACCATGACAGAGTCCTGATCTCAACATCACCAAGGCTGTCTGGGAATACCTGGGAAAACAGACGCAAGTGAGACTGCGCCCGCAGAGAAACTGAGGTATGTTTTCCAATATGGTCGGAGCAACCAAACAGCCAATAACCTTATAAAACTAAAAAAAAAAAAAAAAACTGTGGGAGAGTGTCTAAAATTTTTAGGCAAAGGGTAGTCCCAAAAAAAATGGATTTTTGTTCATTTTTAACAGTTCATACCACTTTATAGTACATTCTTCAACATTGAAAAAGCTTCCATTTTCTCATAACCCTCATTTTAATTGCAAGTCTCTTCTCAATTCAGAAACTTTTCGTGTCTTGTGTGTGCTTGTCCTCGGCTGTATCTCGTCAGATGGTTATCCTCTAATAGCCATGTGACGGGTATTTAAGACCTCTGCTCCGTTCCAAGTTGCTGGATTTTAAATAGCCATTTGTGCTTAGAAACCAGTCAGTGTTGCAACTGAAAACTCTTTGTCCTTGTTAAATGCAACATGTACTTTAATGACAGCAGTGCCTGAAAGTCTTTCTCGTTAATGTGAATTCGAAAAAGCTTCCAATCCTATCCAGGGTCCAGTATTGGGACGGCGTTCAAGTTAACCCTGCAGAAATTAGTTTTTCAGTTCAGTTTAATAGGAACAAGCTCTCAAACGTAATCAGGGTCCAGGATTGGGACCACATTCTTGTTAACTCTTCCAAGTCTGATCCTTGTCCAGTTTATTAGAAACAAGCTCCCAAACCTTCAACGGTCATCAGGATTGGAATTGAGTTCCCTTCAAGCTACTCCATCCTCGTGTGGGACAGTTCAATCCTGGCAAAGTCTGCACTCTACCTGACTGTTATCCCAGAAGCCAGCTATTGACATCTCGGCTTCTTTTATTACACCTATACTGAACTTTGCTATCTTTATCCAGGGTTCCATCCCCACCTCTTCCTTGGAGCTTCCATCCCCTAAATTACCGTATAAAGCTGTCAATCAACTACCTACTGGATTGCACTCTGCCTCTGCACTCAATTCCAGGTCTGGACTGTCATAAATTTCTTGATTTTTGGATGCATTTTCACCCTAGAAAATTGTGTTAAACGTGCCTAAAACTTTTGCACTGGACTATATGCATATATATATATATATATATATATAATTTCCCCAATTTTTCAAAATATCATTACTCAGCTGCCACATTGGATTTTATTGCTTGATCATATGACCTATGGGTATCCATTCCTCAGTTAAGGCTCATTACACTCTGTTTCCCATCATTTATCAAAAGTGGCAATTCAAAAAGGCAGTCAGTGCTTTGGTCCCTTTCTGACACTTAGAGAAACAGGAGTATAATTTCTTGGTGCTTGAATTCTTCCTTATTTTCCAATAAAACAATTAAATTCTGCATACTGAGGAAGCACCTCAGGCATTGCAACTGGCATTAATAGTGGATTCCTGGCAGTACCTGGCAGTTAATTACAGGTTTATATATACATTGCATTGATTTATAAGACATTTCACGGTAATGCTTTTATTGGCAATTCCTCATTTTCCTTTTCATTTTGCAATGTAGGCACATTGGAAAGTGAAAAATATTTGTGCCGGCATTTTGTGCAATCGTTATAAAATTCACTGTTTTCTCTCTTCAACTATCTAAGGAAATGCAAAGCATAGTTTAAGGGCAAAGATAAAGAGTTATTGTATATATACCCTGGGCTCCAAAATCAATGGCACCCCTAACTGGCAATGCACAAACAATGCTTTTTAAAATTCTAACATATATTTATATAGAAACTCTAAATAAGATTTGAGAAATACTGTGCAATATTAATATTCCAATGTAACCAACCCAAAATCCTAAACCAATTTAAATAAAAATCAATTTCCTCAAAATCAAGGTTTCGTAATTACTGCACCCTTAAAATTTATTGTAAATAAAATCTACCAAAATTAAAACAAAGCATTAAATTCCACTTATTTAAGTTTTACAGTGCTGTGAAAAAGTATTTGCCCCCTTCCTGATTTCTTATTTTTTTGCATATTTGTCACACTTAAATGTTTCAGACCATCAAACAAATTTTAATATAAGACAAAGATAAACCAAGTAAAGAAAAAATGCAGTTTTTAAATGATGATTTTATTTATTAAGGGAAAATAGCTATCCAAACCTACCTGGCCCTATGTGAAAAAGTAATTGCCCCCTAAACCTAATAACTGGTTGTGCCACCCTTGGCAACAACAACTGCAATCAAGCGTTTTGCGAAAACTGGCAATGAGTCTTTCACATCGCTGTTGAGGAATTTTGGCTCACTCCTTTTTGCAGAATTGTTTTAATTCAGCCACATTGGAGGGTTTTTGAGCATGAGGGCCTGTTTAAGGTCATGCCACAGCATCTCAATCGGATTTCAGTCCGGACTTTGACAAGGCCACTCAAAAACCTTCATTTTGTTTTATTTAAGCCGTTAAGAGGTGGACTTGCTCATGTGTTTTGGATCATTGTCCTGCTGCATAACCCAAGTGCACTTGAGCTTGAGGTCACGAGCTGATGGTCGGACATTCTCCTTCAGAATTTTCTGGTAGAGAGCAGAATTCATGGTTTTATCAATTACAGCAGTCGTCCAGGTCCTAAAGCAGCTAAGCAGCCCCAGACCACACTACCACCACCATGTTTGACTGTTGGTATGATGTTCTTTTTATGAAATGCTGAGTTGGTTTCATGCCAGATAACGAGACGCACACCTTCCAAAAAGTTCAACTTTTGTCTTGTCAGTGCACAGAATATTTTCCCAAAATCTTGGGGATCATCAAGATGTTTTTTGACAAATGTGAGATGAGGCTTTGTGCTCTTTTTGGTCAGCAGTGGTTTGGAACTCTCCCATGGATGCCATTTTTGCCCAGTCTCTTTCTTATTATTGAATCATGAACACTGACTTTAACTGAGGCAAGTGAGGCCTGCAGTTCTTTAGATGTAGGTCTGGATTCGCTTGTGACCTCCTGGATGAGTCGTCAATGCGCTCTTGGAGTAATTTTGGTTGGCCGGCCACTCCTGGGAAGGTTCACCGCTGTTCCAAGTTTTCTCCATTTGTGGATAATAGCTCTCACTATGGTTTGCTGGAGAACCAAAGCCTAAGAAATGGCTTTGTAACCTTTTCCAGATAGATCCTCCTGATAGATGTCAACGACTTTGTTTCTCATCTGTTCTTGGATTTATTTAGATCGCGGCATGATGTGTTGCTTTTTGAGATCTTTTAGCCTACTTCACTTTGTCAGACAGGTTCTATTTAAGTGACAAATATGCAAAAAAATAAGAAATCAGGAAAGGGGCAAATACTTTTTCTCAGCACTGTATGTAGCATTAAAGAACTGTATCGAGCCATTACATCACTTCCTGCTTCACTAGGGTATAAAAATGATGTAACACACATGCAATATCCCTTTGTCATCCAACACCATGAAGAAAACAAAACAACTGCTGGTTCAAAAGAGGCAGATGGTCATAAACCTTCATAAATATGGTAATGGCTACAAGAAGATTCATAAACGATTGAATATGCCGCTGAGCACTGTCGAGGCAATTATTTAAAAATTCCAAAGATATGGAACTGTTGAAAACCTCAAGGGTAGAGGATGCAACTGCATTTTGCCCCCCAGAATACTGAGGAGGAAGGTGAGAGAAGCAACAAAATCTCCATGAATCACTGTGAAGAAAATTTCAAGCCTTGGCGGCATCTTGGAGTCACCAGGTTTCAAAAAGCACCATCAGGCGCCACCTCCACAACCACAGGCTCTTTGGAAGGGTTGCCAGAAGAAAGCCTTTTCTGACCAGAAGACACGGCAGTAAGCGCTTGGAGTTTGCGAAACGTCTTTTAAATTATGACAGGAACAAAGTGCTTTGGTCAGATGAGACTAAAATTGCACGTTTCGGTCAGATACAACATTGGCATGATTGGCCTCGAAACAGAGATGCATATAAGGAGAAGCACCTCATAACCATGGGGAAATATGACGGTGGGCCAATCATGTTTTGGGCCTGTTTTAATTCAAGATGTCCAGGGGCACTGGTTAAGATTATTGGCACAATGAATTCCACCAAGTATCATGAGCCCACCAAGGAGCCCACTGTATGTATGCATGTACGTATTTATGAGTATGACGTAACCCCAAGATTCCACCGGAGGCATCTCGGCCGCGTTATGGCAGCTGCTTGGTCACTGGAGCTGATCGCGACCGTTCTAGACAATGCTCGTGTTTCCACCAGAAGCACCACAGCTTGTCCCAGCAGCGTCCCAGAAGCGGCTCTCCGCTATGCTCCATGAAGAATATGTGGCGAGTCTATTTTAGATGGAGGTGGACATGTTTGATCCGTTTTTAACACGTTCAACCCTTACAGTATTGACACAGGTTTACAACACCATTTTAAAACTTACAGTATTGACACAGGTTTACAACACCATTTCAGAACTTAAGTCACATGACTGAGTTGCATCATAAGCACCTCAGTAAGGTTTGAATGCTTGAGGAGATTGTTATTGGCGATTAAATTTGATAAACATACTGTTAAACTACTAAGGGCATTCAAATTGGAAATGACTATAAACACAATTAAAATGGACAAAAATTGAGAACATTTAACTATGTACAGTAGCCTATATAGTCACCCATGGTAGAAGCACAGAAATCCAGGAAAAATGACAAAATAAGCTAAATCTGAGCAGGTCAACTGTATCAGCGGTCAGGACGCTTTGCTTCCGTGATGGTCTTGGTGGGATATAAAGTAGCGTGGAGGACAGAGCTGCGCACGTTACGTCAGAGATACGTGCCCAGTGGAATCTAGGGGTAACGCGGCCAAGACGGTCCCGGTGGAATCTAGGGGTAAATTGCCCATCGGCATGAGTGTGAGAGTGAATAGTGTATGAATGGTGTCTGTGCCTTGCGATGGATTAGCTAGCTGTCCAGGGTGTGTCCCTGCCTTTCAGCCATTGCAAGCTGGGATAGGCCCTCTCCTATGACCCTAGTTTGGAAGAAGTGGTATAGCTAATGGATAGATGGATGAATTAGTCCTGATTAGTTCAATAAGTCTCAAATTCAGCTTGTTTCTCAGATAGCTTGAGGCATCATTTAACCCCCTTGGAAGTCATAACAGAAGCTTTGTCACTCTGATCTTTCAGGTTATTTTTATCCTGTGATCATTAATGTCTCATTAGTTTCTTTAGTATACTCACATCAAGCGATATGAAAAATACCAGAAAAGCACAGAACTGCAGCTACTGATCGCATACATACAATACAATCCTCATCAAGCAGTGAGGGACACGGGCAATGATATGTCTTAACAGCTAGCGGTCCAATGAGGACACATTGATAAATACTTGCAGGGCTGTGTTTGTTGTATAAAGTTAAGTAAGCTGAGCTAATAAAATAAAGGTTGCACCTGACAGAAGGACTCGAAACATCTCTAATAATGGTACTGGCTCCGGATAGAGGCTTGCTCATTTGCTGGCTAATCTTGAGTATTTTGAAGGGTTTTATTTGGAATGGTCAGGCTGTGATCTTTTTCTTTGTGTCTGTTTCACTGGGAAAGCCTAGGTAACATTAAACAGCCCACATTCTGTCTCAGGCCACAGTAAAACAGAGATTTAAGTGCAGTCGCTCGGCCTCAAAAAGGAATTTTCACTCTCTCTCCTCACCTTTGTGCTTTCCAAAGAGCCATTGCTCATCTTAAGTGATTATTAAACCTACGAGTGCTTTGAGTGGTGCATTATGCCTTTTTATTAAAGCAAAATGCAGTGTTCTGCTGTATTTCAATTGTGTGCGTGTGTATGTGTGTGTGTGTGTGTGCGTGTGTTCACTAGGTGATATATGCCTGTGCATTCATGCTTTTGTGTATGTGAATATGAATCTGTCAGCTTGAATTTGAGGGTGTTTTTATCCATATCAGATGAACAATTTACAAATGACAGCACCTTTGGTAATCTTATGATCTTATGTCATGTACATTATGTCGTAATTCATTCACTTACTTAGCACTGCAGCGTTCTAACTCATAGGATTGAGTGACTCTTACGCTTGTGCGATGCCCCGGTCAGTAACACTGTTGTCAGATGCTCAGGGCCTCCTTCCTCCTGTCAGCAGCCATGATCTTCTCCCCCCATTCCTCAGGTCCACATCACAATTACAACATGCCCTGGTTACACTTCATTACACCACCTTGATGTTTAATATTTATTCAATTTGCATATCAGCAGTTTTCCATGTATGTGGCATATTGTGTTGGGGTTAGGGGACATGAGTCTGCGCAGTGGGAGCGCCCACATGCTGTACACACAATGTCAGTGCCATGCTCAATACTGGATGCTCACCCGAGCAGATTGAATAAAGTTTGAGATTGTTCTTCAATCGGACTGAATCCTACTTGTTTTGAGAATACCGGTAAATAACACATGGTACCAGGATAGACGAACCCACCTGCTACACACTAGTCAAGATAGGACGTATAAGTAATAGCATTCTGCTGGTACATGGTTTATGTCAGTAGCCCACTGTCCAAGGAAAACTCGCGGTTAAACATGGAGCAACTAAAACCCCTGGCTGAGCTGAAATTTACCGGGAATGTAGAGGAGCAATGGAAAAGGTTCAGTCAGCGATCCAAGCTATATCTGACCGCGATCGGAGCTACAGGGAAAAACGACGAGCAAAAAATAGCTCTCCTCCTAACCGTAGCGGGATCCGACGCTATCGACGTGTTCAACAGTTTCCAGCTGAAACAGCTGAAACAGAAGAAATATGACATGGTAATGACACGCTTTGAGCAGTTCTGTACTCCAAAGAAAAACGAAACTTATGAGCGGTACGTGTTTAACTGTCGTAGTCAGTCCGGAACCGAGTCTGTAGAGGAATTTATTACTGATTTAAAACTGAAGAGTCAGTCATGCAACTTCGGAAACTTGGCAAACTCCCTCATTAGAGACAGAATTATAAATGGGGCCAGAGACAAAGGACTGAGGGAGAAACTGTTGGGAGAGGTGGACTTGTCACTTGAAAGGGCAATACAGCTGTGTCAAAGCAGGGAGGTGATGCAGTTGTGGCTAAAGTCAATGGACGGCGCCCGTGCAAGCGAATGCGAGTACAAAGTAGAGACTGTAAAGACGAAAGTAAAGCAGACTAAGTAGACCTTACTGTATGAAAGACAAATTGCAGAGGGGGCAAAAACTAACCCTAAGCGCTTCATTCAGTACTGTAGCAGAAAAAAGAAAGTCAAAGAGGAGGTTAAGTGCATAAAGAATAAATATGGATCGCTGGTATATGATAACAAGGATATTGCGGATACCTTAAACAGTTACTTTGTTGAGCATTTTACCTCAGAGCGGGTTTTTATTCGGCTAGAGGGCATGTTGAATGCTCAAGATTATTTAGCAGAAATTGAGGTTAGGGATAACGAAGTATTAGACAAGTTGCATAAACTTAAGGCAGATAAGGTCCTGATGGCTTATATCCTAGAGTGCTCAGCGAAGTTAGCGAGATCATCTTTAAACTGCTATCCGCCATCTTCAGACGGTCTTTAGAAACTGGAGAAATACCAAATGATTGGAAACAGGGCAATATAATTCCAATATATTAGAAAGGGGACCGTACAGAGCCAGGAAATTACAGGCCAGTCAGTTTAACTTGCATTGCGTGCAAAATAGTGGAATCTATCATATAAGATGAGCTGGACTTATTTCTTGAACGTAATAATATCTCGAGGGATAGCCAACATGGTTTCCGTAAGGGAAGGTCATGCCTGACAAACCTTCTGGAATTTTTTGAAGAGGCCACCAAGACTTATGACCAGAGCAGGGCTTATGACATCATATACTTGGATTTTCAGAAAGCATTTGATACAGTACTGCATACGAGACTAATTTTTAAAATGAGCTCCATTGGAGTTACAGGAGGTATTCTGAAGTGGATTCAAAACTGGTTACAGGACAGAACACAAAGAGTGGTGGTCAGTGGTATCTCATCTGAGCTAGGTATGGTGGGGAGTGGCGTCCCCCAGGGATCAGTGTTGGGACCCCTGCTGTTCCTCATCTACGTTAATGATCTTGATAGGAATATTGAGAGCAAATGAGTTAAATTTGCAGATGATACTAAATTGGGAGGTTTGGCAAATAGTTTAGAGTCCACTAAAGTGATTCAGGATGATTTGGATAGAATCCAGAATTGGGCAGAAATGTGGCAAATGAAATTTAATGTAAAGAAATGTAAAGTTGTGCATGTAGGTAATAAAAACATTAGACGGGATTACTTCATGGGAGGTTTAAAACTGGAATGTGCTCCACACGAAAAAGATCTGGGAGTGATTGTTGACCAAACCCTCACAGGCTCTAACCATTAACCATTGTGCCGTAGCAGTTAAAAAAGCCAATCGGATGCTGGGATACATTGCCAAAAGTATTGAGTACAAATCCAAGGAGGTGATGCTTCTTTTGTACAACACATTCGTCAGACCACATCTGGAGTATTGTGTACAGTTCTGGGGACCATGCTTTAAGAAAGATATAGAGGATCTAGAAAAAGTTCAGAGAGGAGCCACTAAGCTAATTCCAGGTATAAAAGATGAAAGCTATGAGAAGAGGCTGAATATCCTTAATCTCTTTAGTCTTAGGAAAAGGAGACTTAGGGGTGATCTGATTGAGGTCTTTAAATATGTTAAAGGGATTAACAAAATGAATTATGTAGGATTCCTTCGACCAAGTGTTGTTAGTAGAACTCGGGGTCACAAATGGAAGCTAACCAAAGGTAAATTTAGCACTGATATTCGGAAATATTTCTTCACCCAAAGAGTAATTTCGATGTGGAATAGCTTGCCTGACCGTATTGTTGAGGCTTGACTTAAAGCTAGATACCATTGAGTCATTGAGTATCTGAAGTGATACTCACAATAGTATAAAGAAACTGGCGAACCTAGTTGGGCTGAACGGCCTGTTCTCGCCATTCATGTTATGTTATGTTAAGGCTTACGCATTCGGAGTGAGTCTCTCGCATTGACATTCCTGTGCCGTAGTCAGCAAGTATTCAATCAAAGCGCACTGAAGAAATTCATTTGCGGAATTTAAGTCCTTGTGCAATAAGTTAATCCATTTCACGTGCATTACGATGGATTTCCCCAGTAGTGACACGGAAATCGATTATGACTCTGGAATTCTCACGCTTGTCTTCACTGAGGGATTGGAAGCAATGGAATTGCATAAAGACGTGTATGCAAATTATTTTGAAGGGGAGGAAACGGAATGAGAGTGGGGGGGCAGTGAGATACATGTGACATCATGTGTATCCATTGTTCAGATTGGCCCGTTTTCTGGCGGTCATTTTCAAAAGAGGAATTTCTATGAAACGGAGATGTTCAGAATGTCTAGCACTTTTCGTGTGTTCTTGAATGCGGGTAGACTACCGTTATTCAACATAGACAAGGTAAAAACGATTTTTGATTCTATATCACCTTAAAAGAAAGGTGATAAAATGCATGAACTTTGTTTTTGTCATAGTTAAGGGAAACAAAGCATCAATACTGGGTTACAAGGCTAGTGTTATGTTAGGGCTGGTGAAAAAGGTACATAAGATTTGTTGTGATGGGGATGTTTGTAACTTTGAAGAAGAATATGCTGATGTATTTCACGGAATAGGGAACCTAAAACTAGAGCACAAAATACAGCTAGAGGAAAATTACAAGCTGTTATATATGCCCCTCGGAAAATACCGTTAGCCTCAAATGAAAACCCTCTGACTCCATGGAGTAAAGTGGCCGTAGACCTGTTCACTTAACAAGGCAAAAACTATGTTTTGCTAATGGACTATTATTCTCATTATCCAGAAATGGCACTACTGAAGGACACTGCAGCCAGCTTGGTGATAACCCACCTCAAGTCAATCTTTGCTCGCCATGGAATCCCACAGACAGCGCGATGTGATAATGGACTGCAGTTCAGCAGTCAAGCTTTCAAAGACTTTGCCAAGGACTATGGGTTTGAACATGTTACGTCTAGCCCCCTTTATCCCTGGTCAAATGGGTTGGTAGAGAATGGTGTTAAGATTGTCAAAAAACTGATAAAAAAGGCAATAGACTCCAACACTGTTCCATATTTCACTCTATTGAACTACAGGGAGACTCCGCTTAAATGCAGGCAATCACCAGCTGAGCTTTTGTTTAAATGAAACGTCCGAACAAGGCTACCTGCGCCCACTTTACTAGAATCAGAAAATCTACCGGGTGGAGATGAGGTTATGCGAAACAAAATGAAGGAAAAGCATGCACAAAAAACCACTATGACAGGGGTGCCAGGGATCTGTGTACTCTCCATCCTAATGGTAAAGTTAAATTACATGATGGTAAAACTTGGAACACAGATGCACATGTGGTAAGAAGTGTAGCACCCAGGTCCTATGAGGTCAGGACACCTGAAGGGGTCACTTATGGGAGAAACAGGAGGCAGTTACTTCAAATACCAGAGCCACACACTACTGAGACCCAAATGGGTGGGCCAGCACTAGCGACAACCTCAGCTGCTGATCAGGCTGAGCTTAGTGCAGAATAGGCACCAATAAGTGCACCTGAACAGGTGGAAATAAGGAGGTCTGGTAGGTCTCATAAAGCGCCAGAGAGACTTATAGAACAGATGTAGCTGGTCTAAATGCAGGTGGCCGAAAGTTCCCAATTAAAAAAAAAAAAAAAGCTTCCAATGATAATGGGATTTAAATGCGTTTGTAAAATGTTATATATAGAAGAAAAAAAAAATGTTGAATGTATTAATTGAAAAAAAAAATTTTGTTTGATGGGGAAGATGTGGCATATTGTGTTGGGGTTGGGGGACATGAGTCTGCGCAGTGGGAGCGCCCACATGCTGTTCACAGAATGCCAGTGCCATGCTCGATACTGGACAATCACCCGAGCAGATTGAATAAAGTCTGAGTGCATTCTTCAATCGGACTGAATCCTACTTGTATTGAGAATACCGGTAAATAACACAATGTACAAACCCCAATTGCAATGAAGTTGGGACGTTGTGTAAAATGTGAATAAAAACAGAATACAATGATATGCAAATCTCATAAACCCATATTTTATTCACAATGGAACATATCAGATGTTGAAAGTGAGACATTTTACCATTTCATGAAAAATATTAGCTCATTTTGAATTGATGGCAGCAATACACCTCAAAAACATTGGGATAGGGCTGTGTTTACCACTGTGTACCATCCCCTTTTCTTTTAACAACAGTCTGTAAACGTCTGGGAAATGAGGAGACCGTTTGCTGGAGTTTTGGGAGAGGAATGTTGTCCCACTCCTGTCAGATATTGGATTTTAGCTGCTCAACAGTCTTGGGTCTTCTTTGCCGGATTTTACGTTTTATGATGCGCCACGTATTTTCTACTGGTGAAAAGTCTAGACTGCTGGCAGGCCATTTCAGCACCCGGACTGTTCTACTGTGAAGTTATGCTGTTGTGATGGATGCAGTATGTGGTTAAGCATTGTCTTGCTGAAATATGTAAGGCCTTCTCTGAAAGAGACGTTGTCTGGATGGGAGCATATGTTGTTGTAAAACCTCTATATACTTTTCAGCATTGATTATGCCTTTCCAGATGTGTATGCTGCCCACACCATAGGCACCAATGCAATCCCATACCATCACAGATGTAGGCTTTTGAATTGTGCACTGATAACAAGCTGGATGGTCCCTCTCCTCTTTAGTCCACAGGACACAGCATCCATGGTTTCCAAAAAGAATTGCAAATTTTTGATTTATCTGACGACAGAACAGTTTTCTTTTTTGCCTCAGTCCATTTTAAATGAGCTTTGGCCCAGAGAAGACAGCAGCGTTTCAGGATCGTGTTCACATACCGCTTCTTCTTTGCATGATACAGCTTTAACTTGCATTTGTAGATTGCACAGTGAACTGTGTTCACAGACAATTTCTGGAAGTGTTCCTGAGTGTTCTGGAAGTGTTCCTATGCAGTGAATTCCAGTGCAGAATCATGCCTGTTTTTAATGCAGTGCTGCCTGAGGGTCTGAAGATCACGAGCATCCAATATTGACCTTCGGCCTTGTCCTTTGCGCACAGAGATTTCTCAAGATTTTCTGAATCTTCTTTTTTTTTTTTTTTTTTTTTTTTTTAATTTGGCATCTCCAATCCCACCTGAATCTGGAATGCCCAATTGGGGAACTATGTACAACACTTGCTTGTATGCGACCCCTTGTTGCCAATTCAGGAGAGTGTAGACAGTTCGCGGCTCTCCTTCGAAGCACGCGCCCGTCAGCCACTGCTTCTTAAACACTCATTGGTTGAATCATCGCAAGTTCAGAGCAAGGGTGGAGGATACCCAAACATGAACAAGTTTAGAATCTTCCTGACGAGCGCCCATCTTGGCCAACAGGAGGCGCCTAAGCAACGAACAACGAAACCATGCTATATTACCCTTCCCGGCAGACCCTTCCCAATTTGCATGCCTGTAGCGCAATGGCCAATTGTGCGCTACGCTGAAAAAGCTGTCGACCACTGCCGGTTGGTATGACCAGGGCTGGACCCCGCGTCGTGATAGTCACTTCTGCTTCGCAGTGCGATGCTTTAACTGAGTGCGCTATCCAGCAGCTCCGATTTTCTGAATCTTTTGATGATATTATGTACCGTAGATGGTGGGACATTCAAAGTCTTCGCAATTTTACATTGAGGAACATTTTTCTGAAATTGTTCCAAAATTTTTAGATTTAGTTTTTCACAGATTTGTGAATCTCTGCCCGTCTTTAATTGTATCTCCCCGACAACGATAGTCGGGAGATACTATGGTTTAGTTCCGGAGCGGCCGCTGCCGCACCCGCAGAGGTTTTCTGTCCCGGGCTCTGGAAGCGACAATTATTACAGGAATTTTTTCTAATTTTGCACAGGCAAAGATATTTATTTGACAATACTCAAGACCGATTTTCTGCAATTTTGGACGTTCAATATGGCTGCCGGCGACCATTTTGTCCGAAATTTGGGGATCGGGGAGATACACAACTCGGTCCCTGTGGCGACCAAGTTATCTAGTTCTGAGAGACTCTGCCTCTCTAAAATGCTGTTTTTATACCCATTCATGTTACTGACCTGTTGCCAATAAACCTAATTAGTTGCAAAATGCTTCTACAGCTGTTTTTTTATTAGTACCACTTACTTTTCCAGCCTTTTGTTGCCCTTGTCCCAACTTCAAGATGTGTTGCTGCCATCAAATTTAAAATGAGCTAATATTTTTCATGAAATGGTAAAATGTCTCACTTATAACATCTGATATGTTGCCTGTACTGTATTGTGAATAAAATGTAGGTTTATGCGATTTGCAAATCATTGTATTCTGTTTTTATTCACATTTTACACAATATCACAACTTCATTGGAATTGGGGTTTGTACCATGATACCTCAGCCTTTAAAATTATGTTTTGTTTTCTAGTTATCATGCTAGTATCTTTTACTTTCTTTTAACCAAGGTGCAGGGTTCTCTACGGAAGGTCCGCAGTAAGTTTGTGAAGTTTGAGACAGCAAAGGCAAATACAGGATTCTGCATTGCCACTGGAGTGAGTAAATGGTAAATATATTCAGAATTACCACTGAAGTGATTTTTAAAAATATTCTTCCTCTGTACCACACGTTTGTTATGTTCACTGTACATTCAAAGAATTAATCCTAATAGTTCTTCAACCCGGAAGGAGTGCAGAAAGGTGAAGATGTCCTGGTTGAGTGAAAAAAGATGCAGGAAAGAGACTTTCAGCTGCGGAAAGACAGGCTGCAGGGAGTCATGAAATGGTATGTTTTAGTCTGGTTGGTGTAATAAACAGCTGAATCGTACACTTACATAGAGGTTTTTGGGGTGGGGGTGGGGTGGTTTGCTTGCCTAACTTCAAAAGTCACCACACACCACTAGGTTACATGTATCTTTCTGGATATGTAATGTATATGTTTATAGTATGTGTGCATGCGTGCGTGTGTGTGTGTGCGTGTGTTTGTGTGTGTGTGTGTGTGTGTGTGTGTGTGTGTGTGTGTGTGTGTGTGTGTGTTGAGATTGCAGTTGTGACTCATGCTTCTTTCTTACTTGTGGCAAAGCTGTATATGAATCATAAAGGTTGACAGTGAGCGCTAGATCATCAAAATTAAAGTGCACAAATCATGTCAGAGGACACACATCTAGGCTTCACATTTTTTTTTCTCCCTAAATGACTTTCAGGCAGTAATGTCACCAAAGTGCCAAACCTGTCTAAACTTTTCATTGTGTTAGGAATAGTTTTACCCAGTTGGCAATGATGATGATTATGTGTGAAATACAGATATTTAAATCTCTTCTATTGAAAATAGGATTTACATCTTTTCCCATTTCTTTTAGTAACCTTTTAATATTGATGTAAGATTTTTACTTATGCATTTATAGCTCTTGCAAATGGCTTAATCCAATGACATAGGTATTAGCTCAAAATTATAGCGTAAATATTGCATGAGAAAAAGACTGATCCACTGGCTATATCCTAATCCTTTTTACAATCTTTTTGGGGAGCACTGCAGTAGAGCCACCACCATACACAAGCCTACTGGCAACTCATATAAAACAGCTGCAGTAGTGTTTTGTGATAGCAGGTTTGTTTGCCTTGTGTTTAGAATAGAGCTCTGCAAACCATAGCGAGAACAGCGCAAATACAGTTTCCAGACCTTGGATCTGCTGGAGCTCAAGCTGGCCTCTTTTTGTGTACAAAACAGAGACAGTTTCATTACAGACTCAATGAACTATAAAACTTTCCATTAGGGTGGCAAAAATTGGCTGTGTGTAACAAGCATCTAAGCCAGGTAAAAAATGAAAGAGGATATTCATAAAAATTATTCTGTGACATTTATGTTTACTGTGGTCAGTGGTGAAAAAAAAAAAAAAAAACATTTTTAATGCCTTGAAAATAACTTGTCTGTCCATTTTTTTTTAAATTTTAAAATTCAGATTTTTATACATGTTGAAAACACTCATCCTGCCCAAGGTAGAGTCAATGGTTTAGAACTCATAGTTAGACAGTTGGCTCAGACTACATAGGCGATTTACCACGATGCTACATGAGGAATTACTGCTGCTTTTGAGAATTCCCAAAACACTGCAAAATCAAGGTACTTGAGTTCCTCAGTCATGATATCATGTGTCATTGTTCTAAAACGCATTTCTTATGATGACTCACTAAACTTGTCACCTCTGGAGGAGATGGTGAACCAAACAGGGAGGCTGAGGGAGGGTTATGGTCTGGGACTCAGAGACTAACAATTTTGGACAGAAGGGCATTTTGCTGACAATCATTAACGCAATGCATGAATGTTTTTCTGTGTTCTGTGCAATGCACTTTGCAACAACCCATCTCCACAGTTAACACCCTTTGAGATGGATTGGGATTTTCGAGGCTACCTATGTCCCCTACACTTAAATCTAGCCCTGCTTGTCTGACCACTTCATTTGAAGAAAAGCAGCAGATTCAGGAGGGAGTCATCAGCAGGGCATTATCTGCAGTTTGTCTTGCTGACAGAAGCATCTACTTTCCGCTTGGAAAGTTTAATTTATGGTGCATAAGTGCATAGCTCCCTAACTGCTAACTTCAGGCAGACAGCTGAAGTCAGTCGGGAATGTTCAGTGGTCAACGCTCCCAGGGGCTGCTGGTAACACTTTTTAAAGACTGTCACAACAGGGACCGACTAGACTGTGGGCCTCTTTGTTCCATAATTTGCGTTGTAATTGAGCTGTTAAAAATGACACAAACTACTTACTGAGTTTGATGAAAGGCTTCTGCCCTTTTCCTTACTCTGAGACTTTTATAATGCCTGTGGTTTTTTTTTTTTCTTCTTCCAAATGAGGTGACTTCGACCATGGTGTGATCTGAGGTGGTTCCAGGACCTCAGAACAAGCTACCCTGCTGAAAAAAGTCCGAGAAACCATTAGGCAACCATTAGGCATATTCTATTGGTTTCTAATGGTTCCTGGTGGTTTCTAATGGTTTCTAATGGCTAATAAAGTTTTCCTAATGGTTCGGTTTGTTTTTCTAATGGGATTCTATTATCTCCTACACAAATCTACAGGACTTTAACAGGTCCCTACTAATGGTTCCTACAGGAGTCTAATGGTTCCTACAGGAGTCTTAATGGTTCCCACAGGAGTCTAATGGTTCCTACAGAAGTCTTAATGGTTCCTACAGGCGTTTCTATACCAGTCTAATGGTCACTATACAGTGGTCTAGTGGTCACTACAGGGTGTACTGGTCTCTAATGGTTCCTAATGTGATGGAGGAACGCAGATGTTATAGCCTTCTTTGGCAATCACATCTGTGTGATTTCTAGTGGGTCCTTGTGTGGTATCATGGTGTTACGACCCCTGTCGTACATTTGTGAATCTGTGCTTTGAAATCTGTTATCTTTGTTTTGTTTTTTTTTTTTGGTTCGCCTAAGGTCTGACACTTCCGTTTCCGGTTCACACCTTGAAAAGGCGCGGTCTAGTGTTAAACCGCGGAGACTAGCTCTTCCGATCTGTAACTAGCGTTCACGACCTGTGAGTATTGTACTGCCTTCTGTGTTGACTCGGATTGCCTTTGGATTTACGATTCTCGCCGTGCCCTTTATTTGGTTTGTTTGAATTGTGGTGGTTGACCCTTGGCCTGTCCCATTTGACTAGAATTCTAGCCCTTGCGTTTTGGTTTGGTTGCTTGGTGAATTCCCGGTGTTTGACCTCGGTTCTGTATCTGACTACCACTCTCGTCTTGCCCTTTTTGTACGCTGTTAGGTTTACTCTGGTTAGTCAGTGTGCTCCCAGCTGGATCTCACAGTCCTTCCATCGGGGCACTTCTTTGTTATTTTGCTTTGTTATTTTTCCTTTATTATTTTTGAAGGTGATTCTGAGTGGAAACTTGTTTCCATAGGGGGTACACTATCCGTTCCCTCAGTCTTTATTTGCGGACTGAGAGTTCGGGAGCTCAGTGTTTAAAAGCCACCCCGAGCCCGGCCAACCCTTCAAGAGTAGCCGTAGGAATAGTTTAGCTCTGGTTAGGCAGATAGGGACCAGAGTAACTGAGCAGCGTGCTATTCGTGCCTTTTACACTTCTTCCCGCCCGTCCTTCCCTTACTTCCTCTACCTGTTGCTGCCTGTCCTAGACCGGGTGGTAACACATGGTTTAGGTGGTGTGCGTGTGTGAAGGACTTTTCTTTGTGGCTCTCGTCCCGGGACGATATCGAATTCCTTCTCTATCGGATTCATTTCCCAGCTGGTTCATCAGGCGTGGGCGGCGCTTTCACCTAAGTCTATATAAGCCGGATGTCCGCCACGCCTCCTTTGCTGGAGTGTCTGATTTCAGTTTTCACTGCAGCCAGAAGTTATCTCTAGTAAGGGATTTGTGGCATAAGCCTTCGCGGTATATTTGCGATTTATATTTCTTCAGGGAAATTTCCTTTTTGATTCCTTCCCTATCTTTCTTTGGTGTCGCACCAATTTATGGTGCTTTGTCTTTCTCGGTTCTCGAGTTATTTCCCTTTTGCCCTCCCTGTTTGTTTTTCCTCTCTCGCTTTGCTTCCTGGTTCGGATTGCTGGGCGTCCTTTTGGAAGCGCGAGAGCTGTTTCTGTTGCCTCGTTTATATTTCTCTCTGTGGGTATTTTAAGTCCTTGCTGGTCTCATTCTCTCACACTGCTGCATTTGGCCTCCCTACTTCCTCGGCCATTACATGTAGGCTATACAGTATGTTTGTAGATTGCAGTGTTCAGTGATTTCATTTAATACATTCCAAGATCACCTTTTGCCTTTTGCGATTAAATTTGTGATTAAATCATATTTGGCCTTTTGTGATTAAATCATTGTTCATGACTCATCCATCCAAGAGGAGGGAAAAGAACACAACCTGATGGTTTGATGGTTCATGTTCTGAAAAAAATTAATTAAAATCACAAACTGCAATGAGTTGTCATGCCCCATATGTCCTGTTCCCTATTCAGAGGGGAAAATATCCGAATACATACACAATTACACATATGTATAGACATGTCTCTGGTGCCCAGTGTTAGGACTCTGCTATAATTTCTGTTGCAGCAGTAGGTTTCTCAGTATGTTTTCCTAATAGTTTTAGATCCTAATGGGACCAGTTTTCTAATGGTTTTAGCTCCTAATGGAACCAATAGCTTTCTAATGGTATTACATTCTAATGGAACCAGTAGCTTTCTACATTCTAATGGGACCAGTAGGTCTCTAATGGTATTACATTCTAATGGGACCAGTAGGTCTCTAATGGTTTCTTCTAATGGTTCCTCATGGGGTTCCAATTCCCATTTGACCATTAGAAACCCAATGGCTCCCAATGGTTTTTTTTAATGGTATTCTACTAGATTTTTCAGCAGGGTACTCTCCTGGGATTTTTATATGCAACAGTTAGTGTGGCCCATCCTTGTTCCTGGAGCACTACGATTGAGCAGATCTTCATTTTAACCCTAATTTGTCACATTTATACTGCTAGTTAGCATCTGAACATGATATCTAGCTGTTCAATCAGGAGTGCTTCATTGTGCACTGCCATCGTAAACAGAGCAATATAAAATTCTGAGATTTTTATGCCTAGCTCAGGGATATTCACTCTTTTCCGGAATGAGCCAGTGCAAGTGCAGGCTTTCAGTCTAACCATGCAGTTTCAGACCTGATTCTACTAATCAAGGGTCTACGGCAAAAGCTATAAGGGTTGATTAGGGGAATCAGGTGTGTGACTAGTTGGTTAGAATGAAAGTCTGCACCCACACCAGCTCATTCTGGAAAAGAGTGAGTATCCCTGGCCTAACTGAAAAAAAAAATGTATTTAATGGCTGGATGTGAACCAAGAAAGAATTTTGTGCACTTTCTGTATATGTAAGAAAAGCCATTTGCAATTAGCAACATGTGCATGGAGATCTTTATGATTTTGGGGTGAAAGGACATTGAAAGTGAAATTAAAACCTCACAGCAGGAAATGATTTAGCCGGGAGGCCCACCACAGATAGATCATGTTTGCCGTGGACATTTTTGATGTTGGTATTGAGGAGTATAAAATGCTGGGCGTAAAGCTAGGCAAAAACTGTCCCATCATTATTTGCCATGAATTTCATGGCTTTACTGATGTTCTCACCAAATGGTGGCTTTTTAACGTGCATTGATGACGGGAAAGTGCACCTTAACCAGAACCAGTGCGTAGCAGCCAACTGGGTGACGTGTGATTGCAATTATGAGCCGAAATGCTCACCTCACAAAGGCTGAGCTGTAATAATAATAATAATAACTTTATTTATATAGCACTTTTCCAGCAGGAGCACAAAGTGCTTTACACAAAGTAAAACAAACAGGAGTAAGAGTACAAGAGGAGTAAAACATAATAAAAATAATAATAATAAAAAAATAAAAGTAACAATTATAAAAAAAAAAATAATAAAATTAGTTAAGACCTAGGAAAAGCCTGCTGATAAAAATGTGTTTTAAGACGTGTTTTAAAAATGGATTTTGTAGTAGGAGAGACCAATTAAATCAGAGGATAATTAGGGAGCAAGATAAAAGAGCACAAGCTGGGAATTTAGCAAGAACACGGTGAAACCTACCATTCATTGAAATGATCGTCACAAGATTTTTAATTACCACAGAGAGTCAGAAACTCAATTTATCGTCTTACGCGAAAGTGCGCATCTCCTGAGATGCAATGTGCCCATCACCACAGTTGGGAATTCACGTTCATATAACCTGAGGGAAGACCGCCCCCTACCGGCCCACTAACATCATGACACAGGTTGGCAAATTAAAACTTACAACTTTTGCCCTATTTTCAGTTTCGGCCCACCCTCAGAAAAAAATCCTGCAAAGAAGCTCTGTATAATATTTGAATACCCACATGAATTCTAATCCACACCAGTGTGGAAGCATTCTTTGTTTACTCTTTGCCTGTCATACTCAGTGAGACATCTTTCACCCTCATGCCCCTTGTTAGAACAGGAAGTGAGGAACCTGTCGTCATTCGGGAGAGAAACATTTCACCTTGAAACTCTTGCCAAATGAAAATCACATCGTAATTTTTATGCTCAGTGTTCTAGAATGAACCTTCACGCTTCCACCAGAACAAATGTGCATTCATGTACGCTGCATAAGCTATAATTCAATTATTTTTGTATTTGCATAGTGCTTTTTACCAAGACACTGTATGAGGGCAGCATGAGAGGAAAACAGCAATAAGGAAATCACTGAAGACTGAGCTGGAATCCCCAGAAGAATCTCTGAGAACGGATGTTAAAAAAAATACTCAGCCAGCTTCAAAAAGTAAAGCTCCCTAGTGGTAAGAAATCTCAGGAGGAACCCAGCTACAAAGGAGAACTAATCCCAGTACATAGGCAGAATATATTAACTAAATGGGATTAAAAACTGTCTGGATGGATTCACACGGGCCAGTTTTCGATGTTGTTAATATGTATTTCTATCTTTTCAACATTAGTTCATGGTGTAGCTCAAAAAATGTTTTGAGTTTTACATTTTTACATTAGCATACCTGGGTTAACATTTACAGGTGAACAACAGTTACAGACTGCTCAAAAATTAAATTTGACCTCAGTAGAAATATTTCTTCTATTTTGACATGCCAGTGAAATGTCAAATAAGAGTAACAAATCGCCAAATGCCTTTACTCAAATTTGTTACCCATTGGTTACAGTCATGTTACTAGAATAGAGCTCATTCCCTAGAGGGGATGCTCGCCCAGAACGGCCAGTTTTTTAAGAGGGTTAGGAATAACAGGAATCAAATTGCCTGGAAATCATATAATATTTATGTATTTTTTGCTAAAAAGTTTATAAACTTCCGCTTTGGGCATCTAAGAATATTATAACTTGAAATAATAGCATACTAGGTCCCCTTTATTTCAGCAATTGAAGCTGCATTGTTGCTCATAGTACCATAGTGCAACAGCTAGAGTAGTTTGGACTATCTTAGTTCGTTGGATTTTGAAGAGAGAGGGTTTCACTGGCTACTTTTCATTTATTGTCCCATTAGCTGAAAGGTCTGGCACTTTATCATTCAAATGACTTCATCTAGTATATATTAGTACATTTTACCAACATTTGCGGACACAACTTAAGCAATGGACCTTGGTCTAAATCCTCACACCTGTGCATTTAAATAGATTCATATATGCCTTCTGTTGGCAGAAAAGACTGCATTCGTTTGTAGCATCTCACACATTTTTGTAAATGATCTATGTATCTTTACACAGTCAAATGAATGGCCACAATAGAAGATAAAAATGTAATTTTTCTTTGGCTGATTCCTATAGCAGTTTGGAAGGGAAGAAAGAGCAGTAATGTTGCACTGGAGATCACCTCAATCAGCCTTTGTTTGTGGCTTTTGTTTTCTGTTAGGAAACTGCCTCTGAATGTGCTCAAATGACAAGAATATTTGCATATCTCATTGTCTTCTGGTACTGAGGAATGCCTCTCTTTGTGAAAATTTGAAAGGTGATGGGTTTCTGGAAGGATGGGGTTCACACAGTTTAGAAAAGGTGTCTGTATTTTGCTTTTGTCTTCAGGAAATAACCACCTTGGGACTTCCCCATCCCAGGTGGCGCTTTGTTTTCCGTATAATCTCCTTCCCTTGGTCAAATTTGAGATCCACCTTAGTACACATTGAAATAGCAAGAATGATGCCTGGTGAAATTCTGAATTTTGCTGTTACGCGCTAACAGGGGAAATGCTTTTGGGCTTCAGACGAGGCAAACAATTGTCCTATACACTGAATGGAAATGGCAAAAAGTATGTCAACACAACTCATTCCAAAATCATGGGAGTTAAATTAGGAGTTTAACTTTTGCTACTCTCACTGCTCTACTCCTGGGAATGCTCTCCACTGGATGCTGACACTAGATGTTACAGACTAGCCTCTGTTCAGTCACAAGAGCATGAGTAAGATTACATGGGGAATTGTTTCTGCTCCACTACAAGACCATGAGCAAAGATGTTTGGGGAATTGCATCTGTTCAGCTACGAGAGCATGAGAAAGGTTGAGAACTAAGGTTGGGAAATTAGTTGTGGTTTGCTGTTTTTTTTCCCCAAAATATTTCCAAAGGCATTTAATGCTGAAGGCTCCCTGCAGGCTGGTCAAGTTCTTGTACACTGATGCCCACAAGCCATACATGGACTTCAATCTGAGGCTGTAGGCTTTGTCATTTGCTAACAGGAAAAGGTATTTGCTCAGGGTAGCAACAAAGTTGACATAGTCAAGAATGTTGCTGCATGCTGTAGCCCATGACTGGCTCACGCTGGAACTAAAGAACCAACCCAAAACCATCGAAAACAGCCTCAGACCAATGCATTCAAGATGCTTTTGGCCAGGCTGTGTACATTTTATTTCATACATTATGAGGCAATCTGTTATCTGTGATGTAATAATCAGCTCAAGCTTTTTTTCTGAAATTTTTGAAGATCAATGGCAAAATACCATTCTTTTGACTTGCATAATTAATTTCTGATTACCGTTAATCATTCAATGTTATTGCCAGTCTTGGTCAAGGAGATAACTGCTTTGATTCTTTTTACAGATGAATGAGAAAAAGGCTTTTTCCTTATGTTGATGTGCTACACTGCACCCCTTTTTTGATTTACATATCTTTATTTATCAGCCAGTAGTGTTTGCATCTCTGGCACAGATTTGGTTGTATATGATAAGATAATCCAAATTGATTTTAGAGTGGAACAAACAAATCTCATTTTGACCTTTCAAGCAAATAAGACTTTGCCAACCCAAGAAATCTTTTCAATTTTCAAAGGTCACAAGTAGCCATACGAGCAGTACTAGCTGGGAACCATTTTTAAGATCTTCTCTGGGCCAGGGAATTCAGTCCCTCATTTAATTTAAATTAGCATTGCTCATTTCTCAACAAAATGGATGGAGTAAGTGATCTTTAATTGATTTTAACCACTTTCATGGGCTGCTCTCTAAAATTTGTGCAGATGGGATAAAAGCAACGTAACCTGTTAGTGCTACTTTCTACACATAAGTGTGTTCCTCAATTTTCCAGAGTAACACTTGAATTGTATATTCTCAATACAAAAATAGGCAACAAATTGTCAGGAAGGCCCTATATGAGCTTAGTTTTCAACCACGTGTTCACAAAAACTACAGAATAGTTCATATACTTGCCTATGTACTTTGTGTGTTACTGGAAAACTCCATTGAAGGCACACCAGAGAATAAATAGATCCATCCATATAGAGTTTCCAGATTTGCATGAAAACCCCAGATCCTGTCACATCCTCATACGTCCCCTACACTGTCCGTACCGCTCGTATGTGTCTTGCATCTTTTATATGCAAAACATTAATATCTGAATATGTGCACAATCAATGCAGAATATGCTAGGCAGCCGTATTGCGCATGCAAACAGTCAGTAAAAAGCAAGTACATCTCTGACCTAACACTGCTCTATATTAGCGCATCTCTTTTTTTTACAGTGCATAGAAGACAGTGGCAGCTAGTAATTCTTAGTCAGAATGTGGCTTGTCTGCAGAAGGCCTGGGAGAAGCAGACTTGTTGCATCTTCTATCTGATCCCTGTCCTCCATGACCCTGCTTGAGTCAGAACCACAGGCTCCATGTTTTCTGCCACTGTGCAGGACGTGAGGAGAGAAAGTGCTGTCTGAGGAAGAAAGAGAGGGAGGGAGAAAGAGTGAGAGAGTAAATGAAAGTTGCCTGCACTGTTTGTTGATACTGCTGTCTACTTTCAACTTGTAAAATGTCAGTACATTTGGCTTTGTTTTCTGAACAGCATAAAACTGCAGCCCTATAAAAGCGCAAGTCTCTGACTGAGTGACTGATGGAGTAACATCATTGGTTGATCGAGTATTGGAGTTTCCCCACTGACTGTTGCTCCCTCAAAATGAATAGCCTTGAACAGTCATCAATTACATTTCTAACAGTTACCACTGACTATCCGTGTACATTGACCACACATGGTCCAGCTATACACTTGAGTTTTGAATAAGACTTGCTCTAATTTATTATTATTTTACTTCTTATTATTCTTCTTCTTATTATTATTGCTTGTAGTAGTAGTAGTAGTAGTAGTTGTAGCCATAGTTGTAATATTTCAAGATTTTATTCCAATGCATTAATCATGTATCCTGTGTGTCACTGTTTATTCTTTTCCTGTGACATGCTTCTACAATATTATTTACATACAGCCATGTTAGTGAAGCACTATTTGACCAAAAATTCAGTGTGAGAATGAGTGTGTGTGCAACAAACTCAAAAAGAGAGAGGAACACAATGAGAACTGGGAAAATCTGAGGATGAGAGCATCTCGGGGAGTCTCTTTTTTGTGGTAGGTCATTGCTGTCAGGCTGTGGAGGTTTGTCGCCAGCCTCTTACTCCCCTGAGGCCGCATGGCTGAGGACAGACCTGTCTCTACAAGCCCGAGAGGCACAAATGTACTATTCCTTGACCCAGAGACAACCTTGGCCGCCGTGTTTCTGAAACTCAGCCGGTACATGTGTCTGTGATCTCTGAAGGCCTGACAGCAGTGATGTACACCTGAAAGCACCAGCCAGCTTCTGTTAGCCTGAGGACACAGCCCTGGGAGAAACGGCAACATTTATCTTAAACCCCTTTTCAACCGAGCTGGTTCCAGTGCTGGTTTGGAGCCAGAGCCTGACTTAGCACCGGTTCTTTGGTTTTCCACCGCCTAAGCACCAGCTCCTGGCTCTCAAAACTGGTGCTAGAGTAAGCACTAACTACTTGCTGGTCCAGAGCAAGCACCAACTATGGGGGGCGGAGTTTGACCAACAAGACCAGCGCGGTCGCGGAAGTATTTTGAGCGTTCTGCCCGCAGTAAATGTTGGAATAAAGAAGCATCTGTCGTATATCTGCAGGATGCATTAATATTGCATATTACTTTGTTGCTTCAGGCATTTTTTCTGCACCGCTTACGTCAATATTAAGCATTACGAATATGAGTTAGCTGGCTAGCTAGGGCGTTTGCGAATTCTTACCATTAGCGAACTTGAATGGCATTTCAAAACGAAACTATGTTAGATCATTCAAACTTATGAAGTTGGAATGAAATACGACGATTGCTCATTTATTTCTTCTGCCTGCATCCCTGGGAAGAGAAACGATGGATAGCGTGTTCCTATTATTACACCCTGTTGCTGCTTAAGGTTTCGGTATTAACATGCATGGACAACAACGCAAGAGACGTTAAACATTTATTTTCAATATGTGATCTTAACTCTGTACGAGATCATAGCAATCAGGCTATATTTCTTTCCCCCACTAAAACAATATAAAAGTGACAATAATAGTATAACTGAGCAGAGAACACAAGCATTATTTCAGTTTTAAATTTTATTTGTGGTTTCCCGCTGTCATGGTTCTGGCTGTTTGTGTTTAGGACTTTCTCTGTCGCTCTCGTTCTGGGACGAAATCGGATTCCTTTGCCCTTGGATTCCTTTCCCAGCTGTTTCATCAGGCATGGGCGGCGCCTTTCCCTAAGGTTATATAAGCCGGATTTCTGTCGTGCCTCCTTTGCTGGAGTGTCTGTTTTTAGCTATGCACTTTAGCCGGAGATATCTGCAGTCAGGTTTTTATGACTTTCTATCTTCGTATTATCGGAGTTTCTTCTCCCTTTTTTCTGTCTCTCATTGCTTCCGTGTTGCGGACTATTATATGTCCTTTGGAAGCGCGAGTACTTTCGTTTGGTCTAAACTATTCTCTTTGTTTGTACTGTGTCCGTGCTGCACTTTCTCTTTAGTCGTTGCACTTGGCCTCCAATTCCACCGGCCATTACAGAACACTTCAGCCTGACATGGAGTTGCCAGCTGCGGCTACGCTGGAGAGAGTGGTTGCCGGTCAACAATCTGTGCTTCCTGATTATGACAAGGGCTGAGCTGGCGGAAAAGATTCGCCTGCAGGAGGATGCTATGCAGATGCAGGAAAATATCTTAATAAGCCTCAGCGAGAGTGTTAGAGCGTTGACGGCTCAGTGCACCCTAAATGTTTCCACAAGCACAATTCACACACTTTCCACGAGAGCCTAAGATTCAATTACCACTGAGATATGAAGGCGAGGCAGGGAAATGCAAGGACTTTATCGCCTAATGTGAAATATTTTTTAAAATGCAACCCTCAAATGAAGAATCACGGATTTCGTTTATTTTATCCCTGTTAGCCGGTACAGCTCTCACGTGGGTGGGGCCACTCATTCGCTCCAGATTGCCGGTTGTTAATTCGGTAGAAACTCTCGTGAGGGAGATGATTTCAGTGTTTGATCAGGACATGTGTGGTTAAGACGCGGCTACACATTTAATACATTTGAGGCAAGGTTCTAAGAGCATTGCAGAGTTTTCTATTTCTTTCCGCTCCCTGGCCACAGAGACAGGGTGGCCAGAGGCACCTCTTATGACAGTTTTTATTCAGGCTTTGGCGAAAGAGGTAAGAGACGCTCTGGCATCATTAGAGCCTTGTGCTTCTTTAGATTCTTTGTTTCGTACTGCTGTGCGAATTGATAATCGTATCCGAGAACGATACAAGGAGAAATGAACTACTCTGGCTCCTGCTAACAAAGGGGTAGATTCTCCTTACAACATGCTCACACGCACAACTCCGCCCACTGAAATACCCACTCTTATTGAACCTATGCAGGTTGATGGCTCATATGAGAGCCGGGCTCGTAAGCCTGTTCGCAGACGAATAATTTGTCATAACTGTAACAAACCGGGACACATCAGACCTCATTGCCCTGAACTTAAAAGGAAATGGGAAGTCCCACTAGAGGTATGGGGGGCACTAGAGGGACAGACCCAATCTCCTTTTCGGACATTTATTGCAGTAGAATTGACTGTGGGGAGACAGAGAGTATTTGTTAAGGCCTTTTTGGACTCGGGGGCAGTTGATTGTTTTATGGATGCGGAGTGGGCTAGGAAACATGCCATTCCCATCCGCTCTCTCTCACATTCACGCTCGGTCAGATCTTTGGATGGTCGTCTGTTAGGAACTGGGCTTATAACCGAGGTCTCTGAATTATTGACTATGTTTGTCTCATTTGGTGGTCATTCTGAGAGAATTTGGTTTTTCCTGATTAATTCCCCGGTTTTTCCTGTTGTGCTTGGACATTCTTGGCTGCTTGAACATAAGCCACACATCTCTTGGGGCAGTCAAAGTAATCCTGTTGTCCAGTGGGGCCCAGATTGTGGATCTCACTGTAGTGAGATTCTAGTGTGTCATTCCGAACGTCAACCTGTGGGGGAGGCTGAAGCCTGGAGTGATGACGAGGACGTTGTCTCACTTAATTCACCCGATTTAGATGAAGGGACGGAGGAGGGTTTGGAGTGGGATCCTCAATTTGACTGGCGGCAGCCAGTAGAGGATTCCGAGTCGGAGGACTTCTCTGATTCTGATTCGTTTGTTGATATGTCGGGTCCGGAACAGGATCGGAGTTTGGGGGCTGCTCTGAACTTTTGTTTACCTCCCAACGTTCCTAATGACTATGTTGATCTCGGAGAGTTTTTCAGCAAACAACGGGCTTCGTCCTTGCCTCCGCATCGTGCTTACGATTGCGAGATCAAGCTTTTTCCCAGTACTACTCCCCCCAGGGGGTCCCTATACTCGCTGTCTGGGCCAGAGCGCAAGGCTATGCAAGAGTAAATTCAGGAGGCTCTTGCTAATGGTTTTATTCGACACTCCACGTCTCCTGCTGGAGCGGGGTTCTTTTTTGTTGGGAAAAAGGATGGCGGCTTGAGGCCCTGTATTGATTACAGGGGCTTGAATAATATAACTATTAAGAACTGATACCCTCTTCCCTTAATGAACTCAGCATTTGAACGCCTGCAGGAGGCGTCGTTTTTCACCAAAATAGACCTCCGCAACTCGTACAATCTGGTCCAGAGCCGGGAGGGGGACGAATGGAAAATGGCGTTTAATATGCATGACGGGTACTACGAATATTTGGTCATGCTGTTTGGATTGGTTAACACCCCCTCTGTGTTCCAGGCACTCGTTAATGACATCCTCCAAGAGATGTTGGAGAAATTCGTCTTTGTCTATCTTGACGATATTTTGATTTTTTCTTCAACTCTCTCAGATCATAAACAACACGTCAGACAAGTGCTTGAGGCCCTCCTGAAAGCCAAGCTTTTTGTCAAGGCTGAGAAATGCATTTTTCATGCCAAGACAGTCTCGTTCCTTGGCTTTATTGTGTCAGCAGGGTCGGTCCGTATGGTCCCAAACAAAGTGGCAGCGGTCAGGAACTAGCCTGCTCTTCAGAATGTTAAGGAGGTTCAGCAGTTTTTGGGCTTTGCTAATTTTTATAGGAGGTTCATCTGCAATTTTATCACTGTGGCTGCCCCGATTACTGCGCTTACTAAGAAAAAAATGCCTCCTTGTCGTTCAGTTGGACCCCAGCAGCTGAAGCTGCTTTTCAGGAGTTGAAGAAACGTTTTAGCTCGGAGCCCATTCTTGTTATGCCCGACCCCTCCCTCCTATTTGTGGTGGAGGTTGATGCTTCGGAGGTCGGGGTGGGTGCCATTTTGTCCCAGCATTCTCATTGGGACAATAAGTTGCACTCCTGCGCCTACTTCTCCCGGTCGTTGTCTGCAGCCGAACGGAATTACAGCATTGGTGACCGGGAGTTGCAAGCTGTTAAGTTGGCATTGGAAGAGTGGCGCCACTCATTGGAGGAGGCTGAACACCCATTTGTGGTTTGGACTGATCACAAGAACCTCCAATACATCCAGCAGACTAAGCGACGCAATTCCCGGCAGGCACGGTGGGCGTTATTTTTCAATCGTTTTAACTTTACGTTAACTTATCGCCCCGGCTCTAAAAAGATCAAGCCTGATGCTTTGTCGCGGATTTACGATCACTCGGGCCGCGATTCTATTCCTGAGCCTATAATTCCAGCAACTCAGATTGTGGCTCCCGTGCAGTGGGAGGTTGAGTCTGTAGTGCGGGAGGCCTTGCGGTCCGATCCTGGTCCTGGTGGGGAGCCGCCTGGTTGTTTGTTTGTTCCCTTGGTTGTTCGTTCCCAAGTTCTCCAGTGGGGTTACTCCTCCTGATTGGCAGGTCATCCGGGGGTTCATCGGACCAAGCGATTTTTGGCCCGACACTTTTGGTGACCCAGCATGGACACGGACATCCGGGAGTTTGTGGTGGCCTGTTGCATTTGCGGAATAAGGGGTCCCACCTCCCCCCTTCTGGTCTGTTGCGGCTGTTGCCCATCCCCAAGCGTCCTTGGAGCCACATCGCACTGGATTTTATTACTGGCCTGCCGATTTCAGAGGGCAATTCTGTCATTTTGGTAGTGGATGATCGCTTTTCCAAGGCTGCCCATTTTATCGCCCTTCCCAAGCTGCCTTCAGCTCGGGAGACAGCCCTTCTTGTTGTAGAACATGTTTTTGGCTTCATGGCCGGCCTCAAGATGTGGTTTCTGACCGTGGCCCGCAGTTTACGGCAAAATTCTGGCATGCTTTCTGTAGCCAGCTGGGGGCCTCCGTGAGCCTTTCGTCCGGGTTTCATCCTGAGACCAATGGACAGACAGAGAGGATTAACCAGTCGCTTGAGAATACACTTCGGTGTTTAGCGACTGACAACCCTGCACTGTGGAGCAGTTTTTTGGCGTGGGCTGAATATGCTCATAATTCACTGTGTAGCTCCTCCACAGGCCTTTCCCCGTTCGAGGCCCAGCTGGGGTATCAACCACCACTTTTTCCGGAGGCTGAGAGGGATTCAGCAGTTCCCTCAGTTAATCGTTTTATTCAGCGGTGTCAGTCGGTCTGGGCCAAGGTCCGGTCGTCTCTCTTGCGCTCGGTGCATAAACAGAAGGCTGCCGCTGATAGGAGGCGCCGTTTGGCACCTGCTTATTGGGTTGGTCAGAAGGTTTGGCTTTCCACTCGGGACCTTCCGTTGAGAGTGGAGTCACGGAAGTTGGCCCCTCGTTTCATCAGCCCATTTAAGATTGTGCAAAAGATCAACCCTGTCACCCTGTCAGCTCCCCTGATCTTTGCGCATTCATCCCTCTTTTCATGTCTCTCGACTCAAACCGGTTAGCACCGGGCAGGGCCGCTAAACGATGTTCTTAGAGGTCCACAAGGACGGTAGGAATTTATTTCAGCCCTAATTTTACACACCTGATTTCACTTTATAGCCAATTAGTAAATAATTAGAAAGACGTCTCGGTGTTGAATGAGATGAGTTTTGTTATAGAAGGAGTTCAAATTGACATGAACCATTAATCCAGAAACCCAGGAGCACTTCTGTTGGGCTGCCCGGCCTCAGGGAAACGGCTGGCTCTTTCGAGCCTGTGTCTCTAATACCCCTTTTCCACCAAAAAGAACCTGGTGCTAGTGCAGTGCTTAGTTGGTTCAACCCACGAACCTCCTAAGAACCTGTTTGGTTTCCCACCCCAAGGAGCCAACTCAGAGCCACACGATTACGTGACTGTAATTTAAGACCAACAGATCAGGAGAAAATAAACTTCGTTCAAGACCTGTGTCCCGCCTCAGCAGCGCTCACATAACATCTGGCAATACAGAAATACAGTACGGACTGCGGGTGTAATGGCCAGTGGAATCGGAGGCCAAGTGCAACGACTAAAAAGAAAGTGCAGCACGGACACAGTACAAAAAAAAAGAATAGTTTAGACCAAACGAAAGTACTCGCGCTTCCAAAGGACGTATAATAGTCTGCAACACGGAAGCAATGCGAGACAATGCACATTGCGTCCTGGCACCAGCCGACAAACCACCGCCGCCACGGATGATTGAGGGGGGGCCGGTTTACACCATGTGTCGCATATTGGCCGAGAGGCATGTTGGTCGTGGGGCCCAGTTTTTAGTAGATTGGGAGGAATATGGTCCTGAGAAGCGGTGCTGGGTCCCTTCTCGGGATATCCTGGATCCCACCCTGATTTCTGAGTTCCGCGCACAAGGTTCATTGGGATCGTCTGGGGCTGTCCCTTGGGGGGGTCCTGTCATGGTTCTGGCTGTATGTGTTTAGGACTTTCTCTGTGGCTCTCGTTCTGGGACGACATCAGATTCCTTTGCCCTCGGATTCCTTTCCCAGCTGTTTCATCAGGCGTGGGCGGCGCCTTTCCCTAAGGTTATATAAGCCGGATTTCCGCCGCGCCTCCTTTGCTGGAGTGTCTGTTTTTAGCTATGCACTTTAGCCGAAGATATCTGCAGTCAGGTTTTTATGACTTTCTATCTTCATATTATTGGAGTTTCTTTTCCCTTTTTTCTGTCTCGCATTGCTTCTGTGTTGCGGACTATTATACATCCTTTGGAAGCGCGAGTACTTTTGTTTAGTCTAAACTATTCTTTTTTTTTTACTGTGTCCGTGCTGCACTTTCTCTTTAGTCGTTGCACTTGGCCTCCGATTCCACTGGCCATTACACCCGCAGTCCGTACTGTATTTCTGTATTGCCAGATGTTATGTGAGCGCTGCTGAGGGGGACGCAGGTCTTGAACGAAGCTTATTTTCTCCTGATCTGTTGGTCTTAAATTACAGTCACGTAATCGTGTGGCTCTGAGTTGGCTCCTCGGGGGTGGGAAACCAAACAGGTTCTTAGGAGGTTCGTGGGTTGAACCAACTAAGCACTGCACTAGCACCAGGTTCTTTTTGGTGGAAAAGGGGCATTAGAGAAACAGGCTCGAAAGAGCCAGCCGTTTCCCTGAGGCCAGGCAGCCCAACAGAAGTGCTCCTGGGTTTCTGGATTAATGGTTCATGTCAATTTGAACTCCTTCCATAACAAAACTCATCTCATTCAACACCGAGACGTCTTTCTAATTATTTACTAATTGGCTATAAAGTGAAATCAGGTGTGTAAAATTAGGGCTGAAATAAATTCCTACCGTCCTTGTGGACCTCTAAGAACATTGTTTGGCGGCCCTGCCCAAAGGAGGCTGAGCGTGTCCAAATACCCGTACGATTACTATATTGAGGGTTTGGAGCGCAATGGTTATATTTCCATTTTAGAGGTTTTGGGAAAAATTGATTTTTAGGTTTCCAAGTGTTCTGTTAAATCGGGTATTTTATAACTTTTTTTTTTTTTTTTTTTACAGTCACTCTTTTGCTGCATAGTTCAGAAGTATATTGAACACCTAAGTTTTCATAGGAGTGTAACTGCAACATCATGGTCAAAATTGGCAAAAATGGACGTCACCTCAGTGCTCCAACAATTCTAGCACATGATGTGACATAGCACAATGGCGATTGGTTGAAGGTAAGTTCGTTTGCAATGGAAGACAGACTATTTTGCATTAAAATTCATATTTATTCATCAAAATGTCAATGTTTAATTCATTTAAGCAGATTTTAAGCAGGGGGGGAGCGGTGGGTTGGGGGTGGGGAGTGGTTGTTATTCAAAAAAGCCCTGACTACATAGTTTTCTTCAGACTACACTTGTTAATGCGATCCACAGTGACTGCTCATGGACATAGTCCAGAATTTCAACCGGCCAATTCAGCAGGAAATGATGATTGTAGATTAATGTTGTACATTTTCCTTTGGATTGGCCCTCAGAAAGTCCTTCGCGAAACAAGCAGGGAAATGGAGGACAGCTCTCTGTCTCATGGGCCAAAGAACTTAGCTCTGTATGTATTTTCTGTATGAAACATCCCTTTGTTCTGCATGCGTGGATCGTTATTGATCGACTCAATGGAAAGAATGACCGCAGATGCTGCTTGATGTATTTTTCTCTTTTTCAATTTCCTTACATCTTGTGCAAGGCTTTAACCACCCACATACTGAGCTCACAAACAAAGACACACATAAACAGGCTGTAATCAAGGCTGATTTGCCTCAGATAACGTGGCCATTATCCTCAAGCTAAATAAATCCAATTTTTGCCCATGCATCTTGCTTTGGCCCGTAGGTTCTCATAACACAGAGGACAGATTGCAGTGACTAAAAACCATTGTTAGTAAAATAGGAGAACACTAGAGTGCAAGTCCTGTATTAGACTGGAGATCTTGGGAGGTGCAACATATGAACATAAACAAATGTAGGAATCCAGTAAGATGTACAGTGCTGTGAAAAAATAAGTCCCTGACCCAATTTCTTCTATTTTTGCATATTTGTCACACAAAAATGTTTCAAATCAAAATAGTTTTAATTTAAGACAAAGATAACCTAAGTGAATGCAAAATGCAGCTTTTGAATGATGATTTAATTTACTGAAGGATAAAAGCTATCCAACCCTTCTTGGCCCTATGTGAAAAGTCATTGCCCCTTTAGTAAAATAAATAAATAACGGATTAAACACTTTTAAATGATAGTTGGGTGATATTGTACTTGACACACCCAGGCAAGATTACTGTCAGCCCTGTTGAATGTAAACATCACATTACGCAGAACCTGTATGACAATGTAATGTGGGCAAAAGCGGTGCATGATGCTACGATCTAAAGAAATTCAAGAACAGATAAGTCGTTCAGCACGATCAGTCCGGAAAGGGTCACAAAGTCACAAAGCTGTTTCTGAGGCTCTGGGACTCCAGTGAACCACGGTCCTAGCCATCATCTACCGGTGGAGAAAACTAGGAATAGTGGAGAACCTTCCCAAGAGTGGACGGCCTACCAACATTACTCCAAGACTGCATCAACGAGTCATGCGGTAGATCACAAAAGAACCCAGACTGACATCTAGGGAACTTCAGGCCTCACTTGCCTATGTTAAGGCTTGGGTTCACAATTCATCGCTAAGAGAGAGACTGGGCAAAAATGACATCCATGGGTGAGCTGTGATGCAAAACCACTGCTGAACAAAAAGAACAGGAAACGATTGTCGTACATTTGCAAAAAAACATCTTGACGACCCCCAAAACCTTTGAAAAAATATTGTGTGGACTGATAAATCAATACTAGAACTGTTTGGAAGACATAGGTCCTGTACCATGTGGCAAAAGGGTTACACAATATTCCACGATAGTGCATCATACCTACAGTCAAACAAGGTGGAGACAGTGTGATGGTCTGGGGCTGCTTTTTAGTCGGATACCGAGGCTTTGTTGATCGCGTAGAATCTAACGTTAGCTCTGTTGAACTAGTTTGCTTGCTTGCTTACATAACAGCAGCACGCTGTGTTTGTCTGCCAAGTTTTATCTGGCAACCCTGGGTGTCAACATGGGCAAATGGGCAGCATCACACAAACCAAAATATAAAGAAACGGTCCATTCCGGAATGGAAATTTTACAGAAGAATATACTGGTTATAGCATCGTTTTCGGAGATGTCAGTATTTCAACTTAGCATTTTCTCAAGTCTCTGTTGATATATCATGGTCATTTTATGATTTCGTACAGTAAATATTTTACATATTGCTCCATTACTTAAGTACCTCCACCACCACCTCATTTGTGGTACAACACCTCAGCGAATGAGATATTACCCACATTTGATGCTCTGGCAATTTGTACTCCTCTACTGCTTAATGGCAAAATTAAAAATTAAAACATAATAGCTGTCACAACCCTTGTGTGAATGCCCTGTGTGTCTCCTCCCATTCAGCTACGTGCACGTCAATTAAAAGTAATGTCTCCTTTGATTGGTTTGCGACTCGTTTACGCCGTTCTTTCTGGCCCTGTGACGTGTATAAACCCCCTGATTTGAGTTGAGAGTTGCTGGATTGTAATTTGTGATTCGTGCTTACGACCAGTCAGCATTTCCAAGCAGAAACTATTCGTCTTTAGAAAATTCAGAGAGAGAGAGAGGGAGGGAAAGTCTGTTCTGAGCTTAGTGGTTCATAATGCTGGTGCTTAGCCCCGGTTTCAGTAGCATGAAGGGACTAAGAGTATTGCTACTCCCCATTCATGGGATACTTGTCCATCAGAGGTTACTCCCCCAGCTCTTAGTCAGGTTTCCTAAATAATTTGCCGGCGTCCAATTATAAACCTTGGTGGAGTGCGGCATTGTGGTAGAGAGGTGTTTTGCCCGAGAACACACTGCAAAAGCTGTGGCAAGGACTCGACCTCTGGACCTTGCGGTCCCAAATAAAACACACTTTCCCACTGCTCCACCGCACCTTAGAGTGTTAATGGTATAGCACCGAATGTTTTCCAGTATCACATTTTTGTAGCATATGGGCTGGGAGATTTCTTTCCTCTCCCACAGCAGACTGTATTATTTCTTCAGTGTGTGCGTGCTGTGAGAGAGGTGGCGGGGGTGGGGGGGATGAGGAGGTATAGGTATTGGTTCCAGTCAATGTAGTGCCACTGTTGTGCAAGGTTGCAATATCTATAAATCCCACATCCCTTCTACAGCTCTGAATTACAGCCTTTATCACTCCACAAATATAGCAGTAGCTGAGTTAATGATAAAATTAGACTCCCTCTCTGCTAACTACAGGCCCATTTTGTTTCATTTATATGTGACAAGTCCATAAATTTCAAGCATTTTTTTTTTTTTTAACCTGAAGATGAGCTTGATCCTGGCTCCGAATTGACTGGAAAATCACTATCATTGAGTCATTGAGAATGATATTACATGCTTCTTCGGCAGTGTAAGCACGCCTCTGAAGTTGTATGGACATTTATATTTCTGATTTCGGCTCTAAACATCTCATTCACGTGTCCCCGAACTTGTATTTTTTGTTAAATAGCTGGTAAGTTTTTTGAGGGGAATCCCCAAGACCGAAACCGATCAATATACAAAAGCCTGCTGCCCTACATCAAATAGGAATGAAGGCGATATAATTGTCGACTACAGTCGCCAACTGTGCTCTACTGTAAAGTCAACTACAGTCGCCAACAGCGCCAAAAGGGTTAAGGGCACATAACAAGGACAATCCAGCAACTCTGCAAGACTCAAAGCAACATTATATACACCACAGACACACACAGAAGTGGGACACACAAATGTATTTCGCCTGGAGGGGAGGCACACAAGACGCTAAACCAATTAAAGGAGTCAATACTTCTAAAAGACATGCAGGTCGCTGGATGGGAGAAGGAGACAATTAGGAATTACTCAAGTGTTGTGAGAATGTTGCTGTCTTGTATGAAAAAGAAGCTGTCTCCACGCTCTTGCAAGTCACAGTAATTATTTTAACCCCTCTCTGCAGAGTAACTGTAGACACTGGTGTCTAAATGATGCTGTTATTGTAATTTTTCATAGATAACTGCATATTGAACAATCATGAGGAGGTGGTGCCCTAAAACTACTGAAAACATGGGAGTTTTAAAGTCTGAAATGGTGGAACAGATGTTATTTGAATCATGTCTCCCTGTAAAACCTTGTGTGCTACCAGCCTGACGTATGTGGTAGCAGAGGTTGCCAGGGAATATTTCATTATATTTGATTATAAAAAATTTGTCTAACCTCCTAGCAACAGCATAAAGCCATACATACTCAAATGAACATGAGCAGTCATGAAACGCTGCTTAGGGAACAACAAAATATACCCCGTGTTGCCAGTCAACTTTCAAAATCCCATATTTAATATTAATATAAAAACAAAATGTCACTATTGCCAAAGGGAGGTCCCTTTCAAAATTCAGCATTATCTTTTTGCTCATTCGTTGAACCCTCCAGAAATAAATCATAAATAATAAATCACAGCCATGTCCAAAGATTCTCTCTCTCTGCATAATTTGTCCTGTTAAATCTTTCTCATGGGTCTGGTGAGAGTTATAGCCAAGAAATCCAATAGGAGACAAAGTTGGCTTTCAAATGGTGTATTGCTTAAATTATAATCTCGTTCTTGAGGGGCTGTAATCTAATGCGTAAAGAGTCCTTGCATTGTGCATTTTGGTCCAACCCATTACTACACTAAGATAATCAAATTCAGATGAGATAGTTTTGGTAAAATACCCCTTTCCCTTCACCATTTAGCCAAGTGTCTTGCTTCATTGAAATAATTTTTCAAGTCTCGGTGACACTCAAATCCTGAGTTATAAAGCCCTAAATAGAGGTCATGCACACAAAGGCAAGGATTGGTACCTGCATAAAGGGGTTAAGAGACGCTTTTTTAATGTTTTCATTAAACATTAATTTCAAATTTTGGAACGTAGAAGTATTCAGTGGGGAAAATAAGTATTGAACGCGTCAACATTTTTCTCAGTAAAAATATTTCTAGTGGGGCTGTTGAGATTAAATTTTCACCAGATGTCAGTAACTGTTATGATTCTGTTGTGCCTGACCATGTTTTCGTGATGACTCTGATTCCAAGCCATGTTTTTTGATTCAGTCCATGCAATGTTTTGTATTTTGCCTGCCATTTCCCATATTCAGTTTAGATTATCATTCTGGTTTTTGTATTTCTCATGCCCTGCATTGCACATTGTCTTCCCTGTCTGGTCATATGTGATGTGACAGTTTTATTCCACAGTCTTGTGTGCCACGTTTTCAGGTGATTTCATGGTTTCTGGGTTTCCAAACATTCCTTCCAATCTCGTTTGCTTCCTTCACCTTTCTGTTCTATCTTTACTAACAAATACTAACAGTTTATTATTTTAGATAAATTACTAACATTAACTAACATTGTTTATAGTACTAACTTACTAACGATCACTAGGGATTGTATAGCTGCACATTACTAATTGACTAACAAGCTCTCAGCACTCGCTCTGCTCTAGTCTCCGCCCCTTGCCTTCACTCAATTTACTTTGCTGCGCTTCAGCGGATTCTCCGCACCTTGTTAAACTCTGTTCCACCTCTCACTCTGTGCACTTTAGAACTCCCTAACCGGAGTCGTCTGTTTGTCATAGGCTGTCTGTGTAATCCCTGTCCGCGTTTTGGCTTTCGCCAATTTCATGTGGTTAGGAACTTCCTCTTGTTCGTTCCTTTGTTAATTAGTCTGATCCAGCTCACCCGTTCCCTATTATAGCATGTGACTTCCCGTATGTGTATTTAAGCAGTCATTTCACTACCAGCTCTTGTCAGAACGTTTTCCCTGTGCTGTGATCGTTTATGCCTTGTACTCTTAGTGTTATACTTCTGACTGGAACGTCCCGGATTTTGATTTTGGCTTTACCTTTGATATTCCTGTGCCCGTGTACCGTACCTGCTTTGCCCGACCCTGAGTTTTGTCTTTGCTGCCCTGTGTACGAATTGGATTACGACTACTGGATTCTGATTTTGGATTGTGGACTCTGTACCGTTGTTTACTGCCCTGCAGGGGTTTCCACCCCAGATTCAATAAAGATCAAGTTTACTGGATATTTTTGGTCTCGCTTCTAGTTCCTGGACGCTACCTCACAGTAACAACCAGAGTAATCCACAAATGCAAAGAAATCAAAACAAATAAGTCCATGAATTAAGTTATGTGTAAAGTGGAATGACACAGGGAATAAGTATTGAACACATGAAGAAAAGGAGGAGCATAAAGGCATGGAAAGCCAAGAAACCAGCTGAGATCTGTCAGTATTTAGAAAGCAATCCTGCCCCTTATCAGTGCAAATTAATATCAGCTGGTTTAGTCCTAATTGATGGCCTATAAAAGGGTTTCTCATGACCAAGGTGTCACTCAAGAAGCATCTCATGATGGGTAAAAGCAAAGAGCTCGCTCAAGACCTTTGCAACCGTATTCTTAAAAAACATACAGAAGGCATTGTTTACAGCTGTATTTCTAAACTTCTAAATTTTCCTGTGAGAACCATTGGGGCTATAATCCGGAAGTGGAAAGAACATCATTTCACCATAAACCGGCCATGAGCAGGTGCTCCTTGCAAGATTTCTGACAGGAGTCAAAAGAATAATCAGAAGAGTTGTCCAAGAGCCAAGGACCGCTTGTGGAGAGAAAGACCTGGAATCAGCTGGTACAGTTTTTTATAATGCACTCAACTGCCATGGCCTCTATGCACGCTCACCGCCCAAGACTCCATTGCTGAAGAAAAAGCTCGTTGAAGCTCGTTTAAAGTTTGCTGCACAACATTTGGACAAGCCTATGAAATACTTGAGAATATAGTCTGGTCAGATGAGACCAAAATTGAACTCTTTGGATGTCATAGCACACACCATGTTTGGAGGACAAACGGCACTGCACTTCACCCCCAAAACGCCATACCAACAGTGAAGTTTTGAGGTGGGAACATCATGGTGTCGGGCTGTTTTTCAGCATACTACGGTACTGGCAGACTTAATATAATTGAAGGAAGGATGAATGGAGAAATGTACCTAGACATTCTTGATAAGAATCTACTGCCATCTACCATGATGCTAAAGATGAAACGAAGGTGGACATTTTAGCAAGACAATGATCCCAAACACACAGCTGAGGAAACTCTCAGTTGGTTTCAGAGAAAGAAAACAAAGCAGCTTGAATGGCCCAGTCAATCACACGACTTGAATCCAATTAAAAATCTATGGAAAGAACTGAAGATCAGAGTTCAAAGAAGAGTCTCCGGAACCTTCATGATTTTAAGACTGTTTGTGTGGAAGAATGGGCCAAAATCACACCTGAGCAATGCAAGCGACTAGTTTCTCCATACAGGAGGCATCTTGAAGCCGTTATTACTAACAAAGGCTTTTCTACTAAGTATTAAATTAATTTCAGTAAGCATGTTCAATACTTTTCCCTGTGTCATTCCACCTTATTTCACATAACTTAATTTATGGACTTATTTCTTTTGATTTCTTTGTATGTGTAGATTACTTGGGTTGTTACCGGCATCTGAAAATTTAATGTCTACAGCCCCATTAGAAATATATTTAATGAGAAAAATGTTGACGCATTCAATACTTATTTTCCCCACTGTACGTCGTAGAACTTCACTGCTTTCAGTGACAAGTAGTTCTGGTTACATCAGCCTTGCTCACTTATGAACATTCTAAAGACACGCTTCAGACATGAAAGGCTAAATATTATGTGGCATTGGGTGCATTTACCTGCAAGATAATCCAATAGCAAAATCAAGGCGGAATTGGACTGAGCCAGTTCACTAGCTGTTATTACCTTCATGCAGCTCTTGCTGTAATATATGTTACTGGTGGAGGGATTTGGAAGGATACTGAAATGCTATTGGCAATTTTTTTAATCATCCGAAGTGCAAACTTATGCAGTTTAACCAGCAATTATTTTATAGTGCCAAAGAAAAATAGCATGACAGCAACAGAAGTTCAGAGTGAGTGATGACAATGACAAAAACAACAATTTGCAGCTACAACTTAAAACACCACTGTTATGGGAAATATATAGTTTGTAAAGGAGCTGGAATGTTGAGCAAATTGCATTTCAGTTTACATAAATTCCAATTAAAATAAATGAATAGCAGCAATTAAAGTGAGTGATGGTTTGAACGGAATGATTCTTTTGTTGTTCCTGGAAATGGACAAGTTAGCAAGAGCTGCTTCACATTAATTATGCAAGATCGAAAATGAGAGTCGTGCCGTAATTTATTCCATGCAGCCATAACTAGCTGTGATTCATTTTGTCTGCTCTATCACATGACGTGAGTGGACTTGAGTGGACCTTTGTGTAATCTACTGCCTTAAAAAAAGTAAAGATGGGTATTGCTGAAGTGATTTTAGCAGCTGGCTTAACTGCTTGTTTTATAATGTAATTTAGAAGGCCTGTAAGTTACAGTAACTGAAAATATTGCTAGAAGATGACACTCTTAGAAGTATGGGGTCAGTGAAAAGAATTTTTTTATCCTTTAGGCAATGTGTATTTTCCAAATCTACTCTGGAATGCACACTAGTGTTCTGTGGAAACTCATTTATAAGCTTCCTGTATGAGAAAAAAAAGAGGTAAAAAGGAAGCATTAAACCCATAATAATGTTTTGCGAACACAGGCTACCAATTCAGTAAGAAGCTCTATACCTGTCTATCAACTACTTCATATCATTATTCTTACCTTCGCCTTGGAGTTTGTGGAGGTTATGGTTTTGCTGTGTCTCTTTAATTGTTTGCAATCAAGATATCTACATTTTTTGAGCAAATCTACATGAAAGGTTCGTCTTGAGGCAAGGAAGAGTTCGTTAAAATTTCAGACTAATTTGCATGAAGATAAAATCACATCAAATACCTCAGCAGTCTTGGTGGAGGTCTGCACTCTACTGAGCACATTTAATATTATTATTATTACTACTACTTATTTCGGGCTTTTTTTTGAAAGATAAGAGACTCTTTACTTTTTATGAATATGTACAATGGTGTGCAGTGATGATTATACACCACCACTTTTGTCTATGAGGGGTCCTAATATATTACTTCCCTTTAATTTTTTGGTGAAAATGTATTGAAAAATACAATTTTAGGCAATGAGAACAAAAAAAAAAAAAATTCCCACAAGCATATTGAGGTACAAGTATGGGTTATAAACAAAAACACTGAAAACATCAATTTTTTATAACAACTGAAAGTCATCACTGTAAGGGTTTGACTCTGAGCACCGCTGTTGGGCACAGATGTCAGGAAGTGTGGACTGGACTCAGGTGCAAAGATGGATCTGGTTTTATTGTACTGCCTTCTCGGCACAGCAGAAGGCACATTAGTACACAATACAAAAGAACAAGGAATTCCGCTTCCTGGATAAGGATATTAGTAATACATATAGCTAGCAGTAAAACTACAGTACTATGTATTACAAACAGAAAAGAACTGTAAGGTCTGGAGTCACGTGCCCACGTGAAGGGCACGGAGGACAGGAAATGGTGGACTGGACTCCGCTGCAGGGTTGGACTTGATTGTAGATTTTATTAGGTCGTGTGCGCGGGCAGACGGCTTGCACGCAGTTTAAACAAAACAGTAGGATGCGAGGTTCCTCAATAAAAGAAACTAGGAGTAATACAATCACTGGCTGTTACTATAACAACAACGTATTTCTAATAGGAAACAAATTAGGAAGCGAGGCGCCTTAATTTAAAGAAACTATGTTAATGCTGGAATTTACACAACACTACGATCAAAGGTTTTTAGGAATTTACATATGCGATACGCAAGGCTTAGGAACAGCACTGGAGTGTGGTTTAATGAGAGCTTGCAAAGATAGAATGTGAAGCTGTGCTATATATACACGCTGCTACCACTCAACAGGAATGAGAAACAGATGATCCTGGTTGAGTGATGAATGGGGCTGTGATACGGGTCTTAAGTGTCCAGCGTGCTGGACCGCATAGGGCGAGACCTGACAAGAACAAGGAATCAAGGTTCCTCAATATTAATTAAAGCACTTTTTGCAGCGGTCCAATCCTCCCATCATGAATACAAGATCTTGGCAAAAAATTACGGCAACTCTGAACAGAAATAAATGTTGCGACATTACATAAGCTCATTGAAATGATTCCACGCCAAGTTCATGCCGTAATCAAAGCTAAAGGCTGTCCAACAAAATATTAGAGTGTGATTTTTTTTCTTCCGGGCAGTGTATTTCAAGCTGCCCTGAAGCAGATCTGTTTTGTGGCCACAAAAAAATTGATGATTTTCCACACATTGAAAGTCTGGAAATACAGACTTGATACAGAACACACTGATCCCCTTGAAATATTTAAAAAGGTTCTGCATCAGTGTTTGCCAAGAGTAGACGTGCGAAAATATGAAGCATGAGAAAGCTGTTGCGCAGGTTCATTTATCTGTGGCTTTGCAGGGGCAAGGGCTGTTATCAATGACCGTGCACGCAAGAGCTGTTATCAATGACCGTGCACCCAAGGGCTGTTATCAATGACTGTCCACACAAGGGCTGTTATCAATGATAGTCTTCACAAGGGCTGTTATCAATGATAGTCTTTGCAAGGGTTGTTATCAATGACAGTCTACACAAGGGCTGTTATCAATGATAGTCTTCACAAGGGATGTTATCAATGACAGTCCACACAACAGTTTTTTATCAATGATGTCCTCACAAGGGCTGTTATCAATGACAGTCCACACAACAGTTTTTTGAATCAATGACAGTCCACACAATGGTTGTTATCAATGAATGTCCACACAAGGGCTGTTATCAATGACAATTTACACAATGGGTATTATCAATGAGAATCCACACAATGGCTGTTATCAGTTACGGTCTAAACAAGGACTGTTATCAATGACAGTCCACACAACAGTTTTTTTATCAATGACCATCCACACAAGGACTGTTATCAATGACAGTCCACACAACAGTTGTTTTTTATTAATGGCTGTCCACACAAGGGCTGTTCCCAACCACATTCCGCACAACAGTTTTTTATCAATGACTGTCCACACAAGGGCTGTTATCAATGACAGGCCACAAAATGGCTGCTCTCAATGACAGGTCAAGACAACAGTTTTTTATCCATGACAGTCCATACAATGGGCCTCATGCAAGAAGCGATTTAAGAACACATTTTCTCTTATTTTTGTTTGTATCCCCGATTTTTTCTTATTTTGTTCTAACCCACTGATTTCTGGGATGCACCAATGTTTTCTTAGTTTTGCTCTTCTCTTAGGTACGAGAAAATTTTTACGAGTGGTCAAGACCACTCTTACCGAGATAAGAGAAAACAGAAAACTGTTATCTCTGTCCACAAATTGCTTGTCCAATGCACGGAAACGCAAGTTTTAAAACCTAAAAATTAAAAATGCATCATATAACAAATTGTAATGCTTTTATTATTTTTCTTGGGCTAAAGAGTTTGGCTAGTTGATCCTAATTAGGACTAAGCTATAAAAACCCTTAGATACTTGCGTGCGTTCTGCTTCTGAATGGCTTACCTATTGCAGTTGGACGCTTTGCCCATCAGGCCTTGTGCAGAGAGCGCATTTTTAGAGATCGCGCTGATCTGTTTGCTGAGACAGATGCAGTGGCGTTGCCAAGGGGGGGCCGTGCCCCCCCCCCATTTAAGATTCGTGAATAAATAAATAAATAAATAGTATCTCGCTCGTGGCCCCCTCCGGTCTACAAAATGAAGACGATTCCCCCGGTCAACAAAATGAAGACGACACCACCCCCCAGTCAACAAAATAAGCGCTAAATAATAAATTTTGCTCGTACCAAATGTGAAACCAACCGTACTTTAGCACGGAACATTACTGTTATGTGTTAGGGCTCTCTTGTTCTAACAAATGCAGCGGCGAAAAGATATCTCCATTCAAACGAAGAAATTCAATGCTTGCTCGAAATGCAGGCGGACGAAAACATACAATCACAACTGGATACTACAAGCAAAAATTCAAAGATTTATGGAATAATTCGTGAGTAGTCACATTCGCGTGGTTATCACAGAATAATAGATCAGTGCTGTGACAAACTAAAGAAAATGCTGCTGCGATATGTATTTCAAAGTGCGGGACGTAGTGCGAAAGTCTGGCAGCTAGAGTTATGAGATAGATAAATTTTCGTGATATGAGGCAGTGGACAGCATAATCGGCCAAAAACACAAGGGCGAAAGAATTCCGTATGCAACATCCACCTATATCGAATGTAATCAGTACATTTTCGGCTTACTTTGATGTTTGGGTACCCAGAGAAAGATTCGGACGTGTAAAAACATCAAGCATTCAGTCAAGAAAATTTCGAGTTTAATATTTCGTGCTGCTATGCATGGTAATCCATGTTACAGATGACAAACTGGGTTGCTAGGGCACGCGCAGCATATGCATTCGCGATATTACCGTATTGATCCGAATATAAGACAATATTTTTTCCCTTGAAAAATGCCTGAAAATGACGCCTTGTCTTATATTCGGGGTCTAAGGAGTTACCCATGTAAAACAATATGTGGCGCCATATGAGCGCTTTTCTCTTTGTCAGTGTTTAGAGCAGTGTGACCCTAGCATGATCCTGTAAACAAGTCGGCTGGAGTGGGTGTGTTAGCCTACATTTGCATAAGCCACTGAATGACAGAAGGATGCAGCCAGGGCACAGAGATCCACTTGAAAAAAGTGCTTCCAAAGTCGGTCAGGTGAATAAAAATCAGAGAAGTTATGATGCGAATTTTTAACTTATGGTTGTAAACGAAGCTGAGAGAACGAACAACGTGTGGGCAGGAAAAAGATATGATCATGTGACAGAGTGCAACGTTATTATCGTAATTGGCAACCGAGGACACGGTTTCTCTCCATATGCGATCTAACAGCGATTAAATCATGGGCTAAATTCAGTACAGTTGCGGAACAAGAACAGAGAGTTGAGTTGCACAAAACTTCCGTTTAAAACAATTATTAGTCCTGACCTGTTCTCAGTCATTTTCATAATGAACAGAAGGTTCACTCCGAGAGCACTCCACACTTAACAGGTGTTGCTTGTTCTCCCCGATTAGGTAAGACAACAATCATTCATATGGACGCGTATTTGCTGTATTTAAATCAACGTCATTCAAAATGAATGTGGAAAAAACTGTTCGTGGTGTTTTTTGGATGTTAATGCTCTTACATTTTGCAGACTGTTCTGTTCTGACACGGTTTGTCAAGCAAATGTGCGCCGTTTATTGCACAAGTTAGGCCAGTAGGCCTATGCCCGTTTTATTGCACTGTTTTCATGGCAGAGAACCGTGAAGTGCATTCTGCGCTTTGCCTATTTGCGGGGCTATAGACGATTTTATGATTTTTTTCCCCCATGATAAACACCAAAGATGTTGAAATGTACAAGGAAAACAATGAAATGTTTTTTATGCAAATAAGATTTTGTTCAAATAAAAAGTATTTTTCCAAACAAGGGTCTTGAAAAAGAGGGGTCGTCTTATATTTGGGTCAATACGGTAATATTCTATATACTATACTATACTATATATCTATATATATATACTTTACTATATTTCAATATTCTAAACCCCCTTCTAAATAATAAAACCCCCAAAATATATTGGCGCCTCCTTTTAAAATCGTTCCCCATTTAAAACCACCTAGGTGCATACTGCTGTATCGGAATTTTGACATGTATGCAAGTGTACTCAGGTAAGGTACAATATTATTAGTATGAAAGCTGACCAGTGGGGGGAGAGGGGAGGGGGGACAATAGAACTGTGGCACGTACGGAACAATCGTATCAAGTGTGAAAGCGCTCTAGATTGCCACGAGCAGTCGGCTCTTTGCACACAGCACATCACCTGCCCTTACACGGTGTTTAGTAGGTGTCATATATCATCGCCTGAAAACCAGAGTGTTCCAAGTCCACTTTTTGAAAAAAATGAGTTATGGGTACCATAGTAAAGCTGAGGTGATATTCTATCTCCTGACCAAGTTTCAGCTTGAAATAAGCCCTGGAAGTATGATTTTTAGAATTTAATTTTGTTTCATCTCCTCAAAATAAGCGTTCTGTTGAAAACCACACTGTTCTAAGTGATTAACCAATTGCTGATGTTTTTTTTGTCACATGACCTGGAGATAGAACAATTTGGTATTGACGAATTGACTGTGGTCATGTGGACATGGTGAGTACATTTTTTCATTGATTTTTGCATGAAAACATTATAATTGAAATAAATAAATTGAGTATAGTGATTCCCTAACTCCTCAAGACGACAGCTTAATCAATTTCTCATGTATTTCTTGTTATATAGAGAAAGGGTCCATCTTGAAATGAAAAGAGGAGATAGAACACTCTGGATCTGAGACAATTGCGAATCCACCATCTATTTTCCAATGATGCTGTTATGGATATGGAACAACAAACTTTTAAACATTTCACTAGCTTGTGGAGTATTGTTGCAGTTGAGTTGTGGGGTCAGTTTGACATAATTAGGTATAGTCCATCATATATTTTCAAAACGCCTTTTATTTTCTTTCCAATTCTTTCCAAGGTTGAATTCACTTGTTACATTTTAGTTTATTCAAACATTTCTGTGTTTAAATTTGTATTATTTGTTTCACTTTACCAGGGGGTTGCGATACACATTGAATTATTGCTTAGCCGTCCAATGAATGCTAAAACTTAAAAGCATTTCTTTTTTAAAGTACATCATCACCAAAAGCTGATTTTTGTACTTAGGGTGATGTATCCTACAAACTGTTCATTTTATGAGGTGCAAGGTTGGAACCTCTTGCGTCTGTTGTGTTTTTGATTTTGATAATAAAAAGTTATTGTTCGATGCCTTGGTTTTTGCTTTTCTTTTTAGTAGAAAGATCTGCAGCATAGTATGAACAATGTTACATGTGATACAGTTGATGCAAGGAATTTTTCATATATTTCTGCTGTCAATGTATCGCCTGAAAAGTTAAAATGCATTTTAAACATAAAATAGAATCAAAATAGTTCATTTATTTGAAAGAAATAAGCTATTATTTAAGACAATCTTCACTTAGAACAGTTTAGTTTTACCAAGAACTCATTTTGATGAACATAAATGTTCCATCTCCAAACTAAAAACGTCAAAAACTCATATAAATCATAACATTAAGGCCAAACTTTGGCTAAAATTGCTTCAGAATGTCGTTTTCTTTCTTCTGTGCAAATTTGATTGGAAATTGTTAACAAAACATTAAATAAATGCGATTTGAAACTTTGGAGTCCATTATCTCAAAATCAGGTTTTTGTGACATGGAACGTTCTGGTTTTCAGGCGACGATATGCTAATTTAAAACAACTGGCCACGCGCTTCCAATTTACGATCAAATGGGATTCGTCACACATGGGTAAGAGCAGTTTTGGACGGTAAAAGCGTTTGGTGCATCAGGAGTTTATTTCTCTTATTTTTTCTCTTAGCAAAAAAAATAAGAGAAAATATAAGAGAAATTTAAGAGAATTTTTCTGCATGAGGCCCAATGACTGTTATCAATAACAGTCCACAAAAGGGCTGTTATCAGTGACAGCCCACACAAGGGCTGTTTGTTTTGTCCACATTCAGAACCCCATAATGAGTCAACGACCCCTGCATGAGTAACTGTTTTCTGAGTCCAGAGACTCACCTTTGGGACTGATGCACATATTATCAATTATAGCAAAGGCCGCTTTTAAGTTCACAGTGCGCCTAGGTCATGGCAGTCCTTGAGAACAATTACATTGATTTGGCTGGTCTGAATCAAATTGTTTGTGATATACCCCAAACTTTTAGAAAGCAATTATACTGAAACTTTGCCTGCTTAGAAATGTATCTTCCTGTGTTTCAATAACTTACTATTCAAGTTCTTAATTGGAAATATAGTGGAATTTTCTACTCGTAATTGTTCTACTGCAGTGGTCGGACAGATATTGAATGCTTGGCATAAGGAAATTTGTATGTTTATGAACATAATGAACGTATTTTAGTATAAAAACACCACAATTTTCTCTTTTTTTCAACTACTGGTGTGAAATTATGGAACAAAGATAGCTGTGCACAACCTGATTTTGAGACATGTGCTCTAGCTTTACAAAAACAAAACCACTTTCCTGCAATTTCCTGTCAGCTAACAAATGACAACATTGCTGACGGCTCATCAGGCAGAAAGCAATGCTCTTCGTTTGTTGCTTCGCTGTTACAGCTGGTCAGCTATCGACACAGAGGTCTACTGCAGAAAAACCATCTCTCATCTTTCCCGGCCGAGCCCCCCACTGTGTTGAGAGCTGGAGGGTACACAAATGTATATCTGAGCAGAATCTGGCTGAATCTGCAAGCGCATTAGTTTTTAAACTTCGGTTGTCATGGTAAATCGTCAGGTTTAAAGAGGGGGCACAATATTTTGATGACAGGGCAACTGTTCTTTTGGGAAAATAATGATTCTCCACCCACAGCTTTTATTTTCTGCAGAGCTTTGAAGTGTGTAACATTAGACTCTCTCTCTCTCTCTCTCTCTCTCTCTCTCTCTCTCTCTCTCTCTCTCTCTCTCGTAGCTCAGTTTAAATGCATAAAAATTCTGCTCACACAGTAAATGACTCGTCTTCGTTAGTTTTCCAGAACTGAGAGTGTTTTTCCCCCTTTTGGATTCCTTTTCTTAGGTTTTGTGTCTGGTTTTATCGGAGTGGATTATACAAGGGACTGTATTATCTACCCAATCTATAGTAGATGACATGCACATTTAAATGAATATATTTGTTCCCCATAAGCATCACGTCATCTTTGATGAAGTTAATTTAACCCTGGAGATTATAAAACAAACCTCTTAAGAACATCTCCAACAGCCTTTTTCATTGTTTTTTTTTTTTTTTATTTTCTGCGTAGTGTACTGTCTATATAGTACCTGTATTTATAACCACAATTTTTACCTAATATTGACATAGAAGCAGCTGGTATTTACGTCGTAGGCCAAAGACCTGTAAAATAAAGGGGTTTCAAATGTTACTGTCCAGGAGTGCCACAGTTTCGGCCAGCGCTCTTGGCCTTTATATTGAAAGGGGAGGGGATGGAGGGGAGTCACCAGTGATGGAACTGGCTCAGCCTTACACCAGTGTCTATGCAAATGATCTGTACAATGCAGTTTCAAAGGAATAGAGAATAGACAGTGAAAAGTTCTGCAGAGCTGTCTAATATTTTTATTTTAATTTGTGTGCTTGAAGTGGTGGGGGGGAGGTGGGGTAGGGGGGTCACTCAGACTCAGCTTTGTGTTTTGGATGGGGATGGCATAGAACCATATTAGGCGGGGGGTCTATGTGGAGAATATGGTGGGGGGAATAGTGAGAGCAATTCGGGCTGACATCCACAACAACACAATGCCCCCACTGACCCCTCCGCCTAGATGATTTACCTTTGCAGCACAGGAAAGAATTCAGCTCTGTAAACTGTTTGGAGAAAGTTCTGAAAATAACAGTAAGCGTCACAACTTACTGTCAGGCACCTTGTGTCTGCCAGCATATTTTTCATAAATACTAATGCAGCATCCTCTAATAATAGCACAAAGGTAATGTGTAGCCCCTTAGTTGCGTTGGTTAAAGAGACTTTCTTTTTCATTGGTTCATGAATCTTTTTTTATACATTTTGTTAGCGTTTGTCCCTGATGCTGAAGCCCAGTCTTTGATTGGCTGGGAAGTTGATAGGGCAATTATTGATGCGACTGGCCACAAGGTGGAGCAATTCCAGATTTCATTAAGCCTCCCGTCGCTCTGACTGTTTAATTTTACACTTATGATCTCCAAAATCACTGCATCCTTGAAGTTCTAATGTACTCCAGTGTTCAGAACTTAAATAGGATTTAAGTCCAACACAATATGGAGTAAATTCAATTTCAAATTCAATCACTCAAATGGTGAGTCATACATAAATCCTTGTTTTTATGGAAATGGAAGATGGGATACTGTACTAGTTTATTCATGGCTAATGTTGAGTTCAGGACAATAGATTTAATCTGCACCACTGTGTCAGTGCACCATATCTGCATATGCAGTTTAAGAAAACAACCTGCAATTAGATCTGTTCAAATTCTGCATAGTTCAGAGCATATGCAGTACAAACGAGCTCTTCACAATACCTCTTATTTTCATGTCTGTGCTGTTGATTGACAACTCCAATGAAGCAATGAAGCCATTAAACAGTAATTCACTGATTCAATTCATTTGCATGAATAATGAGGTGCACGTAGAACTCTGTGACAGCATAATCAATTATATTTCATGGTTACTGCACTGAGCATTGGACAGCATCAGGGAAATGTTATGACAAATGCAATGAAGGACTACTGTGCAAATAAATATGAAAACTGTGAATGTATGGATATTATTTGTGAGCTGCATATAGGTCTGTAATGAACACTCATTTTGAGCTACACAGAGACTCAAGAATGCTTTGCTACTTTTATTCATTCTATAGATTTATTTTCATATGTATTTATTTTTTTACTCCATGTGTTTTTCTTTATTATATATCCTTTATTTAGCTGATTGCTATTTCTATTCATTTTCTAATATTTATGTAATTGTTATTGCTCATGTACTAAATAATGTTTAGTCATTGTGTAATCAAGCACAAGCTTTGTCTCAGGCCCTCATTGAGACAGTTGGTATAAGAATCAATTCACATCCATCCATCCATCCATCCATCCATTACCAAACCTGTTTATCTGAGGTCAGAGCTGCGGGGAGCTGGAGTTAACCCTGGCTTAAAACAAGCGAGAGGCAAGAACACACCCTTGTCCACCAATCCATCACAACTGGTGTAAACAATAAACTATGACCAATCGGTATGTTGCTCATAACCAGACATTAATCACCTGAATCGACAGAAAAAAAAACAATGACTGTGAATTAGCTTCAGGGAGTGAGAGGCCGAGGATAAGGAAGTAAAGGCTTGACTGATATTTCTCTATTCAGCATCATATCAGCCAGGCTTTGATATGAGGAACTGGAAGGCTGAGGCTATGTTTTTATCCTCAGCGCTGATGGAGATGGAACTCTCTCTTCCAGGCCTACATTACTTTCAGATCTGACAGGGGTCAGGGCCTGGATTTTCATCTGGCTCGCAGCTTGAAATTTTAAAATATGCATAAAGGTGAGCACACCGCTTGTTACCAAACGTCGGATGTCGAGCGCCGACGGGTCTGAGGAATCATGCGGAACGTGACAGGAACTGCTGATAAGGAGGAAAGAGAGAGATGCCGCTGATATGCAGCTCGACTGCACGGTATTAGAGTGTACCACTCCATTATGACATACGGCAGAGTGCACACAAAAAGGGTCCCAGAGACAGAATATGTACTGTTTTATTGGTGTAACCTTTGTTTAACCAGGGTGGTCATGTTCAGATTAACATATTGACCCATGGAGCCTGTATACCTTTGGTGTGTGTGTGTGTGTGTGTGTGTATGTGTATGTTAGTGTGTGGTGTGCGTATATGTGGGGCAGGGGGGCGTCGGATCACTGCAGGAATCAGAGTAGGAAACAGAAGGGCATGTAGGAGAAGCATGCAAACTTCACCGAGATGGACCGGCCATCCAGGATTTGAACATAGTGCCTTCATTTCCTTCCATGAGCCAAGACATGCAGATCAGGCTACCAAATCACACTGACAACAGGACCAGACTGATTTCTTATTGAATCAGACGGAGTCCTTATTGCCAAGTATCTCAGCGAGACGAAATTGCATAAAACCATGCACGACTCCATCATTTCTACACTCTAAGAGAAAGCATTAGGGATTGGGATAATTGAAAACCATGCATGCTATGCTAAAGGCTTTTGGTGTTAGATTTCATGGTCCATTTCCATAATGATGTTACCAACAGCTGCATTCATCAAAGCAGAATGCTTTTGCAAGTCTCTGTATGTGCAAGTCTCTGTAATGAGTGCAAAAAAAGAGTGTTTATATATATATATATATCTATGTGTATGTGTGTGTGTGTTTATATATACATTTCCTAATGCGCCATGGAATCCAGCCAGGACAAAATGTTTTCAGCGTGACTGCAGTGCTTTGGAAGTGTTATAACCTTGGCACAACATTGCAGCAACACTGCGGGAACATTTTTTTGACATTGATATGCATTTGCAGTTATTCCTCCATCCTTCATTATTCTAGCCAAGTCCCATAAGTAGAGATCTCTAGTAGATCTTTAATATTGGGAACATGGACAAGGTATAGCAAGTCCTTCCTTCAACTGCAACAAATTAGATGCCATACCAAACACACAAAGAATGAATATCACTAAATTAGAGAATTTTCATTGTTTTAGAATTTGTGTGCATCTGGGTGATATTTTTGATTATAGACAGAAAATGCCATAACATCTAATTTAGTTTGTTTCTGTAATGCATTCCCCAATAAATGGCATATAAAAACTGAAGCTAATTAAACATAAATTTCATGGAATAGAATTCTCGAGCAGAAGTTTAATTCTCAAAAAAAAAAAAAACTTTCAGACCAAAAAACAATCCCAGCAAGTTACTGACAATTTATTTTGATTAAAAACAAACACAAAAAAAAATCTGATGCATGTGAGAGTTTTCAGAAAACTGTGATCAACTCATCAATTTAATAAATGGATTTTTTAAAAAATGATCAAAATATCCACATCAGTAATACTTAGAATGTAATTTTTTGCCCAAAATTAAAATAAGTTTAATGGATTTGACCTTAAAGCCCTGTGCAGGAGTAATTATTTTCCCAGCATTCAAAACGTTGGGGATTTCTAAGAGTGCAGGTAACCCAGATCTCTGCTCACTGAGTGCTTCTGATTTGTGCATCATAACTGAATTCGTGACTCGCCCTTTAATTCACCGCCGGGCGATTTCACAGCTGCCTCAGAGTGACTGGCAGTATTTGTCTAAACTGCCTCCTTTATCTACATCTTGGGTAGATTAGCAGGATAATTGATTTTGCAGGGGCAGGGATAATAAATATAAAAATCCTCTTGAAAGCCTTTTTCTTATCACTCCTCTTTTTCAACCCAACCACTCTCCATCTCTCTCTCTCTCTCTCTCTCTCTCTCTCTCTTTGTGCTTACCCTAGGGGGTGATTTCTGTGAAGTCCTCTCTGAAGAGAGGTGAATGTACGGTGGGGCTGATCGCAGTGCATTGTCTCCTGAGAACATTAAGGCTCCCTGAGGCATTCTGGGGGATTTGTTTGCATCTCATTGGGGTCTTAAAGATGTTCCATGGCTTTGGGCATTCGTCCTCCATATAGGCCTTCTACATATATGAGCCATACCCTGGCATAAGTAAGTGGCTTATGTCACTGGTGTTTCTGCCCTTACTGTTGTATGCTGTTTGGTGGTCATTGCTGAAGCAATGTTCAAGGTCCCCTATTATGCCACCAGGTGCACAGCTAATGAGCCATTATGAGCCAGTTCAAAGTCTCCCCTACCTGACATCACAAGGGGGAGTGACCACCCAGAATAATGAAATCTGATTGACTGCTTGGCTGAAGGTGATCATTTCTTCTTGCCTCTGCTTGGTTACTTCCCCATGTGATGTCAAGAGGGAAAAGATTTTGAAATGGCTTGTAATAACTAATTAGTTATGCACCTGGTGAAATAATAGGGGACCTTTAATATGTGATCTTGCCAATCAAGAGTACTTCAGTTTGAATTTGAGAGAGAGGGGGACTGAAAGACAGAATGGGGTGATAGGGAAAGAGGAAGACAGAAGGGAGAGAGGGAGAATGTGAGCGTAAGAGAATGATCATGAGAATGAGAGTGAGAGAGAAAGAAATGGAGAGAAATTGATAGTCTGTGAAAGGAAGAAAGCCAGGAAGTGAAAGGGAGGGCAAAATAAAGAGGGAGATGAAACAGAGTGAAAGAAAGAGGGAGGCAGATAAAATGTTAGGTTGAAAGAGCAGTAGTTTTGCAAGAACAACTTGCGGCATCATATGGGTGACAGGTTCAGCTTTGCACAGTGCCCACCTCATTTTATCAAAGTAAAAAGCGTGGAGTTTCATTTTTGACCTCAGAAACACTCATATTTCAAAACTGAGCTTTGAAATCAGTTGACGAATACAGTTTTAGACAGTCCTATGTGCAGTATTAGAGGTCCCATTGAAAAAAAAAAAAATATATACAGTATATATATATATATATATATATACTCAAAATTGAAACGAGGCGAAAGACAGGAATTATATAATAGATATCACCAGCTAGCGTTCCACTTTTATAACTGAGGTGGAAAAAACTAAATTAAGAAGACAAATCCCAGATAGGCCATCAAAGAAAAAAAAAAGAAGCTTTATTTTCATGCTAATTAAAAAGTCACACTTATGAGCGTGACTCCATATGGCGAAGTAATTAAGTGTCTTCTGCGATTCAAACATAGCTGACCTTGAAGCCAGACCGTGAATCCCTTAACATTAATCTATATGACTAGAAAAATAATGCAAGCAGCAAGTGCTTTTGAAAAATCGGGACAAAAATGTACTGCTGGTGTTATTTCACTGTTATATGTTATTAGAGTATGTTGCTTACACTGAATTATTCAACTAATATTACTGTAAATTTAATGAGCATGTCACAGTGGGCAATAGAGAAATGGGAGGAGAGGGGGAGAAAGCGAAGTAAAGAGAATGAGAGGGATAGATGCGGAGGGGGCTGCAAATGAGAAACGCTTCACTGGGAGAAAAGAGGGATAGAAATGGGATGGGAAGAAGGAGAAAGCCAGAATGTAAGAATAGGTAAATAAGAAGACAGGGTGAACTTGGCAAAGGGGGAGAGAGGAAAAGAGGGATGAAATGAGAAGAAGATGATGGGGGAAAAGCGGAGAGTGGGAAGAAGAAACAGAAAAAATAAATGGAAGAAATGGGATAGGGAGGGAGAAAGGGGCAAGAGAAAAGTTTACCACACATTGAATATAGGGAAAAGATACAGGATTGCAGGCAGAGTGGTAGAGAAAGAGAGCATGTACTGCATTTAACAGCAGCACTAAAGCAGCTTCTTACGGAGTGCGCTAGGGTTCAATAGCCTCCAGCACTAAAAACCCTGCTGCTGTCATGGTGACAGTCATCATCCTCTGCCCTCTATGACCGCACAAAGGATGATAACATATTTAAAGTGTGATAACACAGAATCTTGATGAGAATTTTCTTATAAACTAGAATGCTGATGCTGCTGCAACAATTACTCCTGGAAACTGGAAGCAATGAAGCAACTCCTGATCTACAGCACTGCAGCGGAATACTCAAAATCTATTCTTTTAAATCATAAATGCATTTATCTTGTGGGCCAAATGCATTGTTTATATGGGCATCGGCTGAAGTGCTTGACTATCACTATTGTGAGTCAGCTCAGTGAGGTTATATTTTTTTTCTTATAATTGTTTATAATGACAGTCCTTACAAATTGTAAGCAATTTAGTTCTTTTTTTCTCTTGCGGCTCACTGGCACTTAGTGCCTAAAACATTAGAGCTGGCGGCAACATCAAAATCATCTTGATTGCAGTAGGCAGGGGTTTTAAGCCCTGGACCTGGAGTGTCCCTGTACATGCTGGTTCCTGCTTAAACCTTTATTGCAATTCCTGAAGCATCAAGAGTTGCTTATTGCTTTTTAATTAGAGAATTCTGAGGTCTAATGGGGCAATGATTACTCTCACGATGGAATGCATCAGAAAGACATCCTTGTTTAAAGGAAGTGATATGCCATGTACGTTTGGGGAACATTAAGTCAGTCTGGTCAATTTTTAGACATACAGCTTTCGCTTCCTGTTATCTGCGGTGGGAAATCAGTGATAAATGGGTTGGTTTTTTGTATTGAGAGAAATAATTGATATTTCTGCAACAGAAATCATTGAAATATAGTGAGTTTCAGACTCTGAGTACAAACACCCGCTCATTGAGAAAAACTAGGAAAATTGTGAGTTTAAGAAAAAAAAACGAGATAATGAGACAAACAAACAAATCTGTGAAAGGAACGCACTTTCAATCACCTTAAAGGTTCCCTGTCATGTCATTAGGTGCACAGTCGGTTAGCCATTACAAGCCATTTCAAAATCTCTTCCTTTGTGACTGCATGGGGAAGTGACCACCCAGAGGCAAAAAGAACTGATCAACTTCAACCAACCAGTTAATCACATCCTCATTATTCAGAGTGCTCACTCCCCCTAGTGATGTCCCAAAGGATGGGTTTTTGAAGCGAGACCTTTCAACACAGTACTAGCTGGAACAAGGGGTACTGCAGAATCCAGTTACAGAACCCACAAAATACAGTAAATGACAGCCCATTTTGTTCATGTTACAGAGGAAATGCGGATCCTGGAGTTACTACACAGTAAAGTGCCCATTGTTAAGGCCCATTCACACCAAGCGCGGATTTCCGTGCGGATTATTCGCGCGGATTAGGAGCTAATTCCATGGGCTCTAATGTAAGCTTGCACACCAAGGCGGAATTTTTGTGCGGCAGAAAAAACATCCGCACGGATTTAAGCTTCTGCGAAAATCCGCTTGCGAAATTGTACTTTTAGCCAATTAAATTATTAGTTTTTATCCATGTCACAGCATTCGAACCTTTTGATTAGCTAGATAGCTTGTATTCATTTAACACTTAAATTTAACGTGACATCTTATAGCTATGTGCGCAGTTAGTTTACTTTTTCATAGTAGTTGGAGATCTAGCTAATCTTAGTTTTTTTTTTTTTCCGATTAACGTTTTCATATGTTGAATATTTGTGCACCAAATCACGAAGCTGTGCGTCGCTGAGGTGCAAATTATGACGAAGCTTCGTCTGGGTTGGACGAGTTAAGTTTATTGAAACAGCCCCAGGTCCGGACATCAATAAGGAAAATGTTCGTTGGCTACGTCAGAGCAAAAGTAGACTGCGAGGCTAACGTTATGGTTCAGATACATACAAACAATGTCATCTTCGCTGCTGCTACCATCATGGTTCATTTAGGTTAAATTATAACTCGCGAATTTGTTTTTCCGCTGTGCGGAATTGGAACACAAGAACGCGAAATTTAGCACTGAGTTCGGTGTGAATGGTTTAACGCGGAATTTTCGTGCTGCGAATATTCCGCAAATCCGTGCCACTTTTCCGCTCCGCCCTGGTGTGAATGGCCCTTTAATGTGGCAGGCCGAAGGAGGGCAATTGAACCCCAGACTCCCGGGTAAGAGTCAAACGCGCTGACCACATCGCTAAAGAGCCAGGCTCGTTGGCAAGGTAGCCAGGGCGCGTACTTATTAGGAGGCATTCTAGTGACAGGACCCTTCAACTGTCACATTAAATTGAACTCAAACAGAGTTTATATTTATTGGTGAATGTTTAACTGTTTACACCCCAAAGTTCTAAGCAGAGAAAATAAGAGAAGACAACAAAATTGCTGACACAATCATATCCCAAACAGCAAGCAATTGCAGACCAGATATGTGGTGATTTTGGCTAATCTTTGGCCAGAACCAGCCCAGAGTTGCCAGCTCCTTCTGTAGATTGTAAGTACAAAGCAAAATGGGCACGCATAATGAATTATATTTTCCGTCAAGTAGTATAGTCTGAAGATAGTGAAGTATGCTAAATATTCCAGTCATAATCAGTGCTGCATGCTGGCATTGACCACTCTTAATATTCAGTTCATGAATTTTCATTTTTGTCCAAAGTGAGGCTTGAGACGTGCAACTTGATTGCTGGCTTTCTTTACATGGTGTTTGCAGTGGCTTGCCCTTAGAAGAGAACCGTGATTTGGCGTTTGTTCCAGATTTTTCTTCATCACGTAACTATAGCACTTTTCTCATAGCCCAATTCATTTAATTTTTTATATTACCCCAGATACATATCACTTGTGTGGAAATTTCATTGTCTGAGAGCGTGAGAAAAAGAAATTGCGCTCTGAAGTCTTGCTGTTAATAACAAGGCTGAACTTGCCTCCTTATTCGCCAGCTTCTGATTCAAATTTCTCGGTCCACCTTAAATAGCCAAACTGAATGCCACGTGTAATGTTAGTTAAATCGGTATGGCTTGGCACTGCAGCAGGCTAGCTAAGAGCCACTTTCATAACTAAGTTAAAGTTATTTAGGTAGTGTGCTTGCAGTACCTTTCCATTACCATTATGCAACATCAGTTTGTTTCCTAGCGAGCAAATGTTAGCTAGCCACTCAGTTGACAGTGGAAGAAAAATACAATTTGGCATTTGTTCCATATTTTTCTCTATCACTTAACCTTTTCCCATAGCCCAACTCATGACATGAAAGCGATCAATACAGAACGTTGCTAGTTCAAACACGAAAGTGATAGCTTGACCGCAGTGCAAGTTAACAGAATGATGACTTTTCTATTCTGGCCCTGTCGGAAATTACATTGGTTCTCAATTAAATTGCGCAATGCAGTTATGTGATAAACAGCTTCTTGTACTCTCAGTCGTGACGTGATCAGGTCAACGCTAATGCCTCGATAAATAGTACCACTAGAAACGTGTATAGTGATCATAAAACCCCAGTAGTTCCGGCCCTTCATCTCTCCTTAAGATGATCTTTTGGAAAACGATGAAAAATAAGATCAGCATGTAATCGAGTATCCCCAGAGCACTGCGGGCACAAAAGTGAAGCGCTGATTGGGATGCGGCTATTTTTAGTTTTGCCAGTCAAGTCTCCTTTTGGCATTGGAATGTGTGGTATATACAGAATTTAAGAGTGGTCAATAGTGGGTATTACTGTTGCCTCACAGCAATAAAAGTTGGGAGCTCAGATCTGTCCTGGGGCCTTTCTGTGTGGAGTTTCTTTCTCCTTGTGTTTGCATGGGTTTCCTCTGGGCACTCTGGTCTTCTCCCACAGCCCATTAACATGCATGCCAGGTAAATGGAGACTAACTGCCCACAGGTGTGAGTGTGTGAGTGAATGGTGCACGGGCCCTGCAATGAATCAGTGAGCTGTCAGGGTTGTGCCCCTACCTTTCGCCCATAGTTTGCAAGGAAAGGCTCCAGCTCCCTGACAACCCAGTGAGGAAGAAGCAGTATAGATAATGGATGGATTATATTCAGCAATAAAATCTGGTGAGAGTCAAATTTTGTTACTATATCAAGCACTGATGATATCAGTAGCAGCTCCTTTGAGTAGACAAAATGCTTTATTAATAATGTTCTTGTTAATTCATTGATCAACCTGAAATAAACTGAATGAGTTCCCAGCCGGCAAGCTGATTTATTATCAATATTTAATGAATTCATCTCCCAAATCTCCCAAAGAAGTAATTTTCTCCCCTCCCAAACTGGGGACTTGATTGTTTATTGAGATACAAAACATCAGTTCCGTGAGGACTTGACTTGGAAATCTATGCTTAATAAACCCATAAATAAAATGAGAGTAACTATACGCTCTATGGGCATCTGAAGTGAACTGTTCAGTGTAACACAATCTTTATTGTGACATGGAATGATCAACATAATTTTATCACTCAGGACTTTACTATTCACAATATTGTCTGAAATGTTTTGCTCTCCTACCACGTCATCTCTGTTTTTTTTTGTTTTTTTTTAGCTTAGCTGGCAAGGATATCAGAATGAATTGCGTGCCTCATCTACCCTGCCACAGTCTTCTGTTTGGAAGCATCAACATTTTTTTCTGAGCAGGGAACTAATCTCAGGTGCCATTTTCCCCATGAGGAATTTATCATGAACAATAAAATTTTGGACAGCTGAGACAGTCAGTTTTAAAGAGTCTTAAGCTTATGACATAGTACATCATGGGCTTACAGCAATAGCCAATTACCTCACAGACCGCTTAAAAAGTTGTAATGGCCGGTAGTATACGGAGGCCAAGCGCAACGACAGAGAGAAAGAGAGTAGCACGAACACAGTACAAACACAGAGAATAATATAGACCAAACGCAAGTACTCGCGCTTCCAAAGGTCGTATAATAGTCCGAACCACGGAAGCAAAGTGAGATAGAAAAAGGGAGAAGAAACTCCAATAAATAGAAGATAGAAAGTCATACAAAACCTGACTACAGATATCTTTGGCTATAGTGCGAAGCTAAACACAGACACTCTAGCGAAGGAGGCGTGCCGGACTTCCTGCTTATATAGATTCTGGGAAAGCGCCGCCCCAGCTCAATCAACCAGCTGGGTGAAGAATTCGATGGCCCAGGAATTCGATATCGTCCCGGGACGAGAGCCGCAAAGAAAAGTCCAAACAACACGCACACCTCAAAAACCATGACAAAATTAAGTAAGAATAATGTTATGTTGAATATGAAATGTAGTGATGCAATTAAATCAATATTTCTAATTAGTTCATTTCACAAGGGTAATGAATATTAATTTGCATAATGAGTACTATCTCTGTTAATTAATTCTGTAAGGCTCATTTTTATTTGTGGACCTTTACTTTGAATTTTCAAGGGTAATCCAAGCAATGGTCAAAACCAAGGCTACCCATGATTCTTCTAAACCTTTAGAAGAATCCTTTACCATTTGAAACTACTTTGTGGACGGATGAAGAACTCCTTAAAGAGATTACAAACAGAACATTTTGCAATTCTCTTCACAATCTTTTCATCAGTGGGAACAATTTTTAGTACTGAATAGAGCTATAATGTTCTCAGGGAAGCTCATTTTGCATGGCTTTCTGTCTCTTTTTTGTGTTTACATACTGTCTGACTAAGAAGCAGTGATGTCTAATTCAGGTTCAGAATTTTGTTCCAGCCATAAGAATTTGCCAGTTGGCAGTATTGTTCATCCAGGAGGTAGAACTAACAGGTGAAATCAGCTGTCTGAGTTTATGGGGAGAATGAACACATGGCAGGACTTTCACTTTTCCACACCTGGACTCCACCTTGTTATATAAATTGAGGGACATTTACCTGTATGTGTGTCTTTTTTGAGGGGGCTTCTGTCACTCCAATGTGATCACTCCTTTTGAAATTGGTTGAAATGTTCCAGAAAATTATGATTTTGGGCTCACTTCCACCCGAGGCAGCCACACAGGTCCAGGAAAGGTGCAAGGCCTGCTGGTCCTTGCTCTTACTTGGGAACTACTTAATACATTTAAGCAGTGGATTACCCTGTCAACTGACATCAATGGGTTACTTGTGTTTAAAGTGGCTGTATTTCAGGTGAAAACATAAACTATGTATCTATCCAGAAGCAAGGCTCTCCATCATAAAGCTGGATTACTGATTTAATTGAAGAACTGCAGCATAAAATCCCAGAACCCTATCAAATCCGTAATATGGACAGAAATGATAAGGTCAGTTTTGGGTTTCAGGTTTTGCTCAGTGCAGTTATCCACCTCCGTAATCTGGCCTTTTTCTCACACCAGTTTTATACCCAGCACAAAACTGGGAAGGAAGATCATGAAAGCCTGTTAAATGCTGCTTTGCAGATAACCACACTCCATCTATTCGGGGAACTGGGCTAAATCCCTTGACATAGCCTATCTCAAAGTAGGCTATGCAGAAACCGCGCTATACATATGTGGTTGATGGAAACAGCCTGCTCATCAGTGAGACCTCGCTGGACCTCATTATCCTTGCTGTTTTGAAAGCAATCGGTGCATCCTTATTATGTGTATAGCTCAGCAATCTTTTATTCTTTCAAAGCATAGGATCAAATCCACGCTCTTTGAATCCTTACCCATTTCTATTGGCTCGCAAAAATAAAAAAAGCAGGCAGTGTGATGTTCCACTATTTGTGGTTTAGTGGTCATATGATCTCATCAAAGGAGCTCACCCATTCTATTGTCGAAGATGTTGTGCATGCATTGAGGGATATTAAATTTGTTGTCTGCAGCTGCCATGATTTACATAATTGCCATGGTGAAATACGCAGCAAAGGAGAGAGACTTTACTGACAGAATGGAAATTTACCGTCAGCCGTGATACGAATGCAGTTTCATTCTCAACCATTTCAATACGCACATGATCACATTTAAGCTAGGCTGTCAAAATAGTGAACAGGACCTGTAATTACATACAATATCACAAGTTATCCGAGCAGCCTGTTTCTCATTGTGATTCATGAGTGGTTTTTATCACTACTGTTTTTCCTAAGTTCAATGACCTCCGCACTGTGACGAGCCGCAGCACAAGTGGAATGTAAGCATAATGCGGGGAGCACCGAATTGGGAATAGATGTGAGTGAATATCGCCACTCATTTCCTTTCCCTGAACTTGCGCTCAAGTTGTTTGGAGATGTGATACAAGCCATCCGTGTCCCTCGCTGTGGTTTACATACCTGAGTTGGTCGAAGCGCGCCTGTCAATGCATTTAAAAAAGATATATCGTAAATAACTTTGCACTTTGGGAATTCAGTGTTGTCCCATTTTCACTTGGCTTGTATTGCTGTGGAGAAGAGAAAGCACAGAACCCCCCCCCCCCCCCCCACACACACACACACACACATACACAAACACGCACCAACGCGCACACACAAGCACGCATGCATGCACATATGCGCGCGCAGACACACACATACACACGCACACACACTCAAGTTTGTGTAGCTATCCTTATTAGGACACTGCATTGATTTGTATTCATTATGGACAGCCTAGCCCTGACTCTACCCCTAACCCTAACCGTAACCACATCATGCTTAACCCTAACCTTAAAGGAGCTGTGTTACGATTACTGGCCATGCTCATAACTTACATACTAAGCAAGTGAATCTGCTTGACTGCAAGTCATAATCTGATTCCATCCTTGCCAATCTGTCTTCGTTTTGTATTGTATTTATATATTTTAGTTACACCTCCATTAAGTTTTTTATATTAAAGAGCTTTCTATGGAAATTCAAGGATTCAAGGCACTATTTTAAGCTTTAGCCAAGGGTTACAAAGAATATAAGCTGGTTGCCATCGCCAGTAATCGCAGAAGAAGAAAAATACCCTTTAGATTGTTTGACTTGCCGTTAAACGGATTTAATTCTTTCAAAGTTGTGAGCATGCACAGTTCAGTTGTAAAGATTGCTTTCACCAATAATCAAAGAAGAAGAAAAATATCTGCTAAATCTTCACTCGCAGTTGAGTGGATCTCATGACTGTAACTGACATTATCAATGAGATCAATGTCACCCGCCAAAATTGTCTCAATCCAGGGTCATTCCATGTCAAATCATCCAGATTTTGAGAAATTTTCCAGGTCACCTCCTCAAAAATAATTAAAAAAAATTCACAAGTAAATATTCACACAAAATAAAAAAATGCCAAATATTAGGCCAGTATCTCAAATAGATTTCAAGATTCAAGCTGAACATCATTCTAATTTTTTTGTCAGACATTGTTCACATTTATAAGATTGCACAGTAAAAATTTCAGAGAGATGAATAACTGGTGACATGGTCATTTTTTGCCCCAAAACAGGGCATTTTGGGGCGAAACCAGAAAATTTACTTAGAAAGTATTTAATTAAAAAACTTCTACAAATGATATTACTTGGATTAGTGCATTTTTACAGAGAGATATATCTTAAAATCATAAAAAATTAAATTCTAGCATTTTATTTTACATAGTTCCTGAGTTACAGGTCATAAAATGTGGTCTCTTTTTTGGGCATTTTGTGTTTCCGGCTGATTTTGAGGCTTTACCATACAAAAGTGGATCAAGATACACAGAAGCTAAGGCCATTTTCAGATTCTAGGGGGTGAATATGGTTACTATACCCAATTTCAGCCTGGTATAAGCAATTAATTTGGAGCAATAAGTTGCCAAAGTTGGCTGAAAATAGGTTCACCAAAAAACTTAAAATATTCAAATTTCAAAGGGCTATAACTTGAAAACTATTTGAGATACTGGCCCAATATTTGGCATTTTTTCATTTTGTGTGAATATTTACCCATGTGAATTTTTCTAAGAATTTTGAGGAGGTGACTTGGCACCCCCTGGATGATTTGACGTGGTATGACCCTCAAGCAACATTGATACAACCCCAATTTGGAAATAGTTGGGACAAAGTGTAAATTGTGAATAAAATCAAAACGCGATGACTTTCAAATCACATCAGCCAGTATTTTATTCAAAATAGAACAGAGATAACATAGGATGATGAGGATGATGAGATCTTCAAATTTGACATTGAGGAACATTGTTTTTGAAGTATTCCACAATTTCTTTACGCAAGCCTTCATGGGTTGGAGAGCCTCTGGCCATCTTTACTTCTGAGAGACTCAGCCTCTCAAAGACATCCCTTTTATAGCCAATCATGTTACACACCTGATGCCAGTTAATGTAATTACTTGCTAAATGTTCTTTCAGCGGATTTTCTTATATATTAATTGCTTTTTCAGCCCTTTTTTGCCTGTGTCCCAACTTTTTTGAGATCTGTTGAAGCCAGAAAATTTGAAATAAGCTCATTTTGTGGATAAAAATGTAAAATGTCTCAGTTTCAACATTTGAAATGTTATCTATGTTCTATTGTAAATAACATATTGGCTCATGTGATCTGAAAGTCATTGCATTTTGATTTTATTCACAATTTACACTTCGTCCCCACTGTTTTGGAATTGGGGTTGTACATAAAGCTGTTTCAAAATAGACGAGGCTAACAAAGCCACTGTTCAGGCACTTGGCTATTAACTTACAAAGCTGACACCTATCACGACGTGAGGTCACCTCTGACCTTGAGCCACCTTACCCATTTCATATTTATTTGAGGTAAATTGCTGTTATGAAAAGTAGACAAAATAGTCTACAAAAAATGTTATTAAAAAATGTTATAAAATAATTTAAAATTAAAAAAGCGTTTCTCTATCTTAATCTCTAAAACATTTAACAATGGCTATAATAGTGGAAGGAATTGTTTATTGTTTTATAGCCTAGGGCTAGGCCAATAACATCATCTAATATACAAGCCTAGGTTGGGGTAGAATAGGGTACAGTTCAGAAGGGCTTCAATCTCAACCATATTCTGCACGTCTAACCATTAGATAGCAGATATGGGTTAATGGCATTTAGGAGTCTCTCTACACTACTGAATGGTTTTGTATTGTTTTGGTATTGTGTCTATGATTTTATTTGTTGTATTGAATCCCATTTTATCTATATTCATTCATTTGCCATTGTTTTTTAAAAAAAATGGGTGTTATGTTCCCTTAAGAACGTGGACTCCATACCTGGGTAATTAGAGACACGCGCCGGCAGAGCGCCCTGCCACACCCCCTATTATCTTTTTAAGGGACGTACCCACTATTGAACTTGAAACCTGAAGAAGATCATTGAGATCGAAATGTTGTTTGTTTATTTGTTAAATAAAGAAGTCTCAAAATGAGACTGTGAGTGGGTTTTATCTACTTTTCATGATGTTCTATATTCGACCCAGCACCCGCAGTCGATGTGCGTTTTGTCATACTCTCACAAATTAATGCTGTTACCCACTGAAAAGTCAGTGCTGCAGAAATACACTTATTAAACTGTATGGCTCAAAAAAATCTTCTCCATTCTTTCAATTTCTCTAATCTTTTCAATTTTATTCAAGATCAAAACAATATTGTTGCTGCCCATATAAAGATTCCTGATATTAATTCTGGCGCGACGAAAAGGATGATAACTTATCAAACACTAGGCTGACATTAGGCACTGACCGGTCAAATAATCAAGGCTAATTTTAGCCAGCATTAACAAGGCTAACGTTATCATACCACCCAATTATCTGCCTAGTTTAATTTTTTAAGTTTACCAGAGGGGATGTATTACTGCTTTACTGACTTCAAATGATTACTCTCTATGACAAATAGCAATAATTTTTACGTTGCTACCTCTCCATGATGCACCATTTACCTCTTTTCTCATGTGAATGACTACTTTACTATGCTAAGCGTACGTAGCATTATTTTTACCGAACCGATTTGCTACCTACAACTATCACCCTAGCGAGTTAAATTGACAGCTAGTTTTTCTAAACACCAGTTTTTCTAAAATATCGACAATGGTAAATATTTCTCTCATTGTATTTTTCATATTTGTGACCAGCCGGGAAAAAAAGGCTGGCAGGGTCAAAATTTTCAAAATTCAGTTTTATGTTATTTTTCATAGAGTGGACCTTCCTCTTCCAGAAATTCATCTGAACACATATTTGTTGTATTTAAATTAACGTCATTCAAAATTGCATACCTGTCAACTCTCACACAAATAGCTTGAGCTGCACGCTTTTTATAGCCTACTTCAATGCCAAGTGCCACTTTTTTTTTTTTATCAACCCACGCAATACCGAGAGTGAAAGGCAATATTTCATTGGAACGCGGACCAGTTCAATCAACGCGAAGCATTGGCCTATTAATAAGTAAATTATTTTTCTGTACTGAATTTAGCCCATGATTTCATCGCTGTTAGATCGCATATGGAGAGAAACCGTGGCTTCAGTTGCCAATTATGATAATCGGAAAACGCGTCAATAAAGGAAAATGATTGAGAACTAGCCAGGACCAATAAAGGGACGTGTCTGTGCCCCAGAATTCCCAGTTCTAGCTCCGCCACTGAATACTAGCCATTTTTCAGCAGTATTGAAATGGAAATTTATCAAAAGACTGACGTTATTCCGCGTGACGCATATGGAGCTAAATCCCATGGATCGGAAGCAGTTTTCCAAATACGAAAGTAAACATGGTCCACATGGCGAGCGAAACATTTAAATCGCATTTTTCTCAATAGCATGATCACCGCGCAGAGGTACCTTTTACCACGGCGGGTCACATTTTTCCGCAATGTTTTCCCCCCCAGAATGAAATACCTGTGGCCACAACGCAGTATTCAGGGAGACTCTTTTTGGGCATACCAATATGGCAGCACGGTTATTTCAACATTATGACATCATCAGCTATCTAGTAATTTTATTCAGATCAGTGGTGCAGAGCTATTTATAGACGACGCTGGTGACATGTCTATAAGAGCACCACCTATGAGTAGCTACTAGCTCGGCACCATTGCACTGTGTATTATGGGATTTCTATGCTTGGCATCTTGTACAAGTTCTAATGGTAGACCTCTATCTATACGCAAAGTTTCAAACTGGAAACATGTCATGCGCCCCCTGTGCCCCCCCCGAATACATACCTGACCTGAACCTCAGAAATGACATTTTTGTCATATTAGGACCGGGCTTTGGTCCACATAAGGACAACTGGTTATGACAAGGTCAGTGTTTATACCGGAAAAGGTCCCCAATAGGCAACAAAAGCCTGCCCACCGCAGACACTCTGGGTTGCCTGGTGAGATTCCTGTGCCTGAGACAACATTTACCAGAAGTTCATGAACCAGACTGCAGATATGACTGATTAAACTGACAGATTTATTAAAACGACAAATATAATTGATTTTTGTTGATTATGATAAATAGATCTCGACATTCAGACAAATAGACACTATTGGAATGAGAATGGATCAGGCCTACTGGGATTATGGTGATAGTGGCAAATAAAAGGGCAGGAGGTAGATTTGTGAGTGCAGGGCTGGAGTTTACAGGGCTTCAGATTCTTCCCTCACTGGTCCTGTCCACCTATCCTACATCCTGCACACAGGCAATGACCTCATAAACTGATAAGGCTGGACATGGAAGTTTGTTTCGTCCTAGTGCATTATTACTTTGATATTTACATACTATATGAATTTGGATTCTGCCGCATTTGTTTTGTGCCCCCCTCCCCCTCCAACACGGGTGGCTGTGACTTCACGGTCCAGTGTAGGAGTACCTGACATGCAAGCAGGCAGCTGATCAAAGATGTACGCCGTTGCTAGAGTACTGTAATGTAGTTGTATTCAAGTTCTGCTCATTACTGCTCATCGTACGACCATTACTGTACAGTGGACACAGGTGGATTTTGGTTCGTAACAAGGTGAAAAGCAGAAATTCCTCATTTTGGATAACCCTGTCTCTGTGCAACAAGGGATATCAGTGGATGGGGGGGGACCGTCATCCTTTCGGGTTCAACTACAACACTAACAAAGCACACCACATACAACAGCTCAGGATTTGTATTGAGCTGCTAAGCTGTAGAATCAGGAGTACTAAATAATGGTTGAAGTGAAAACCTGCAAGACCGTAGCTCGCCCTGAGTAGGATTCATGACTACTTTTCTGCGCTGTAATGACCCCAATCATAAAAATGAGGAATGAACTGTGTAGTTGCTTTTGTGGCTGTAGTTCGATAGTCTGTCTTTATCTGTTTAGGGATCTCATGTGAACTCTGTGAAGAGGTTGCAGCATGATTCCATTTGCATACTGTTTGGTTCACCACCGTTCTGTTGTATTCGAGAGCTTGGAACGTTGGATATGCCCTTTAAATGGAGTTGGGTGACATAGGAGGGGAATGGCTTCTGTAAGGAGATAAAATAGGCACAACACTTATCCCTCTTTCACTTCAGTATTACCCTTCATGCTGCAAGGACGTGCAGAACATGTTGGAGCAAGCAAGCTAATTAGCCCCTCATTGTACTACTGTAGTGTTGGCGTAGGCTGCTCACAGTAGCCTGAGTTTCTGTGAAAAATTGCAATTAGTCCCCATGAACTGGGTTGCTCATTTCTTACACACTTTTCATGAGAACATAACTATAAAGTTGAAATAACTCACAATAATTAACTACACATTCACAAACATCATAACAGTAATATGCTTTGCATTTGGAAACTATGCTACAATAACAACCACTGCATTAATGAACAATACTTATGACGGGATTTTCATCAACCCCTAATCTGGTGTGACATTATCGATAGGCCCAGCCCAATCTCATGGAACAGGGTTAACACTTTAATCAGATTAGTAGATACATTTATCATAATAGTTCATTTGAGGTGTAGCTTCTATATTTAGTCACTGGTCAGGTTTTCTCACGTCAGAAAAAAAAAAAAAAAAACATAGCTTTCATTTCACTAATTAACTCACTGATCTTGATTTGTTCTAAGAAAATCATTGGAGACTTGGCTGTCCTCAGTAATGGCCCAAAGATTGAGAAGAAGATTTTCTCTACTAAAGAAAGAAATTGAAGAAGCAGATGATCAGTGCTGGCCAGCGCTTAGAGAGCATTCTCTGTACATTACAGATGAGAATGCGTGTTTATTAAATGTTTGAACACATGGGAAGAATGTACATTACAATATATATTTCAGGGGACACTCAGAACACGACAGGAGGCAGATGGGACCAGAAGATAGTGCACAGATCAGGCACTTTAATATCAAAAAAAGAGCATGACTATATACAAGGATACTAATACAGAATAAGTACAAGATGTAAAGATCAGGATAATAACTGCGGACAACTACAAGGGACTCAATGAATATGCAAGAGTGGTATACAAGAAATGCAGATAATAATAAACAACGCTTAGAGGATATACTGAATAAACTAAGCCAATATGCAAATGCTCAGATGATAACAATATAAACAAAGCCAAATACAAGAAACAGAGAATATAGAAAGCAACACTGAACTTCACAAGAAAACTCAAAATCCAGAAAAACTAACAGAAGAACTGCAAAACAGCAAAGTATCAAAAAAAAAAAAAACGCAAAACAGCAAAGTATTAAAAGAACCAAGGACAAACTAATCAAAGTTCAAACACGGATATCAAACGGACAGGAAACCCTGAGAGCAAGGAAAACCAGGACTTCTCAAGACAACGCTCGTTGACCAACTGACTGGGAGTGGGAGTTTAAGTAGGCTTTGGACAGGTGCAGTCAATTAATATGCAAGGTTAGAACGAGTAGAGAGTCATTAAGTGAAAGGGGCATGGTCACCGGGCTACCAGGCACAGACGATGCAATATGCAGTAAATCAAAGATCCAGAGAACGCAAGTTTTGATGAGACTTGGGGCTGTTTCATGCTACAACACTGAAGAATATTTTATAAATTTATGGTTTCTATTTTATTTCAGTGTTTTGTATCCAAATATCCTTATATCCCACTAAACATTTAAAAAAAAATGTGACTTTTAAAAAAAATTGCTGGTCATCATGCCTTACATATTGTCTGGTCCATAAGCACAGTATTTAGCCAGTGGCACAATTTTCATCATTTTAGCTCAGTATGCCACCACAACTTTTTATTTTTAGCTTGAAGGATTTTGTTTGAAGATATTGTATGAACCATGCATGAATTAAAATTACAGCCATTTTCCCTGCGATAGAGGGCTAACATGGCCATAATGGAGTGAGTGAATGAGTGAGTCACAATCCTAGTATACTCAATATCTCAAGAATGGTACGAGTCATAACCTACTAAATTAACAGATATAGTGTAGCAGATGAGCTGATTAAAATTTGATTGAATCTGCGAAGTTGCATCATATTAAATTAAATATGCAGAAACGCACTGCATTGCACAGTCCCGTACAATTCATTATGACGGCATGTTGCCTCTATCAGATAGCTTGCTAACCAAGCCAGCTAACGCGTTTATAAAATCATTAGCAATTCAGTCGAAGCCTGATAAAGGCTCGATTTCACCAATAGTTATGCTACCAATATTTCTTTTGTGTTTCTGGCTCAGTTGATGTGTACTGCACTAAAGTTACTTGCGTATAACTTTATTCGATGTCAACAGTAACCAGCTAGCTAGCTACAGAGCTACATGAAATCCATGACGTTGAGCAGCCCAATTTTCATGTAGTTCTGTAGCTAGCTAGCTGGGTTCTGTACGTGTCGAATTACGCTCATGTAACATTGGATCATATAGATGAAAATAAGTAAACAGATAACAATATATTGTAAAAACAAAAATAATAATGTCTTTTTGAGGGAAAAAGTCAATATTTAGTGTGGCCCCCCTTTGATTTGATTACAGCATTTAATCTTTCAGTTTTCATATTTTTTAAAATTTCCTCACTTGCTAAACCATTCCATATGGTTCGAAGTTAATTTTGATGTTACAACAGATTTTTTTATCTTGGTGTTAAGCAAATCCCACATTTGCTCAATTGGATTAAGGTCTGGACTTTGAGCAGGCTAAGTCACAACCTTTATGTCACCAGATGTTTCATTTCTCAAAACAAATTGCTCATGTTTCTAATTTACTTTCTTTTTTCTGTTTATGTTTTTTTGTTCACATCACTGATCCTTGTTAATCAATTTGTTCATTTGTACGTTAGACTTTTGTGGGTAGGGGTTGGGTGTGGGAGTGGGTGAGCAAGATGTCTGTATTTTATGTATGTCCATCATGTAATGTAGTGTAATGTTGTCCTATGTTTTATGTATATGTCTGTATAGGGACCCCCTTGAAAATGACATGCTACATCTCAAGGGGCTATCCTTTAATAAATTCAAAAATTCAAATAAAATTTCCACTGAGATAATTCTGAGATAATATAACTGTGTTAAGGGTCATTTTCTTGTTGAAAATGAAACCCTGACCAATTAGTCCAGATGGCAATGCGTGCCTCACAAGGCTGCTGTGAAGCTTCATTTGATCCATTATTTTGTAGATTTTTATGAGATCACTGGCTCCTTTCGAGCAGACTGAACCCCAAATCATAATATTACCACCTCCATGTTCTACTGGAGGGGTTAAACAGTCATTTTTGAAACATTATCCATCTCCAAAGCACAGATGAGTTCTGTGTTTGAATGAGAAATTTAATCCAAAGGACTTGTTCCCAGTCCATTGGAGTCTAATCCTTGAAAATCTTTGCAAACTTAAGTCCTTTTTTCATGTTGCCAGCTCTTGGCTGCAAAAAGACCAATCAGACCATTTTCACACAGGTGTCTGGAAGTAGTAGATCTTGATACTTTCATCTCTTCACTTCTGGTGCAATTAACCCCTTTGGGCAGAAGCCAAATCTGGCTATTTATGTGTTACCTTATTTAAGGCTTTATAATTCAAGATTGCAGCTTCACAGAGAGAAAAGAAATGGCTCGACTGAGTCAAGCCACTTGAAGCATTAAAAATTCCATCGTACTTAAGTTCATATTCATGATTTTGGTAGAGAAAAAGGGCTGCAAACACAAAAAATCCTCATGAAAATTCCGCATTGAAGTTATAAAAAAATAATACTGAGAATTGAAAAATGGCTGGGGCTTAAAACTATACATTTCTGGGATCATAAACTCCTCAACCACAAGTATAATTCATCTGAGCCTTAAATTCTAAATTACCTACTCTTTAGGAGCCAAATAAGACCGTTATCCTGGTGGCTTCCCAAACTCTAAGATCCTTCAAAATGGCACACTGTCAAATCATAAAATAATCATATATTTAACACAAATCAACTTTTGATGCATGAAATTCAATATGAGCTGATGATTTTCTGTTTGAATTTAGCATGAGTCTATCAAAATAGGTGATGTTGGACATCAGTGGTCACCAGTAACCTATCTAAACTCAAAACATGCCTTTTCTCCATGATGAAGTTTAGAATTTTGTCCATTTTTCTTCAGAGTTCCATTAGCCAGCACACATACTCATTAAAGGAACACATTCCACACCTTATAAGGAACAAGTATAACTCAGCAGACATTCCACCATCAGGAAAAATCAGGCAATATTCTACCCTAGATTGAACAGAATGGTGCAGTGAACGTACCAGGGGGTCTACCGAGATGCTTGAGCTGTTGGCATATTAAACAAGCCAAAACATCGGCATTCAATTTTGTTGAATACGGTATAAATTCCAAAACAAAAATCCACATTGAGCAAAATGCTACTACAGTAGCAGTAGCAGTATTTCTTCATTGAATCCCTCCTTCAGAGACAGATGTAGAAGGAACCCTCCAGTCCTGTTTCATTCGTAATAATTCCCATTGACTATGTCCATACCTCATTTAAATCCCGTAAATGTAACTGAACACTTCATGCCGGTTTTGGAAGTATTTTTTTCTTGAAATCGCGCCATTTTCAGTTGTGCCACTGTGAACAACATTAAGAGAATACAACCTAGAGTACCTTGCTGTTACGCACAGGCTTGTATACATTTCTGATTGTCCAATCAATGTCTTTCAGTTACTGTGGAAAGTTTATTCTCTCTGGAATTGGATAAGAAACATATCGATCAATGCATCATTTCCGGGGAAGTTTCATGTGGGTGTGAACTATAAGTGCGCAGTTACACAGATGAGCCTAAGTAAGTCATTGAGTGATAGGCTATCAACATTAGTACTAAGGAGGATATAACACTGAGTTTGTCGATGGCGTAAATACACGGTAGGGAACTACGTGTTTTTGATGTGATGACTATAATTGATAGTAGAATGACATAATATCAATACCATGTCAAATTTTTGCTTCAGAAAACTGATTTTTCTTTACTACAAATTGGAATTCCTTTGGCTCAGTGTAGCTGAAGTGGTTGCTACAGGGAACAATGATTTTTCTGTCACAAGAGATCATTTTTTTGAACTGCTGGTTAGATACTATGGGCAAGTATATTGAGCAGTTTGCACGTCAGGCTTAGCTGAGGGGTTTAATTCATGCAACTCCTGAAAAACAGGGATGGGAGTGAACTCGTCCATATTCTAAACTATGTTTGAGCTCGACTTGCTTGTGAATATTCAATAACTGATCCGGGAGGGCCATCTAGTGATAGAATAGTGTAAGTGCGTGCATAAATTTGCAGCTGCATGTCTGCTGGCACCTACATCTGCACAGAGGGGTTAATATCATCACGGAGTTGCTGTGCTGTCAATCGCCATTTTTTTTTTCACCTCTATTGCCACTAGTTTTCAGCGAACCGGTCTCTTTGAAATGCTTGATGGCATTTCTTACAGTGCCAAAGCAGCATTTAACATCTTCAGCACCATATAAGGCCAAAATACGGCTATGAACCATCTCAGAGAACTCCTTCCGTTGTGCCATCATGTTTGACACTGTGACACTGCTCAAAGTTCATGTCACCTTACATACTGGAACAACTGACCATCAGAGGTTATTTTGCAGAATAATGTTGCCTCAAACCATTTTAAACACAGTTTTTTAGCATCAATAATCATGGAATGAGCCTTCAAACATGCATTCAGGCCATGCAAGAGTCAAAAAAATGAAATTTGCAACACCTTCAAATGTTACAGAAAAACTGATGTTACCAAGTGTTTTTGTTTATTAACCATATTTTTACCTGAATATACTTGTGGGAATTTTTTTTGGTTCTCATTGCCTACAATGGTATTTTTCAATACATTTTCACCAAAAAATTATAGACATAACATATATTAGCGACCCCTTTTAGATGAAAGTGGTGGTGTGTAATTATCGCTGCACACTACTATATATTTACAGTTCCAAAATAGTAACTTGCATGCATTGTCTATAGCATTAGCTTGCAAAGGGAAAACCAGTTGCATGCACTGAAACCAAAAGTGTGTATCACGATGCAAATATATAGCGCCGCTTTCGGCTAGGTTTGTACATTTCATTTTGATCCCTTGTATTGAATTTAGGTCAGGTGATTTACTGGGGTATTTTGGAAAATTCCTCTTCTTTAGCTTTTTAAAGGCTTGGGTAGCTTTCATGGCATGCTTCGGGTCACTGTCCATCTGGACTGTAAAACATGGATTTTCAAGCATTTGGCTGAATCAGAGCTGATAAAATAACACAATAATATTCAGAATTGAATCTGCTGCTTTTGCTGGAGATTAAATTACCATTAAATACCAAGAAACCAGGGTTACACATTACTTGAAGGTACCGTCATAAGAGTGACCTGACACTGTCATAACTGTTACATGTGTCATGTAACAGTTATGACAGTGTCATTTCACTCTTATGACGAAGTTGTCTTAATCAAGACAACCCAAACAATGTCAACTTGTCATCTCAAAAACCGAATGACACTTAATGACAACGTTTATGACATTTACATAATGTTTATGACACGTTCATGACTGTGTCATGTCACTCTTATGACGATACCTTCAAGTAAAGTGTTACCGAAACCAGTACCAATAGCAATCCCATAACACGACCTTCACGATGTTTCACAGGTGACGTGGTATGCTTCAGATTGTGAGTCGTCCCTTCCTTTCTCCATACTCTTCTATTCTATCACTCAGGGACAAATTGATACCATCTGTCGACAGAATATTACTCCAGGACTGCACAGGCTTTTTAGATGTTTTATGGCAAACTCTAATTTGGTCTTCAATGTTTCTGAGGCTTCCCAGTGGATCATATCTCGTGGTGAACCCTCTGTTTTTATTTTGGTGAGGTCCTCTCTTGATTGTTGATGTTGACACAGACACACTTACCCCCGGTGCATATTCTTAGTCTGGCTAACTGTTGTGAAGGTGTATTTTTAATGCAGAAACAATTCTTCAGTCATTACGACCTGTTCCTGAGCTCACCAGTACCAGTTTTTCGCTTTAAGAATGTACCAAATAGTCAGTGGTTTCCAAATGCAAATGTCATACTTGAAATCAACTCAAGACCTTTTATTTGCTAACTTCTAATTGAAATAATGAGGACATTACATATGGAGCAATGGAACTTTTGTGCGACCAATTGTACAATTACTTTTGGTTTCTAAAAAGGGGAGGGCAGGGTGCATATAAAAGTGCATTAATTCCTACACCAGTCACCTAATTTGACCATAAAAATGCAAACTACCCTCAAGAAAAAATACATGGCCATGTCATGAAATGTATTACTGTTGTCATGGCAGCCAACAAGGGAGTAGGACCTCACTTTCGCAAGGATGCCCAGGAGAGCTGTGCTAATTATGTTCACATCTAGAGCCTGTTCCCTCATTCACTGCCAAGTCAGGGGTCTCCGCTCATAGATGGTGACCTGCTGGCCCCTATCAGACACCAATTTTACTGAAGAGGCTTTGCAGGGATGGAGTAAGTGTAGCTGCCAGCAGAGAGGTGTAAAGCCAAAGATGTGGTGTAAAACTGACTTCTTTTTGGTGGCTGTTGTGATAGACATGGTGCTCACAAGGCTCAGTCATCAGAACGGTAGGACTGTGATGCATTTTATGTTTTTCCTCCAATTGTGGACTTGGGGACATGCAAAATCCGCTGATTTTAAATATTCCTGAGAACATTTCTGAAACCAGCTAATTATGTTAGCTCCTCTCACCTTGGAAAAGGTTTACAAAAACTACAGACAGGTGACAAATTAATTGAAAAATCAATATAAACTCCTCAGAAGGTGTTGGGCATCCACAAGCTGCCAGCTTACAGTTTGGCAAAGGTTCTAAAAGTGTAAAACTTTACTGAAGGGAAGGATAACCTTTCTTCAAAAACATTTTTCCTCTTTTGGTGTTTTGATGATGGTGATGGAGAGATTTCAAACATGTTGTTCCAGAATATCCCATATGAGCCCAGTTGGTTTGGGATCTGGTGACTGTGAAGGCAGTTACACATGCTTTGAATCATTTTCACTCTTACAAAATGATTCATTGACCCCCTGTGCCCTGTGGGGCTTGGGCCATTGCCATCCTGGAAGAGCCTACTCCCATTATGGGAGGAATGCTTCAGATTAGGATATAAAGGTGATCTCCCAGAATAACTCTGCATTGATTTGCAGTGACCCCTCTGCCTGTAACGGGACAAGTGTACCCAAACCATGCCTGGAAAATTAACAGAATCATCTGCATTTGTTATGTTTGTCCACACATTTATTCAGGTTCTTTCTCTTGATTTGTGACTGGCTTGTATCTCACCCTGTTGTTCTCTAAGATGACAGTTTGAGGCCCTGAAACCCCTATGGCTCTCCAGGCCCAAGGTTTGTGGCCCCAGCAGACCCAGTGGTTCTCTACGACTAAGGATTGGGACCCCAGAATAACCTGTCTCTCTCATCGACCAGAGTTGGGGACCCCTGTGCTACAATCTCACTGAATATAAATTTAATTTAGTAAGATACAGGCAGGTGTTGTCCTTCTGTTCGGGCAAGCATGCTTTTTCACATGATCTCTTGTTATTATAGTTTTTGTCAGAAGCTCAGTTGTATTGTAGTCACTGTGTTCAAAAATGGGTGGAAAAAAAAGTCCCACTGGTGCATTGAAGCAGACGCAGAACATTGACTCATTGAAATAATTCCTGGACGCATTCAAGCCTTGACACACATTTAAAATTTTGCTTTTTTATTGCTGTTTCCTAAATTCCATTTTTGTTTCAATAGATGACTCAACCAATGCTTCAATTTTCAGGCAATTTCATGCATGTCTGTTCACTATGCTTCAAAAGAAAACTCACAAAAGAAAAAACCAAAGCGTTATGTTGCGGAATATTTATCTCATTATGGCATGAATGTCACATCTCAATGTAGTACCAACTTGCTCAGATAGATGTCATCAATGGCTGCATATTTACATTTTTATGGGTGCATTTTGATGTCAAAATTGTGTCTCATGTGATACATTCATATCATTCCAAGTTATTTATTGTTCTCTCTGTTTGGCAGATATTACAGAAAAAAGCTTGAAACCTGCCTAAGCCTGCATTGAAATTAAATCACAGGAGGCTGTCGTGATGTATTTGGCTTCACAATGCTGTCTACATGCATGATGAAGCCCAAATGTGCTTCCAGCCTAACCGCACATTGCAAGTCCAAATTTCTATTCTTCTGTTGGCGTAGTCAGTGCTACTGAAAAAAGAAGGAGGATCACGTCATTACAATGGTCCAGCACAGATAAACTGCCAAAATGAAACAAGCAATTTGTGCATAGTGTTATTGCACCCCATTGTATTCCTGTTTAGCTCCCAAGTGCAGAATATTTATAGTCATTCACAATTAGCTTATAAGGCATTGAAGTGGGGCGGTAAATGTACTGAAAAAGACAATAATAAGTCAGTCTCGATAAGGATTTTAGTCTTATAGGGTAACTCTAACAAAGCAAATTGTTTCTACATGAGAGGAAAAAAGATTTTATGTCTCATAACAAGACTGAAATTACTGCAAAAACAGATGTCTTCTGAAGTGTGCGTCTCATCATTTAATCGCATGCCATTTTTAGCACCTTTGCTGTGGTGTTCTTTCCATGCCAGATTTGCATAAAAAAGAAAGATTCTACTGAGGAACAGATGTTTAGATACAAGAACAAAAAAAAAAAAAACAAAACTAGCACCTGAAACATCAAATCAGGTCAATTTTTTTCATGTGTGAGATATTATTTATATCCCTGAAATACGAGTTTCGGGGATATCATGGTTTCGCCCCACCCGCCGCCGCCGCCGCGTCTGCCGCCACGTCTGCAGATTTTAGCCGTTAGCGCGATAACTCACCAAATACTTTACATTGGCTTCTCATTTTTTGCGTCTGGGTAGATATGGTAGACAGGATGAACTGATTAGATTTCGAGCAAGTATGCACCCCTAGGTTTGCCACCAGGTGGCGCTATATATTGGAAAAAATCAGTTTTTTGACCATATCTCTGGAACAATTACTTACACAGACCTCAAATTTGCCTCATATTGTAGCTCTAGTAAAGGGGAATCTAATAAAGGGGGCTTCAAGGATTGGGGAATTTCAGGGATATACCCCTTGCTGTCGGCCGCCGACAGCATAGGCCTAGTTTCAATTTTTGAATGTGGGTGAAGTTAGATGCAATATAGAATAAGCCGGTCAGAGACTGCAAAAGGCCCCTCCTAAGGATGCACATACCAATGAACAGGCAGACCACAGGACAGATGGACGGATGGACGAACACAGCCTGAATCAGCAGTCCCCGAACCAGACCAACGGATGCCAGGGGACTGGAAAACCCTGATGAAAGGCCACTGCAAGCAGTTTGGGAGATATTCTCCAGAAACTGAGCTGAGGTCAAGGTCACAAGTCAAAGGTCACATATAATGTCTTGTAGAGGTTGTCGGTCAATTTTAATACTTCCTTTTCTGCTTTGGTTTCCTTGACCTAAACTTAATAGGTTTTCGTGTGCTACATTAAAAGATTGGATGATTTTTTTAGAAAGGTGAAAATTGCGGAAAAAAGGTCAGCCATAAGGAAAAAGGTCACAGGTCAAAAATAGATACAAAAGGCACAACTCGCGGGTACGGTCAACCTACACAAGCAATTTTGAAAGGTGTTGTCAGCAGTGTCATAGATATGCTCCACAAATGAGAAACAGTGATGGAGGTCATTGATAAAAGGTCCAGGGTCAGAGATCACAAAAAAGCTAAAAAAAATATGAAGCTTTGGTAAAGGTAACAAAATCAGTAGACAATAGTAAGGTTGCGGTATATTTCAAAGAAATGGACCCAAACGGATGTACGCACTGCCTAAATCTATAGAACCCCAACCCATCCTACTAAACAAATGTTGCTAATGGATGAAAGCAGGGTATATCCCCGAAATAACAGCATTCTCATAGGCCTAGAGGGTGCACAACAGGGAAGGGTTTTGGGTCCAGAAAAACAACAAGAATACTGCTCTGGGCTCCGGGAATGTTCACTGCAAATTTTGGTCATAGGGCAACCAATATCAATATTACCCCTTCTGCATGCTCTACAGGGAATAGGGTCACACAAAACATTAGGGTTTGTTCTTTATACACGAGGAATAAGCACAAGAAGTTTCATGGGATTCCCATAAAAACAAAGTCATAGCAATTTTGATAAATGAAAAGTTTGTCCAGATGGTAGCATTACTGGAAAAATAGGGTTATCAACATGGAATGCAAGTCCACTCTGCTCCAGAAATGATCGCAAGAAGTTCAACATTATTTAGGCAAAACCGTTTGAGTTATTGCATTTGGAAATACAAAATTTGACCTGGTGGTGGCACTACAGGAGAGGTTGTAGGGCCACACAAAACAATAGGTTTTGTCCTCTATCCAGCAGGGATGAACATGAAAAGTTTCTTGCTATCCCCATAAAAACTTGAGTTTCTGCAATTTTTAAGTGGTAGTGCTAAAGCAAAGGTTATAGGGTTACCAACATCAGAATCACGCCTTCCTCTGCCCCAGAAACAATCACAAGAACTGTAACATGATTTCCTGCAAAGCAGTTTGAGTTATTGCTTTTGGAGGTATAAATTTTGACCTGATCGTGGTGGTACAAGAAAGGTCATATGGTCTCACAAAACAATAGGGTTCATCCTCTATGCACCAGGAACGACCGCAATTTTATTTATGCAATTCCCACAAAAACTCAAAGTTATTGTTCTAACATGGAAGATCTGCTGCGGCCAAGCCAAGAACATAAAATCCCCAAACACTTTGATTTGGGGATATAATAACTTCAGCACGTGCCTAAAATACACTTTGGGTTGTTATGGCCATCTGCGGCATGTCCATACTTGACCGAAGCTGAAACAGAAATGAAGACCATCATGCAAAGGAAGGTGCGAATGGGCTGCTAATAGCCATGTGCGCATCAGTATGTAGGCCTGGTTCCTCAGCGGTCTGTGCGTGCATTTTATTATCTTTTTGGCTGAGAAGTTGCAAAGTATGGCCTGATATGAACTGGCTGTCAGCACCGATCATGATGGCCTTCGCTCTAAAAGCATTCACAGGGGGAGGGATTTTGTGGGAAATGGTATTTAACTGTTCACAGTGGCAATGGAGCCAGCTGGAGTACCTCCCGCCTGCCCCTTCGTGACCCTGAGCAGGACTGGGCAGGCTAGATAATGGATAGTTACATTGTGGATGGTTAGATACTCCTTGGATGCACAGTACTGTTGCGTGATTGCTGGAGAACGAAAGTTTGCAGGTTTGTTTTCCAGCTGCTGTTGTATACCTGGAAAAAAGACATAGATGTTGCTATACTGATATGTTGTATTGGATTATACTGTTAGTCTGCTGCCCAACAAATTAAAATGAAAATTTTCTATTTTCCGGCCTCGAGAAAACTTGACGCGAGATCTACCCTCTTATCTTATTAATGGGTTGTATATACAACACATAATCTATGGAGGAAAATTTCATACATACATAAATTTTCATCAATGTGAAAGATATATGAAGAGTCCTCCATCAATGGCAGAAGTATAGGCTGACCACATTTGCTCTCATGGTGGAAAGGCTTCATGAGACTCTGCACTTAATTATTCTGAGGTGCTAACAGCTTTTCTGCATTGGGTGAGCATCGTTATTTTATGTAAAGTTTCTGTTCTTCAGCATTATTTCCAGTGATAATATATAATTTTAAGTGAAAAAATTCTGCAATGTACCAAAGCAAAAAACTGTGGTGGGTTTTGGATCAGAACTGTCTAACATCAATGCAGAAAAATGAGTCCTTACAGTACATATGCTATGCACATTTAATCACTGTTGGGTGAGCATGAACGCAATAAGAGTTGAATTCATACAGGACATCTTACTCTTTAGGGCTTACGTCTTTGTCCCCAAGTTCCAATAGCAATATAAAAGAGAATGACTCAGATTTTGCAAAGTAACAATAGCCTATATTCCATAAAAACACTCACATGTGCCACTTATTTGCTAACAAAACCACAGCAAGTTAACTGAAACAATAGGTGAACTCACCAAACTTTTTGAAGAGGTTCATAAACTTCAAGCCCTGGTCCTGGAGGGCCAATGGGTCTGATGCTTTTTATTTTCGCCCTGATATTTCCACCTGCTCCAGACCCACAGAGACAGGCACGCTGAGAGAAGGGTGTAATTTGCTACTTGAAGTGCAAAGCAGCAATGAAAAGCAAGTGGCTTTGTAACCCCTCAGGGCCTGGCCTGAGCCATGTAAGGAGTGAGATCGCAAAAATGTGATTTGAATGTTCTTGATGAGGGCTGGTAGCAATTCCAGGCCCCTGAGATAATACTTCTTTTGAGCTCCTGGACCCCAACCCCCCATCCTGCAGAAATTTTTATGGATCCTCTTCATAAAGCTTTAAACCTCTAGAGTTGTCACCACTGAACACTCTAATGTTGATTTCTCACTCACCTCTGCTGAATGACAGTGATGGAGTTCTAGCATTGACTTGTAATTGTGTGGAAAAAACAAATCACTCCAAGAAATCTGCTCTTCAAAGGGTTAAATTTAATGTTGAGGCCTCCTGACTGCGCAGCGATTGAGAGCAGCTGGCAGACTCAGCCACCTTCAAAACAACACTTCTAAAATGGCTCCCGGCAGCCCCTTGTGTGGTCATGCGGTTGTTTATGTCCTGGTGAAATTGTCCTCCTGGCAGCAGCCGGGGTGTTTGATGTTTGCAGGTTGAGGAGGGTAGAATGGGTTGACTTTGGCATGCTCCCTACACCTCTATTATCCTCTACCTGCACTCTGTCCTTCGACTAATGGTAAACACCTTCAGCTGGCATCTCTACCACTCCTGCCCTCATTCTGATATCAGGTAAGTGAGGGCAAGGGGTAGATATAGGGAATTCTGGGAAGCGGTTCTTTTGGTTATGTTGTTCAAGCTGTAGTCACAATTGTTTCCTGAAAGCAATGCAGCTCTGCTCCAGATTTCTTTTCCGGTGATGATATCTTCAGCAGTCATCCAGTTTCTAGCTATTATGTAGATTTTCAGGGTTATACTTCATGCGATGTGGTGTTGACAGCTCATTTATCCCTCGTGTTCAAATTTTTGTGTTGAGCGTTGACTTTTCAGGTAAGTGAATGATTCTGATGTTGGGATAAAACTGTATGAGCTTGCATAAGCTTTGTCCATATGCCTGTATATGTGTGTGCTTGAATTCATATATTTGCTTCTGTGGGTATGCATGTCTGTGCATGAGAGAGAGAGAGAGAGAGAGAGAGAGAGAGCATATTATTTTTCTCTAACATGGAGGAGAAGTGCTTAATGCATTCTGCAGTGGAGAGTGCATTGTTCGATTCTATGAGGAGCAAAGTACCAAATCAAATGCGCATTCAAAGGGTAATTAAAACTGAAAATACTTTGAGAGCACAAAGAATATCTTTAGAAACAGCTGCCAGCTAAGAAATGATTATTTCTGGTGAAGTCAGCCTCCCTAGATCAGGTGAGGCTCGTCATCAAAGAATTTTTATCTTTTTGTGGGCCTTATCATGGGCCTACCTATGAGTTTCTGGCCCCCTGAAAGAATTTGGCTTTGGGCCTCCTCCTTTTTTTTTTTACCCCAAATGCAATGGCCCTAGGCCTTGTGTGTCACACTGGAACTGATGGTCCAGTTCTAAATGCAACGGACACAGCTAGACACAGCAATGGACAACACCTGCGAGTCCATAAACTTGACCTGCTGCTGAAATCAACGTTTCCCTCGTTCGACTGGAGCTCTTCTAAAGGTTGTTGACATTCACAATAGGTTAGATATGAAGAAAATGATTTCATCACGCATAAGATATTTTTAGGCATCCCATACCATTTGCCATTGCCAGAGCATATGCTAAAGCTATTATTCTTTCATGTCATTCATTCAAAATTTCATAAATTTGCACCATTGCAACGTCTGATCTAAAGGGCATTGCTATTGATTAGGTCTGATCAATATGGGAATTAGCCTCTGTGCTGTGAAGCATGACATTTGACTGCCTCTGTGTGCACACATGAGAGAAAGAGGCAGAGAGGATGATGGAGGAAGAGCAGAAAAAGAAATGAGAATGAGCAGGGGAATACAATTCTTCTCCCAAGTAACCATGGTGATCTGTCCTCTTTTGTAATAGTGAATTGTCATTTCCTTTTTCTGTCTTTGAAGACACTTTTCATCCCTGATTTTTCTATCCTTTTCCCCCCTCTACCTCCCAGTTTGGACTGACTGCTTCAATTACATTCTATTTCCAAACTCATTACCACGATATCGCTCTTTTTAAAAGGTCAAGCTGCACTCTGTACCATGGGATGTCTTTCATCATTACTTTCCCAGTGTTCCCAAAGTGGTAACACAAGTACACACTGATTGTGGTGTAGATATGAAGCTGTGTTGTGCTCAAAGAAGCAGATTTTTTTTCTCAATGAGACAAGAATAGGGAGGGTGGCCTGCGAACAAGAAGTAAGCAGAAATTGGGCTGGGGGTTCCAGGTACAATAGGTGTAGTAAGAAAATACTGAAGTTGGTCCCTAAAGTGGGTAGTTGGTGTAGTTGGGATTATAAAAAAAGACCTTGTTAACCATGCAGCTCATACCCTCCCAGGCTCCCACCCTGGGTGAGTTGCTTGTCTTACAGCCAGCAGACAGTATTCATACTGTTACAGCTGACAGTGTTCATACTATCGCAGCGGTCAGTATTCATAGCATTGCAGTGGACAGAATTCATTCTGCTGCAGCGGGCAGTATTCATGCTGTTACAGAGGACAACATTCATTCTGCTGCAGCGGGCAGTATTCATGCTGTTACAGAGGACAACATTCATTCTGCTGCAGCGGGCAGTATTCATGCTGTTACAGAGGACAACATTCAATCTGCTGCAGCCCACAGTATTCAAACTGTTACAGCGGACATCAGTCATATTATTTCAGCAGACAGTATTCATATTGCTGCAACAGTCAGTATTCATACTGTTGAAAAGGCATTCAATCGTGATCAGAAACATCATCTGACTTTGATCAAAATAAGCAGAAAAAACAAACACATACGTAGATACTATGGTCTTTCTGGGATGTGAAGAATGTAATCATGCTATCTCTCCTGGTTTCATCAGCTTAAATGTAGTATTTACAGTAGTAACTGCTATTCCAATTACAGAATACTGTTCAGTACAGCACTGCACTGTATTCTGTTCCAAAATACGTATGACTATACTGATGCATATTGCCACCCCGACACTTGCACGATTTTTGTCCCCGCAATGCCGCGCAATGCGTCGTGGCAAGGCGTGCCATTTTGGTGGTACGCAGCGGAGCCTTGTTTGCGCCCTATTCGCGCACTGTACACGCATACGTTACGTATTGTCTACGCAATGCGAGGCCAAAAATGCGTGAACACTTTCTGCCATGCGCGAATGGTTTGTGATGTGCGCAAACTGTGCGTGAGCTGGGCGTGCCATGATCACCTGAACAACTCGTGACAACACCCTAACACGGCAGCATTGACATGCACCGTCGGCAGTGTTCGCGCCGAGTTTGCATACTGTTCATGCATGGTTCACGCAAGTGGCACGCACATGGCACGAACATTGCATGCCAAATGCGTGCCGAATTTTTGGACATTTCAAAATTCTCTCTATGACATGGCACGCACCCCCGCACCCTTCACACACTCCTCACACTCGTTCCCGAAGACTTTAATCATTGCCATGATGCATTGCGGAACAAAAATCATGCAAGTGTCAGGGTGGCATATGAAATCTTTGCTGATATCAACAACTGCTGATGCCAACAGCAGACTGGAGCAAAAATGTGATGACCCTCAACCTTTAACCGTGTAAGTGTGGTCCAAGACTTCTGTATTAAGGTCTAGCTGCCTAAAGGCTGGTACACATTACAGGTTTCTTCAAACCTTCACAGATTTAGAGACCACACACTTGATGATAACAAAAGACAGATCGCACAAGATCTCTCTCTTCTGATCTTATAGTGTCTAGTGTGCACTACGGAGCACACCACACACTACAGGATTTCTAGTCGCAAATATTAAACATGTTCATTATTTACGATCTCTCTTTCGAGGCCTTCCGAGCGGATCGGACCGGACAAAATCACTCTTAACACACCCCACACCACAGGAAAATCAGACACGATATCATTTGCAAACATCAGACAATCGGGCCTTTGCTGGCTTTGATCGGAAGGGGAAGATCGGGACAAAAATCGGCCCGATTATCCTGTAGTGTGTACCAGGCATTAGACAGACAGTGGGTAAGACAGAGAGACAGACAGATATACAGGTACATAGATAGATCAAGATTTTAGATATTTGTATCCAACTGAAAAAACACATAGGCCAGTAAACTCATTGCACTGAATAATTAGTCTTGATTGCCTCTGGTGCACCAGAATCGATCACAATATTATGACACATCAAGTAGATGAAAGGCATGTTTAATGGATTACCACCTGTGTTGGCAACTATAATCTGGTTCTTTTTCCATTTAGCTCCTATTCATCTTCTCTTTCTGGCTTTTAGGTACAACCTGACATGGTTCACAATTGTCGGCTACTTTGCTTTAAAGTCACATATCACAATTTGTCTTTCTAGTCTAAGGAGCTTATAGCATCAAAGCATCAGACTAGGGTACTTCTTGTGCAATAGAACACAATTACTTGGTTCCATACTGGAAAAAGGAGACTTGGGCACCTTTTCTGTTAAAAAAAAATATGTGTTTTGGATAGATAAACACACTGCGTTTTCATCCTGAACTTGAATTATCCAAAAATATGACTGAGGTACTTTTAGCACCTAGATCTTCAATTGTTCAGATGATAGTTAGTCAAGTTGATTATCTTCAAGAAAGCTGGGATAAAATGAGGTTTTTAAAGCCCTCTTATGATAAAGTATGAACATTTTTTTAAGTTTATCTGCTACACATCGTATGTGTAAATGTATTTGAAAATGTAGCAATACATTCCTTGTCTTCAAGGGAGCTACTGGCCAGTTTTCTGCCTCTCCTTGCTATCAATATTGGGTTTTATTAATTGGTTAAGTATGTTATTGCTCGCATACAGTAAAAACGGCCTGCCAATATATCCTGTATTGGCCGACCTGTATTGGCCGAGTTCAGCAGGTGCACAAGCAGTCGCGGACCTAGCATTTAGCTCTTTAATGAGTCTTGAAGTCACGTACTTCAGAAGTCATAGTCATAATATTGTCATGATCGCACAACATACTTAACCAATTAATAAAAATATTATAAATTGCTTATTTTCGCACTGCCTTGGTATTGTCCTTTGGGTCGTGGTATTAGCCCTCGGCTTGTGGCCTTGGGCCAATACGGCCACCCTCAAGCCAATACCAAGTCAATACGGAAATAAGCAAGTAATAACATACAGTATTTCTGAGAAGGTTTCTTACCATCTTAGCTCCATTAGAAGCAAGCAGACCGGCAGTAATTGGCAGGTTAATTGGGGCCAGGTTGTGAGATATTTACCCCTTACCTTCTCTCTAGGGTTCCCGGTGCTGAAAGGGCTTCGATGGTTTGTCACCTGAGTAGTCTCCTTGAACCAGATGGATTCCTCTGGGGCAGCCCTAACCTCAACCTCACTATCTCTCTGTTGCTCTCTCCACGAACACTACCCATAAATTCACTCAAATGAAGGGAAGTTGGAGCCTCCTGCCAGGCTCTTTTGATCCACTGATGCGTATAACCGTCAGACAACTGCCTATCCCCGTTTATTGCCATCACATATGGGATGGATGGATCGTGCTCTGAAGAAAATGAAGTCATGGTTACCCTCGGGAAGAGTAAGGGGGGAAGGTGCATTTAGAACTAAAACCATAAATAGCCTGTATCTGTCAATCAATCTTTCCACCTCCAGCTAACCAGCTGGTCAGCGGACCATATTTGATAAGTAAATGAGCAAGGACTTTACATGAGTACCGAACAGTCTCATCACCTAATCAACCAGCCAACCAACCATCCTCCCTCACTCCCCACGAGCGATTGATATGAAGGAGTTAGTACTTAAATACACATGCACACACACATACAGCTGCATGTATACACATGCATGTTCACATGTTCACACACACACACACACACACACACACACAAACACACACACACACACAAACATTCACACACAAGTTTGTCTTCTCAGTCCATCTCAGTCTTTCATACTGGCTATAGTGGTTATGAAGGTATGACAATATTCAAGAAGCAGTAAGAATTTCAGCTATTTATGTCTGATAAATAAGTATTGAAAAGGTGGAAGGAAGAGGACTCTCCACCATGGACACCTGCAGCACAGAGCCACAGCAGATTCCTACCAGCCGTGAAGCAAGTGAATTCTAAATTAACTATCAGCTCTATTAGCAGAGGTATGATCTACACAACAAAAAAGAGAGAATTCTCTATATTTTGGCTGTATCTAATCATCTGAGCTTGATAAACTAAAGAGTGAATGTGTTTGTGGACTTGGCCACACACACCCACATTCACACCTAAACACACGCACTCACATTCACACCCAAACACACACAGACGGTTTTGCGCACCTAAACATGCACACAAAATCTAAGACTCTCCCTCTCAGCAGGCAGGTGGAGATGCTCCTCATTACCAATCATCAATTAAGTATATAGCCTAAAGATTTCGTAATGTCTTTGCCTTAAACCAAGATAATTTCAGTTTGGGGCAATCACAGGTGTAGTGACCACATGATAATTACTTACTTGGCAAAATAGGGAAATCTTAAATCTAGTGTAAGTTGTGCAACATTGCATGCATTCATAGTGCTCATGAACTACAATAACATTTATTGATTCTTTCATTGCAAACCAAAACAAAGCAGCCATTCCTGATTATGTGGTTTCAATATGTGCTCTGTGGAGTGAATTACTGTTATTTTCCCCCCCGTCCTTTCACCTTTCTCCATCCTCCCCCACACAATCTACCATCCTGCACTTCACTATCATCATTACTCATCTACCTGTCACTCACAGGTTGACCACCATGGCTGATTAAAACGCATACACCTAAACTAAATTACAGATGTAAATATACCTCTGATAATCTTCGCACTCATTTCTTGAACTTTAAAATTCTTTTTTTTTTTTCGATAGAATCATAGTCATATATTATATTTAAGAAGCATAAGAAACAATACTAACAATGGGTGCCAACAGCAGGGAGTTTGAAGCATCTTGCAGGCACTCAATGAGCACACATTTTTGTACACCAACACATACAAAGACACATAGACCCTCACTTGCGACCACACTCGCCCAAACACACATGGATATGCACGCGCATGCGCGCACACACACACACACACAAACACATGATTCATCCATTTGATATGTTGCTTTTGACCGTCTGAGCAGATGAGAATGAATTTCATCATGAAAAGCAAAGGCAGACCTGTTATTTTCCATGGCTCTGGCAGGCCTTCTCAATGCAGCCAAACAAAACAGCAGGACGCGTCTTTCATCTGCCATACTGGCAAGCAATTTTGTCTCATTAAATGCAGTGTTATTCTATTTGCACGGCTGGTAATTATTCCACCTTTTCTTGTTTTTATTTGATATGTTTTTCTCTTTGTTTTAACAACTTGTTGGTTTCCATCTCTTGCCCTTGATCCAGACAATTATTCTTCTTTGTTTCAACCTTTGACAGGGAATGAGTGGCTGAGGGGTTTGATGGGGATTCAGAAAATGATCAATTTACAGTTTTTCCACAATTGTTTATGCATGTTTTTTGAATCTTTTGCTCACTTTCTAAAAATTCTAAATGCAAAACTGTAAACACAATGCAAAACTCAGCAAATCTCTAGTAAACACAGAAACTGTGTTCAAATCTCATTTCCCTTTCCCAAATGTTTTTTGCATCAAAATGGCACACATGCACCATTATATGATCAGGTCTTTCTACCAACCAACAACACACTGATGTGCTCAACACAAAACACAACTATGAACCTTATCAGTTGCTTCATGTCTTCTGCATATAAATAAACATATATATAAATAAACACGAATGCAACAAGAGTGACAAAAAAAAAAATTCTCCCAAAAAGCCAAATTTTGGAACATGAGAGTTTACACACACAAGTGGGGAAAACTAGAGAAAAAAAAACCCACTCAGAAAGATAAAGGGTTTTCTGTAAGAAAAATAAAAGTGGCTAATTTTCACAAAACTATACTCAAAAAAGGGAAATTCAGTCAGGACACTTATGTCAGATTTAACCATTTATCACAGGACAACATGCCTTTGAGTATGGCGGTGACTGTGCTCAAATCATGCTCTGGAACAATCTGAGCAAGCATGCAGGCTGAGGAAAACCTGACCAAACACTATAAGTGATTTGATACCAAGGAAATTGCTACATGATGCACAAACTATGTGTGGTGACAAGCATGTCACGTTTCCTTTGAATTCATGCTAGCTTACATGACTTTCTCCTCTGGTTGCAGGGATATCAGCAGGAATGCTGAATGCAGACCCAGGAATATCTGGCAAGACACTCTCAAAGTGGCTTGATACAAAGCAAATATACTATGTGAGATATAAGACTATGTGTGGCGACAAGCATGTCACATTTCCTTTGAATTCAGTCAAGCATGCATGACCTTCTCCTCTGTGTGCCAGGAAATCAGTAGGAATGCTGAATGCAAACAGAAGAAGATTTGGGCAGATACTCGCACTGTGGCTTGATATACAGGAAATATACTATGAGATATCAGACTATGTGTGACAATGAACATGACACATTTCCTTTGAATTCGCACAAACATGCATGACCTTTCCATCTGAACACAGGGAGATCAGCAGCTGCGGTGACTAGGAACAACACAAGATTTGGTAAAATACTGCTGAGGTCACTTGATACAAGGGAATACACTGTATATGCTATGCGAAATGTGAGACTGAGGGTGCTGAGAAACATGTAACATTTCCTTTGAATTCACGCAAGCACGCATGACCTTCTCATCTGAATACGTGCTAAATGGAGAGAGAGGAACATCCAGCAAAATGCTATTGAGTAACTTGAGACAAAGCAAATATACTATGTGAGGCACAAAACATGTGAGACGACAAGCGTGTCGCATTTCCTTTGAATTCATGCAACCATGCATGACCTGCTTCTTTGAATGCAGAAGATTGGCAGGTATGCAGAATGCAAGCACATGAACATCTGGTAAGACACTGTTCTTGTGATTTGATGCAAAGGAAATATTCTATGTGAGCAAGAGAGTTCCCCTGAACTAAGCAGAATTGCATGCCACTCAACATTGAAAGTGCAGCACAAACCCCTCCTAGAAAACAATGCCAGCAGGGCCCAAAAACCTTAGGCTAACATTTATGAGCCCGTTGGAGCCAGAGGCAACGTGCTTTTGTATTTACAGAATTAGCTCAGCCAAGATGATTGACATTATGACCAGAGGGTTTAAGATATTTCAAAACAGGCAAAGGTGAGCGGGTTCAAATGAAGCATTCTGATGTAGGAGCAGATGACTGTAGAGGCACTGAAAAATAGATACATGAAATATGGACTCAAGTTAAAATCAAAAGAAGACATGGAGTAATTTAAGCAAGCAAAATGAGCCATAGCTTGGGAATGTGAAGCAGATACTGGCAGGGTATGGGGACAGTTTGCCTGCTCAGCAAAATGCTCTGATAATGGTGGCACTAGCTTAGAGCTGTCAACTCGGTGACCTGCCTCCATAGCCATTGCAATTGCGGGAGCACGTGAGATAAGCCATGACTTGTGGATACAAGCAAGAAACAAGCAAATGATCTAAAATGGGTTGCCTGCCAGGCAACGTGGTTGGTGCTAATTGAATCAGTGAATTCAAGAAGGGCCCAACTCCATGCTGAAAATGTGTGGAGTTGGGCCCTTGTTGAATTCACCAATTCAATTCAGTATGTGACATTTTCCTCATCTTTAGGACATCAGCTTGATACTGACAAAGTATTTATGGTCTTGCATGCCAGGCAAAATGCAGCAATTGCAGCACTACACTGGGAAGGGTACAAGAGTGCATATAATCCTGCAAATACATTAATGGCTGAACTACACGGAAACATGCCAGTTTTATAATGAATTCGTAGAGCAGGGCCTGCACAAAACTTCCAATACTTGCAGGTGTGGCTGATCTATTGTCGTTGAACATTCCCCATGACCTCAGGTCGTGAATATTTGCTGGGACAACGTCCACCTGACCAAATTTATGGCTACTGAGCCTCATGTATCAAACATTTTCAGCCCTGTGGTGGCATGCAAAGGATATAGAATGGAGTATTTGCATCCAAGGTGCGTTTTGTCTTAATTAGCTGCAATACATGTTTAGAGCAGTTATTTACCACCTTTAGCCGCATTTTTGTGGACGTATCCATTGTGCCATGAAGGATAAAAACCCTCAAACATGTTATGCTTATTTTTCCGTATTGTGAGGATTTTCAGTCAAAAATACTTCTAAACAGATCAAATTAGAATCAGTAAGCTCCAAATTGGGTTGCTGATCACAGGTGTTTTGAATTCTTTCGAAATGATTTGTCTGAACTTAATAAAATGAACATGAAACGAAACGGGTGTGACTTGCCAAATAAATTGCTGGTTTTTGCAACCATGTGTTGATAGTTTGACCAATGAGGATCCTATTGATTGTTTACATTGATTAAGGGTTTGGTCAAATTTCCCTCGGCAGTTATTCATACTGATTTCTAACATATCTCATTGTGGATATGAAATTTTAACTCTTCATGGCATGTGCAGATTTGTTAAAGAGGACAAATAACTACTCTAAGCATAATGCACCTAATTAAGGCAAATCAACAGCTTGTTAAAATCCTAAGATTGCAATTGCGGTCAGAACAAAAACAAGCATACACAGTGGGGTGCCAGGACCGAGTTTGAGAACCACTGGGTTAGGCTAAGCTTTTTTGGCTCAGCCTCCCTCATTTTCAATCCATGGTTGAGCTAATGGTTACCAATGAGGCCCTGGTCTTACCTGAGAAAACTGTCTTTCCTTGTCCCTGTCTTCCTTCTCTAGCACTCACTCCTTTACCTCTAGACCTTTCTCAATTATTGACCTCCATTTTCCTCCAAAACCGTGCAGCTTGTCTGCAGCCTTTTTACAGTTGTAAAGCTCTGATTTCCAAGTGAACAATTCAACGACTGTAGTTTACACCTGTAAGATATGGGTTTTGCCATACTGATAAATAATGCTTGTCACTGCAACTGGCGCTGTTTTTTTGAAGGAACACAGAGATTTTAATTTTGAGTGTAGAGAACTATGTGTCAGGGCCGGTGCTAGACCTGAAAATTCTTGGGCAAATATCCATCCCTTCACTAACAACAATTTGTCCAGGCTAGTTTTAGATGGTTTTCCTTTATTAACACATTTTCCAATTTAAGAATAATCAAGTGGCAATTGAAGACACGGTTTCTCTCCCCCATGCAATCTAACAGCAACAAAATAATGGGCTACATTAAGTACAGAAAAATAATTTAATTATAATTAGGTCTATGCACTGGCACTCAGCGATGGTAACTTTTTTCCAGCGAGAGTGGCATATCAGAACTCTTCAATGAATGACGGTAATTTTGGTGACAAGTACATGGTTTCATCCCTTTACATTTTCCAATCGGACAGCTGTCTATTTTTTACAGCAAGTTGCATGACCGTGCTGCAAAAACAGGTGTACGTACTTGTCGCCGAAATTACCTTCATTCGCAAAAGAGTTCTGAAATGCTGTTCTCACTGGAAAAAAAATTACCGTTGCTGAGTGCCAGTGCATAGACCTATTTATAATTAATATTAAATTATTTTTCTGCACTGTATGTAGCCCATTGTTTTGTCGCTGTTAGTTTGCATGGGGGAGAGAAACCATGTCTTCAATTGTCACTTGATAATTCTTAAATTGGAAAACGTGTTAATAAAGGAAAACCATTGAGAACTAGCCAGGACTAATTGCTGTCAATAAAGGGATGGATCTTTGCCCCCAAATTTTCAGGTCTGGAGCCAGCCCTGCTATGTGCAGTTTTGCAAAAAGTGTGAATTTTAATTGAAAACATAGCGTCAAGCAGAAATTGTGCTTGCAATTTTATTGACTCAGATGAGGATTTGCTACATGAGTTTCAGATTTCAGTGATTGAGTTTCAAGTTCTAGTTTAAATGTATAAAAAGTTGGGGAAAATGTAACAGCCGGGCACTTTTGATGAAGACATCAATAAAATAATGTTACTGTTTAACCGTAATTATTTGACCTGTTAGTTATGAATGATTATTCATCCTTTAAACTATTTTCACATTAGAAACTTGTTCACTGAGTGGATGTTCCATTCCTATCCCATGTATTAGGTGAAGCAGCCAAAATGTAGGAGAAGTTTTGGAATTTGGGCAGAATAAAAGCAAACTTAAAATATCTTCCAACTCAGCTCACTTTCATTTCAGAGGCAAATATAGCCGCGGAGTGTGACAACAAGTTGGTCAGCATTGTGGTGCATTGTTCCCATAGAAACCCAAAGACTAAGATGAAAATTGAAAAGAAAATTACACTGAGCCACAAACACAAATGCTCATATTGAAAACAAGCCCAAAAGAAAACTTTATACTTCACCGAAGTGCAGAGGACATTGAAGTTGAGTTCCATGAATATTAAAGTGCTACCAATACTGCAGAAAAGATCCTCTGCTTATTTTCTGTCTCAGTGCACATTCACTTGTGAAATATGCCACGGAGTGATATTTAACCTCTGAAACAGAAGTGAGGGACTGGAGTACACAGAGTCATACAAAAAGTACACAGAAAACCTAACTGTCAAGTGAGTTTTCTTGATACAGTTTACTGTTGTAAGACGGGGGATCAAGCTGGGATGCAGCAAAAGGCTGACGAACTGGAAGAGCCCAGGAACTGAGGCTCATCCTAAACTTCAAAGGACTCGTGTGGCCTGCGATATTACAACAAGCTGTTCGGCCTTCCTCAGGATGAGTGGGCCGTTGACTACCTAGTGTGTTTGCTGAGTGGTGTCAATGGAAATGGGGTGTTTATGGTTGTGTCTGTGGAAGGGGGGGGGGTTGGGTTGTAATGGCAGGGAACAATAAGCAGGTCTCTGGTAGATGGGGCAAAATTTGACTATCTGAGTCACATCTTTACAAATACATAATGATTTGAAATAGGGAAAATTTCAGGGGGACATTATCTTAATGATGTCAAGGAAATATCACAAACTGATCTGGATCCGGATAGTATTCTGGATCTAGGGATTGAACTTTTACAAAATTGGGGTGCTTACATCTCCACTGTAAAGTAACAAATAGGCGTAGAGACTTCCAACTATTACTAAATTATTGCTGAGATGATGTAGATGCAGTTGAGTGTTAATGGATTATGGTTCCTGCTGCATAAAAAGAGCAGAGAAATACTGAGATTCTTTTGCAGGGGTGTTGACAAATGGGGGACTTTTTCAGCCTTGGCGGAGGCTTGCAATCGAGAATTGCTCTTGTTTTAATTTCTCTGCAGTAAAGCTAAAAGCAGGTCCCTCTCTGAACATTACAGGTTTCATTAATGGCCTTTTGTGCAACTGTAAAAAAAAAAAAAACAATTCGGCACTTACTTGTGAAGAACAGAGGTAAAGATACCAGTGTGAGGATACACACACACACATGCGTGGGCGGACCAAGGAAAGAATACTTGGCGAAATCCCAGTTATACAAGCTCTTAATTACTTAACAGTACATGTTGCGCTTCAATAACGGTTTTAAAATGAGTTGTACAGAATAGCTCAGGCAGTGGAAAAACTCCAGTCATTGGAATGTACTTTCTGGCACCCTGAGGAGCAACATGAGGGCCTCTAATTGCTCAGTAATACAAATCATTTTTGATTAACTGGCATATAACCAGTTGCATACATTATGTGCAAAAAGGTAATAGAGAGATGCTTTCTAAATATTCCAATTTCCTAACTGGAGTCTGTGAAATATTCCTTCCTCTACCCTTTACCTTCAAAAGAAAATACCAAACTGGAAACATCCATGCCAATCACAGGTCAACAAGATCACCTAATCAAGAAAGCCAGCCATTCAGTCCATCAAAAACAAAACAAAATTAGAGCACTTGATGAACAAGAGTAGACTGAGACTGCAAACCTCCAAAAGGCTGAAAAATCTGCAATTTGTCAACACTGCTGCAAAATATTCTTCTTATTTTTTGTTCTTTTATGTAGCAGGACTCAAGCACCTCCTGTTGGCCAGCCAGGCGCTCATTGGTGAGATTCTAAACTTGCTCATGTTCGGGTATCCTCCGCCCTCATACTGAACTTGTGATAGTTTCGACCAATGAGTGTAAAGATGCAGGGGCTGACAGGCCCGTGCTTCGGAGGAGCTCCGGCCCCTGTACTGTTTTAGTCTAATTGAGTAGGTTATTTACCGCAGCTCATAATACCATAAATCTACCTAGATTAGCCGTGGCTATCATGGGTTACTGTTCATTTGAGCGAGAATTGTTGTTACTAAGCCTATAATATTGAATAGCAAACCGCTTCTAGTCTTCATGTGTTTTTTTTTTTTTTGAAATGGCCACCGTATTTTTGAATGACTTGGGTCTACACAAAGTTGTAATTAAAGCCCAATTTTAACAATTCAATGATTAGACTACATTTCACCCTTATGCCAGGCCTCGAAACATTATGATTTTAGTTCACAAGCTGACACAATCTCAGTTATTGTTAATTTATATTCATCTGGTTTTATTAAAAGTCATTTGCTAGCTTACAGAAGTGCCCATTTTTGTAAAGTAAATGCGAGGAGTTGCAGCATTGTCATATTGATCGTTTACTGGGTAATTTTATCTGCTTGAGGTATTTTGAATAATTACATTCAGAACAATTTATTTTGAGCTGGTATTTGCAGAAAATCTTACAGGGCCTCGTTTCCCAATAATGATCGATCGTAGAGGTCTGAAAGGGTTTGCTGCGAGCGATCTTACGAAAGTTCCTCATTGTTAACTCGTTTCCTAAAGCAGCTCTTACGCGGGAGCACTTGCACGGAAGTTAAGTACATTGCAACTTCACTTTACGCTGTCCACTTTAATGGTGCTGAGATGTTTGTTTAATTGATTTTGGGCCACAGTCACCGATTTAAATGTAGGCCTGTGTGAGCTATGTCACGTAGTCAAAAAAAAAAAAAACGAGACAGTCTGGTCGGCCGCGACTGCATGGAAGTAGCCCCGGAAAGCCCGCGTCTCCTCTTTTTTGCACATTATTCCGCCAATACTGTTGCCATGGCAACCAAAATAGATAGGTGTCATAACTTAAGTATAACGCATGTCCATATCAAATATGAAAGTAATCGGTCAAAAATTACAGCCTGCACAGCGTCCACAAGGAAGTGTCTATGTTTCATCACAAATGTGTGCATTATTTAGCCAATACTGTGGCCATGGCAACCAAAATTGATAGGTGTCATAAATGAAGTATAACACATGTCCATACCAAATATGAAAGTAATCGGTGAAAAATTGCAGCCTGTACTGCGTTCACAAGGAAGTATCTATGAATGCGGCAGCGGCAGCGGAGACGACAAGCATGAATCAATAGTAACCGCCCAACTTTGTCCGGGGGCTACAAATATACATATTATAGTAAGAATAAATGAAACATATTACACAGTGGAAGCATAGTACACAAAGTAAAGGTGGTGTGCCTGTGACGGCTGCTCGGCTGAAATTAAAGAGCGAAAGAAAAATCCTTGTAACTTGGAGTCTTGGCTTGTTTCCAGTCATTGATCAAGTTTTCCAATAATATGAATTTTCCATTGGCAGTTAAATGCACAGCCTTCATCTTACTGCATTGCTGTGGCTAGTAAATAGTACAATTCAGGAAAAAAATGTTTTATTCACTATACAAAACATATAGACAACGCTCTTGCTTTTGTGCTTCCAATTGTTTAAATTACAACAGAAAGACGAAGATAAGCGACAAGAATCCACAATTCAATAACGTAGACTGAAATGCATCTTAACGTAGATATAACTTTTTTTATTTTTCGTCTCACCTTCATGAGGATAATTGGTCACAACTGATAATGTTGAATCATGTTTTCCAAGTTCAGGTATTGTTCATTTGAATGACTGATTGTCAACGTGTCAAAACCAGTAATATGTTTAAATGTGTGTTTTCTCTTCCTCCTCAGCTCACCAGTTGCCAGTTTGCTCTGATTAATTTGTCTATTGTCCTTAAGAACAAAATAAGAACCACATTTTGCATGGTTCATATATTTCTGGCAGCACTTGCGTCATATTCAGGTGTTGTGATCAAATTATCAACCTCAGTATATAAAGGTTTCCACGAAGAATCAGAAATTCTTTGGTACCAAAAAACATTCAAAGCAATTATGGAAACAAAACAACAGCCTAGAAAGCTGGCTCTTCCCTCCGGACAAAAAAGACATAATGTCGGATGAAGTGGAGGCAAACAAAGTCACTTTATTTAACAGTTTGAAAGGTAGCCTTACTAATAAAACTAAAGCCAACATTTGGGAAGACATTGCGAGGAAAATTACTGCAACAGGGGAATCGCGACGGTCAAGAGACTGCGAGAAACCCTGATTGCTGGCGTTTCCTTGGGAACAGGGGGTACACACTTCGGCCATATTGCTTTACTCCGATGACAAAGCCCACAGCTGCTAATGAGCTGGCATTCAGCAAGGCTCTCCGAGTGGCCAGGAGCATGGTGGACCGCACTGTGGGGAGATGGAAGTTGCACTACAGGTGCATGCACAAGTGGTCTACACTTCTCTCCATCAAAGTGCTGCACAATTATCACTGCGCCAACTATGCAGCACAACATCGCTGTCCGGGCAAGCGCCCCCTTTGTGACCAGGAGGAGGAGGCCGGTGACAGATTGAATCAGCTAAGAGATGCAGAGTATATGGCTGGTTTCGGGGCAGTTGAACAAGTTCTTGGACTTCTTTTGTTTTTTAGAATACGCCCCATTTTCCCCCTCTCGAGAACAGCACTCCAGTTGCATCAACCACCACAGTCACACCTTTATTTCTGTCTTCTTCATTTTCCTTTTCACGGTTATTCAAATATAATATTTTAATTTGCTGAAATGTATATATAGGTTACATATTTTTCATTACAACACCTTATTTCTTCTTGTCTTTGTTAATGTAATCTGTATTATTGCTATGATGTCTATAATTGTTGTTTGTTTTTGGTTAATGTATGATTTAAAAATCGCCATTTTAGTTCCATGAATCGCCACTTTCATTCACAAACAGCATCAGTAGTCATGATTAAATACGATACTACACTGAAGGACTTTAATTATGCAACATAAAGTTTGACTCGGGGGGGGAAAAAAAGTCACATACAATATTTAGATCAACTTTATTAACACATTTCTATTGTTTATCATTCTGAACTATTTTTCATTTCAAAAATGATAAAATCAACCTCACGAGAACTACGTAGAGCACCTGACCCCTTTGCGCAGATCAGTACCTTGTATGTCCATCATTTGGCACTATACATGCATTGATTCTGCGCGGCATAGATGTGACCAAATTGTTTATTTCTTTCTGAGGAATGTTGTCCCATTCCTCCAGAACAGCTGATTGCAGCTGAGCAATGTTTTGTGGTGGGGCTGGCCTCTGGCGAACACACCGATCCAGTTTATCCCACAGATGCTCTATTGGGTTCATGTCTGGCAAATATGGGGGCCAGTCCAAGAATTCAACACCATGTTGGTTCAAGAAATTGACACAGATCCCTGCAATGTGAGGATGAGCATTGTCTTGCATAAACAGCATGTTGGGGTTGCGGTTTACATGTGGCATCACATGATCCCAAAGAATGACATCAATATAGCGCTGTGCATTTAGTGCTCCGTCCACGATACCAAAGGACAATGTAATTGGGGAATGCTCAGTAACAACGACTTTCAATCCAAAACACGGCTGGTGAGCAGTTTTTAAGGATTAGTCCTTGTGAACAGACATGGGTACCTGCGCATTTTTTAAGTAGCGGTGAAGTGTGGCTTCTTGGCCATGCATTGGGCCCACTTCACGCATCATAAAACCCCACTGCCCAAAAATATACCATCCAACAAAAGTTGCGTAATTAAAGTCCTTCAGTATATTATAAGTCGCGCACAGAAAAAAGTTCTCTAAGTTTTAGAGGACTCTACAGTTCTTAAGATGCACAAAGCTTTCTACGAGTGGTATTCAGCACTTACAGGTCTTCGAGGAGTTCTGACAGCGTGAGACAGATTCTACAATCATTGTAGCCTTAAGATGCTTTTGGGAAACAGGCCTATTGCCCAGGCCGATTGCGATACTATGATTAATGTAAAGCTAGGTGAGTGACTTAACCTACAATTCTACTGAGGCAGTGGAGTTCATGTTAGGCAGCACTGTAAGGCAGGCATTGGACTGTACAGTCAGTGGTTTCGAGATGCTAAGCTACTGCTGTCTTGAGCCCGTCTCCTCGTGGTGCTGGGCCAGTAAGGACAGCAAAATTCCACTGCCTCAAGACTCTAGCTCACGGTAATCCCCTAGTGGAGCAGGGACCCATTTCACAAAAAACTCCCAAATTTTGCAAACACGCAAAGTCCCGTCATCGCTAATTTTGTAATTCACAAAAAACATGCATCGCTCACAGGTCCTAAAGAGCTTACTGCAATCAGTAAATTGCATCGACAAGCCCCCGCTAGATTTTGGCACAATTTCACAAGCCCCCAAGAATGTCTGGGTAAAGTGAAATCCGAGATTTACTTCTAAACACAATGCATGTTACACAGTAGATGCATATGATGTGTGAAAAGACTGCAAACTAAACAAGTGTTGAATTATGGCATTAGACTGTTAAACAGTTTTTCAGCAGTTTTATTTTTCTTGATTTTTTGGGCGGGGTTAAAACAGGGCCGGATGATGCACTGAAGCCCTCCTTGACATGCCCCGCCCCTAGCAGTATATAAAATCATGAGTGCACTGCATCAGTAGCTACCAGCTCAATCATGGTGAATGACCGCATGTCCTGTGTTTAGCTAGCTAATTGAATCACCAGTTTTCAGTTTTCTAGGTAGCAAATCAGCTACTCCGCCTGCTGTGTCCCAAATTGTATCTTCTCTGAATGCGAGAATTAAAAAAATCTCTGTCATCAAAGTGGATTACTTTTGTAAACAGCCATGTTGATGGACAGCTGAAGATCACCTCCAATACTCTGCTCTGTAGTATACATTTTACACTGGGTACTTTCACAAACTTTCATCTAAGACAACTGAGATTCACGGGTAGTCCGCTGATATTAGTCTCCCGGGCTTTGTTTCCCCCTTCCACCGACATTATATACTCTCGTCGGCAGTAACGTTAGCCATGTTGCTCATCAGTGAGTTTACCGGTATGTCACATTGAGAGCACTTATTTTAATTGTTTTAATTATTTTAATTATAGTAGCTAGCTAGCTAGGTAGTCCACAATGACTGCATTAACCCTATCTAGACCGGGGCGGAGGGCTCTTTAAGCCCACGCCAAATTTCACGTTGTATAATTTCTGAACGGCTTGAGCTAGGACCAACAAACTTGATGACTTATGGTGGCAGGTGTACTGGAGGGCACGGCGAAATAGCCGTTGAAATGTAAAAACGGTTCATGGCAAAATATACACTTCGTAAACTATAAACGTGATGCGCGCAGATCTCCCTATCGCGTGTGGCATAGTTCACTGCTTCCATGTACACAAGCTCGAGACTAGGTCCTCTTCTTCTTCTAGTTTCATGGCGGGTGTTTCTAAGTCTTCTTCTTCTTCTTCGTATTTTGAGTCGTCCAAGTAACGGAACTTCACTCTTCCCGAGGAAAAAAAAAAAAAAACATGGCTCCTGGCTAAGTGGCTACATTGGACATTTAGGCGAAAAACATTGTGAAAATGACGTCTTTTCGAGTCTAATCATAATGTCGGGGCTTGCAGACACTTCGAAAATGTCACACGAGCAGCACGGAAGAATCTTATGTTTTTTAATGTTGCTTTTTTAAGCTTGAAAAAGTGGCCACCATAGGATTCCATTAATTTGGATTTCTCTTCAATGCTGTTTTTCCTTAAAACTCCAAAACTATTTTGAGGACAAAAGAAATTAACCGATCGTTCAATTAGCCTTGGGGTGAGTATATTATGAGTGAATTTTCATTTTTGGGTGAACTTTCCCTTTAAAAAACCCACACACAAATGCAGTGAAGGTCATAAATGAAAAGCAGTTTGTAAATGCAGGTGCAACAGACTGTATATAAATGTAACAACATCAAAATGTGGGTTCAACAGGGTTGTATATAAATGTAAGAACATCCAAATATGATTTTTGAGAAAACTGAAAATACTTTTAAACACAGCAAGGTGCAGTTCTATAGTTTCAGAAAAGCCTTGAACCATAGCATTTCGTTTTTGAGATACAGAGCTTTTTGTTACAGTAGTCAGAAACAGGTGGGATTTCACCAATATACCCTTGGGGTGGAAGAGGTTAATGAAGAGAACAGGCCTTTCTTCCCATTTTAAACATGAGAACATAAGAAAACATAATGAGAACAGGTGATTTAGCTTGAAAAGAACAGAACAGTACTGAAGTATGTCTTGGCTTACCAATGTCTTGTAGACTGGAAAGAAATAAACATTGGCTCAGACCTGAACTAAAGACTCGGAAGTTCTGATTCCTGGACTTCATTACCTTGCCTGCTGGTTCACACAGAAACAACTGTCAGTTTGAAATACACTCCAAATTTAAATGCACGGAATTTACCTCGCTAATTTCTGCCCATGACCGTTTATTCTACCAAACAATTATGCTCAAAGCTGCAGCGATAGCATTTGGCTTCTCTCAGGAGCATGGTCATTCATGCAATTTATTCATCTTCTCATCTCAGGACAATGAGCTGCAAACTGAACAGACCACATGGACAACTGTGGTCACCATTTTATGGAGGGCAATCAATTTAGCATTTGACAGTCTTGGGGCTCCTGAGCGAAGTGTCCCTAGGGCCATATTGAGTTTTAAGTGATTCCCACAGCCAGTTCCAGTGCAACAGCAGACTTCTAAATCACTGCAGCAGGCAAATCCTTCAGTTTAGCACCGTGTCCGTGAGTATTGATTGAGAGGCAGGGAGATATGGCAGCACTGAATTTAGGTTCCACGCCATTATGGATCGCGGGATGAAAAGTCCCTTTGGGTGATTTATTCAATGAATGGGAAATTTGCTGAACAAAAGGCTGAGGGGAGGTTGGTAGGGGTACTACTAACTGGGTGCGAGTAACCGCAATAAATGTAATTCTGCCTGAAAGGGACCATCAGTGTCCTCCCCAACTCAAATTTATAGCAAAGGAAATACACAACAAAAAATTTACTTCACCCTGTTTTTCTGACTGCAACAGTACAAAAGTTAAATTGAATGCAGTCATAAAGTTTTGTTGATTTGTTTAAAATGCCTGAGTAACAGCTCTGTCTCATTTTATGAGGTGCATTGTGGGATGCAGATTCTTTTCTGGCAGTCTCCATTTGATCATCTTCAGAAAATATATTGAGTTACACTAATCTAAATATGGAGGGTATGGTAATCCAAATTAATCATTTTATTGTAGGACACATTTGATTGTTTTGTGTTCAAAAGCCATATATGAAATGTATAATAATAATAATAATAATAATAATCATCATCATCATCATCATTCAGAAAATATACTCCTACACAGGAGATACACATATGTTAGGGCTTTTAGTCGGGGAATTTTGAGACTTGTTTTCATGCATTTGATTTTTTTTTTTTCTGGTGGTCTTGGGACCATCAACCTTTCTGTTAGTATTTCTCAGCTTTGATATCTCTTTTTTACATTTGTATTTCTGTTTTACCTTCTCTCCATGATCTATACCTGTGTTAATTAGCTAATTGTCCATATTCTCTCATTTTCATTCCAGTGTGTTGCCCCTCCTTTCTCCTTGCTATCCTGTCTCTTAGTTCCATTGCCTGGTGTTTCCCTGTTGCATTTTATCATGTTTTCATTTTGGCTTTCTTTATGTGGTTTCATTCTTGAGTTTGTGCTTCTTTTTACTTTTCAATTCCGTATTCTGTGTCTTGCTGTTTGGTGTTTATTGATCCATTGTCTCATTTACCTTCCTGCCCCTCTGTGCATTCTTCATGCCTACTCCATCCTCCGTTCCCTGTTTGCTTGTTTGTCCTAATGTATTTAAGTTCCCATCTTTCTGTTTTCCATACCAGTTCATCAGCTTTCTATTTTTTTTTTTATTGCGAAACTGAACAGAACATTGACAAGAACAAAAGTCAAGAACAGAGTGTACAGGCCAGTCAACAGTTTGTAGGGGTGCAGCTCGGAGTTGATCAGCTTTCATCTATCTGGCTTCATATTGGTCTTTGTCCTGGTCCACCTATCAGTTGCTGACCCACTTGGAGTCCTGGCTTGGTGTTTCTGTCCCTGCTTTTCTACAAATAAACTTTGGCTTATTTTTCATTGCTGTCTGCACTGGAATCTCTTTGTACAACTATGACTCTGACTAAAATCATTGCTCCAAAGACTGTCATCTTACCACCTCACCAGTCTAGGGTGTGTTTCCCAAAAGCACAGATGCTAACTTATATAGCTGGATCCACTGACTGTATATGATCAAACAATGTAAGTTGCTTTTGGATAATGCACCCTTGTCCAGTGTATTTCGGTTATCAGTAAAAATTTTAAGAAATGAAAAACTCAGAATATGTCAGGCATTATCTACTCTGAGTAATTAATTGACTATTTTTGAAACAAAAATGACTTTCTGTTAAAGGCTCAATATGTAAAATTTCCATATTCAAAGATCTATAAAATATAAAGATATGTTATATGTGTTTTGGCGTTGTGTACTTACATTATCCGTGATGTATTCAATGATTGTCAAAGACAGAGATAACTGTATTATCAATGTAGGGACATGGGGCGTTTCTTTTCGTCGCATATTTGACGTCACTCCCAATACAAAGAGTGCACGAGACCGAGAAAATCACCCTCCAAGCACGCATGCTTCGCCGTTGCCAATGAGTTTCAAGCCAAGATGGTAACATAAACGTAACGTTACTCCACTTCAAAACATTTTTCTTGTGATGCCTCATGACAAACAGAAAGCTGATGTGTACGGCACATCGTTTGTGCGTTATGAGAAGTCAGTGCTACGTTAGCTACATTACTTGCAGTTAGAACACGGCTCCCTTGAATACTCGATTCAGTTTGGTCTATCAGCATGTCTCGACAGATAACCGCTGGCCAGCTGGTCTGTTGAGCACATCGTTGCTAAGGAAGCTATAGCAATAGCAGCAGGAGCAACTGAAAGCGTACATTGCCAGCTGACAGTGGCATTTCCTTGATATCTGTTACCTTTAGTATTTGCATTCAGCAACAGAGTGTTCACATCTGTTATTATTCTCCACAAAGATGGGCAACATGAGCTGGGCCCACCCCCTTATCTCAGCTTCTGACCTGCAGCACATCATAAGCGCTGTAAACGGCCGACTTATCATTATCCCTTACATTTTTTTATTTGAATGAAATAAGATGAAGTTATATGAAAGTAAAGAAATATAACCTTTCCTCGTCCATGTACATGGTTTCGCCGCTCCTGTTTGAGTCACATCAGAGAATTTAGCTGTCAGCGGTGTGTGTAAATGGATGAAGACAACAACTCCCATGATTCCACGTGATCCCATTGCGTCATCAAACTCGGCCTCTTGTTATTGTTTGGTTAAGCGCCCTCTAGCGGCAAAGAATTACATATTGGGCCTTTAAATTAATTCATAATCCCAACCCTATAGTCTTACATGATGGCAAATGGTCAATTGTGATTAAGTGTGTGAGATTACTTTTCTTTGATTTTAACTGTGCAAATGGCATTAGAGCCTGAAATACATTTATAACAGGCAAAATTTTACTGCAGGGTACAAGTACAGTACAGTCGCCGTTAAAACCAAAGAGAAGGTCATTAATCCTTCAGTAGGGGGGTGTTAGGCTGTCGGTAGGACCGGAAATCTCGTCATTAGCTGTGCAGTAGGACAGGCGTCTTGACGCGCACGAAGACAAAAGAAGACCTCCCGCCGCCTACTGCGCACGCGGTAGCTGGGCGATAGCCCATTAGCCGGGTGTTTGTTTAATCATAACTGAGCCACGAGGGCAGTTGGGGCGGTTGTGTTGACAGTAGTCCGTACATGTAGATAATGGCACAGCTTTTTGGCGATTTATTTCCATATATGAATGCAAGAGTAACGTTAACCTACATAGAATATTGATTTGCTTTGGCGGGGGTGATGTTGCCGGTAGTCATTTCTGCAAACCTTTTTATATTAGACGATACAGTTTGTTCAACCTGTGCTACTATTTAAAACTTTAGTGCGGTATAATACGCAATTTGATTATTAAATATCATGCTATTTTTGGTGAGGATTTTGTTTGTCAGGTATCATTTAAATGAAAACATTTAACAGGAAGGTAAAACACTGGCTGAAAGAAAACCAAACATGTAACCACTGAGTCAGGACCATAAATGCAGGAGCAGATGCGCATGTACACACACATGCACACACTCTGTTGCTCTTGTTGTAATGTATTGTCTGTGCTAGATGCCTGGCTGTTTGAGCATGGCTGCCAAGGCTCGCCCCGCAGGGCGGGATCTGGGAGTGGGAGCTAAACATGTAGCGGCCGGGCCCCTCACTGGTGGGGTGGGTATAGGCAAGCGGGTGTGAGCTGCTGGGTGTTTGGGGTTTGTGTTGTTATGTGATGTGCTGTTTTTTGATGTTTTTATGTAAAAAAAAAAAAAATGCACGCATGCATACAGTACGCTGCTCATGTAACGTCTTGAATCTTTAATGTTGATGTAATGTATTAGTATACAGTGTATCTGCTGCATGACTATGGACTGCACAATGTATTTTTTTTTTTTTTTTTTAAAACATTACATTTGGATTATTATAATTATTATTTTTTAGAAAGGCCTGACCAGGGACTGGGGTTGCAAATTAGCCAATTGGCTAGAAACCTTCTATGCAACACATCTACACATATTGTTATGGCTTTGACTGTAATAACTATGTACGTAATAATGTGCGCTGCATTGTCCCTGACAAATAAACGAATAAATAAAATAAATAAATAAATTTCTGCAATATTTTATGTTCGGAGATAATGTATGCTTTTATGTACTATTATTTTACACTCAAGTGCCGAAATATATTATTTTTCCTGTTGCAAACCTGTGATTTAGTAGCTTATATCCATTCCTATATCGAAGATTACTCGCATCCCGTCTCAGTAAAATTCATTTACGGAAAGAACTTCAATGTTTTTCGATTTATATACTGTTTCGTTTTAAAATGCTAATAGGCAATTTTTAACCAATTTTTCATCACAAAACGTTTTGCATCGTCTCAATTTGTTCTAATGATTTGTCATAACCATTCAGATGTTCAAATATAATGTTCGCAAAGCTTGCAACTAGAAAAGAATTGTGTACAATGTGAATTTAGTTTGACCATAACAACTCTTGAATGCACTCAAAAAAAAAAAAACCCAAGCAAAATAAACTATTTGCGGAACCTTACACAGGTTATTTTTAGTAAACTTACTCAATCAATAAGGAAAACGCAATTAAAAAAAGATCTGCTCAATATCTTATCTCTAAAGGAAAATAACTGAATGTTACTTAAAACTGAATGGCTTTTTCGTAAACTGAATTCAGGGGATTAAAAGCGGATTAAATACACCTGGCACTGATTCAATACAGCTCAGTTTGTGTCATCTCTATTTATTACTCATTGTCATCCTAATAATCCCTCGACCTGCTCAGCACGTGGCAGAAATTTTCTATAAAATGCCCAACCATAAACTGACATATCACATTCACAACCATATGGAACCTATCACGAAACGACGCATTTCCCCACAGTTTAGGACGAAGATTGACTCCTTGGCGAGAGACCACCTCACACCTCTACAGATCCGAAAACGCATAATTATAATGCATAATGGAGTAATTACAGTTCACACTGTCTAAGCTATATCAGAGTTATATTTAAACACGTCATCTATAATCACAATTTGTTTATCTATATTGCTGTTGGCTTTTCAAAACCAATAAATCAATTGCGGCACACTTCGCTGAAGGTCTACCCACAAACTCTCAGAATCACAGTTTCTGCAATAAAAAGACTCATATTTAAAATACCAAAAAAATGTCCTTCAAGAATACAATTGCTTATATTACACCGTCGAATTTATCATAGCCACACGCTCTCCAGAGAGCGCATAAGCTCTCACTTCCACTTTCACTGCAAGAGAAAATAAAAAGATGTTGCAATACATAATGGCAAACACAAACGTAATTCTAACAGTCAAAATGCCCTCTATTCTATAACTTACACGCGGTACTACATTCAGTTCCGCGGAGCCACATGTGGCTATTCCTGGAGGTAAATTGTCCTGTGATGCGGCTCATTGGTCAGCAGTGTGAAGTAGCATGTTATCGCGCTGTTAGATCGTGGTTAGAAGGGCAAAATGTCCGAAGTAACCGGGCGTTAACTAACGACATCTCTTCGGTTTTAACGGCGACTGTTCTGTAGGTTGCCTGGTAATAGCAGACTCTGCTACTTCGCTTTGCTTCGTACAGAGAGTCTGGCCAGTCGTGATTGACAAGTGTTTCCTTCTTGGTGGGTGGGCACTTGTCTGAAGTTTAAAATCATAGGTGTACCTGCAAACTAATCACTAGCGTTTGGCGATGACGTATGTTATGCGCCGGCTCAGCCGCCTAGTACTTCCGCTGTAAACACAGTCCTTCATACCTGGAATGCAGCGAAAACAGACTGATCAGTACATTAAAGTTAATACTGTACTCATACATATGCCCATCTACCTCATTTTAGCCTTCACTCATTCAATTAAAAGAACCAAAGGTGCTCTTTCTGTTCTCCTTACAAGAAAAAAACTGCTGAGCTATCGTTTCTCCTGCCGATACTGCTGCTATTAAAAAAAAAACATAAGAGACCCGAAACCAACGGCAGAATCGGCAAGAATAACGCATTATTTACATTAGGACGAAATCTGCGTTGACACGAAAACTGAACCGTTAACCATACTTGCGCTAACATCATAACAAGCTCGCTATCTAATTTTATAGTAACACAGTTTGGCCCTAAGCGTTTGGCTGTCTCAGACAACCATTTCATTCATGGATAATGACAACATAACACTGAGACAGCAAATAGGTCTTGTGACATGAACAAAAACCTGGCTTTTAAAAATTTTGCTGCTAACTTAAATAGTGTGAAATTCGCGGGCAATGTAACACTAGAAGCTACAAGCTAGCTGAGGTGGTTTGGCTGTCTCTCACAGGGATGAACAGGGTGCCTATTTCATATGTTTCATGATGGATATCAAGTAGATATGACAACTTTTCCCGAAACCTGTAGTGAGTAGCGCTACAACATCATTTCCATTCAAAAAACTAACCAAACATTCATCTTGTTGTGGCTTTAAGTCGCTGATACCGGTGATTTTCTCCACGACAGAGCGAATGGCCTCCCATGTGTCTATGTCTGTGGCCATTGTTGATTTCGGGGACTACAATTTCAAACTCGGCGCAGCGGCTACGTAATGGCTCTCGGCCATGCCTTCTGTTCATTGGTTGGTCCGGCGTTTTTTCTGCCGAGGTAAACGAGGCAGAGCTCATTGTGATCAGATGGAGTGGTGAAGCGAAGTGAAATTGAGAGGAAGTACGTAGGCTGGCGGAGTGAGGCTAACAAGTAGGTTCTACCTGCTGCTGATTCACTGGAAAGAGATATTTTTTTAAATGAAGACGATACTGTCAATATTTATTTACCAAGTTGAGGTTTGAGAATTTTAAAACTTTTGTGCAATTTTATGCAGTTCTTTTAAGTGCAAATGTTCAATAAAGTTCATGGTAGGAACAGTTTGAGTCATTGCTGGAGGAATTTCTATTTGAATGTATCAGCTCTGCCTTGCTTATATTGGCAAGGGCATATAGGCTTCAAAACTTATTCATTGATGTTGTGTGGTTTTGTTGTCTATGCATGGAGCTCAATTGAGATCTTCAGAATGAGTGTTTTCTTGCGTTGGTTGAGACAATGCAAGCGAATGGCTGCACATGAACCGTCAGCCATTAGGACAGTGGAAACGCTTTAACGGAAAGTTGAAACCGATTGCTTGCAGCCAGAGCTGATAAGTCCCAATCATCCAGCGACAGGGAGGCAGCTGGTTTGATGCGTTTTATGCTTAAGATTATTTTTGATAATGGAGGCGCTTAAGAGTCTGTCTTAGCAAGATGCCAGTCTGTGTTATATGCTCGTACAGTCTGGACTACATCATGCTCATTCTGCATAACATACACTCTCAAAGAAATTACTTTCTGTATCCGGTGATTTTTCTGACCAACTAAAGAGGCTTCTGACGAATTTGTCATCAGTGAATCATGATGAAAGAGCTTCTTTTGTGAACAGATTGAGAGACTCTCAAGCTGAAAGTTATATTCACTCCTTTAGTGAAGAGTTGCAAGAAACGATGGTGAAACTTGATCTGTGTGAACTCTCCGTTTGATTTTATCTCAGGAAATTAAAAAAAAATTCTATAATGTCATGATGAGGTCATTACAAGAGCATAGTGCACTCCAGTGCAGTTGAAAGTATTCATCTTATACCCCTGTGCCATTATTAGAGCTGTACTATTCAAAAAGATAGGAAGTATTCCTGAAATGTCTGCATCCCCAGTATCTCCATTTGCAAGATGACCATACCTACTTTGAGGCTCTGAATAAGCAGCTAAGTGACTTGAAGAAAATTACCTTCTCTGGTAATGCGCACAGAAATCAGACAGTGTTTTCTTTGAGATAAAATGCTTTCAGCTTCAGTATCCTGCCGGTTTTTCCTCCTCTAGCCACCCTGACCTCTACTCTCCCAGTCTCTTTTGAAGCCTCCCCCTCCATGTGTCTCCACCAACTCTTTTTTTTTTAAATTTCATCCAGAAATTTTCCCTCGAGTTTTATCTTGCCGAGAATGAAACAGCAATCCCTTTTACCGCATGCTAAATACTGTGCAGATAATACAGAGCATGCATAATCCTGGAGGCCTTTATTGAGTTTAAATGTGTTTTCTCTGCCTCATGCTGATATGTCAGTTCTCTTGATATATTCATCCCCTTTTTACAGACTGCACTTGCTTGAAAAAAAAAGGTGGTCATTAGCTGGGAAAATATGGTTTGTTGGCAATTTGTTTTAGTTTGTGATTATAGCTGAACTTTGATAATTTATCTTAAATGCGAACTATAGAGCTAATGTTGGAGATCAAAGGTGGGGTGGGGGGGCATGTTAAATCACCTGGTGGTTTCTGATCATATTTATGAGTGCATGCTTTAACTTGTTACTTCATTGATAAGCAGAGTGCACAGTAATTTTGCACTTTTGTATATTGCATGCCGACCTTAGAGAGCATTTGTTGTGCATATTATAAAAGAGTGAATTATTATCAAAACTGTTGGGACGCTGTGTAAAATACAAAATACAATGATTTGCAAATTATTTAAGCTCCATTCTTAAAGCTGCTGTAACTGATTTGGTCGTTTTAGCTGGCTTCCTGCCTGTCGCTGAAGTAAGCAGTCCCCGCCCCCCATCCCCAAGCCATACACAAAACGTGCATCGGTTTCCGACGGATGCACAGATTGAGAGCAGCGACCCAGTTACAGTATAAGAACAATATAAACAAGCACTCGCAGTGCTTGTGATGTGAAAGCCACACTAAAAGCATGGACCAGCGACACATTACATCCATACAGAAACTTCGGTATGAATGGCTTTTTGAAGGTATTAGCTAATGCTAGCTAGTGTCCTATAGCCACACCAACAGGTATTGGCACGATGGTGTCCCTAAATATGGTGAGGAGATTATTGTTACAGAAAAAAATCACAATTGTCTATACAAAAACACTTTTCTGCTAGCCCTTTTAAAGCATTTTTGATTTGTTTTCTCATATAAATACATGCCACTGCCCAGGTTGACAACAGCCTCCCTTTGTCAAAACAAAAACCAATGGCTACCAAGTTTTGCTGCTACACAGCTAATCAAGCTGTAGTCGGCCACAAACAACGATTGTACATTTATGAACTAACATTAGCAGGATTAAAAACCACCAACAGGACTATCTGAGACTAATAAAACTGCATAACTACTACAGAGTAAAACATAGCTTATCTGTCCAGTAGCTGCAAGGCTAGTTGCGCATCGCTTTTTAGACCCTTAGATTTCTAGTTTTCTCAACTTCCTGCAAGCGGCACCGATATATACACAGCTCTTGGCCATCTCCCGTTTTTTCTTCCTTGACTATCTGTTCCTTCACCCGTTCTTCTGTACGCCTCTCGTAGCACTGGGATCGGAAGCTTCATCTGTTCCGCTGCGTAGGCTATCAAAAATAAATGCTCATCTTCTCGACTGCTGTCCACCGCGCACATACAGATACTGTGGACCACTGCCCCCTGAGGTCACAGAATCCAATGGGTCGCAGATTTCGGTGGAACAGCATGCGTTCACGAGCAGAGAGAACTGGTTCTTTATGGCGTACTCTCGCCTGATTGGATAGAGGCAGTGGGTGACTCCAGAATTTTATATACTGCTTTTACTGTAGAGGAAAGTGACTGAGAGACCTGTGTTATGGACCAGAGACTCTAAATCAATGATCTCTGTCAGAATGTGGAGCTATTTAACACTTTTTTTTTTTAAATCACTTACAGCAGCTTTAATTGAAAGCTGACAAGTCAAAGACAAGTCAGATGTTGAAACTCAGAATTTGTATCGTTTTTTTTGGAAAATGTCGGCTCATTTTGAATTTGATGCTGGCAACACATTTTTAAAAAGTTGGAACAGGGGCATGTTTACCACTGTGTTGCATTATCTCTTCTTTTAACAACATGTAGTGTTTGAGAACAGAGGGGACCAAGTGTTGTAGTTTTGAAAGCAAAAGATTTTTCTTGCTTGATGAAGAATTTCAGCAGCTCAACACTCTGTCATATTTTTTGTTTCATAATAAGCCAAACACGCTGCCCGGCTAAAAAAATTCACACACTCAGATATTTCATTGGACTGTCCTTTGCTTTGATCACAGTGTGCATTCCTCCTGGCATTGTTTCGACAATCTTATGCAATGTTGTAACATTTATTTTCAACCAGAGTTGCATCAATTTTGGGCCGAGATCCTGTATTGCTGATGCTAGGGAGTCAAACCACTCCATAAAGCCTTCTCCAGCACATCCCAAAGACTTTCAACTGGTTAAAATCACGACTCTGTAGTGGCAAATTCATGTGTGAAAATGATTCTTCAAATTCACTGGACCACCCTCACAGTTTCAGCCCAATGAATCTTGGCATTGTCATCTTGGAATGTGCCCGGGAAGAAAAAAAATCCACTGATGGAATAACCTGGTCATTTCAATATATTTAGATAGTCAGCTCACCTCATTTTTGGGCACATATCATCGCTGAACCTAGACCTGACCGACTGAAGCGACCTCAGATCATAACACTGCCCCAACAGGCTCGTACAGTAGGCACAAGGCATGATTGGTGCATTGCTTCATCTGCCTCTCTCCTTACCCTGATGCGCCCATCAATCTGTAACAGGGTAAATCTGGACTTATCAGACCTCATAAGCTTTTCCTGTTATTCCGCAGTCCAATCTTTATGGTCCCTAGCAAATTGAAGTTGTTTTTTAATCAATGAGCCGTTTGGCAAACTCCAAGTGCTTGCTTCTGTGTCCTCTGGTCAGAAAAGGCTTTCTTCTGGCAACCCTTCCAGAGAGCCTGTGGTTGTGGTGCTGGCGCCTGATGATTCTTGGGGATTTTGTCGCTTCCCTCACCATCCTCCTCAGTATCCTGGGGGGCAAAATACAGTTTCCTACTTTACCCTTGAGGTTTTCAACAGTTCCACACCTTTTGAATTTTTTAAATAATTGCCCTGACAGTGCTCAGTGGCACATTCGGTCGTTCGTGAATCTTCTTGAAGCCATTACCAGATTTATGAAGGTCTATGACCATCTACCTCTTTTGTACAAACAGTTGTTTTGTTCTCTTCATGATGTTGGATGACAAAGGGATATTGCATGCATGTTACCTCATTTTTATTCCCTAGTGAAACAAGAATTAATGTAATGGCTCAGTATAGTTCCTTAACACTTAGATAATCCCTACATAAGTGGAATTTAATACCACTTAATTTTGGTAGATGTTTTTTTACAATAATCTTAAATGGTGCCATTCGTTGTGAAACCTTGATTTGGAGGAAACTGATTTTTAATTAAATCAGCACATGATTATGTTGGTTCCATTGGAACATTAATATTGTGCACTATTTCTCACATGTTGTTATTTATTTAGAGTTTGTCCATAGATACATTTTTCATGCAGTGTATTATATTCAATTGTGCTTTTTTTTTTTTTTTTTTTGCCAGTCAGGGGTGCCTGTAATTTTGGAGCCCACTGCATTTAGAAGATTAGCTGGCAAATGGTGAATTCAACTCCAATTCTGATTTTTTTTTTTTTTTTTTTTTTTTTTTTGGGGGGCAAGGAAAATGTATATGCACAGATAAACTTCAGAGACCAAGAAAGAGAGGAACTTGTGATGGTTTATTTACTTGTGTAATCCATAGAAAATAGCTTAAGTGCTTGGTCTGGTAAATACATTTTCCGTGAATTGAAGCTACAAGGCCAATAGAGATTAAAATGCTGCAATGTCTAACAGCAGAAAGCACAGTTCCAAGAAAGAATCGATCTTGACAATGGCTGAAAGAGAATAGATATCCATCTGATGGAGCTCAAGAATAAGTTAACTGTGAACTGCACACAGAAACATTATTTAACATCTTTGCACAGTTCTGCGTTTTGTGTTGGAAAAAGTATCTTGCAAAGTCAAAAGGGGTGTGATGAATCAGGAATACATTAGGCAAGGGGTGTCCAATCTTATCCGCAAAGGGCCGGTGTGGGTGCAGTTTTTTATTCTATCCCAGAGCCATAACAACTGAATCATCTAATTAACTAATCATGGGGATGAATCAAGACCTTGATAAGTAAAATCAACTGTATTAGTGTTGGGCTGTTTGGGAAACCAGCACCCACATCGGTCCTTTGCGGATAAGATTGGACACCCCTGCATTAGGCTATACGTGAAAAAAGTTTGGGGCTTTTGTCCCCATCCCCCCATCGATAGCAGGCAGTGCAGTGATGCCAATGGTGTTTCTGAGTCAATCCCATGTCGTTAAAAAGAATACACAAGTTCTACACTCAACCTAGATTGGGGAAAATTGGATGAAAATATCAAGAAGATAAGACCCATAAATGCAGTGCATTCTCATGAACTTTCAGAGTAATGTTAGGTGTAAACCTTTGTAGCCATAAAATTGTTCAAAAAAAAAGTGTCAAATCTTCTTCGCAGTTATTATGGCAAAAGGCAGCACCTTTGATCATTCTAAGCTTTACGTAGTTCTTTGTAAAAAAAAACAAGTGTTTAATTATTCTTTATCTGACTGTTTGAAAATTGTTGGTGTGCAAAAACATTTAACCAGTAGTACACATTCAGTACTACTATTGGACAGTAACATTTTTTGTTATGTTGGATCAATCACTGAATCTGCATCCAATAGAACATGCATTTGACATGCTGAAAGGGACACTGAAGGGAAAAAAAAGTCCATGAAACAAACAGCAAAGGAAATGGGCTGCAGCACAGGCCTTTTTTAGCATCACCATGGAAGATATCAAGCTGCGGGTAATGTGTGCCTATTACAAATTTCAAGCAGTTATTGCATGCAAAGGATATGCCGCCATTTATTATAAATGATTACTTTATTCTACATTATGTTAAACTGAACAATATTTTTATGGTATCCAAAAATGGAGGGACTATGTATTAAAGGTGCTGTCTTCTCTTTACAATTTATCTGATATAAAAGTAAAGGCCCTAAATTAAAGCTGACAGCCTGTGCTACTGCCATTGTATCTTTTCATGCTCAAAGTGTGGGAGTACAGAATCAAAATGACATAAGTGTCACTGTCCAATGTATTATGAGGCTGCTCACTGTATGCGGTCAAGTTTTTATACACTAATAATACCAGTTCCACCGTTATATGAATTTGCACCTGGGCCTCTGAACTGCTGGTTGAGTAGTTTTTCAGCCGTTCATTTCTGTGGATACGCAGCATAACATTACATGCAGCTGCGCTCGTGGGCAGGACATTGCATTTGGGTAAAAGTAGTACTCACATGTAATGGCCGGTAGAATACGGAGGCCAAGTGCAACGACCAGAGGGAAAGAGAGTAGCTCGGACACAGTACAAACACAGAGAATAATACAGACCAAACGAAAGTACTCGCACTAACAAACGACGTATAATAGTTCGAACCACGGAAGCAAAGCGACATAGAAAAAGGGAGAAGAAACTCCAATAATTAGAAGATAGAAAGTCATACAAAACCTGACTACAGATATCTTCGGCTATAGTGCGAAGCTAAAAACAGACACTCTAGCGAAGGAGGCATGCCGGACTTCCTGCTTAAATAGTCTCTGGGAAATGACCGCCCCAGCTCAATCAGCCAGCTGGGTAAAGAATTTGATAGCCCAGGAATTCGATATCGTCCCGGGACGAGAGCCGCAAAGAAAAGTCCAAACAACACGCACACCTCACAAACCATGACATCACATTCCATAATTCCAGGCCTGGGCCTAAATTTTGTTGGTCAGCAAACTTAAGGGAGCAGTATTCAAGCAGGGCCCAGAATTCCCTGCTACACCGTTGCTTGTTGGTTCAGAGCAATGCTGTGTACCCTAGCACAGAAGAATAATGTCTCAACAGTGCTTCATGTCAATGGAATGAGAGAGTTTGAATGCAGGAGCTGATTCTATCGCTTGTGCCCTGAAGATAATTATTGGAGCTGCTTAGCCTGAGCCCAGGGTAAACATTTATTTAGCGATAGTGAAGTTCCATTCCTGAGCATGATTCCATTTGTAAATAAAAATGCACTCAGCCATGCAGTTTCAGTGAATATTGATGGGTCCCCTCTCAGTGTCTGTTTACTGTGGTTGCTTAACAGTATGTTATTTTCAAATAGTTGGTTTTCTTTTGCCTCTAAGGAATACTGTGTCCGTCCTCAAACCCTCATTCAGCCACCTTTTTCCTTTCCATGATGTAAATAGTGCAGACCGCAGCTGTCCAACTATGTTACGAGAGATGTAGAATCCCAAACCTGGGTCTGAGGTTTTGTTATGACCGTAATTTGACAGGATTTTACCAATTATCTGCTTGTTGAGATCTCAAGCAGTTGAATCAGGTGTGTTTGGTTTGGTCTGGAGTGAAAGCTTACAGGACTGTTGTATTATACAGCCCTGTTGCTAAAACACAACAGTATGAAATATATGAACATATTGGAAAGTTTACCAAAATGTACTTGGAAAATGTACTGCTTTTCTGTTTCTTGTGTGTGAGAGCAGGTGTGCACCTGTGTGTTTGTGGTTAATCCTTTAACTGCATGCTCAACCACTTTGAGTCCCTGTATCTAACAGAAAGATATGTTGAACTTTACTGTTTGGATTTTTTCACCATGACATACTGTTCCTCAACCAAGTACTAGCGATGGCTTAATCAGGTTAAGTTCAACACGTCTTTCAATCAGATACAGTGACTCAAAATATGTTCTTCCAAGAGGTTGAGGCAGTTAATGGGTTAAGTGTGTTTAGATAAAGCTATTTGTATGGGGATAAGTACATGCATACATTTGTTTGCGTGCGTGTGTGTGTGTGTGTTAGTGTGTTTGCTTGTCAAAGAGCATGTGCATGTGCGTGCGTGAATATGCATGTATGCATCACTCTTGTCTGGTCAGGGACTAATGCCCTCATGCTTCATCCACATTTATTTATTTATTTGCCTGTGGGGTATCCATAAAGGTGCCTTTTTGAAGGAACGTTCATTCACTCTGACATGACAAAAGTGCTGCACTTTCTTACCAGGGCTCCCCGAGGCGATTCCATTAGCCTCATGAGATTTTCCCATGGAGCCAATCGAGGAGAAAGGTTGGCACATTGTCCCTGTCTCTCTGCAGAACGATCAACCTCACGCTGTTACAGCCGGTGGACTGATTCAACCAGCCATTCAAGGAATGAACCTGCTCCCCAATGTCTGCCACAGAACAGTGGGGATCCTCACTGTAAACGATTCAGTGCAAAAGAATGCTTTCACAGCTCAATACTAAAACCAAGAACAAATCATTGGTTGAAATACCTTTAAGCTCTGAATGAGGGGCTGATTACAGCTTTAGTTATTTTGACATTTTGTAAGAAGCATATTGAGCAATAAAACTGTAATTTTTTTTTTCAAAACTGAAGATACTGGGTTCACTCAAAATAATTTTTGTGGACTTAACGTTTTCAAATAAGGTGAAATCACAAAAGATTTGGATTTATTGGAAACTAACGAAAACATGCTGTTCACTTAGAGAGCTTAGGACATGCACTGAGCAAATTTATGAATATAAAGGGGTACAATTAAAAGAATTCCCATCGTCTGCCTAAAAAAAAATGTAGAAAATTATTTTTAACAAAAATCGCAATTTTTTGTTACTTGCCCCGCCCCCCTCATTAACAAACATTCTGAGAAACACAGAAAATCGATTCTGGCACTCCCCTGTGTGGTCACGTCAGAAGTAGCACACGGTGGGCGATTGTGCGTCCAACAACGTTGGCATCCGAGTCAGATTCTGATAGTTCCTTAGAAATTTCAAATGAATCTGTCCATTTTGATGAAGAAGAGTACTTTTGGAGGATGAGGAAACTCAACATAAAGGTGCTTTCACACCGGACGCGAAACGATTTTTTTTTTTTCGCACGACAGATTACATTCAAAGTCAAAGCAAAGAGGCGAATACGTTTCGCATGTATTCGCATCTTTGCATTGACTTTGAATGTAATCTGTCGAGCGAAAAAAATCGTTTTGCGTCCAGTGTGAAAGCAGCTTAACACAGGATTCAGAACCATAAAACCATACAGATTCCAGCCTGAGTACTCGAGAAATGAAGACAGCTAATTGTCAGTTTCTCCGCCTGTCCCAAACTGTACAACGCTTACCAGCCAAGTAGCGGAATGATTATTATTCAGGTTCTACTATTGTTTCTGTGCACTGCGTGTTGGATAACCAGCCTACTCACTTTTCAACCTTAAGTGAGTTCAATAGACCTGACGTTTGGTTTCCTTACCTAGCAAGACCATAATATATTAGGCTAATTGGTGGTTGAACTCACGCCTGATCTAGCCAGTAGTGAAATGATAATGTTCGCGGCTCTACTCATTTCTGTGCACTGTTTCATGAGCTCTCGGAACAATGCGTGTAAGCCGTACGTACCTCGCAGCTTGCTGTTATTAGCTAGTTAATGAGCGAACACACAGTGCGCCGAAATATAGAGCCGTGAATGATATCACAACATGTGTAAACCATATCTTGCAGCTTGCTATTATTAGGTAGTAAGCTAGCAAGCACACAGTGCTCAGAAATAAATAGAGCGCCGTGAATAGTATCATTTCACTACTTAGCTGGCTAGATCACACTAAACAGCGAGTTGGCCGGCTATTGAACAGGCAGTGCAGAGAAACGATTTGGGTTCCGAAAATAATAATAATAACGATATGTAAAAACATGAATACTCGAAATGTTGGCCGCATATCGTGGGTTTCAGTGACCCGGGCTTGCCTTGGCCAGGAAAGTCGGCACTAGTACGTTGCACTTGTTTTGTCCATATTCAAGATATCTCTGCATCTTTCGGCCACAGAAACATTCCATGACCATATGCATGCGTTTCACTGCATCCCCACACACATCGTTTCCCGTTCACTCTCGGTGATTTTTGTTGGTCCATTCTTTAAGATATTCTCCGTCCAGACCAGAGTTGCAAGCTGCGGCTAACCACCTAGACACAATACTTGTACAACTTCTGACGTCACGTGGCTGAGCTGGCCCAGCGCAAAAGTTCTCGATTGAGGCAAAGGGGGCGTTCCCTGAAGTGGATAATTTAGCAGATAAAATGCGGTTTTGCGTAAAATACGCGATATTAAAACCATCAATAATTGTTCAAGATAGGTACTTTGTAGCATTTTATCACATAAAAAACAGAGCTGAATTTCATGTTGTAAGACGGGAAATCCAGCTGGGACGCGGCAGAAGGCTGACAAACTGGTGGGGCCCAGGAACTGAGGCTCACCCTAAACTTCAAAGGAGTGATGTTGCCTGCCGTGTGACAATAAACTGTTAGACCTTACTTAGGGTGAGCGGGCCATGGACTCCCCAGGAAGTTTGCTCATGTTTGTCGGGGGAAATGGCGTCTTTATGGTTGTGTCTGTGGAAGACTGGGTGGGTTTATAACGGCCCGAGACAATACACAGGTCTCTGGCGATGCGAGAGGGGTGACCATCACAGTTCCATCACTATCACAGTTCTCCCCCTGCATGTGAACAATCCCTAGCCATGTCTTTCATGAAACTGGACCTTAATTCATCTGTTTTAAATTTTAATGTCAAACCTTCCTCATATATTTTATATATTACTATGCAATAACTTCTGTGCTCATTGCGTATATAATAATTCAGTTTAAAGAGCTTTTCATGACAACTGCATCATATTAGTACATATTCATATCATGTTTAGTCTTGTTATTCTCAGGGGAACCCAAGGAGTTGAATGGAGTATGTTTCACTCCCATTGAAATTATGGTTCATTCCCTTTTGGAAACTCCTGAAAATTGGTCAGAATCCTCTCGGATAATCATTTAGATTTTCCCTCTCTGCTAAATTGTTTTATCACCTCCTGCTAATGGCGGAAACCCAAACTGCAGATTCGACCCCCCTTCCAGGTAATTTACGGCCATGCCGCCTGGATCAAAGACGTGATTTGGCGTAAAGCAAAGGGAGACAATTCATTCGGGAAGATCGTATTCGATTCGATCTCTCCCGCGGTCATCTCAGTGCGTGTGTAGCCTCTTTAATAATGGAAGATCGCAGCCGTCTTCCCGCAGGTGCATCTCTGTGTGCCGTGTGCAGCCAAAACAGGTTTGGTAAGAGACTCTTACGTTCAATCAGCCTATTCTTTAAAAATTCTAAATTAAGTAACGGACTGATTAAATTTACTATGTGGACCTACCTACCTGTGTAATAAAATTTCTTTCATATTAATAAATGGTCTTCTTGTAATTTGTGCGGTGTTTATGATTTTAAATACAACTTGGTCCCTTTAGCCAAAATTACGGTTAAATACTTCGGGGAAACGGGTGCTGACTGAGACCTACTGTCAGAGGCCAGTTACAGACGAAGTTTTAGGGAGCTCTGGTAAGTTAGAACGGGGGCCACGTTCGACTGCTAACGGGATTGGCGGGGTATTGGCTCTGGAGGTTTGGCTTAAGAGAACCCATGGGCGTATTATGCCGGGTCTTGTCAAATTCTCCTGAAGGAGCCCGATAGGTACTATTAGTATCATACTGAGTTGACCCCCCTGGGTCCGTTAACTTCTCCCCAGTCCTGCGTGTCACATGCTTAGGTGATTTCATGGTTTCTGGGTTTCAAAGGTTCCTTCCAATCAGATACTAACAGTTTGTTGGTTAAAGGTTTGCTAACTTACTAACGGCTAACCAATGCAGACCCGCCTCTTGCCTTCACTTTGTCTCTCCTGCAACTAAGGTTTTGCAATTGTGTGGGTCCGGTTCCCTGTCCGCGTTTTGGCTTTTGCAATTTCGTGATTAAAATTGGCGAAATCCTAATCATAGACTGAGTATGGTATTATTATTTTAAACTCACCACATTTACAACTAAATTTTTTTGATATTTGGTTTTGTGATTAATTATATGGAGTCAGATCAGTTTGTAACTGTTGTCTGCTTTTTGTGTTCCCTGTTCTGAACGATACCTATCAGAACCGAGAAAAATGATCCATTCTTATTATGATTCACATCAACCCAAAAAGTAACGGTATTATTTTAAACTCACCAGCCAAATTTTATATTGAAGAAGATCAGTTGAACTGTTGTGCCCCTTTCTACGAACCGAGAAAAATTATCCATTCTTATTATGATTCACATCAACCCAAAAAGTAACAATATCCGTCGTTGGTATTGCTGTGAGGTTTTACAATGTCCTAGGCTCTTTAAGCTAATCATCAAAATGGAATTCTTCTTTCATAAAATTGTTGACCGCATGATGGCTATCAATACCAGTTTAATAATTATCATGAGTCTTCAAATGGAATCTAAAGGGTTTAAACAGGTATTTGACCCTTCTCTGCTCTGTACGTGTCCAACACTCAGATTCATTGATTTCAGAAGAAAGGAGTTGGGAGGAAATAGGGAAGTCACAAAGCCTGCATCTGAATAGTCAAAAAATTACATCCTATCCACTAATTCCTAACCAATTTTCTTTCACCTTTGTGAAAAACTTCATAATGTAAAGCAAAGGTGTAAAAGAATTCCTGACGGCTAAGAAAGACGATCGCGTTGTGAAGAGAATCCGAGTGCACTCACACTGGGTGACGTGATCATTTGTCCCAGACCCGTCATATAGGTTTCTGATCGTGATTGGTCAGATGAATGGTCATCGCATAAATATTGCAGCCAAATGCACTTTTCATGGCTGCCACAATCAATTTTTTAGGAGTTAGGAACTTTCCGTGGCAAAAAAGACTATTCGGACGCAGCAAAAGTGTTAGTGATAAACATATCAGGGGTCAAAACATCTCAATTCAACACCAGTGATGATTCACCCAGTACAGTACATAGGTTAGTCAGCAAAACATCTGTTAGTTTAAGATAATACATTTAGAAATACTAAAAAATGACAGCAGGACAGATTTTGCAATTCTTCATTTTACAGGCCAAATGCAACTTATTTGTTAGGCCGTTCTGATTTCCAAGGTACATCCTGTGAGCTGTAAAATACACTATATTAAAGGTGACCTAGAATGGTTGAACGGGGTATTTATCCTTGTTCAGTGAAGTGACATTTACACAACAAAATTTTGGTTGGGTCTGTAATGCCTCAGAAGCTTCCTAAAAACCTCTCTCAAAAAGCTATGCTAGGGTAGGGGATTTTGAACGCGTTGTTTTGCATGTATTTGGTGACCTCATTATGAAATGCAAGCACTTGACGCTGATTGGCTGGCTTTGCTGCCTAAAAGCGAAGTCAAGTCTTAATCCTTTACTTTTTTAATTCCATGTTACTAATTGCGGACTGAAATTCAAAAATGCCTTTACGCAAATGTGAAACTGAAACTTTCAAGGCACAAAAACATCTTCACAAACTTAAGGATTTTAATTCCGCATGAGAAAAGTCTTTATTAATAAGCATAATTGGCTGTCTCTCAGGACTATGTATTTTTAGCGAATAATCCTAAAAATGCACTAGACCCACCAGACAAATAGCGTGAGACTTTCTAAACGGCAATCTCTGGATGAAGTTTTTGCATGTTTTGGATGAGTTTGAATATCGCACCAGCCAAAACATCTTCATCAAACTTAAGAGATTTGGTGTTAGATGAATAACAATCATATTTTGGTAAAAACTCCCACCATCTTAAATGTGAGCATGGCAGGATCATTGGCAACAACAATCTTCACGGATTTATTTCAGATCTCGTTTCAAAGCTGTTGATGATTGATAATCACGTCATATGACATTGGATAGACAAGCAAAATGAATATATTCTATTTTTAATGTTTTAAAAACAATCTAACAACAACGTGATACTCACAGTTTGTACTGGTTGTTGAGGTAGATGCAAAGTCGGAACTGCTCTGCTACGTAGCACCAAACGCTGCGAGAAGCCGGCTTGAAATTCTGCCAGGTTAGTAAAACTGTCAGAGGTGAAATGGGCTGAGCAAAGTAACAGTCTGTGGTTTAATGTATTGGGAATCCGATTAAAAATGAACAGCAGCCACGCATCTCGTGCATTTCTTTCGGTTGGAAGGTTATGGAGCGCTTGCACACTGCTTCCACAGCCTGGAAGAGCACACCTCGGTACGCGACTCGCCATTTCACCTTGAACTTCACGAACACTGCTGCAATTTACTTTCCTTAGGGGGCAGGAGAGCGGGTGTATGCAAATTATTTTGAAGGAGAGGAAACGGACTGAGAGTGGGTGGGGGGGGGTGCTGTGAGATACATATGACATCATATGTGTGCGTTGTTCAGATTGGCCCATTTTCTGGCAGTCATTTTTAAAAGAGGAATTTCTATGAAACGGAGATGTTCAGAATGTCTAGCACTTTTCGTTTGTTCTTGAATGCGGGTAGACAAGGTAAAAACGGTTTTTGATTCTTTGTCACCTTTAAAGTTTATATAATACACTTAATATAATTAGTTTCGTGGAACTTTTTCATTGTAATCTTGAGGGGGCGGGACAGCGGCATAATGCTTGTGGATTTCAGTCCAGCTTGGGCTTTTCCATATGGAGTTTACGTGTTCAACCCTTGCTCATGTGGGTTTTCACCGCACACTCAAGTTTCCTCCCACAGCCCAAAGACATGCATGCTAGGCTATTTGGAGACACTAAATTGCCATTAGTGTAAATGAATGGTAAGTGCACTGATTCCTACATGTGCTTAGACCAGTACAGCGGGAGACATGAGATAACAAGACTTTCAGCAATATTTTGGCCTAGTAATAAAGAAACAAAACAAACACTGTAATTTCGTACCTCTGAAATAAAGAAAAATCACCCAGAAATTAACAAGTCTATATTTGGTCGTTAATGGCCTGTTAAAGAGTGTTACTGTTATCTTTCCAAATGATTCAACATTGAATTCTCTGAATTTTGATGACTGCTTGTTCGCTTCCTCCCCCAAATCCCCCACATGAAATCTGAAAACTATGGGCATGATAAATCTTCCCCTCGTGGTTTAAGCCTACGCGCAGAGACACAGATCACTGGATGGATTGATGAACATTTAGGGGAGACATTCTGTCTATAGACAGTCTGTCAATAGACATTCCGCTCATCGTTAAAGACATTTAGCATTAGAGGAGAAAAAGCCAAGAACTCCATTCATTTTCATATGGCGTTTAATTCTACTGCACTTAAAGTTTGCCATTTACCGCATCATCTTCCCCTGTAGAGAAACTGGTCAAGCTTGTGAAATGGACAGGACCCCTCACCCTGATTCTTTAACTATGGTTCATGGGCCAGAATGGATGATGTGTGACTAAGAGTGAATGAGTCTGTAGACTACTGGGCTGTGCGAGTAGGTGAATTTAATGGGTCCTTGCTGCTGCCTCAAAGCAAGTGGGTTATTGGTTTGACTGTGCCCTGTACCTGATTGCGTTGAGTCTACATGTTTTCTCAGTGTTTGTGCGGTCTTTTACTGGGTACTCTAGTTTCCTCCTGCAGTCCAAAGAAGTGTGTCTGGTGAGTTGTCAACTCTAAATTGCCCATTGGTATAATTGTGTGTGTGTGGATGCTGTGTGTGTCCTTTGATGGATTGATGAACTGTCTTAGGTGTATTCCTGCTTCTCAATTGAAAAGCAGGTAACATGGTGGTTATTTAAAGGTTGAATGACTGAATGAATGAATAAATGAATGAGCTAATTCAGTTAGGCCACTTCAAATTCAACACAAGGGCATCCATGGAAACCATTTGCCTGGGTTCTAAGGCTGGGCTCCGCTAGTGAAAAGGAAGTTAGATTAATTTCATAAGCCTTGAATAGGTTTCTAACAGAGATCCTGATGAGAAATAATCGCAAAAGTTACAGTCATTGGTTAAATGTGTACTCCAAAGACAAAATGGCAAGACAGCAAAGTGGCAAAAAATGTTTTTATTCAGGGAGCATGCTTACAGTATGTCAGATTTAACCATTTATTACAGAAAAAACATGCATTTGCAGAGGGCTGTGACTCTGCTCAAGTGACACTTTGGAACGATTTGAGCGAACATGATACAGACAGGCCTTTGGATCACAACCCTCCCGGCAGAGCCTGAGATTCACCACGTTGAAATAAATGAACAGGACGTGAACAAGTGCTGCTTATAATGAACAATTTAATTTATGAAGGAGAAGGCTTTGGAGGCGGGGGAGATGAGATGCAGATCTTTAGTAGGCTATAGTAGGACAGATGTAGAGGGCATAAAGAAGGAGAGAGGACTGAACATTGCTTTTGTCATGAAAGCTCGCCAGTTGGGTGGGAGTTTCTGAAGTCAAGAATGGTTGCACAGAAAGGGGCTTGTGACTAGGACTGGCTTCCGTGCCTGCATGAACTAACACTAAACCTCCATTTAGAGGAGTTTAACAGGAATATATCGATGGACAGAGTTCAGTGATTTTATTTTGCTGGCTGCTTAGTGAGCCAATCATTCCCCTACTTTATTTTAAGTGCTCACAAAGGCTATTTCTAGAGCCTTAGCATAATTATCTGTGGTTCACACAGATTGCCACTATTATTAAGGAATGGCAGTTCTATCCCCAGGCTACAGTTGTAACGATGAGACACCTGGTAACCATGAGAATTGAGAATTCAGAACTGCAAACACCCTTATCTATTTCATCAATTGCTAATTTGCTGCTTTGCTTCAGCCAGGTCACATTTTTGTGTATCCACAAAGCCCTGGAGCTGATCCCAGATTGGTAAGATGTGGCAAATAGGATGAAACATTTAGACAAATGGGAAAAAGAGGCATCCTGTTTACTGTATGTAAGTGCTGGGAAATAAAGATGGAGTGGTGGTACTGAGCATTTTTTTTATATACAAAAGAAATCTGTACATGCGTTGCCGGCATTTGAATTGGCTCCTCATACGCTTTAAGTTACATAGTAGCAGTCTGAGTCCTTCATTTATTATTACAAACATTTCCTGAGAGCACAACTGCGCTGTATTTGCTACTGATTTTTACAAGCAAAAATTTGTAAAATAAGTATGTGTTATTGTCATTGTACCAGGGATACTGGTCTATGAACCTGTCGGGTAACACCCCATGTGTCATGGTTTTGGAGGCTGGCGGTGGCTTTGGGAGCTTTCTTTGTTGCTCTCGTCCGGGACGATATCGTTTTGCCCACAATCGGATTCTTGGGCCAGCTGGCGTTAATTGGGGGTGGCGCCCGGACTCTATTTAAGCCCAAGTTCCGCCTCGCTGCCCTTGCTAGAGTGTCAGTGTTTTGTTTGCACTTTAGCCGGTAAGGTCTCTAGTTAGAGAGTTGTTGAGGTTTTAGCTGCAAAAGAGGAAAGTGCTAGTTAGCAAGGGAATCTTTCTCCCTGCTTTTCCTCTTTCTGGGCACCATCTGGTGCTAATTCTTTTTATCTCGGTTTCCGAGATTTTTCCTTCATTTCGTTCTGCCGAGCTCGCGTTGCTTCCTTATTGTTACATGGACTGGACCTAGGTCCTTTGGAAGCGCGAGTCTCCCTCTCTGATTTCTGTCTGTTTGTCTCTTATTTTGCTATTCTTCCTTTCTTTCCGGCCACAGCATTTGGCGTCTCAAAAAACCAACCATCACACCATGGGCATTCAGAGCCGTGAAAATCTATTTGCCCCCACCCCGATTCCTTCTATTTTTGCTTATTTTTCATATTTAAATGTTTCAGATCAACCAACTAATTTTAATATAAGACAATGTGAGTAACAACAAAAATGCAGTTTGTAAATTATTATTTCATTTCCTGAAGGTACAGAGTTACTCAAGAAAATAATTGCCCCTTAAACGTAATAACTGGTTGTGGCATCCTTGGTAGCAACAACTGCAATCAAATATTTGCAATAACTGACAATGATTTATCGCTGTGGATGATTTTGTCCCACTCTTCCTTGCAGCATTATATTAATTCAGCCACATTGGAGAGTTTTCAAGCATGAACTGCCTGTTTAAGGTCAAGCCATGAATCCCAATTGGATCCAAGTCAGGACTTCAACTAGGACACTCCAACATCTTAATTTTGTTTCTGTTCAGCCATTTAGAGGTGAACTTGCTTGTGTGCTTCAGATCATTGTCCTGCTGCATAACCAAACTGCCCTTGAGCTTTAGATCAGGAACTGGTGGAGAGATATTTTCCATCAGTATTTTCTGGTAGGTAGCAGAATTCATGATTCCATCAAATATGGCAAGTCACCCAGGTCCTGAAGCAGCAAAGCAGCTTCAGACCATCACACTACCACAATCCTGTTTGACTGTTTGCACAATGTTCTTATAGTGGAATGCTGTTTTAGCCTTATTCCAGATGTAACAGGACCCAAGCCTACCAAAAAGTTTTGACTTTTGACTCATGAGTCCACAGAATATTATTCTAAAAGTCTAGTAGGTCATCAGGATGCTTTTTGGAAAATGTCGGACAAGTTTTTTGTTCTTTTGGGTCAGCAGTGATTTTCACATTGTAGTTATTTGATGGATGCCATTTTTTAAGTCTCTTTTGTATTTTGAAATTGAAGGGTTGATTTCCAGAAGTGCATAAGTCCGTTTTTGTCATTTTAGGGAAACTAGATTTTAAGAATTTGACAACTTGTGGGGATCATGTTACATGTGTTAAGCTGTTGTAAACGTAATGAAATATCAGAAAAGATGTCTTAAAACATAGGAGACCTTCAAGCCTCTCTTGATTCTTCACACAGATATTTCAAACAACAGTCTGCAGACTTGAGTACTTTCAGCAGCAAATGCCTCAAAATAAAATTGAACTCGATTTTAAAAATTCACAGCATTAAAGTTTATCATTTCAGAGTACTAAAACAGAGAGTCTTTTTGAAAACAATATACACCACTTTCTAATGAAAATGAACAGCAAATATAGTCATACCAGTATACTATAGTCAGTGATGTCAAAAAAGTTTCTTGAATGAAATGAATGGAAGATATTGTGAGGTTTCGTTCAGGAACCAGTTGCGAGAACACAGGATTGCAGTAAAAGTGGCTTTATTGAACGAGGGGGGTAACCCCCGCAGGGCAGAAGGCAAAGGTACAGAGTCCACAAGCCAAAAAATCACAATCCAGGAGGGCAAAAACAGAATCAAAAACCAGGGCAGCAAACACAGTACTCGTGGGTCAGGTTAAATACACAGGCACAGGTTTGTCAGAGAAGCAAAGCCAAAATCCAGAGGGCGAAATCCAAACCGTTACCAGGGCAGCAAACACAAAACTCGTAGTCGGGCAAAAAAAGGGTTCAAAAACAGATGCAGACAAAAGTACAAAAGAGCAGAGCCAAAAATCGTAAGTCGGGCGGTCCAGTCAGAAGATAAACACTATGAGTACAAGGCGAAAGATAGCAGCACAGGTAAACAAGAGAAAAAACGTTCTGACGGGGAACTGCAGTGAGAAGACAGCTTAAATACACTCAAGGGAAGTCACATGCTATGATTAGGATCAGGTATGAGGATCAGACTAATTACAAAGGAGGGAACATGAGGGAGAACCTAATCACATGAAATTGGCAAAAGCCAAAACGCGGACAGGGAACACGAGACAACCTATGACAAAACATACAGCTCCGGTTAGGGAGTTCTAATGTGCACAGATAATGAGAGGTAGGACAGAGTGGAGCAGGTGCAGAGGATCTGCTGAATTGCAGCAAAGACTAAGTGCAGGCAAGAGGCGGAGACTAGAACAGGGCGAAAAGCTGAGAGCTTGTTAATCAATTAGTAAGTGCAGCTATACAATCCCTAGTGCTCGTTAGTAAGTTAGTATTATATACAATGTTAGTTTGGGTTAGTAACTTTAACGAAAACAACAAACTGTTAGTATTGGTTAGTAATATAGAAAAGAGAGGCGAAGGAAGCAAACGAGATTGGAAGGAATGTTTGAAACCCAGAAACCATGAAATCACCTAAGCATGTGACACGCAGGACTGGGGAGAAGCTGTAACTTAACAAGAGACCAGACAGGGGAGACAAAGTGCAATGCAGGGCATGAACAAAGACATGGACCGGAATCTAACAGAATAGTGGATTGGGAATGGCAAAAACGAAAACATGGCAAAGTACAAAAACGAAACCGAACATGGCAAAACCTAACAGACATAATCATAAACATAACAGGGAGTGGCAGAATCATAACAAACATGGCAGAATCATGACAGAACAGATTAGAATCATAACAGATATTTACTGTGAAATGGAAGGTAAATGCAGCTGAACAAAGGTCACAATAAAAACCAATCTCCATGAAGTATGAATGGGCAGTACTACCATCCAAACAGGTTTTAAGACTTTATCCCTCATCGATAGGGATGTGGCGCGGTAATTAGAAAGTTCAGCCAAAGAATAAGCAGCTAAAAAAGATTACCTTTTGCCAGACTTCTTCTTCACTTGGTTTTAGCCCATGTTTCTGGCTGCCTGGTTCTTTTTTTTTTCTTTCGCTCTTTTGGGTTGAGTCCACACACACACACACACACACACACACACACACACACACACACACACACATGCACACACACACATCCTGGCCTGTAGAGTCAGCCGTTTAGGTTAGGTAAGAAAGCTACAGTGGCTGCTATTGGCCAACCACTTTTCTAAGCGATGCTTTGATTGGCTGACTGGACTTGGTAACTGTAAGAAGTTGCTTTTAGGGGAATTTCCAATTCACTGCTCAATTTATATTGTACTTCAGTGCTTCTTGGCCAAAATTAGCTTATGGGGCTTATTCCTCATCAATGAAAGAATGGATTTGTAGTGTTATCTGATTTTTAATGAATATGGACTTGAGCACTTATGGAAATAACCCCTTCAATTGTGAATGCTGACCTCAACTCAGGCAAATGAGGCCGGCAGTTCTTTAGATATTGGTCTGGTTTCCTTTGTGACCTCCTGGATGAGTCGTTGATGTGCTCTAGGAGGAATTTTTGTGGGTGGGCCAATCCTGGGAGGGTTCTCCACTTTTCCCAAGTTCACTCCATGTATAGATTATGGCTCTCACCACGGTTCGCTGGCATCCTAGAGCAGGGCTGGACTGGGACAAAAAACGGGCCTGGCATTTTCGGCCATGGCGGCCCAACCTGATTGTGACTTGACGGCCCGCCATACGCGCACACTTTGCTGTTACCAAAAGTTAAAATTAAGCTCAGTTGTAGCCTACATGCCCTGAAACTCCACACAGAAAGGCCCCAGGCTGGAATCGAACCCACACCCTTCTTGCTGTGTGATGGCAGTGCTAATCACTGCGCCACCATGACAAAGAGGTCATTATAATAATTATTATTATTATTAATATATTTACATTAATGAATGTGAAAAAGAAATGTGACTTTTGGGCCATTTATAATTTTCAATAAGACCATTGCACTATTTGGATTGATTCATACATAACCTTTTAAAATAACGTTACATATCTTACAGACTCAGCAGGGCATAGAATAGCTCACTAGCTTCAGAACCGCAGTACTCGCTGGTTGCAAGTTTACTGGCAGGTGATTCTGAACGTCAAGACAGGGTTTTAAATAGGAAAATTTGAAAGTCTTCCTCGCTGTATTCCAGGACAAATTTTATTTGCCACCATAAAACAACAAATCAATATGCATCAAATAGTAGGTTATGAACAGCTGGTCCATCAGTGGGGGCCTTTTGTAAGCTCAAGCACATTTTAACCGAATACATACTTGCGATAGCCTATTAATTTAACGTCAGTCTTAACGCTTTCCGTGTCCCCCTCCAAATGAAAACTGCTTGCTACATGAGGATCATCGTGGCCAAACAGCTAGTCAATTTTTTTAGCGTTTGAAAGCCTGAGGCTCCAATGTCTGTTTACTTTATTCTCGAAGCTTTTCCGCCTCTCCACTGCTTTCTTACATTTTTGTCTGATCTCGTAGTAGTTGAACCACATTTTCTAGACTGTTAACGCAACTGGGGACAAGCAAGGCCATTGGTCAAACTAATTTCCCAGCAAGCCTGCCTTCTTAAACTTTTAGGACGAAAACAACAACATTAAATAAATTGTACGTGGCTTAAGCCTATGCATCGTTTTTTTTTTTATCTGCAAGAATACAGTTTTTCGGTAATTCCTATATCATAAAACAAATATATAAATAGATACTGAAAAATAGCCAAGATGCAAGATAACCGGAATAGTAAAGTAGAATAATAAAAAGTGCTTTATAAAGCATGTGTCACCTACAACAGAGAAAGCGGAAATTCTTAGGGATAGCTTTCGACGTAGTCAAATTCAGAAGAGAAGTAGCCTGTGCATTATTTATGTATTCATTTTCTCTGTATCTCTGTATGAACTTCCACTTCGAATTAGCTAAAATCATCCTGCTGTTTGCCCGCCTTGCGGCCTTGATGTGGGCCACTGGCTACCAATGGGCCGTACACAATTGCGTTTTTTTTTCCCCTGAGGAGGGAGGGTTCAGAGATTTCATTGGGCCAGCCCTGTGTCAGTTTAGAAAATAACCCAATGGGCCACTTTCCGTGTTTTGAAGGCCGTCGCGGTCGTTCAAAATTATCGATGTTATTTCAATTTTATAGAATTGTCTTTGTAACCGTTTCCAGACTGATAGATGTCACCAACTTAGTTTCTCAGCTGTTCTTGAATTCCTTTAGATCTCAATAACATACCGGTGCCTCTGAATCTGACTCCATTGACCCGTTTCACTCTCCTTCGAAAATAAATATAGCGTGCGGCGCAAGGAAGTGAGCAGCATGAGTGAAACGGGTCAATGGAGTCAGATTCAGAGGCACCGGTAAGTGAAAACTAACCAACAGTAATTACATAATATTCAATTCTATATGTGGTATAAAATAAAATGCCCTCGGAACGTTTAGTTACCTTTGTAGTCTGACGAACTACCATATATTAGCTATTTTTTTTTTTTTTTATTAGAGGTCTGGGAATCGGGGGGAAGAGGGTGGGACTTTGGAGGGAGGCGGAGTTGTTCATGTTCAAATTTTTACTAAGTGCTGTGCAACATGCCAGAAAGGTAAGAATTGCTTTAACTAAGGGGGCAACTTATTTTTCAGATTGGGCCAGGTAGCATTGGATAGCTGTGTTCCTTAAATAAATAAAATGATCACTTACAAAATTGTCTTTTGTGTTTACAGTAGTTTCATTATATTTGTCTGATATTAAAATCAGTTTGATGATCTGAAATATTTAAAATCCGGGTAAAGTCAAATCCAAGATTTGCTTCCAAACAAATTATACATGTAACAAAAAAGATGTTGATAACGTGTAATGACTACAAACTAAACTAGCGCTTAATTGTGGTGTTAGACCGTTAAACAGTTTTTCACCAGTTTTAGTTTTATTTTCCTGATTTTTTTGGGCAGGGTTAAAGCAGCGCCTGATGAGGCACTGAAGCCCTCCTTAACATACCCCACCCCTAGCAATATATAAAACCATGAGTGCATTGCATTAGTAGCGACCAGCTCAACCATGATTAATGACCGCACGTCCTGTGTTTAGCTAACTAGTTGAGTCACCAGTGTTCAGTTTTCTAGGTAGAAAATCTGCTATTTTACCTGCTGAGTCCTAGTGGTGGACGTTACGATTCCTTTCAAGGACACGGATTCTTTGACTCAGTTCCTTAAGTGGATTCATTCCCAGATTCCTTCACCAGTTCCTTCATTCTGACTCCGGTGAACAAGAACTGGAGTCATACAGCAACGGATTCTGATCACAATACGCAGTTGGAAATAATTCCAACTTTAGACTGAAGTTGCAAGCAATGGACACTATCAGAGACCGAACTATTTGGATGGCTGATGAGAAAAATCTGTGTGTTTCATGGACTACTTCACTCAATATGCTGATAATAAAACATGTCTTTTTCTGACGAAGTTGCCAAGCATAGACTTAGTTCACAACACGAATGCAGCCGGGTACCGTCCTGAAGTTTAGTGAACTGTCTGCTAGCAGTTAGTGAGTGGCGTTTTGATGAATTAATATGCATCTGTGAATTAATGAATTATACGCCGTCACCTTAATAAAAGTGTCACTCATTTCCATCAACATTTCTCTTGAATAAAGGACAGCGCTATCGCCTGTAGCATTTTATGGCTTGTAGATCTGGACTTGAATTGTGAATTAGGCTACAGAATTTTCCCTGTTGCATTTAATTAGAGTACACTAATAGACAGTGTAATCTTATATTTCAGTAAAATTGCACGGAGGTTATAATATACACATATTCCTTAAAGTTGTTGAAAAAAATGCACAAAATAACATTGGGCCTCATTCACCAACCATTCTTAATAGGAAATCTATTCTTAAAACCCACTTACGCACTTTTTACGAAGATTCTGACACCCACCAATGTTTTCTTCTTTGGAATTTGTTCTTAGGTAGGAACAAAATCTACGCACACTAAAGGAGGACTCTTACGCACATTCAAGTGCTGACATATTTTAACAAATTAAGTGGTTATCGCATTGTCTTCTGTTCTACAGTTGAGTAATACTATATTATTTGAATTATAATAATATTTTTGTGATTTATAGTATTTTTCAATAACTGTTGTTGTTTTTCAAAGAATTATGGTCTTTCAAAATAAATACGAACTTTACACTGCACTTCAACTTATATCAATCATGTTAATTGGGAACCAGATTCCATCCTTTTGTCAGTGATTGACACCCCATTTATTGGTCAAAAAGAAGGACTTCTGCACCTTGCTCACACAATGGAATATTTACTGCAACTGCAAGATATTACGCATGGTGCCCTATGGAGGGAATGAATTTTCCATGACCAAAGTATTTGCAGAGAGTGGGAGTAATTGGGAATCTTTAGGCTACCCAGAGCTGTCCTCTTGAACCTTTGCAATCATTTAGAGTCAGCACTTCGGAGCCATACAAGAAAGTCTAACCCTGTGCCACCACAATGTGAAGGTATTCTCCACCTTGGGTTTTTTAGCCACCGGGACCTTACAGCTGGAGCTGGGAGACAGGAGGTGCTGTTGTGGGGAGGCACTGACTGCGCTGGGTTGGACTGCGAGGTTCCAGGTTGTGCCTCAGAGGGTGGTTCGCTCAGGACTTCATCTGTTGATAATTGATAATTAAAACACTGTAGTGACCTTTACCAGCGATTGTTAAACCGGCCCATATGTTTTAATTTCGAATACAAACAGGTATACTTTTTAAACACAATGTTGCAAGTTAGACCTGCCTTTGGGACACACTTGTTATTAATTATATTATCAGAGAAAAATAGCTTGGCCTCTGATTTATCTTGGATAGGAGACGGACAAGGAGGAGATGAAGGCGCTCACTCGGGGCTCAGGTCTCTGTCCAGACACTCAGCTGATGGCACACCTGATAGTGCCACCTCCGATGATGGCCCCGATGCACTGGTTCATTGAGGGTTCATTTTCAGCAATTATTATTCTTCGACATTGTTTATTTAGATTCCAATTAGCTGTAGACAAAGCATACAAACACTGAAGTAACAGCTATTTTCCCTGCAGTTTGCATATAAAAGGCTTGACAGAAAATACATCATATTCCAGAATCCAGCTCATTCTCAATCCTCGACATTATTATATTACATTGCTGTTATGTATCCAGACCAGCATTCAAAACATAGTTCATTCGAAGACATGGGAGAAAATGGAGACAAACGATTTAAAAGAAGGCATACCAATGTATTTCCAAATGCAATCCAATGCAAACGCTATTTCTCTTCACAGTAGTGTGCCTTTCCTGACTCTGTTCCTTTCCACTTCTCAGTTGTGCAGCTACCACATCTGATAAAGTACACCTTATGCACAGTCAATGCGGGCAAAGTACAGGAACCACTGGGGTCAACTGGGAGGTCGTTTTGTGTGCTAAGCTTGGGGCAATCAGCATTCTACAGTACAATACAAGTGAAGTAAACTCTTGTTAGGAACACATGTCAGTGGCGTGTCATCATATGTTCAGAGGGCCTTCAGTAACCTCACCCTTTACCACATTATTACTCGAGCAGTTTCCATTTGAGTTTGCCATTTTAACAACAATTTATCAAACTATTTATTGATGGAATGACCAAAATCAATACATGACCTTTAATGATTAAGACTTGATAATGACAAAGTGCTTGCCTATTGGCCACATCTGCATGATTGATGTGTCATTGTGTGGATGGCGATAACAAATGCAAAAAAATCCAAAACTTTCACTGACTTGCATCTCTCTTGGATCTTTGGCATATGGATTATTTCCATCCTAACAATGTCACTCTACTGTGCGTCATGCTTAACAACACCCTTTAGCCATGATTATATCCAGCATATAGAATGGATTCTTGTACCTTATTGCTTAATGAGCCTTTCTGACTATTTAGGCAAATCTGTGCCCTTTCGCTACATGAGCTACATGAGTTCAGAATTTATTAAGGCATATTGACATTTTACATTGTCATTGACATGCAGAAGAAAATGCTACATAACTTTGTGAAGCAATGGACAACAGTGCTACTGAAAATAATTCTAACAGTCATTCTACCAATTAGTCGTTAAAACTGTTGCTAATCAGGCATAGTAAAATACGAGACAATTGATAATTGTTTTGTTGTCCTATATGTTTTTCTACATTTCACCACAGTATGTTCCTTAGTTATGTAGGCCTATATGTGTCATTTAAAAAGCTATCATACTTGTTGGTTTATTTGTTTCAACCTCTTCAACCCCAACTCCTAGTAATGCTGGCGTTATGGGATTTGCCTCTCACCTTTCACACATGATGGATCACAACCCGTCCCTGTTTGAGATCGCCTGATTTACACATCCAACAATTTATTCTTTGGATTACTAAAACTAATACATAATTGTGTAATGATTACAAAATTATTAATTAGGAAATGATAAAAACACCAATAGGCTACATTGAAAACATACATATACAACCCCAATTTCAATGAAGTTGGGATGTTGTGTAAAACGTGAATAAAAACAGAATACAATGATTTGCAAATCTCATAAACCCACATTTTATTCACAATAGAACATAGTCAACTTATCAGATGTTGAAAGTGAGACGTTTTACCATTTCATGAATAATATTAGCTCATTTTGAATTTCATGGCAGCAACACATTTCAGAAAAGTTGGGACAGAGCCATGTTTACCATTGTGTAGCAACCCCTCTTCATTTAACAACAGCCTGTAAACATCTGGGAAGTGAGGAGACCAATTACTTGAGTTTTGGGATAGAAATGTTGACCCACTGTTGTCAGATGTGGGATTCTTGCTGCTCAACAGTCCTGCGTCTTCTTTGCCGGATTTTTTGTTTTATGGTGTGCCAAATGTTTTCTGTTGGTGAAAGGTCTGGACTGCAGGCAGGTCAGTTCAGCACCCAGACACTTCTACTGTAAAGCCATGCTGTTGTGATGGATGCAGTATGTGGTTTAGCATTGTCTTGTTGAAATATTCAAGGCCTTCTCTTCAAGAATCGTTGTCGGGATGGGAGCATATGTTGTTGTAAAACCTCTAAATACTTTTCAGCATTGATTGTGCCTTTCCAGATCTGTAAGCTGCTAAAGCCATAGGCACTAATGCAACCCCATACTATCAGAGATGCAGGATTGTGAACTGTACGCTGACAACAATTTGGATGGGCCCTCTCCTCTATAGACCGCACGACACGGCGTCCGTGGTTTCTTTAAAAGGATGTCAAATTTTGATTCATCTGACCACAGAACAGTTTTCCATTTTGCCTCAGTCCATTTTAAAGGAGCTTTGGCCCAGAGAAAATGCTGGCGTTTCTGGATCGTGTTCATGTATTGCTTCTTCTTTGCATGATACAGCTTTAGCTTGCATTTGTAGATTGCATGGTGAACTGTGTCCACAGACAATGATTTCTGGAAGTGCTCCTGAGCCCATGCAGTGAATTCCAGTGCAGAATCATGCCTGTTTTTAATGCAGTGCCGCCTGAAAGCCTGAAGATCACAAGCATCCAATATTGAACTTCGGCCTTGTCCCTTGCGCACAGAGATTTCTCCAGGTTCTCTGAATTTTTTGAGGATATTATGTACTGAAGATGGTGGGATATTCAAAGTCTTCGCAATTTTACAATGAGTAACAATTTCTGAAATTGGTCCACAATTTTTAGATGCAGTTTTTTGCAGATTGGTGAACCTCTGCCCATCCTTACTTCTGAGAGACTCCGCCTCTCTAAAATGCTCTTTTTACACCCAGTCATTTTACTGACCTGATGCCAATTAACCTAATTAGTTGCAAAATGCTCCTCCAGCTGTTGATTATTAGTACCACTTACTTTTCTAGCCTTTTGTTGCCCCTGTCCCGACTTTTTTCAAATGTGTTGCTCTCTTAAAATTCAAAATAAGGTAATATTTTTCATAAAATAGTAAAATGTCTCACTTTCAGCCTCTGATATGTTGTCTATGTTCTACTGTGAATAAAATGTGGGTTTATGAGATTTGCAAATCATTGTATTCAGTTTTTATCCACGTTTTACACAACGTCCCAACTTCATCGGAATTGGGGTTTGTACTGTAATATACGCAATATTACTGGGATGACAATTATGCACATAATTGATTAATCCAAAACTTTCTCTGAATTCCATCTCCCGTTTCAGCATTTTTTTTTCATTTAAAACAGAAACATCTCCCTGTGAAGCCCCATAAACATTGATGTAGAACGATGTCACTTATAAGCTTAGTTATTATGTGGTGTTTTATGAGCTACAGGAAGTCATCAGCCCCAAAAATAAACAAAAAAATCCGTGGACAAAATCCTCAATTTGAATAAAATGATTCATCACATTAAATGACTTTCTTTTTTTAATTTAATCAACAATCTTTAGAGGGGACCTATTATGCTGATCCTTCTTTTAATACATATTAGTAATGTTATAATGTTGGTTGTCCATGCTCAACCTCTGAAAAGTTTCTAAACATAAGATACAGGGCTTTTGCCGTAATCCAAGAACGTGATTTACGTGGCGTGATTTCCTCTCTGAACAGCTCCTCCCGAGATCTTCACGAGATCTGGGCAAAACCTGACGTCAGGTTGTGCCGTCCAATTAGTACAGACCTAGCCAGAGCCAACCACTGTGCTGGACCTTCCCACACCGGAAACTATTCTAGCAGGCACTAACAACGGCAGATCATACTATGCCTTAGTAGCGTCTACACTTTTGGAAATACAAAAGAATAACCGCAGATCATTTGAGGAGCAATTTTGTCAGTATCTCTCCCAAAGCTACTTGTCCGTTTACTTTTGGACGCAAAGAAAAACAAGTATTTCTCTTCCAAAAGACGATACCACTAGAAATCAGTGGGTAGCTTTTTTTGTTTGCTGGCAGCAAACAGCCATGGCCAAAGGGAACATTAGCTGCTTGTGCTCAGCATTTCACCAAAGACAGCTTTGTCAATAAGGGATAATTCGACACAGGATAAGCGTTTCAGCTGCTTCTCAAACCTGAAGCAGTTGCATCGATCAAGCGCTCGGAGCCACAAGCTGTAAGCAACCATATAACAGCAAATAATGTAAGTGAAGCTAACGTGTTACCGGTGGCTAGCAGGACCGCTAGCGATAGTTAGCACTAACAACTGGCCTCAAGCGCAGGCTTTCTAAAATATCTGAAGATAAAGCCTGTATCGGTCCAGACTGTCCGTGACTCACAGACATAGAAGCTGTAAGTTGCTTTTACTGCATAAGCCAACCTGACGTGATAGCCAGTTGATTGTGGCTGTAGCTCAGCGGCTAACGTAGCCAAGTTACTGTTGCTAATGTTTGCATCCTAAATATGCAAGAGTGATATCAGGGGAAATTCTACAGAAGGTGTGTGAACATAAACCTCATTTGAAGCTAACTTTTTATACTTGTTTGTAATTTGGATGCTTGGTACAACTGTTCACAGTAACAGAACTTGCTGTCTGTAAAACCTGTATTGCAAGGGTTTGTCTCTGTGGTTATGACTGCTCAGTTACCAGCTACTGCATGTTAGTTTGCGCGCTCTGCTAATTAAAAATGCTCCTGGTTAACTTATATGCAGTAATTCTGATCGGTATGCTTGTGTTACTTCGGTAAGCATCAATGTGGCAGTTTCATCATAACGTTGCCCGATTGTAGCCACTACAGTTAGTGATCTCTTCACTTATCCATGACCGGGATCAGCCGGATGCTTCACAAATGTCTGAGCAAGCTCTCTGGTGCTACCGTGAAATCAATGCGAAGCGCAGAAGCTCTACCGGTTTACAAATGATTTCTCTGCACTACCTTGACATAATTTCATCCCCCTTTAGAAATTGTTGTGGCTAAGAAAAAGCCGAAAAAGGCGGAGGTTAAATAGGTAATTCTTTCTTGTAGAAGTGATCAATTCGCTAGCTCCACATAAGCAACTTGTCCGCGCTAACGGAACTTACGGTCTGCAAAACCTGTATTATGTTCAGAACATAACCGAGCTCTCTCTAGCTGTCGCATACTATCCATAAAGCTGCTTTCACATCAGACACCAAACAAATTTTTCGCAGGACAGATTAGCCTACATTCAAAGTCAATGCAAAGACCCGAATACACGTTTTGGGCACGTCAGGCCACTTTCACACCGGACGCGAAACGAATTTTTCGCGTGACAGATTAGCTACATTCAAAGTCAATGCAAAGACGCGAATACAGGCGTTATGGACGCATTAAGCAGCTTTCACACCGGACGAAACGAATCTTTCGCGCGACAGATTACATTCAAAGTCATGACCGCTTATCAGCTACTGCATGTTAGTTCGCGTGCTCTGCTAATTAAAAATGCTCCTGGTTAACTTATATGCAGCAATTATGATTGGTATGCTTGTGTTACTTCGGTAAGCATCAATGTGGCAGTTTCATCATAACGTTGCCTGATTGTAGCCTCTACAGTTGAAGCTAACCGGAGAGGTACTGTATGTATCTGCCGAGTTGGGCTGCAGTTAGACCAGACATAGATTTTGCAGAGCTTGGGGTGCGTTTTTGGGTGCTTATGAAACGATCGCTTTACTTATCCATGACCAGGGTCAGCCTGATACATCTCCAATGTCTGGGCAAGCTCTCTGATACTACTGGTGAAAGCAATAGGGAAGCGCACAGCCTATAATGTGTCCAGTATAACGAACGATTTCTCTGCATTCCCATCGATTGAATATTAAATTCTTTCCTGTAAAAGTGATCGATTCGCTAGCTCCACATAAGCAACAGTTCACACAGATGGAACTCACGGTCTGTAAAACCTGTATTATGCTCATAACATAACTGGAGCTCTGTCTAGCTCTCACACGCTATACATAATACGCCCATTTTCCGCGAGGAAAAGCTGGTCATTCCGAAGCAATAAGTAAACCATTAACACAGGCAATTTCCGAAAAGGCCGTTTAGCTTGGAGCTTTGGCCCCTCCGTCATATACCAGTGCGGAAGCTGTTCGTTTCTCCACGCTAACAACACACCACAGCTATGCACACGACCCAGCAGGTCCTAATACACACCGAAGCAGTCCATAAGCTGTTGGTCCACTTTTAGCTGCCCCTCACTGTCCATGTTTCCCTCTAAACTCGGACCCACCGGATTTCTACGGTCTCCGGTCTACACTTGGGCATGTCGACCCGTTCTACAAATGTGTCTATATGGGGTGGATTCTAGCTTCCCCTGCATCCTAGCTAGGAGTAGAAAAACCGCGGTACTCACCAACTGTTGCCATAGCAAACTGTAGCCAATAGCAAATTCTTGCTTGAGCTGCCAGACTTTCGCACTGCGTCCTCCACTTTCGCCATTGTGTTTATTAGAACGAGTTAATTTCATTAGATCTATACACATGTACTGCGTTTGATTGCAGAATTTCCCCGCTGATTCCTTAGCTCAGATGGCAGACGCATCTCACGTTTCACTCTGAGACCTGGAAACTGCGTTCAGCTGCCTCGTCCCCCCTAGATCCGCCCTCCACAGAGCTGGCCAGTCAGAAGAAAGTGGGCACACGGGGAGTGGGGGCTATAGCGGAAGAGCCACCCCAATGAGGCGTTTCCGGCAGAGACTACTATGGACTACAAATGGGGTTTTTTGAGGATGGCAGTACGAGCGAAATAAGTACCCTTTTTTACTTTTATGATCAGGAGTACTCTAGGGGAGTCAAAGACCAAAATATAAACTTGGAAAAATAGCATATTAGGTCCCCTTTAATGAATGTAGCCTGCCAGTTTCGCCAACTGACATGCAGGCAGCTTGCTAATGCAATAAAAGGCATAAAATAATGACAGCCTAACATTTGTTGATCCCTTAGGGATCATCTCAGCATTCTTAAAATGTTCCCAAGTCGCCGATTTTTTTGGCAACTTTTCAATGGGTATGTGAAAGCCATTCTAGAGCTTTCGGTAACGAGTTCATTCTCTCAAATATAAGCTGCTGCAGTACGTGTCGTGATGACTGTGCCCGCTGAATGGTATTCCTTCGCGGCCCAGGAATTTAACGGATCTGAATAAATGCTCCAACACTGTCCTAGCAGTGTTAGAACATTTGATGATATTTGATGATAGCTGCGGCACTCTATCATCTTTGTCTAGCACTATTTTGATCAACTAACAGCATAGCACTGATTGGAGTTACTTTAAGCGTAGCTAACGCAGGTAATGAATCAGAGTGCGGGTCTGACAACTCATGTTTACCAAATTTTTCTCCTTCCTTTTCCCTGCTGCTAAATCCCCCCGCCCCCCGCCCTTAGCAAACAAACTGTCACTGCAGTTGTGCTGTAATCCCTTTGTCACTGCTTGGTTGCAGATAAAGCAAAGAACACTGTAGGTTTCCTTGACACAATGCAACCATCGCTATTTTTCAAACAAACCTCGTTAGAACAATCTGTCAAATCACTCCATGCCAAATTTTCTTCCAAGAAATTTGATGTTCAGTTGGTAGGACTCCTCGCGCAAGGCAGCGCTAAAGATAGTGACCTATTGCTTCCCGCTGCTGCTGATGCTTTCTACCGGAGCGAAAAGCTCTGCTGTGTGGTGCTGGTGCTAGCTCTTGTGGTGATAGTAGGCTATTGTTGCCTCCATCATCTGTACGTACTGTTATTTTCATCGTACTCGTGTCCACAAGTAATGTAAGTGTTTGTATCATTTTGTTTTCATTGAAATATTTTTTCGGGGGGGGGATCAGATATCTCTTTTTGTTTGCTTTTATTCGCGATTTTTGCTTCCCAATGCTTTTGTGTTCTCTGTAAAAGCGTTTCCTCAATAAATAATGAAAAAATTAAAAAATATTTCACCCCAATTATTTTTCAACACAGGTTTTAGCCATAGACTGTACAAAACAGTTTTAACCCAATTCATGTTTTTATTTTTCCATTTTGATTTTTACTGTTTAACGTTACTACTACATCCTAGGTGCTATAGCCTACAGCCGCCACCAGGAGGGGCTGCAAAGGAAGGGGGGGCTGCAGCTCCAGCAGAATGTCTTACTTATGGGTACAATGGCAGTGCATCAGTGGGGAATAAAACTGCCAATCTCAGAACCCCAGAAGAGCCACCAGTTTAAACACTGACTGGATGACCCTTCAATGCACATTAGAGAAGAGACTCAGGGGGTTTCATCTATGGTGGAGCCAAAAACAAACAATGCATTTGAATTAGCGAAAGATAATCTTATTATTTTAAAAAGGGCAGGAGTTAATTAAAGGTTAATACTTCTGCTTCCTTTTGAACCATTAATAGCAGAATCTGACTTTAATAACATTATCAAATTTATTTGGCACATGAACGAAAACTGTATAATTTTGCATTAATCAGCACTCTTCATTTAGTCCATCACTGCAAGTTCAAAAATCACTCTGTGCAGTCCTTAATGAACAGCGGTCAGGACTCAACAATACATTAAGGACAACTTTTCTGGCATGGATAATTTTATGTAAATTACAAAATGTCCAAATTGCAAAATGTGCTTGATGTTATGACACTTATGCATGCTTGACCTTTTTTTCCCCTCAACAAAAGCGGTCTCCTTATGTGGTACTCAACTCTAATACTCACTACTGTGCCTGTGTATAAAAGAGCTGAAAGTTTTCTAAAAACATCACAAACTTCATGACCAATATTCTTTCCCTCCTTTCAAGGAGAAGACAAAGGTTTTTTATGAATGTTTCTGCTCTCCAGGTCCTACCTAAGTGGCCTCCCCATTATAGAGTAGAACAACAATGCACTATGTCCATGAAATTATGCACTTTTTCCTTCTGTCCCTTTAACTGTCTTAGTGATGGTTTCCTCAGTTTAATATCAAAATCCCATACTGGCACGTAAGGTAATATTTCACACATCTTCCATCTCTGTCCCTCGATTAGAATCTCTTGCATAATGGAAATCTTTGGATTTTTTCATTCTTTTCTGGGAAGGAAAAGGTATTAATTTCGAAAGAAAAACAATGAATCAGTAAACAGTGGTATCGACAAGCATAATAGGGAAAAATGTTCAGACAGGAGAAAAGAGAAGACGAATGGGGAGAAATATATGCCACTAGAAATTGAATTTGAATTATTGATATTGAGGGTTTGGAGCGAAATGATTATACACTGATGGCAGGGTTTCCCGCAGAAAATCAGTTCGTCAAGGTGGTGACCGGGGGCAACAGCCAAATGACGCCATCTGGTGGAGAGTAGTAAAAATTATCACTTCCAAGGCAAAAGCCCAGATTGACACTCAGATATAATAAAATGCATGTATTATGCTTTCATGGAAGTGAGATCAAAAATTGCAGTTTGAATGGGTTTCAATGGCGCATTTTTTGCGCTTAACAGTCTGATTGTAACACTTGCTTGTACACAGTGTATTTTAGCCTTACTGTAAGAGCTGAGCTGGAAATAACAAGATCAAATAAAAACACACAATCTAACCAAAATTCATGCTACATGCATGAACACAGCCAAAATTATTTAAAAAAAAAAGAAGAATGAAAGGCGCGTAAAATGCGCACAACCGTCCCTGAGGGTTAAACGAAAATTAACGTAAGAACGGAAAATGCGGTTGTGGTTATGTTTGGGGAGAGGAGAACGGTATTATGTACGGAAACGCATTGCATATATAGGATAAAAAAAATATACACCTTATCTCGTAATTACGAGATCATGAGAAAAGATTAATGCTACACTCGCCGTGTTCTGTTTGATATAGCCAACCTGAATATTTCGGGTCCACAGCCCACTCTGGGTTCCACCCACTACCTCGATGTTTAGAGGACTGGTGCTGTGGCTGTGGAGGTGACGGGGGGTGGTGAAGTAGGCCGGCTTCTTTGAATAAAGTACCCTGATATTTTTGACTGCTTTTTCCCATCCATTACTGTACACTAGAGAAAACCATGTGCAATTGTCAAACATAGCAGAAAGCCACACGCAAGCACATCGGTGGCCTTGATAAGAAACTAAAATATTGCATATAGCCTATCTTAATGAAACAGAATATGTGGGCAAGCAGTTGATAGGAGACACTATTCAAATGTTTAGTTTAGATGAATAATTATCTTACCTCCACATGTCCTTCCCACGACGACGACAGGTTATTGTATATCCGGATAATTAGCTTCTACCCGATACAAAAAAATAATGTTGGCGTAGCAACAGGTGATAGATGGCGCAATAACATATTTAACCACAGATGCCAGCCGCTATTCGGCCTCATCGCGATGCGGCCTTATTTTACTGCCTATGCATGCGTGGATGCAGCAAATTTTTTTTTTTTTAGGGGGACGTAGTCAAGGCGGGGAGCATTTGTTGTCAAGGCGGCCACCCTACCTATAAAGCGCTGCGGGAAACCCTGGATGGACTTTAAAAACTTATAACCAGAATTGTAGCCAAACTTGGATTCAAATTTGTAACCATTTATTGACTTTACCCATAACAACAACTTCGACAAAATGTCAGATAACATCTACAAAAGAGAACGACAAAAGAATCAACAATGACAAGTTTAACAACAAAATCAACAACAAAGATCAACTCCAATCTCAGTACCGAGTGTGACCGCCACGCGTCTGCAACAAAGCCATCACTTGTCTTGGCATGGACAGCACCATTCTGTTGAGCTGTTGCTGGGGAATGGCCTGCCACTCCTGGAGAAGGGCTTCTTGGAGCTCCGCCCTCGTCCTGGGCGCTGGAGTGTGTTGCCGAACCTGCCGATCCAACAGGTCCCACACATGCTCGATGTACTTCATGTCAGGGCTGAAAGGTGGCCATTCCATGACTTGCACACCATTCTGGGCCAAGAGCTGCTGGGTCACATGTGCTGAGTGAGGTCGTGCGTTGTCTTGCATGAACGCGACCTCAGGGTGGTCTGTGATGTAAGGCACAACGTGCGGTCTGATGACAAGGTCACAGTAGCGGGCTGCATTAAGATTTCCATTGATTATGACCAGGTCGGACCTCCAGCCGCAAAGAATGGCACCCCAGACCATCACCGAGCCCTCCTCCAAAGCGATCTGTCTCAGCAATGCAGGGGGCCGCGTATCTCTCACCACCTCGTCTGTAGACCCTCTGTCCTCCATCATGTTGGCACAGACCAAATCTGGACTCATCACTGAAGACAACATTCCCCCAGAATCGGTTGGGGACTCGTCTCTGACTATATTCTTCAGCCCAGCGAAGCCTGGTAGCCCTGCGCCGTGCATCAAGCTGCATTCCAACACATGCCCTGTGGGCTCTGATCCCTCGCTCTGCAAGTCGGCGACTCACTGTTCTTCTGCAGATCCTTAGTCTGTGGATTCCTAGGGTCTCCTGAGCCGTCCTGGTGCAGGTTCGAAACCAATCTCTCAGGTGGACGAGGCGGATCTGATTGTCCTGGGCTGGGGTCGTGACCCTCGGCTGACCAGGTCGGGGTCGATCATTGGTGCTTCCAGTCTCTTGGTAACGAGCCACAAGGTTTGAGATTGTGGGTTGGCTTACCCCAAAGTGCTGGGCGATGCGATTTTGGGATGTTCCAGCCATCCACAGCCCAATGGCTTGATCATGTTGGGGTCTGGAAAGGCGAGGCATGGCGCACGTACTGTCTTTGAACAAATGCTCTCGGGTTCTGGCCTTAATGACCTCAAGGATTGTTTTAAGGCATTTGACAGCATTGCATTTGTGATCAGTGAAGCCGGACGAGGTTACATCACTAATTCCTCAAATCCTGCTCCACAGACACAAACAAGGTCATAACCTCACGCACTGTTGTGTCTCCTTACTCAAAGACAACTGCATATCAATTATGTAATCATCTAATTAAAGTTCCCCTAACCCAACTATACTATTTCTGTCTAGTCAGACTTATAAGTTTTTAAAGCCCATCACTATATGTCCATTTCAGAGGTTTTGAGAAAAATTGATTTTTAGGTTTCCAAGTGTTCCATTAAATCAGGTATTTTGTATCTTTTTTTTTTTTTTTTTTTTTTTACCAGTCACTCTTTTGCTGCATGGTTCAGAAGTATATTGAACACCTAAGTTTTCAAAGGAGTGTAGCCGCAACATTATGGTCAAAATTGCCAAAAATGGACATGTCACCTCAGTGCTCCAACAATTCTAGCACATGATGTGACATAACACAATGGCGATTGGTTGAAGGTAAGTTCGTTTGCAATGGGAGACAGACTATTCTGTATTAAAATTCATGTTTATTCATCAAAATGTCAATGTTTAATTAATTTAAGCAGATTTTGTTGGACATATCACAAAATGAAAATGTGAATTCTGATTTAAAATGAATGCAGCTGGACATACAGTTATTGTGCTCCAAGGATTAGCTGATAGAAAGCTGTGACAGGGGGTAAAAATCTCAAAACCACAAAATTTGGACATATAACCATTGTGCTCCAAACCCTCAATATTTTAATTTGAATTGCTCAGTTTGAATTTGAAGGGCTGCATTTGAATTTGAATTGCACAATTTGAATTTGAATTCAAAACTTGTAATTCAGATTCAAAATTGCACTTTGAATTTGAAACTTGAAATTCAGATTCCAAATTTCACTTCAAATTCAAAACTTGTAATTCAGATTCAAAAGTGCACTTCGAATTCAAAACTTATAATTCAGATTCAAAATTGTACTTTGAATTCAAAACTTGTAATTCAGATTCAAAATTTCACTTCAAATTCAAAACTTGAAATTCAGATTGAAAATTGCTCTTAGAATTCAACACTTGTAATTCAGATTCAAAATTTCACTGTGAATACAAAACTTGTAATTCAGATTCAAAATTGCAATGCCACACATCTGGGACCTTGATGACGAGTTGTGCCACTCGAAGAGCAATCGATTGCCGATGCCGAACTCCTGTCTTTTTACTGTCATGGATGCCACCACGAGACTGCCAAACACGGGAATATCAATTGTTTACCACGTATTTACCGTCTTTTGACTTATGTAACATTATACAAGAGATAGCATAACTGTAGCTGTTAGATATTTATAACATGGCACAGATTACGTGCTGAATTTCAGGCGCAGTCGTGATGCATGGCTAGTTATGAGATCTAGCTGGCTAACCTTCGAATTTGAAGGCCCTTTTACAATTTGCATTCATTCCCGGGTCGAATCATTGCAGTAGTCACGGGTATTCATCAGCTCCGGCTCCGATCGGCTGTTATATAAATACGACAGCCAGGTGCACGTGCTAATTTTAGCCCCTTTTCTGGTGCAATGTCTGCATGGTTTCATAGATATGTTCAGTAATAGCATGCTAGGTGACAACCCGTCAGCTATATGACTTTATATTAGCGCTGTGACATCTTTCAAAGCCTTCAAACTCCATAAACCTGTCGTGCCCAGCAGGATGCTGTTCTTTATATGAGCGACATGACATCTTTCAGAGCCTACAGACTCCATAAACCTGTTGTGCCCAGCACGATACTGTTAAGCCAGAAACACCACAGCTTACCTTACACCTTATTTTTATACAGTCAGTAGGCTAACACTATCCAAAGCACGGCAGGATGTACTGCCTTCTACCAGGGATCTATAACGATGTTCAGCTGAGTGAGTCCTCTGGCCATCTGTCTTACTCAACTCAGTAAAGCAGCGGAGACACCGGCTGTGTGTGTGTACATTATATGTGCAGTGAAAAGAAAAGATGGTTGACAATAATCAGGACAAACTATTAGAGTGGCTTAACTGAATCTCATTGCTAACTCTAAATGGGAATCTCTGTCATTTTTCTGATAAAGCTAATCTTGGTGAGTCACATTGTAGGCTACCACATTCTGTCAAGTATAGGAAATGCTTTTATTTAATTTATTTAATTAAATCTCATCAGTAATAGAGATAAAATATACCCCAGCTGCCAATCAAAATGAATGACAAGAGGATGGACTTACCTCACAAATTAACAATGATGAGGTTGGTCCCATCCTTCAAGATGGACCTTACTGGCCCATATTTTATTTCTTTCTGGATGAGCAGGGAACCTGTATATTTCATGGTTTTTGTCTGACCTATTGGGTGCAGCAACCCTTCATATTAACCAAATTTGAATTATCTTCAAAATTACGAGCTCACTCACATATAAACTCATTCACTTTGAGACAGTGCCTGATAACACGATGGAAACTTAATGGCTCCATACGTCACGTGACCAGGCTTTTCTGGAACAATAATGTCACAACTCTATCTGTGAACTCTAGCCTGGACTAGATCACAATTTCTGATGAGCAAGCAGATGATGTAATTTAAGGTAATTTCATTTTAAGATTTTCACAGAGGAAGACATGGTTATGAGTAGGTTCTGGGGTAAATTTGGTCGTAATTCAATTCGTGCCTTAAATGTCTTTCCTCCAAAAAAAAAAAAAAAAAAAAAAAAAGTTTTTGAGGCTGATATCATAGATCAGAAACAAATCTCCCATTGTCTACGAACATTAACTGTCTTTTCCAGTTTTCCAGTCACCATACCAAAGCATCACAATGAAAACCTTTCCTAAAACTGATATTTGTTGTGAGCTGGAACATGGCATGTGGAGGCCTGTTATTGCGAGTGTGTCTGCTGGCAATCTCATGTCTACAGTGTGTATACAATTGCGGTTTGAAGGCTAGCACATAAGTGGCCACAGCCGTTTACGTATGTCATGATGTTTTATCAGTGGTTGAGAGAAACAACTTGTGGGAGGGATTATTGCGCATGCAAGGATGAGGAAACAGTCAGTCTGGAACATTCCTCAGTGAATGCAGAGTGATGAGCTCACTGCTTCCGAGTCATAAACTTTGACAAACTCCGATGAGTAGAATGGAACTCTGCACAGACGCTGTGAACTATGATCATTGAACAGAATTTATTAATCCTGAGGATATACTGCTTATGTGTAACGTTGCTTAAAAACACTAGGATTTACATCAGTGCCTCAGGGGTGAATGCATACTTTTTACACATACAAAGTAGCTTTGAAGAGAAAGTATAATATGTGCATTCATTTTTATAATGAAATTTTATTATGCTTGTTCTGAGTGAAACAGTGTTATATCGCATTTATGGACAGCTGTACTTGTGCCATATGTATCTTGCCGTGTGTGTAAGTCTATATTGATTTAGTCAGTATGCATTGTGCATGCACGAGTATGTGTGTTTAGTTGAAATCATGGATTATTTGCCTGCTTCCTTATTTCTTCTATTTCTAGATAAGTTTTACACGCACTTATTTTACATCTCAAACAAAATTTTAAGCAAGACAAAGATAGCCTGAAGTATTCACAAATTTACATTTTTAAACGATCGCCTCATTTATTGAAAGTGCAAATTCATCGAATATTTTCAAATAAAAACTAATCTGATATACCTTTGACTGAACAGTTCTTGAACAGTTTCCGTCTAATTAAATGACCCAAATTTGCCGCTTTTTCTCAAAAATGAGCCTTTCATTGAGGCCGAGCGAAGATTTCTGAAGACAGAGTGAAGATTGACCCAAATTTTCCAATTAGCGGATGTGGTGTAATGGGAGATGCTCCAAACGCAGCCCTTGCAGGTCAAATGAAGCTCTGTTTGCACAGCTGGCTCGCATGGTAAAGCATGGTTTTTCGCTATTTATGTAGTAAGTTATACGTGTAATGCCACCCTGACACTTGCACAATTTTTGTCCCCGCAATGCCATGCAATGCGTCATGGCAAGGCGTGCCATTTCGGTGGTACACCACGGAGCCTTGTTTGCGCCCTGTTCGCGCACTGCACACGCACAAGTTACGCATTAGGCCTATCTCACAATATGGCGCTCATAACCGGATGTGGGCTACTTGTTTTTCCGGTTAGCTTCTGTGGCTGTCAGTAAACGGCTTCTCAGCATGGAAATGGTACATTTCATAAAAAGCCTTCTTTTGCTCTAACAATTGTGCACCACTGGTGTGGTTGGAATTATTAAAAACAATTTAAAGACCAAAAGTTCGGTTGATGGCCACTAGTTCTTCGAAAATTTCATTTATAATTGCGATAGTTAATGATCGGGAAACAGATGTGGCGCTGAGGCAAAGCTAACAGGTAGCAGCCACATGGCTATGAAACTAGCTAGCAGGTTTGATCACAATTAATTTAAAAGAACATTATAATCTTGGCTAAAGAAAAGTTATTTGGATATTGTTTTGGTTGTATTTACAGCAAGTTGTTTGTTTGCGGTGTCGTGTGATACTGTGAAACTTCTGTTGCTGGCTGTCCGTTAGCATATACCTTCCCAATCTTGTAAATGGCCCTAATTTCCTTAGTCGGTAAGATTTCAGGTCCAGCGGGACCTATGACCTGAAATCTTACTGACTAGCGAAATTATGACAATTGACGAAATTAGGAAGGTATATGCTAAACCTGCATTAGCTATCACCTGGTAGCTACACCTGTCTGGCTTGATGCAGTATGCTGGCTTGGCTAACTAACCATAACTTCAGACAACGAGCGTAATGCGGCAAGCTGTAAGTTAGAAGTACAAATTTTGTGTTGGCTAGGTCACACAGCAAACATTTTTCCCGTCATCTTCAGTCGTGAAACCTTGCTCGACTTATTGCCAGTAAAACTTACATTTTCTGTCAAATGTGTTTGTTTGTCTCTGTTTGCCATCGTATACCTGCTTATTCTAAACATTGTAGCTGGCAAGGTGTTTGTAATAACCAGGTGCTGTAGATCTCTGAGGGAAAGCAAGGAACTTCATGAATCGAGGTCAATAAGTCTGCGATGTGACATGTTTTACCGACATGTAAGTATTACTACTACTGAACGGAATGCTTCGCTTATGTTTATAGGAAAATTTGAGTACGTAAGCGAGGCGAACCATTAATGTTGCGCTTCATTCATCCATCATTACATAAAATTAGGCTACGTGTTCTCGCTGTGATAAAGCAAATTTACCGTGCTCTATTTGTTTTCTTTCGTTTGGGGGTCAAATTCGAAAAGAATCAAAGATCTCCCAGTTATCATATTGTCGCTGGACACATTGGGGCAAAATTGTTCTCCTTTAAAGTTTGTTCGAAACATGCCAGGGACTGCAAGCAAAATGATGACGCAGTTTGAGATATGACTGCTGTCCTGCATAAATTCTTACGTTTTTTTGCCCAAGCTTTACGACAATGATCTGATGCCATAATTTGTTAATAACGTACCGCTTCCTGCTCTTCACTCGAGTCATTTCCTGAATCGACAAATTTTAATTTAAACAATCATTATAGCCTTGTACCATAATTACCTATCTCATTTTTAAGGTTTCGAGGAAAAAAAAAGGGGGGGGATGAGATGCATTTTTTTAGGCTGCATGAAAGAACAGGCAGCCGATATCGGAATTTTGGCAAAAAAAAGAAAAAAATGCCTGCCTGTTCTAAGTGGCTAACGAAATAATGCTCGGAACAGATGCAGTACTTGGTCATATGCACAACTCCGCATTGTGTTTCACAGTGAAGACAAATGTCCAGCTTTCAGTCCAAATTTTGGATTAATACTCAGAAGAGCCATCAGTATTGAAGCATAAAGCTTGGGAGTGAATACAACATTTGTCTAGTCGTCAAGCTATCTAATTATGGTTTATGGTCATTGCAGTGCAGAGTTAGCCTGTTTAATTATGCTGACAGCCTTCGTGTGACTCTCATCATTGATCATGTAATACGAGGCATTATAGTTATTCATAGCTAGGGCTGCGCTTTCTCCCTAATTTCTGATTAAAGAAATGGAGCAAGGTAAATTTGCTTGATCGCGGAGAGTCAGAAAGCGCAATTGTATGTAATTATGTGTGAATGACATGCAACGTTGCTGGTTTGCCTCGCTTACATAGAACATTCTCACACCTAAATAGTCCTGTAGACTCGATTCGATTGGATCTGCAACATTCAGCAAGTCCGAGATTGCGTTCACACTGCACTTAGTCAAACGAACTGAGCTTCTTGAATTGCGTGTTCCTCTCCTCGCCTGTGGCGGCGCTGTATCAAGAATTAACGAAGGAGAAGCCGAGACACAGAACGAAGAAGAAACATCGCTCTTCTGTGCCCTGCATTGTAGTCCGCTTCCGGCATTTGATTCGCATGAAGCGGACTGAGACCTACGTTTTTAGACGGCTCAGAGTCAGCTTCTTTGATCCACAGCAGAGTTCCCCAAAAGAATCGAACTTTCCACGCAAACAAACTAGAGTTTGATTCAGTTGTGCTGGTGTGAAAGCACCCATAGTCTAACATTACTCTAAACATAAAGCGAAGCATTACTTTCCTATTGTTAGACTGAAATGTCAGCAATACGTGCCACATCGCTGGCTTTATTGACCTCGAGTCAGTGTCGGCGCCAGAACTGGAATTTGGGGGAGCACAGATGCATCCTTTTTTATTTTTACAACAATTAGTCCTGTCTAGTTGTCAATAAGGAAAATGATTGACAAGTTTTTCAATCATAGTAATGATCCATTCGCAATCGAAGACACGCCTTCTCTCCTTATGCAAGCTAACAGCGGCGAAATTATGGGCTAAATTCAGTACTGAAAAATAGAAACAGGCCTATGCTTTATGAAAGACAAACCGCTCTGGAACTTCTGAGCTACTTTATCAGCACATCAGGTGATCTAACATGTGCTCTATGAAGGTTTCAATTATTGAAATGAGATAAAATGGCATTGAAACGCCTTTGTGCAATTTTCAATTACGCTGATTTAAATGCACCAAAGTGCGCGTCCGCATCACCTAACTTTGACGGGGAGAACTAGCAACCCCTGATACTGTGGAGTGTTGCTAATTTAGAAAATGATTGAGCACAAGTCAGAGCTGATAATTGTTTTAAAGGGATGCTGTGTCCCAGTTTTAGCTTCCAGTTCTGGCGCCGACACTGCCTTGAGTTGACGTGGTTCCTCGCTCTTCCCAAGAGATCTTTAGCTCCTGGCTCTTACAAACACCTTGCCTGCTACAAGGTTGAGACCTAGGCAGTTATACGATGGCAAACAGCAACACAAAAACGCATTTGTCAGAATGTATGTTTTATTGGCAGTAAGTAAAGCAAGGTTTCACAACTGAATATGAAAGATAAAATGTTGGCTATATGACCCAGCCACGCTTACTAACTACAGCTTTCTACACAATGCCCGTTGTTGTGAAGTTATAGCTAGTTATCGGTAAGCTTAGCCAAGCCGGCGCACTCTTCTTTCGCAGGCAACAAACCAGACAGGCATAGCTACCAAGGTTTCCCATTGCTGCATAATGGATATTCTCACAGGAAATGTCAATGTAAACAAATGCAGGTTAAACGGACAGCCAGCAATAATCATTTCTCAGGATCAAACGACACAGTACACAAACAACTTACGGCAAGTTTAAAAATAAATCTAAAACTAAATCCGAAAAACAACGTTGTCTGAGGTTAAAATGTTGTAAATAAATTGATTAGGATCAAAGTTAACTTGCTAGTGACTTTGTTATGTAGCTGCTACCTGTTAGCCACCACTATCTGTATTTTACTATCATTAACCATCGTAATCATAAGAGAACTGCGCAAAAAGTAACTTGCATCTCTTGTCCGCCGAACGTCTAAGAAACAATTATAACCACATTAGTGGAGTGAAAGAAGGCATTTAAAGAAATGTCCCGGCCATGAATTTGCGAAACGCAGGATGGTAGAGGAAGGTACCGCCTTTCTTGCCTCTGATTGGCTAGAAAGGCTCTTCTCCGATTGGCTACTTGATCTGGCAGTTAACATACATGCAGGGCAGGCTGTCAGTTGCCACCATTGAGTGTATATAGAATAGGAGAGGCTGTCGGAGCGAAAAGTTGAAGAAACCAATATGGCGTCCAGCGCACTGCACCTCTCAATTTCCCATTGAGAATAATGGAAAAATTGCAGTCGTTATTTTGTCATTTAAATAGTAGACAATCAAATTTCCTTCTTAGGTAGTACTGGAATACATATTAAAAATGAATCAAGGCCCAATTTTGCTTGACACTTTTCGAGAATGAAGTTATAAGGAGTTGTTTTAATCAACGATTAAGCCACTGGTTTGTCAATATATGCCTCACATTTGACTCTGAATGGTCAAACGCGTGGTACTGGTGAATTGCCTACGGGGAACATGGCCGTAAAGCGGTTTTGTGCCCATAGTCATCGTACTAATCCTATCTCCGTAAGCTTACCCTGCCCTAGCTAAACTAATGGGTACCTTACCTATCGTTAACAGGGAAAGCCTTTGTACATTTTTCCAATCGGTTGGAATGAGGATCACAAGACGAACGCGTTACTGTGGTCAAGTCACACTTCAAATTGGTTGTGAATTTAACTTTAACGTTAACAAGATATGTATTCTCTTGTAATGTAGTGCACCAAACTGAATTCTAACCTTTAGTCTAGCTCTCTGGAGCTTGCCCATACCCCTGCTAAAAGCTGGCTGGCATTCCATCCCACTAATTTCTCACTCGGTTTGTTTTGTTCCCACCAGCTGTTGTCACTGTCGGGTTTACATTTTTTTTTGGACGTTTGGTTTGAAATATAACGTGTCGTTCTCATATCAGGGAGGTGCATTGCTATCAACCAGCACTATGATCTTGGAGTTCAGAAAATGCGAACATTGCCTTGTATTTTCTGTTTGGTAGCTGGGCATTTTCCTCAGCTAACATTAATTTGAAACCGCTATTGCTACCTTGTATTGCTGGAACCATTTACAGTCTGTAAGTAAAAACTACGTAAGTTACTGACACGGTTAACAACGAGGCTCTGGAGAAACGTGTCCCAAGCTAGCTAGCTAGTTTAAGGTCATTATGTAGTCCTGATTCCCAGTTTAAAGCTGTAGCTAATGTACAATGCTAGCTTAGACTTCCTTTGTGCCTCAGAATTCATATTGTTTGCTGATGGATTTTGATCTCTGCCCCTTGCCCCGTTTCCTTTCCTATGAGAATTTCCGTTTCAAATACTATGGGGTTGGATCTTTCAAGTTTGGAGGAGTTATCACTTATGCCGCATTATTTCACATGCTGCTCATAATACAGGTGCATTATTCTCATCTCTGGCTGCTGTCATTGCTAAGATCGATGTGAAAGATACTGCCGCCTTTTCATTTGTGCATCCAACCAAATCGTATGCCCAGACGGTGTATCTGATTACGGGCTCATGCCGATTTATTAAAATTAACACTCATATTTTATTTATTTATTTTATTTATTTGGTACCGAGGTCAACAGGTATAAAATACCCATTAACAGACCCGGGGACATTACATACAAATATCAGAAGTACCAAACAACAACAAAGCATCCAAAAAAAAGTCTAATTAAACCCACATGAACATGATATGACACAACGCACACGTAAAATGTGTGCTAGGTATACAAATAACAGCACGGAGGACAAAACAGACATATTACTGAATAACAAACATGCTAGTAAAAGACATAGTAATAAATTAATATAAAAAGCTAGCCACTTTACATCTGAAACACATTCTGCTAGTGGTTATGTCACAAGAAGATTCAGTCAAAAACTGATTACAAAGATCAAGTGTTCTTGGAAAGTACGAACATTTTCTGATATTTACCCGGCACTTTGGAATGCGAAATAAAGTAATATTTCTTAAAACACGCGTAGGAGCAAAGAATGGTATCTGAGATAAAAGAGCCAGACAGTCAAAGCGATTATTAATAACACCATGTAAAAATGTAAGATCAAGAAATCTTCTGCGTGACTCAAGTGAGGGTAAGTTGAAAGTCGTACATGCATTAGCATATCCAATCTGCTTATAATCAATTCCACTACTAAAACAAAGGCATTTGATAAATCTAACCTGGATATCCTCAATTTTCTTTTGAAGAGGTTTCGTATTTGGTGACCACACCTGGGAGCAATACTCTAGCTTACTTCTGACGAGGGATACATATAATGTTCGTAAAGATTCAACAGACTGAAAGTCTTTACATGATCTCTTAAAGGGGACCTATTATGCTGATCCTTCTTTTAATACATATTAGTAATGTTATAATGTTGGTTGTCCATGCTCAACCTCTGACAAGTTTCTAAACATAAGATACAGGGCTTTTGCCGTAATCCAAGAACGTGATTTCGTGAGCGTGATTTCCTCTCTGAACAGCTCCTCCCGAGATCTTCACGAGATCTGGGTAAAACCTGACGTCAGGTTGTGCCATCCAATTAGTTCAGACCTAGCCAGAGCCAATCATGGCGCTGGACCTGCCCACACCGAACTATTCTAGCAGGCACTAACAACGGCAGATCATTCTATGCCTTAGTAGCATCTTCACTTTTGGTAATACAAAAGAAGAACCGCAGATCATTTGAGGTGCAATTTTGTCAGTATCTCTCCCAAAGCTGCTTGTCCGTTTACTTTTGGACGTGAAGAAAAACAACGATTTTTCTTCCAAAAGACGATGCCACCAGAAATCAGTGGGTAGCTTTTTTGTTTGCTGGCAGCAAAAAGCCACGGCCAAAGGAACGTTAGCTGATTGTGCTCAGCATTTCACCAAAGACAGCTTTATCAATAAAGGATAATTCGACACAGGATAAGCGTTTCAGCTGCTTCTCAAACCTGAAGCAGTTGCATCGATCAAGCGCTTCGAGCCACACGCTGTAAGTAACGATATAACAGCAAATAATGTAAGTGAAGCTAACGTGTTACGGGTGGCTAGCAGGACCGCTAGCGATAGTTATCACTAACAACTGGCCTCAAGTGCAGGCTTTGTAAAATATCTGAAGATAAAGCCTGTATCGGTCGCGACTGTCCATGACTCACAGACACAGAAGCTGTAAGTTGCTTTTACTGCATAAGCCAACCTGACGTGATAGCCAGTTGATTGTGGCTGTAGAACAGCGGCTAACGTAGCCAAGTTACTGTTGCTAATGTTTGTGTCCTAAATATGCAAGAGTGATATCGGGAAATTCTGCAGAAGGTGTGTGAACATAAACCTCATTTGAAGCTAACTTTTAATACTTGTTTGTAATTTGGATGCTTGGTACAACTGTTCACAGTAACAGAACTTGCTGTCTGTAAAACCTGTATTGCAAGGGTTTGTCTCTGTGGTTATGACCGCTCGGTTACCAGCTACTGCATCTTAGTTTGCGCATCGTGCTAATTAAAAATGCTCCTGGTTAACTTATATGCAGTAATTCTGATCGGTATGCTTGCGTTACTTCGGTAAGCGTCAATGTGGCAGTTTCATCATAACGTTGCCCAATTGTAGCCTCTACAGTTAGTGATCGCTTCACTTATCCATGACCGGGATCAGCAGGATACTTCACAAATGTCTGAGCAAGCTCTCTGGTGCTACCATGAAAGCAATGCGAAACGCAGAAGCTCTACTGGTTTACAAATGATTTCTCTGCACTACCTTGACATAATTTCATCCCCCTTTAGAAATTGTTGTGGCTAATAAAAAGACGAAAAAGGCGGAGATTAAATAGGTTATTCTTTCCTGTAGAAGTGATCGATTCGTTAGCTCCACATAAGCAACTTGTCCGCGCTAACGGAATGTACAGTTTGCAAAACCTGTATTATGTTCATAACATAACCGAGCTCGACTGTATTATGTTCATAACATAACCGAGCTCTCTCTAGCTGTCGCGTACTATCCATAAAGCTGCTTTCACATCGGACACGAAAACGAATTTTTTCGCGACAGATTACATTCAAAGTCAATGCAAAGACGCGAATACGTATGTCAAGCCGCTTTCACACCGGACGCGAAACGAATTTTTTGCGCGACAGATTACATTCAAAGTCATGACCGCTTATCAGCTACTGCATGTTAGTTCCCCTGTTCTGCTAATTAAAAATGCTCTTGGTTAACTTATGTGCAGCGATTCTGATCGGTATGCTTGTGTTACTTCGGTAAGCATCAATGTGACAGTTTCATCATAACATTGCCTGATTGTAGCCACTACAGTTGAAGCTAACCGGAGAGGTGCTGTATGTGTCTGCCGAGTTGGGCTGCAGTTAGACCAGACGTAGGTTTTGCAAAGCTTGGGGTGAGTTTTTGGGTGCTTGTGAAACGATCGCTTTACTTATCCATGACCGGGGTCAGCCTGGTACATCCCCAATGTCTGAGCAAGCTCTCTGATGCTACCGGTGAAAGCAATAGGGAAAAGCACAGGCTATAACGTGTATGGTATCACAAATGATTTCTCTGCATTGCTGTCGATTGAACATTGAATCGGCGACTGAATATTAAATTATTTCCTGTAAAAGTGATCGATTCGCTAGCTCCACATAAGCAACGGTTCACGCAGACGGAACTTACGGTCTGTAAAACCTGCAGTATGCTCATAACATAACCGGAGCTCTAGCTTGCTCTCGCGCACAATCCATAACGCGCCCATTCTCCGCGAGGAAACGCTTGTCATTCCGATGCAGTAAGTAAACTATTACCACGGGCAATTTCCGAAAAGGCCGTTAAGCCTGGAGCTTTCGCCCCTCCGTCATATACCAGCGCAGAAGCTGTTCGTTGCTCCACGCTAACAACACACCACAGCTATGCACACGACCCAGCAGGTCCTAATACACACCGAAGCAGTCCATAAGCTGTTGGTCCACTTTTAGCTGCTCCTCACTGTCCATGTTTCCCTCTAAACTCAGACCCACCGGATTTCTACGGTCTCCGGTCTACACTTGGGCATGTCGACCCGTTCTACAAATGTGTCTATATGGGGTGGATTCTAGCTTCCCCTGCATCCTAGCTAGGAGTAGAAAAACCGCGGTACTCACCAACTGTTGCCGTAGCAAACTGTAGCCGATAGCAAATTTGAGCTTGCGCTGACAGATATTCGCTTTCGTCCTCCACTTTCGCCGCTGCGTTTGTTAGAACAAGATCATGTCATTAGATCTATATTCAAGTATAACGTTAGATTGCGGAATTTGCCCGCCGCTTCCTAGTCAGATTGCAGACGTGTCTCAGGTTTCACTTTGGGGAGCCGGACACGGAAAACTGCGTTCTGCAGCCTCGTCCCGCCCAGCTCCGCCCTCCACAGAGCTGGCCAGTCAGAAGAAAGTGGGCACACGGGGAGTGGGGGCCATAGCGGAAGAGCCACCCCAGTGAGGCGTTTCAGGCAGAGACTACAATGTACTACAAATGCAGTTTTTTGAGGATGGCAGTATGAGCGAAATAAATACCCTTTTTTTACTTTGCGCGATCAGGAGTACTCTAGGGGAGTCAAAGACCAAAATATAAACTTGGAAAAATAGCAAAATAGGTCCCCTTTAATTAAACCTAACATCCGATAAGCCTGTGAACATATGTTATTCACATGAATTGTAAAACTTAAGTCAGCAGATAAAGTTACACCAAGATCTTTAACTTCTGTCACTCGTTGAAGTGAGTGACCATTGAGTTGACAGGTTCCTCTTAGTAGAAAAAGAAATAACCATCGTCTTGATTACATGGACTAACAGTTTCCAGGTAACGCACCATCTGCAGAAGCTATCCAGGTCATTCTGCAGTAAAACACAATCTTGTAATGTAATTATCTCCCTTGACAACTTTGTGTCGTCCGCATAGATTAAAGGTACGGAATGTGTTGGAACATCGCATACATCGTTAACGTAAATATCAAAAAGTAAGGGACCTATTATAGACCCCTGGGGCACGCCGGACGGGACATAACTCAATGGAGAGCAGCATCCACTGATGACTACTTTCTGTGTCCTATCTGAAAAGTAAGACTGTACCAGGTTCAGGAGATTACTGCCAATACCGTATGACTTCAACTTATGAATCAAAAATCTGTGATTAATTGTGTCGAAGGCTTTTGAAAAGTCAATATATATACAGTCCAATTGTTTCTTATCGTCGATTACACGCAATATAATATCCACATGTGTTAAATATGAAATATTAAAATTGACAAATTATTGCAATAAGGAATTTTAGCACATATTATGCTGATAATAATAAAGGCTTAAGCTCATCAGTGTAGGCAACACAATTGCCCCGTTTCCTGCCAGGTTGGACCACCATGTCAAAATCAGTACAATAAAATAAAGAGAAGATTTAGCTCATTTTCTCGACCGCGCATTCATTATCTCAATCTTCCTGCCTTTAAAGAAAGACAAGGTCATTAAGGTCAGTTCGGCGACAAGTATGTACACCTGTTTTTGCGGCATGGTCACGCAACTTGCTGTAAAAAATAGACAGCTGTCTGATTGGAAAATGTAAACAGACGAAACCACGTACTAGTCACCAAAATTACCTTCATTCGCTGAAGAGTTCTGAAATGCCGTCGCCGAGTGCCGGTGCAAAGACCTAATTACAATTAAATAATTTTTCTGTACTGAATGCAGCCCATTATTTTGTCGCTTTTAGATCGCATGGGGGAGAGAAGCCGTGTCTTCAATTGCCACTTGATTATTCTTGAAATGGAAAACGTGTTAATAAAGGAAAACCATCTAGAATCAGCCAGGACTAATTGTTAATAAAGGGAGGGATATTAGCCCAGGTCTAACGCTGCCGCTGCTTATCAACCAATTAGCTTGCAAGCTAGCAGCTCCTCGCCCTGTGGGGACTTCCAGCGGTGGTGCAAAAAATAAAGGGAATGTCATTTTCTATTTAGAGAAGTTGTTAAAACTTAAGTTTCTGCAATTAACTAGCACTAAGCCAAGTGTAAGCTTCTTCCATTGAAGTTTGCCAAAAGCAAATACACTGTCGATATCTGACATTTATTGTGATCTCTTAGTAAGCTCTCTCATTGTTCAAATGATGAAATAACCTTGCATTACTAGTCTGTAGCCCTCACAGGGACCTACAGAATAGGTTATTGCGATTGAACATTGTTATTTGTCAGCCCTAATGTCAATCATTCTGACAAGAACGTGCAAGCATGTGCACTTCTGATTCTCAAGGGTGAATCCTGGGGTAAACGGCCAGTTTATGAACATAAAGAGACTTTTGAAATCTATCGAGCCTTCAAGCAGTGCTGCACTTGTCATTTTAAATTTGGTTAGTGGGGACCAGTGTTTGTACAGCTTACCTTACTCTATCAGTTTGTATGCAGCAAAACAGGTAAGTTATCAATCGTTAAATGTAACAGATACAGTTTGAGTCCTTGTGTGTCATTTTTTGCTTTTGTGATTTTTGAATTAAGCTCTGCTTCATCGGCATAAAAAGACAAGCCACTCCTGTTGCAAAGCCGTTTCTAAGGATATGGGACTCCAGCAAACAGCACTTTAGTGTTCTGGTAAAACCTGGTAAGTAAAAAAAAAGCAGATTTTGAGAAAAAGACAGAAAACTGTATGTGTTACGATTACTATATGCTCACAATAATGTCAACTGTTTTGCCAACCACAAATAATTATAGAAGAAAAAGATATACAACCCCAATTCTGAAATAGTTGGGACGAAGTGTAAATTGTGAATAAAATCAAAATGCAATGACTTTCAGATCACAAGAGCCAATATATTATTTACAATAGAACATAGATAACATTTCAGATGTTGAAACTGAGACGTTTTACAATTTAATCCACAAAATGAGCTTATTTCAAATTTTCTGGCTACCACAGGCCTCAAAAAAGTTGGCACACAGGCAAAAAAGGGCTGAAAAAACAATTAATATATAAGAGAATCAGCTGAAAGAACATTTAGCAAGTTATTCAGGTAACTGGAGTCAGGTGTGTAACATGATTGGATATAAAAGGGATGTCTTAGAGAGGCTGAGTCTCTCAGAAGTAAAGATGGCCAGAGGCTCTCCCACCTGTGAAGGCTTGCGTAAAAAAATAGTGGAATACTTTAAAAACGATGTTCCTCAACGTCAGATTGTAAAGGCTTTGAAGGTCTTATCATCGACTGTGCATAACATCATGAAAAGATTCAGAGAAATTTGAAAAATCTCTGTGCGTAAGGGACAAGGCCGAAGACCTTTACTGGTTGCCTGTGATCTACGGGCCCTCAGACGCCACTGCATCACTCACCGGCATGATTTTGTCATTGACATTACTAAATGGGCCCAGGAATACTTCAAGAAACCACTGTCAGTAAACACAGTGCACCGTGCCATCCACAGATGCCACCTGAAACTCATGCAAAAAGGAAACCATTATTGAGCATGATCCAGAAGCACCGCCGTGATCTGTGGGCCAAGGCTCATTTACAATGTAGCGAAGTGGCAAAGTGTCCTGTGGTCAGACGAGTCCAAATTTGACATTCTTGTCGGAAATCCTTGGCTTTGTGTCCTCCAGGCTGAAGAGGAGAAAGACCACCCCTCCTGTTATCAGTGTTCAGTTCAAAAGCTAGCATCTCTGACGGTATGGGGATGCATTAGTGCATATGGTGTGGGACACTTGCATGTTTTAAAAAGGCCCATGAATGCTGAAAGGTATATAAAAGTTTTAGAGCAACATATGCTCCCCTCCAGACGACATCTATTCCAGGGAAGGCCTTGTGTATTTCAGCAGGACAATGCAAAACCATATACTGCAGCTATTACAACAGCATGGCTTTGTAGTGGAAGAGTCCATGTGCTGAACTGGCCTGCCCGCAGTCCTGATCTTTCACCGATTGAGAACATTTGGCGCATAATTAAACAAAAAGTCCGTCAAAGGAGACCCAAAACTCTCCAGCAGCTGGAAGCCTGTATTAAACAAGAGTGGGATCAAATTCCAATGGCTAAACTCAGGAAACTTGTCTCCTCAATGCCCAGACGCCTCCACTCTGTGTTAAAAAGAAGAGGGGATGCAACACCATGGTAAACAGGCCCCTGTCCCAACTTTTTTGAGACCTGTAGCAGCCATAAAATTTGAAATGAGCTCATTTTGTGGATAAAATTGTAAAATTTCTCAGTTTCAACATTTGCTATGTTATCTCTGTTCTATTGTGAATAAAATACTGGCTGGTGTGATTTGAAAGTCATTGCGTTTAGATTTTATTCACAATTTACACTTTGTCCCAACTATTTCGGAATTGGGACTGTATTTCTCATTCTATTATTATAGGCGATTTCAAACCGGCTTACATTCTTTGTATCCTTTGGCGAAAGCACTTAAATAGCATTTTGAATCCTCTAATTTCCATAGAAAACTCCTCGATATAAAAACATAATGCTGGAGTAATACATATTAATACAATGTAGAACGAAGACGGATTGGCAAGGATGGAATCGGATTATGACTTGCTATCAAGCAGATTCACTTTATTAGGATGTAAGTGCTGAGCATGTGCAGTAATCATGACACAGCTCCTTTAAGTTCTTGTCCGACAACTGAACTGACTAGAGTTATATATTCATTGCATAATAAGCATTATTCACGGAGGACTTTTTTGTCAGTATCCATGACAATGACTTAATTAGGTTTTTCAATGCAAAAATGTAAAATATCAATCATCAAAATGAGTAAAACCTAGCAATTATGCAGTTACAGTGGCGTTTGACAGTTTTTTCAGTGCTAACTCCACCATCTATTGGCTAATTTGACTTGCTAGGTTTTGCCTTAACAAAAATGTGAAAATTTCATGTGGAAAGACCCAATTAGATCAGCTTGTTAGGTTATTGCTTCACAAATGATTGTTTGGTTTTGGCAGAGCAATTTCTTTTTTTTTCTTTTCTTTTTTTTTTTTTTGCTTCAGCCTGTACCATCTGAACTGAATTGTGTCATTCTGCCCAGAGCTTTGTCCCTCGGTCATCTCCATATTACTGTCAAAACACCCTACTATTGGATTATACTCTGACTTTGCATTTGGGTCCTGGGGCTCAATCTTTCACACTGCCCTACCCGTTGCCACTACCTGCTACCCGTGAATTACGCATTTAGCAGCTTCCACTATCCCTAAACGGCATCTTGCGGCCACACTACCCGCTATGCATTATGCTGACTCCCTTATTTGCGCCCGGAGGTGTGCCCGTGGGCGTGTTAATGCGCTTTCCCTACAATTGTTATCTTGACCACACACGTTAGGGAAAGCGTATAGCGGGTCCTTAAACCACCCGCTACCCATTTGGACTTTTACAAGAGCGCGCGCCCAGGCCCTTACCTTTCAGGTAAGTCTATATTGTTTGTATTTTGTATTAATCATTATTTCCGCTTTTATAATAGTATATAATTATTATATATAATATATACGAATGATATATATTATATATAATATCAGGGCCAGCGCTAGACCTGAAAATTTGGGGGAAAATATCCATCCCTTTATTGACTACAATTAGTCCTGGCTAATTCTAGATGGGTTTTCCTTTATTAACACGTTTTCCAATTCAAGAATAATCAAGTGGCAATTGAAGACACGGCTTCTCTCCCCCATGCGATCTAACAGCGACAAAATAATGGGCTACATTCAGTACAGAAAAATAATTTAATTATAAATAGGTCTATGCACTGGCACTAAGCAACGGTAATTTTTTTTTTTCCAGCGAGAGCGGTATTTCAGAACTCTCTTGCGAATGAAGGTAATTTCGGCGACAAGTACGCACACCTGTTTTTGCAGCACGGTCACGCAACTTGCTGTAAAAAATAGACAGCTGTCCCATTGGAAAATGTAAACGGACGAAATCACGTACTTGTCACCAGAATTACCTTCATTCGCTGAAGAGTTCTGAAATGCCGCTCTCGCTGGAAAAAAAGTTACGTTGCTGAGTGCCAGTGCATAGACCTAATTTTATTTTTGTAAAATGGGATTTTGTTCTATGCTTCATTTCAGACGGGAGAGGGAGTTGGAAGTGCACGACGAAATGCATTTTTTTCTTTTTCTTTTTTGAAGTTTCCATCACAAAAGGGGTAGGCTTGATGTTTTTTTATTTTATTATTACATACCAAACATTGAACAATATGTCAATGTCAAATAAGAATAACAAAATAATACAATTCATGATTACCTTAACAAAAACAGATCCTCCCCTGTCTGGATTTGACCTCATGCACGAGCAATTTAACTTCGTCAACGGAGAAACGTGGCGACCTTCCTCTCTCCATCACGGGTTTCGGTTTGAGGATTTGGGATAGCGCAGCCTGCTTCTAAAGGCAATGGCACCTGGCACACTGATTGGTTTGACTGGCGTAATGCCCAAACCACGCCTATGCATAATATAACGGGTAGCGCTGGTGTTTTAGGGATATAGGCAGGTGTGCAAGATAGCAACTTTCGCGGGGGAACGCCTCTTACGCAAGGCTAAATCCCCAAATAACGGGTTTAGGGACTCTGGCGTAAGATAGGGCCCCTGGTCTGGATCATCACATTTGATACCCCTTTTTTGAATAAAATGTCTTTTAAAAACTGTAATTTGTAATTAGATATGTTCTCCTCGTTGGACATTACATTTTTATGAACAATTAAAAACAGGTAGTATGACAAATACACTGTTATAAACTAGCTCCTTTTTTGCAAGTTATTTCAACTGTAATTTTACATGGAGTTTATAACAGAGGTTCCAGGTATGTTAACTGTAAACCACCGTTAAATGCGTGCAGGACTCTACTGACAGTTAAAATAACAAGGAGACAATGTGTTACTTTAACTTTTAAATTCAGTCGATCTATAACACTGTAATAAATCAGGAGGATGGCAAGTATTTTTCTCAGCACTGTATGTTTATAAGAGTATTGGACAGTATATATTGATATATTTTGATACAAATAATAATAATAATAATTATTATTATTATTATTAGTTCTTGGACTCCACTAATTTTTTTTCCTTTCTGTGTTTTTATGAATGGCAGTTAACTGTAGTTATATTGCTGGCTACCTAAAAAAAGTCTTATTTTTGTTGACACACATTCCATCCCCAGAAACTGAGCCCTGCAGCCCTGAGTAAGAGTGCCTGGGTGCTGTCACCAGCACTGGCCATGGAGTAACACCTTTTTTAGGCAGCATGGGCAGAGGGAAGGGGCATTAAGAAGGACTGATTAGGGGCCTGTAGCCTTGGAAACAGGATGGGTAGCCAGACATCACACACATTTTTTTTTAAAATTCTCCTCAGATGTTCAGTGTTCTGATGCTATGTTTTTGGCTCCCAGCCCTGACTGTTCATAATGTGACTACAGAACATCCACCTGTTGCCCCAAAACAAAATGAAGGGAAATGGGAAATGTTACCTAGAGGGGAACCAACCGCTGAACTGAGCAAAAGATGATGAGGCAGGGTGTTTTCAGAACTGGACTTTGGACCCAGAGGGGCTGTTCAATCAGAGTCCATATGTGTTTCACTCTCACTGTTATCTTGGTTTCACAGAGAGTGCTGTCTGCAAAAATGTGGGCAGTCTTCTTGTAAGACAGGACCAGTTACTACAGGGTTAACATATTTATAAATTTAAACTCCAGCAAATTAGTTGTAGTCTCCACTTCTTTACCGAGAAGCAAAAATTGTGTTGCCCTCCTCATACCTCCGGCCCGCATCCCATATTCAGGCCACATGAATTCCAGGCAGAGTGCATTTGTGCTTAGTATTTTCACCCAATAATCATTTCTGATTTTCAGATCACACATATGTTCTGCTGTCTCTGCCAGGTTTTCACGTCACTGGATTGTATCAACCATGTGTTGGTTGTCTTGTCCCCAGAATTACTGCAGATTGGAGACGATTACTTTCCCTTTGATGGTTAAATGAACTGCGTTTAATTTAAAATGGAAAATTAATGACCATCTGAATGAGGAACAGGCCCCCAAAATCAGCTGCATATTGCATTTTTTAGGACCCTTACAAAAAGATTTGCATCTAATGAACTTTGCTCACAGTAACAACAATCATCAGAAAAACCTTGTTTTTAACTGCATACAGACATACAGAACATCTTTATGGCTAAATCACAGGGGGATTTATATCACATAAGTTCTTCAGTCAGGCCTATGTGACGATGACTCGCTGTGTATTTTGCAAATCCAAAAACAGGGAAAATAAAGGACACAAAAGGTTTTTGAAAAAGGCATTAGGCTTTGCATTTTGCATTTGGTGATGAAGTCTAATTAAATTTAATGCGCACCGATACCTGTTTAAGATTACATAACGATTATGATTATAATATAATGTGAAAACCACTACTGGTAATTAAAGCAGTTTTAGAGCACAGACTTAGAATTTTAAAAGAAAAAACATTCCAAAAAAATCAAGAGGCAACATTTCCCGTCCTTGCTTTCAGGCAGTTCTGTAATACCTAGCTTTACTGTTAATTTCATATTACATTCAATGTAATCTCATGAAGCTCTATGATATTCAGCACCCCGATATCACTCAGCAGGGTGCTGTCAAGTGCACATCATGAAGATTGTGGAGGCATTAGACTGAACCGAGATTACCACTCACTGTGATGGACGTTTCTGCTATGCCGGAGATCATGCAGACAGGTAAACAGCCATTCAGCGCACGTAGGACTCTGACATTATAGCCATTTCTCCTATAGCACCAGCCCACAGAGCGTGAAAATAATGCAGGAGACAGTGGCTGCAGCAGCTGAACAGAATGCTTGCGTTTAGCTCGTTCACTTCAGTATTGAGGGGTCATTTGCTTTCCTTTGCATCCAGGCACACAGCTGTGGGAGATGTACTGGCAGAATAAATTGTTCATATGTAAATGTACATCTCCTTACCCACCACCACCCCGTTTCTCTGCTGTTCTGAGCAGCTCTAAACCTTTGTAGATTAAGTTTATTTTCCCATTTTGCACATTTTCTTTTTAACTGGTAGCGATTATTACATCAGCAATAGAACACTCAAATGACAAACAACCCCATTTCTAGAAAAGTTGGGATGCTGCGTAAAATGTCAATAAAAACAGAATGCAATGATTTGCAAATCATTTAAACCCTATGTTTACTTGAAAATGGTACAAAGACAACATATCAGATGTTGAAACTGAGAAATTCTGCAATACAAATTTGTTGAATTAGTAGAAAAGTGAGGGACAGATCCTGCACGGTAGTGTTCTCTTGGATTCTACCTGCACCACGTGCAAGCAGAGGGAAGCAGAATTTTATCTCAAGGTTTATCACATGGCTACGAACCTGGTGTAGGAAAGAGGGGTACACGTTTATGGGGCACTGGAAATTCTTCTGGGACAGGGGTGATCTGTAAAAGCCTGGCGGGCCACACCTGAACTGGAGGGGTACCTTTGCATTGGGCCAGTGTATGTTTTGGGTAGCAAATTCTTATTTAAACTAGGGACTTGGAGGGCAGGAAAGTTAGAGAGTGATATGAGTACGGTAATGCAGACTGCCCTGATGGAAGCTGACAGGGCTACATGCATTAGTGATTATATCTTTTTAAAGCAAAAAAGCATAGTGAGGGGCTTGGAGCAGCAGGCAACAGGGGAACATGAGGAAACGTGCGGAAGTAATAGTCTGAAATGTTTTTATTTAAATGCTATTGGCATAAAAAAAAAATTCTTAGAACTTGAGGCTGTTTTGATTGGCGGGCGTTATAACAATTGGGATTACAGAGACGTGGCATGGTGAACAGGATGGGGATGAACATAATATACTGTAAAAGGTTATAAGCTCTTAAAGAGGGATAGATCCAATAGTAGGGGAGTGGGGTGTAACATTTTACGTGAATGAACACCTTAAAATGCAGGAAATTCCTGAAATCGAACATCTCTTGCCCTATGAAGATATTTGGGTTAGGCTCATAGGCAAACATGAGACAGGGCTAAACATAGAAGTGAGCCATTGATGGCCAGCTTCAGACAGTATTGTAAATGCAATGCTCTTTGGGAAGGTTAGGCAAGCTTGTAGAGGAGGAGAGACTATTATTATGGGTACCTTCAATTACCCTGCTATTGATTGGGAAATGGTTAAAGGACTGGGTAAAGGTGAGGAAGAAATACTAGATGTTATAAATGACAATTTTTTGGTGCAGTATGTCAGTAAACTTACAAGAGAGAGAGACAGCAGTTTAAGATTTTGTGCTTTGTAAGGACTCTGTTAGATTTTTCAATGTAGAGGTAATGGAGCCACTTTTGATAAGTGACATTTTACTGTTAGTTTTGATGTTTCATGGCCAGTTAAAATGTTATCCTTGAAAATCTAAATTTTCAATTTTGGGCGAGCGAACTGACAGGATGCACTCATGTCTAATTGAAATAAATTGGAAGATACTCCTTGATTTTAAGTCTGTGAATGAAATGTGGGGTAGATTAAAGGAAGTTCTACTTGATGCACAATGTGAATTAATTCCAAAGGTGCACAAACTTAAGTTTAAAAAGCAGAATCCTCAGTGAATGACTACAGCTATTTGCAAGAGTTCAAGGGAATAGAGTATTCTTTACAAGACATATATACAGGACAGTAATGAGAATACTAAGGCTGAATATTGCAAATGCGTGCTAAGGTCAAAAAAGAAAAAACAACTGAGAAATGCTAGAAGACTGTACGAAAGGAAAATTGTGGAAGGGGCAAAAACTAATCTTAAGCATTTTTTCAGTACCATAGTAGAAAAAGGAAAGTGAAAGAGGAGGTCAAGTATAAGACTAAAGATGGATCGCTGCTGTTTTAGAATAAGGATATTGCAGATGCCTTGAATAGTTACGTTGTTGAGAATTTTACTACAGAGCGGATTTTTATTTTGCCAGAGGGCATTTCTAATGCTCAAAATTATTTAGCAGAAATTGACATAGGGGATAAAGAAGTATTCTACAAACTACATAAACTAAAGACAAACAAGGCGGCTGGCCCTGATGACTGATACCCAATAGTTCCCAGGGAAGTTAGTGAGATCATCTCTAAACCACTGTCAGTTATTTTAGGCAGTCCTTCAGAAACTGCAGAAATATGAAATGATTGGAAGCAGGGCAATATAATAGCAATATATATGAAAGGGGACCATGTTGAGCCAGGAAATTACAGGCTTGTCAGTTTACCTTGCATTGCATGCAAAATACTGGAATCTATTATTAAAGAAAAGATGGTGTTATTTCTTGAACGTAATACATCTTGAAGGATAGCCAACATTGTTTCCGTAAGGGAAGGTCATGCCTGGCAAAACTTTTGGAATTCATTGAAGAGGCCACCAAAATGTATAATTAGAGAAGGGCTGATGACATATATACTTGGATTTTCAGAAAGCATTTGATACAGTACCGCATAAGAGACTAATTTTTGAAAATGAGGATCATTAGAATTATAGGAGGTATTCTGGAATGGATGCAGAACTGATTACAGGACAGAGCACAAAGAGCTTTGGTCAGAGGGATCTGATCTGAGCTAGCAATTGTGGGAAGCGGAGTCCTTCAGGGATCGGTGTTGGGACCCCTGCTTTTTCCCATCTACAATAATGACCTTGATAGCTAAATTGAAAGCAAATTAGTTAAATTTGCGGATGATACTAAATTGAGTGGTTTGGCGAACAGTTTAGAGTCCACTAAAGTGATTCAGGATGATTTTGATAGAATTCAGAATTGGGGAGAAACGTGGCAAATGAAATTCAATGTAGCTAAATGTAAAGTTCTACATGTAAGCAATAAAAACATTAGACAGGATTACTTCATGGGAGGTTTAAGACTGGATTATGCTCTACATGAAAAATATCTCAGAGTGATTGTTGACCAAACCCGGTACTTCAGCAGTTAAAAAGGTGAACAGGATGCTGGGATATATACCCGAAAGTATTGAGTATAAATCTAAGGAGCTTATACTTCTCTTGTACAACACATTTGTTAGACCACACGATGAGTGTTGTGTACAGTTCTGGTGACCATACTTCAAGAAAGATGGAGGCTTTAGAAAAAGTTAAAAGAAGAGCCACAAAGTTAATTCCTGGTATAAAAGATGAAAGCTATGAGGAGAGGCTGAAGATTCTTAATCTCTTCAGTCTTCGGAAAAAGGAGACTTTGGGGTGATCTGACTGAGGTCTTTAAACATGTTAAAGGGATAAACAAAGCTCACAATGCAGAATTACTTCAGCTAAGTTCTGTTAGCAGAACTCAAGGTCACAAATTGAACATGAGCCTTAGTCCACACGTACATGGGTATTTTAAAAGACAGTTTTTTTCTCTGCGGTTTGGCCTTTTATACTCACGCAAACAATGTTTGACGTCACTAAAAACGAACATTTTTGAAAATGCAGTCCAGGGTGAAGATTTTCTGAAACACTGGTTTCTGTGTATCCGTGTGGATGTGTAAAATGGAGCTTTTGCAAAACGATGATTTTAATACTCATTTCACGCAAGCCCACTGTTGCGTTATGTGATTTTCTTCTCTGGTATAAGACCATTTAAATGTAGACGTTATCTCGACCTACTGGCTCGGAATACTTGATTTGAGCGTTTGTAGCAGTTTTTGCGTTCTCATGTAGACCGATTTTTTTTTCTAAAATACATAGAAAAATATCCATTTAAAAAAATACCCGCGTATTTCTGGACTTGGCCTCAAAGCTAAGCTTGGTTCTTTCAGTCTCCCACTCCATGGCTGCTGCAGCAGCTTCCTTTCAGCAGGACGTATTTGTAACACTAAGAGGTAAATGTTGGGGAAAGAAACTTGCACAGCCACCTCGTCCCTCTCCAGATAAATTTTTATTAATTTGCCCGCCTTGAAGATTCGCAGGTAGACGAACAAGTACCAGAAAAAAAAAAATTGGGAATTATTGGCGATTCCGTAGTTAGAACACAAATGGCACTCCACTAAACTCCAGGTAATCCATCAGGCTTGGAAAGATAGCCTTGCTACGTATAAGCATGCTCTCTCTAGTGCTAGGTCTTTTTATTTCGGAAATCTAAGACAGGAAAATAAAATTAATCCTTGATTTTTGTTGGAAACCACAGCCAAATTAACTAATAACCATGCTGCAAGTAACAATTGCAGCAGTGATGATTTTTAAAAATTCTTTTGTGACAAAATACTTGGAATTAGAGAGAAGATCAACACTTCCTTAGCAGTTTGCTATGGCATTACTGATAACATGGAACCTCTTATTATTCCAAAAAACAGCTTGAATCCCTTTCTCCTATATCTCTGAGTGAACTTGCCAAATTAGTCACTACTTCCGAATGCTCAACTTGTTTCTTAGATCCCCTCCCCACAAAGCTAGTGAAGGAGCTCCTGGTGATTCTTGGCTGTCCAGTTCAACGCATAATTCCTGACTGATTTCAGGTTCTGTTCCCACTTCATTTACGATGGCAGAAATCAAGCCTCTACTTAAAAAAAACTTTGTATTCCGCAGTCCTGGCCAATTATAGGCTGATCTCAAACCTACCATTTTTATCTAAGATCCTTGAGAAATGTGCCTCCCAACAGCTATTGTCTTTCTTTCAAATTAATAAGGTGTATGAGAGATTTCAGTCTGGTTTTAGAAAGCATCATAGCACCGAAACAGTTCACAACGTAGTAATGAATGATCAATTTTTCTAAATGGATAATGGCTGCATCTCTGTTCTTGTTCTCCTTGATCAAAGTGCTGCCTTTGATACCATAGACCACCATGCTCTTCTTGACAGGCTAGAAAAATCAGTTTATATTTCTGGACTTGCCCATTCATGATTCAAGTCTTATCTCTTTGGAAGATCTTGTCAGGGTAAATAAAATGTCTTCAGGGTACTCCAAGGAAAACTTTGGAATACCTCAAGGATCTATTCTGGGCCCTTTGCTTTTTCTTTATATGTGCTTCCCCTTGGCAAAATCATAAGTGGATATGACGTTAAATTCCACTGCTATGCAGATGACAAGCAGCTCTATATATCATTTAGGCCAGTGACAAGATAACTAGATTAGAGCTATTGAAGCATGGATGACACAAAATTTTCTGTCATCAAATCCAGATAAGACTGAAATACTGGTCATAGGTCCCAAATTGAGAGACATTCCTCATTTTTTCTCTCTACTTACATTGCCTCTCTGTTTCTGCCAAAGCTGTTGTTAAAAACCTTGGCATGTCCCTTGATTCAGAACTCTCTCCACGCTCATATCAACAACATTATAAAAGTGGCTTTTTACCATCTTAGAAACATATCTAAACTGAGAAACATGTCCCTTCAGGATGCTGAAATAATAGTTCATGAATTCGTGTCCTCTTGGCTGGACTACTGTAACATTGTACAGTCTGATTGCTCTATCTCTGCCCTGAAACACCTTCAACAAGTGCAGGATGCTGCTGCTAGGGTTCTGACTAGGACTAAGAAATGTGACCGCATTAGCCCAGAGCTCAAAAATCTTCATTGGCTGCCTGTCAAATTTAGAATTGAAAATAAAATTCTACTGCTAACTTACAAAGCTTTAAATGACTTGGCCCCAGAATATATTAACCCTCGTCCAACTAAGGGAGGGGTGGTTACCACCCCCCCAACAGATTTTTTTCCTGTCACACAAAAACGTTAACAGATATGATCTAATGCTTCTAGGTAATTGTTTATTCATCCTTTGGGGGTGGTTGCCACCAGCGTCAATTTTTGCCTGTTTTTGATACAAAATATGCTTACAAATTAGCTGCAAATAGTATGCTATTATTATGTTTCATGCTCAATGAACTTTTTAGACCACACTGATTGTCATCCTTATTGATTTATTGATGTAGCTTGTCCTTGTATTAGTAAATCTTGGAATTACAATGACCAGCAGTGACCAGTAACCTTGAAGTGATCTTCACCTAATAATATTAGAAGTGCATGACCGACATACTTTTACTTGTGTGTTTGACTGGTTACTGTACTGTATACTATTTTTATACTGTGCTATAGGCCTACTATTATACAAGTTCATAGAATTGTTCATAAAGTTGTTCTCATAATTCATAGATAAACCTTATGAAAGTGTGTTCTATCATAGGGAAAAACAAAGTAAAGAAAATGTGAGAAATGTTCAGTAAACGATTTGTTTTCCTTTTCTGTGTGTTTTTCCCAAAATGAGTGATATATGACATCATAGTAATGTCAAATTTATGTTACTCATGAGTTTATAACATTTATAATAATACTAAAATATTAATTGTAGTATCAGTAGTTCTAGAGGTTACAGAAAGTCACTTATTTTCAGCTAAAACTAATAAAAATATTAAAAAATGTGGATTTTTGTTATTTTGATGTTTTTTCCTAATATGGTGTTAGTTATGATGTCACTATGACATCACAATGTGTTTTATTTGTTCTTGATTTGAAGAGAGGACATCTATAGCTGTACACTGATACCAAACAAGATGATGTTTATCGCTTAATTTTGAAATACCCCTTTGGTCAGGGTTGTAGTAGAAAAACCCTTGGTTGGACGAGGGTTAATACTCTTCTCATTCCTTACTGCCCGATTAGAGTGCTTTGTTCACAAGGTACTGGATATTTAATAATTCCAAATAGGTCCATAATTGGAGGCAGAGCCTACTCTTACAAAGCCCTGCTTTTAGGGTACTGTTTTGTATGAGTATTTTGTGTACAGCACTGTGTATCATTTGTAAATGGAGATTTGTTAGACACTATTTAAATGCCCATTATGACTGGTCAGCGATTTGTTTATTTTGGTTATCATTTAGCACCCTCTGGTGGTATGTCTGTGTAACAGTCTATTTTGCATGGTCTGATGCAATACCACTTGTTTGTGATGAAATAGACTCATGTTTTCTAGAAGCTTCTGGCATCTTCTTGCCTGGAGGGGGCCGGATCACCCAGGAATCCTGTAGATCTTTCCAGAATGTTGCTAGTCTATATAAATGCTGTGATTTTGGTCAGTGGGGGCAGAGTTTTGTTTGGCATCAGAGTTACATAGTGGCATTAGAGTGTTATTATAAGATTACAGTGGATTATTTGTAGAAATTTTTGGACCTAATCAGTGAAGAATAAATTTGTTTAAGCTGTCATTGCTGGTTTTCTTTGTTGTGATTTTCAAGTCATAACAGTACAATCTCCCGAGAAACTGACGGGCTTTTCAGACACACTCTCTGTCTTCAAGAGTAGGCTGAAAATGTATCTCTTTAGTCAAGCTTATATTTAATTAACATATCATTAGTTCAGTATATTCATTTGGTTCTTAAGAGACTGACTACAACCTAGTCTCTGGGTAGCTTCACATGGTATTGGTGGCCAGTTTTTAGTAAATCCCTGTTGAACCGGTGGCAGTGAGCATGCATTAATGGTGCCAGTGGAGCTAGTTACAGCCTTAGTTACTGGGGAGGTCCACATGGTGATGGTGGTGGCTAGTATGAAGGGGTCTTCAGGGTAAAAATTTCAAATTTTTTTTTGCTGTGAGATGCCAGTAAACACCAATAATCTATGTTTTTCCTCTGCCTCAACTGTTACTTGTGACTTTAAATGCAAATTACCGAAAATAAAATTTTGACTGATTTTCAACCTTGTGGCATTCATAAAATCATTAATATTCATCTGATTGACTTGAAATTTGGATTGAAGTTGTAGCTGTTGGAGATCTATGAAATGACTTAGGATTTTCTAGTGTAAGACCCACGCAGCTCGACCAAGGGAGGAAGAGCCCGGGTTGAAGGTTTATGCGTGTGGATTCCTAGTATTAGCACGCGCGACGTCCTGGCTGGTGCGAATCACAATAAAATGGATGTATTTTCTCCGTTCGAACAACGGGGCACAAAAGCACAACGGTTACAATTAATCTGACTCCATAATAAATTTAGGATACCAAATTTAGTTATACCCTCGTTAAATATCTGACTCCAAATTAGAATTAGAACTTATAGTTTAGGGACACATGCGTGAATCTCGGGGCAGCTACGTCGCCAGACTCATCCGTGAAAACCAGTTACTCAACTGACGCCCCGGTAATAAGCGCGGTTGCCGGATCTTAGTTCGGTGAGAGTTCTAGAGGATGGAAGAAATTACCATGATAGTAGCAACTTTGGCATAAACATATCATGAACCCAGATTTATGTGCACCACAGGGCCCCTTAAGGAGATCGACCAGGCACCGGCTTACAAGCCCAGGGGTGCCCTTAAGGCCAAATCCCCAGGACCGATACTACATAAACCCTTTATATAAGTAGACCGTAATCTGCAATCCAACTTAAAACCCATCACTACCTTTAAAACATCAGCTAGCTAGTCTGGAATGTAAGGACTCGCCCCCTAAGTACCGGTCGTAACGTGGCTAGAAAGAATAAAAGGATTAGGAGTCACGGAGACCACGCAAGCTTAAAGGAATGACAACAATTTATTCACCAGGTAGGCAAAAGCTTGAATCAAACAAATCAACGTTAAGCCAATTACAAGTTACGCATAATTTAGAAGAGGAGAATAAAGTCATACCTGGAGGAAAAGGATACACGCACTAACGTGCGCGGGAAGTTCGAATTATGATGTTACATCATTGAAAAGGCTACTCACGCCCTAACGTGCGCGGGGAGAGATCGGATACGATCTTCCCAGAATGGTTTGTTTCTCTTTGCTTTAAGCCAAATCACGTCTTTGATCCAGGCGGCATGGCCATAAACTCCTGGAAGGGGGGTCGAATCCGGTTTTTGGGTTTCATTGGGAGGATGTAATAAAACACTTCAGCAGAGAGAGGAGAATAGGGTGATTACCAGAGAGTATTCGGACCAAACTCTCAGGAGTTTCCAAAAGGGAACGAACCATAATTTCAATGGGAATGAAACATACTCCATTCAACTCCTTAGATTCCCCCGAGAATAACAAGACCAAACATGATATGAATATGTACTAATATGATGCAGTTGTCATGAAAAAGTCTTAAGATGAATTAATATATAGATAAATTGGGTTATAAGTCCAGAAGTGATTTATTTGCAGAATATTGAATATATAAGCATATTATGCTCTTCCCAGAGGCTTAGATTATTTGAAACAGATTAATATAACTGAACTTTAACTTAAGACTTAGGCCAGTAATATGACTCGCACAGGGGCATTGTGTCAGCCAGAGCCCTGCAACAACCCCCCCTGTGGTGAGATCATTGTCACCTCCTGGAAGTCCACAAAAGTTTTATTGCTATCTGGCATGGCTCTGGACTGAGCTTATCAGCCATTTGTCGCATACAGTCGCTGGGCTCCCCCACGCATCAGCGTTTGCAGATCTTACAGAGGTGCCGCTCAGAACCCAACCCAAAGGCACAGATGAATTTTACTGGTTTCGGAATGGAACAATCTTTTATAAAATGAAATATGCAATGTCTACACTAGATAGGTGCATCCCTAGGGGGTTAATTTTGAAAATGAAACAAGTTGATGATAGCAATTTTCATTATGGTTACACAACAGATTTCATTAAATATTCATAAATGTTCCAAACAAAAAAATCCTATGTCATTTCATAGAACTATCTTAAACCTTTCATATGAGACTAATTTGAGTAAAATCTGACCATGGGTTATTGAAATATCAGTGCCACAAAATATTTTCAGATTTTGTCATTAAAGTGCTGTTTCCATGGCAACCATGTAAATTTTTATCAAAATACGACATTTTATGAGATTAAAATCATGTTGAGTATGTTTATTTCTTAGTTTTTACATTATTATGGTTATTTCTGCACTTTACCCTGAAGACCTCTTAAGTAAATCCATGTCAAACCAGTGGCACTGCGCATGCATTAACAGTGCCAGTGGAGCTAGCTACAGCCTGAGTCATCGGGAAGGTCCATGTGGTACTGGTGGTGGCTAGTGTTTAGGGTATCCATGTGGTCTTACAGCCTGGAGTAAGTGTAGGGCCTCTGTGCTGCAATAAGTGGATGGTGGAGTGTTGATTTTTTCTAGACTCGTTGCTCCAGAGTTGTAACTCTTAAGTGTAACTTGGCACCTGACACAGGACAGCATTTTATTATGCAGTAGATTTATCTGGTGTCTAACCTTTTCTTGTGTCTTTTCTGGGATCTTTTCTCTCCGCAACACTGAGTCCATGGACCACCCAAGACCTGCCCCTCACCATGTGGTCACTGGCTGCTGCTGTCCTGACCCGGTCCTGATCCAGTTTTACCCCATTCTTGCCTTGCCACTTCCTGGAGCTACAGACACCACTGCATGGATGTATTAAAGAGTTTTTTTTGGGCTCTAATTGAACATTATTAATTAGCTTGCCAGTGAAGGATGGGCTGCGCCGCTGTAGCTGGGTTACTCCCGAGATTTCTTCCTACTGGGAAGTTTTTTCTCACCGCTGTTTGAGGATTTTTCTCCTGGCTGGGTTTTTCTTTTTTTTGCCTCATTTGCTATTTTGGGGACTGTGCTCTGCCCCTTTTGCTCAGTAAAACATCTTTGTAACAGTCTGTGAAATGCCTTATACAAAAAAAAAAAAAAAACAATAAAAAAACTGAATTGAATTAAACTGAAAACCATGTGTAAACAAGTTCCAGAAATGATGCTGCCCTCTCTGCGCCCAAGCTCTTTTCAGATGGACCGAGGCAAAGTGGAAAAATGTCCTTTGGTCTGCCCAATCAGAACAATCAGAAATTCTTTTTGTAAAACATGGACACCACCTCCTCTGAGCTAAAGGGGCAGGATCATCTGACTTGTTATCATCACACAGTTCAACAGCCAGAATCTGTGACCGTTTGGGGGTGCATTAGCGCAAATAGCATGGGTAACTTGTGCATCTGTGAAGACAACATTGATGCCGAATGATATTTGCTGGTTTTGGAGCAACGTGCCATCCAGGTGTCTTTCAGGCTTTTTGCATCCTTATTTGACGCCAGTTTAAAACAAACCCTATCCCCCAAACCCCTAACCCTTAACCCGATCCCTAATCGCCAAATAAGGACACAAAAAGCCTCCTTTTTTCGTTGGACGCTTGGTCAGGTAGCGTAACTGTATGACGAGTCGGGATGAGATTGTGTTGCTGCATTAACACGATTGCCTCCATAGAGTAAATATTGGTAGTACTATATGAAAACTTCTCACAGGCAGCAATAGAAATTCTTTCGCCACAAACTGTGTCTGATAGTAACCCCTGTGAATTTTAAAAGCAGCCCAAAAATAAAATGAGTAAAGTAAATCCAACTGGGGGTGCATCCCCGTAGATATAGCAGCAGGGCATAAAAGCCTCAATGAGGCCATTTTAATTATGCCACAGTATTAGCCACAGGCCCTCTCTCATAGCTAACCCTCCCCCATCCATTCCACCCCAGTCATCTGGTACTAATACAGCACCTAACAGACAGGTGCCTTGTTCACTCCGATTGCAGCTTTTTGCGAAAAAAATCATTACTGCTCTCCTAACCAGAAGTAATGAAACGCCGTGCTTCTCGGCTGTCTGTAAATTATCTTAGGAGTTCTTTGCTGCTCTAATCCATGCAAGCCTTAATTTTTCTCTTCCGGCAATTTTTCGCTAAAAGCAGGCAGTGTAACAGTGCTGCGGTGGTGGCATGCTCTTTGCGTTTCCGGGAATAGCGGCTGATCAATTTTAATTACCGGGTGCTCCAAGAACAAAAGTGATGGTGATTTAAACAGCTAGAGATCTCCCCCTGGAGCAATGCACCATAGGGAGTAATCTCTGGGTCAACATTTGTGTGTGTATCCACAGCGTGTTATTAGGGTGGTTCTTTGGATGGTTCAGGGTTGAGGGGCAAATTCATTAATTACCTCATTGAAAAAACAACATCCAACAAAATGGATGGCATTCAGGTTTGCCTGGAGAGTTCGAACTGAAATGGAAAGTGCCAATTTGTCCAATTCACTAACTTCCGGGAGGCTTAGTGTAAAATAGATAAATAAAGCGGAGATAGGCTACTTATTTTGCTTGTCTCCCTCATCACATGTGGGGTGTAAAAGGTGGAGTTGGTGGCCTGGGGAGCGGGAGGTGGGGGTGGGGGCGGGGGCGGGACGGGGCGGTTTCTGTGCTGTGTCAATGGGATAAAAGAGAGGCGACTAAAATATTCAGCTGTGAAAATCTGCCTCCTCACGAGGAGCATTCCTCCCAAAGGGTGAACAAGCATGAGTTTACAAAAATAATTACTTGCATCTGGGAATGTATTTGTGTACAGCTATTGTTTGATTATGTGCTTGAGTGACTAATACATTTGAAAAACATCTCATGTGTATGCTGCTTTTGTGTTCATGCCACATTCATTAAATGTATTTCTAAATACATTGCAGCTGTCCTACTATACACAGTATGCACCAACAGTAGGGTAGAGCAGGGTGATGCCCCCCTTAAGCAGGAATGTTCAAAACTGAAGGTAAACAACATGAATTAATAATTTTTTTGCTCGAATGGATAGTATGTAAAGTTGGCTACCACATCTTGAAAGATTTATGACATAGTCACTATAGAAATATTTTTAAATGTTTAATTTTTTTTTTTTTTTTAAAAAGGTAATCTTACCTCACCCCTGGTGTAAGATGTCCTTCTGGATGGGGTAAGATGCCCCCCATGGGCATCTGTTTATGTTATCTGGAATAACTTGTAAAGCCTAATGCATACTGGTTTTACTGCATTTCACATGAGTAATTATCTCATTATAGCAGTCATAATTGGCAGGAACACATCATACAAAAGATCAACATCTTTTTAGAAATTTCCTTGCTAAAGAAATGGGGAAAGAAAGAGGTACATTCTCCTAAACTTAACTTTTTATTAACTGACTAAACACTAAGGCACAAGCGATGACAAGGTACTGTTGGCGTTAAATGCATCAAGGAATAGATGGTTATATCTTGTGGACTACTAAAAAATATGAGGCACCACATTAGATAAACGTGGCGGTATGGAACGTATGTGAGTATCCATGAAAAGTCCTTAAAAATAAGAGTGATCATAATGCATTTCATCCAATATATTTCTTTTTAGGCCTTTATGGGTATTGATGCATATATGATTCATTATTGTGCAACTCCATATGGCCCTACTTTTAACATGTATGGATACACATAACTTTCCATTCCCAAGTTCTTTATAAAAATCATCATCTCTGATATATATTCCTCATAAATAGAACATAATTTTTTTAGAAAAAACTGAATACAACTCAAAATGGGGTAAGATGCCTTCCTTCCCTAGGGGCATCTTACCCCAAACCAAGACGGGCATCTTACCCCCAGCACTACCATATTGGTTTTGGCCTATTAACCCAATTTCTCCTATTATCACCACACAGGACTCCCTTTTACACATAGAGAAGGCATCAGAGAGTTACACCGACATGTCCTGCAGACTCCTGAAGCATTCAAATATTTGCTCATTTTTTATAAGAAAGACAGCAAAAACACAAATACTTTGAGTTCTCACGTCACGTGCTCTGTTGACTCATCTGTTGCTCAGCATTTCCCTCCAGGTGGAAGTGCATTTGTCTAAGTCAAGAGCCACATACTGGGCACAGCTGAAATTGAATTATAAGCAAAGGGCATCTTACCTTCAGGGGTGTCTTACCCCACTGTACCTTATACGTCAACAGTACGCAACAACAGATCAGGTAATGAACATTTGAAAAATTGATTTTTTTTTTTAAGTTAATCAATTTCTCTTCACGGATATGGTCCTGTCGGCTCACTAAGTGACAATATGCTCGACCAATTGTTTTGCAGTCATTTTGTTAATGAAGTTAATGTTATTTAAAGTAGCTGTGACACGTTTCAATCTATCGGTGATAAGTGTTATCTCTGAAACATAAGTACACTCGTGCACATTGATATTTTGATGTACTGTACATATTAATAGATTTATCACTGTTTAAACTTCCCGCACAAAATTTCCATCACTCGAAAACTTGCGGCTCTAGCCGCCTGGCAGAAAGCAGTCATCTGACGTCACATCAGTGTATTTACGTGTACGTGGTGGCCGTTGATCTTATGGGTTCTCGTTTGAGTTTGCTGGTGTAGCAATGGCAGGAAATGTAAACACTCCGTCTTGCTCGGTATCTTGTGCTGAAATAACGGCACCCAGATCGGCTTCTACTGGTAAAAAAAAAAGAATGGAATAATCGGTGTCACTTTTGGTTGCTCCAACACGACTGATCAGGGTGTGAAATTGCATAAATTCGTCAGGTCTTGGCTTCGGTGACTAATACTGCAGATCAACTTTTGTGATATTAGAAAGTGAGAGCGATGTTTGACGTTATTAGCCCAAAAACACAGTCTGCTTAGTGACTGTAGACTATTCGTGACAGGCTCCTAGTTGAGGCATTGAGCTGATAAGCATATGCTCTTCACTGGAGCACATTGGTTAGACATTACCAGTTAGATTCTGAACCAGAATTTTGAACATCTGCTGCAATTGACAAAATACTATTGAACTGACCGCTGGCTAATTATAGGATCGCCAAAGAAAATAGACTATAAATCTTACAACCGCAGCTTTTCTCATCTTTATCATACTCTAATGGAAATAAATCACCTTGCACCCGGACCAACCAGTCACTGATTTCATATATGCTGCGCAAATAATCATGTACATGCGGGACTTCTGATTAGAGTGGAAGAGTGCATCCTATCTAATCCATCAGAATAGAAGGTTAGCGATTGATGCTGATACGAGCTAGCTAAATAAAACCATTTGCCACTGGACACATGCATCCATTACTGGTAACGCCTCCCCAATGTACTCCAGCGACAAGCATTATGAGCTCAATGCCTCAAATAGGAGCCTGTCACAAAGAGTCCACGGTCGCGAAGCAGACTGTGTTTTTGGGGCTAATAACTTCAGACATCGCTGTGTCCATCTTTTTATACAGTCTATGCTGATGACACACAGGGTTGCGAGGGCGTGCGCAGCATATGCATCGGAGATATTAAATATTAATATTAAACTCTAAACCCCCTTCTCACTGATAAAACCCTCCAAAATAATTAGCGCACCTTTTAAAATCGTTCTGGCAAATAAAAAAGCTGGAAGAAGTGGAAGTTGGACACAAAATTCTACCCACTAATACGACCAATTATTTTGCAGCAAAAGCAATTAGCCATGTACAATACCAATAAATAGTTCCAACCATGTCAGTTTAAGCAATAAGTTAATAAAACACTGATTTACTTATACCATGCAGCAATAATAGGGTGACCAAGGTTACTGCTAACTGTGGTCCATGCAGCTATTTGCCTACAAATGTGTTATCCACTAGACGTCCCCGACCACAACTTACTGATGTTTTCTAAATGATTCATTATAAGCTTCACTGATCTGATATCTAGAGACCAAATGCATTGAAGTATGTTCGCGAGATTTACTGTACAAGACATCCTTTTATCCTTGTTCATGCGAAAGCAGCAGAGACTAGCCAGCTAGCCACAGATCACAGTATGACCCATAGATAGCCAGCATGCTACTAGTCTTACGTTCTAGCAATAATGTTAATTGTTGATGTTGTGATATTGTGTTAATTGGCAAAGAACCCCACAATTTATTTACAGTCTAACTGGCTTTGCGGATCCTATTATAGGCATAGGGCCACTGATTTTAAACGGCAAGGTTAAAGTTAGCTATGTGATTGACATTCCAGACGCACACGCACGCACACACTGATGTGACGTCCCTCATGCCAGCGAGTACAAAGTGGAACTTGTCCTCGGGCAATATGAAACCGATCCATGGGAGGCTAAACACACGGGCTAAAAAAGGTTATCATAACCAACTCGCAGAACGGATTTTTGTGTATTCGGTATCAAATGACAGGAAAAGTATCCGGAAACATAAAAAGTATTGTCTTTTATGGGTTTAAAATTCATGTCCGTGCCACTTTAAATACATGCATTCATATTTTTTCATTCTTTAAACGTTGGTGAAGCTGATAATCTACAATATTTCTGTATTATTCATATGATTGGGCTTTAAATCTAGTGCATTTACTGCTACCCCTCATTCACAGCTCTGTCACTGTACAGCTGTGCTAAATGGAATGTATCGTTTCTGAAGTCTCTTGAGTGTGTCACTGGGTCCTTTTTGATTGACAGGTGCTACAGACCTATTTGACCAATGATCCTGCCCTTTCTCAAAAGGCTCTGGTGTTTACCCACCGGCAATTGAAGACCTGTGTGCAAGAAGTACCTAAGTCACTACATAACACTTTTGTGATTTTGGGGGTCAAAGTTTTCAAAACATGTTGCAGATATATATATATATATATATATATATATATATATATATATATATCTGCAGGTCTTCAATTTATCCTCCATCGTGGAGCCTCGCCTATCTCCCCCCAAGACATTCATACAACCCGGATATTTCAAATCACAATCTTAAAATCCAGGTCTTAATCTCCATTTTAAAACCTTATCTTTTTATCACCTGGAGAGCAGCTAATCCCTCTTATCCGCCAGCTTTTCTCCCTACATGACTATATGTTTCCTCCCTCTTTTTTTTTGTTTCCTCCAACCTTAATTTCACCTTTTTAATGATGTAACTGAAGTGGGGCAGTGACATATTTACTGTTAAATGAACTCCATTATGGTACAATGTACATTGTACTCTTTTTGGCTATATTGATCCTTACAGGAGTCACACAATACAGTCTGTTAGTGCTTGGACAGAGACATACTTTAAAAAGGGCTGTCGTTCCTTCACGGTTCACATTATATGGATGTCTGCAAGTAAAAGCTGGCAATCTTTACCTCAAAGTCATATTTGTCATGTACAAATCCCGATAGCTGGAGTGCCCATTCAACTGGCAAAACATTATTTCACTGTCCAAATAGCAGCGTGCGGTGTATAAACCATGTAGGTGATGAATTAATACTGAAAATAAATACACTTTTGAGAGGTTTTTTAACTTGTTGATTTTGATCTTTTGTATGCTAAATTGATACGCTCCATCCTCAATATAAAATGGTCATTATTTATGGATTTTCCTGTTCCATCAATCCTTGGTAATTTTGTGAATTGTTTGATGTTGATAGTGTTTTTTTTCTGATGGAGTGATTCCCTGCAGAGGGTTGTTAAGTTTTCACCAATTTTTTATATTTCAAACATGTCCACTCCTCAGAAAGGCCTTCCTAGACTTGCTTAAATTACCAAAATCCAGAAATCAATGGTCTCTTGGTGTTTCACAGTCGCAAGTGAATGTTGCATTATCCCATGTTTTAAGCAGGCAGCAATTGAAAGGCTGCAGAAAAGCAAATTCCATTAGAGATCTGTAAGATAACTTTTTTATCCTTATTTTCTTTTCATTGCAGTTTAACTAGAGGCGTGTATAATGTGACATTTCTGACTTGAGGTTCAAACAAGATATTACTCACTTCTGTGCGGTGATCAATTCAAACTAGGATAGATCTTGTTTGACGAAAGTTCTCACCTGTATAGCTTGCAGCAAACAGCACCTCCTCTTTTTGAGGTATTTCACAGGCCTTTAAAGCCAAAATGACAGTAATACATACCGTATAGTCGCAGACCTCTTCCTTTAGAACAGATACCACATAATACAGATTGACTCAGCCTGACATCAAGGATATAAGTGCAGTCGTCTGGTTACATAATTGTGCTTGTTGCCACAATGTTGCAAGTTAGAATCTAAAGTAGAGCATTTACATCATAGTCAAGTCAAGAGCAAGCCCAGATATTTGAATCACCTCAGCAAATATCCTTCAATATGTGAACTTGTGCCAAGCACAGAGGTTTAAACCGAAAGCTATTGTATAGCCTTTATTCTCTGGATAAATAATTGGCATGTCCAATACAGATGCTCTGTAATCAACAAATTGGCCCCTTTTCGAAGAAGCTGAACTGTGACATGCAATGCACTGAGCATCAAATGTGGAACATATGCTGGTCAGAAAGACCATTCCAAGAACTCTGCCAACTGATGCCATGAATAAAGAAGCGCCACTTCCTCGCTAAATAATTTTGGACCCTTATTACTGTTTCTCTGACTTAATGCTTTGGTTTTTGAGCTTTAATTGTTGAGCAGTAAGTCATGCTGTGCAAATGTATTTGCTATTGTTTTTGTCGCATTGATTTTTACCTACTCATGTAATCTTGACCAGAATGCTTCATTTTATATGTATGAAGAGTGCTTTGAAAATAAAGTTCGCTCTCAAAGTAATGGAATTCAGTGCAGAAGCCTTCTGATGCTGTACTCTCTGGGAGAGAAGTCGTGCAGGAAAGGATTTGAGTACTTCACTCCATTCTGTATGCAAAAATGGATTAGATCTATTATTGAACAGATCAACATTTCCAGCTGGGCTTTTTAGTGTGCAGTTTGTTGAGCCCATACACCCCGTGTCCAAATTTGTTTCATCTAGCTAAAGTGGTTTCCTTCCACAGTCCAGAAAACAAAGGCCAACCGGACTGTCTACATTGCTCCTAGATGAACGTGTGAGTGTAGAGGATGAGTTTGCCTTACAAAGGATTGATGACCTGTGCTAGGTGTACCCATGCCTCTCTCTCAGTGCATGCTGGGATAGGGTCCAGCACACTTCCTTGAACTGATTGATGAAGGCCTCTTGACTGTTGGTGCTACAACCCCTGGCAAAAATTATGGAGTCACCACACTTACAGGATGTATGTTCAGCTTTTTCTTTTTTTTTTTTTACTTCATGGCAAATACACAAATAGCAGATGACACAAAACAATCTTTGATTGTTATCTTAGTATTCAGGCTAAATGAAACACGCCTCAAAAAGGAAAAAATATGGAATCATCAACAAAAAAATCAAGATTAGTACTTTGTTCTCCTATGGCTTTTTTGACAGCCTGAATTCTTTCAGGCATGGACTTCACTAATGAAAAACAATATTCTCAGTCAAGCTGGTTCCAACATTCTCAAATACTTTCTTCAGCTTTGCAGGATGGGTCCTTGTCATGGACCTTTTTTTTTCCCAGCATAAATTTTAAATTGAATTGAGATCTGGACTGTTTGTTGGCCATGTCATTGAGTTGATATGCCTTTCCTGAAGAAAAGCTTTTACACTCTTTGCTCTGTGGTAAGTGGCATAGTCATCCTGAAAAAAATGACTTCATCACCAAACCTATATTTTGTTGATGGAATTAGAAAATGGTCCAAAATCTCAATGTACAGTACACCTGAGCATTGACTGTTGAGGTAATGACTGCCATCTCCCCTGGTCCTTTACCTGACATCCAACCCGTTATCATAAATGAATGGGGAAATTTACTTATTTTCTTCAAGCAGTATTTTTATGCATTTCATTGGAAACAACACCAGACAAAAGTTCCAGAATCATTGCCTTGGCTAATGCAGAATGATGATTCATCATTGAATATCACTGTCATCCAATCATCCACACTCCATGATTGCTTCTCTTTAGCCTGCTGTAACCTAGCTTTCTTCTGTTTGGGTGTTGGTGCTGGTTTTTGTTTTGCTTTTCTGTATGTAAATCCCATTTCATTCAGCCAATATCTTACAGTTATGACACAAACATTGACTCTTGTTTTTGCCCAGTTGTTTTTCACTTGTTTCGTTATGCATTTTCTATTTCAAGGCGTAGCGCTTTGAGTTTTCTGTCCTGATGCTTTGACGTTTTCTGTGATTTAACCGCATGTTTTCCTTTTATAACCTGTCTATTCTATTTATACTTGTACCAAATTTTAGACACAGCTGACTAGGAACAACCAACTTTGTTTACCACTTACCTATTGAATTTCCTTCTTGGAACAGTTTTATAATCCTTTCCATTGTTTCAATTTCCAGCTTTGTTTTTGGTTCCATGCTTCCCTCTCAATTAGCCAAGTCTAACACCTCACTGAGGTCTGCAAGCACTCTCTCTTATTTGTAGACTAATTTGCATATTCAGATTTGTGGTGGTATTTCTTTTAGAAATGCCTATTACACAGTGACTCCATATTTTTTTCCTCAACATGATTATGAAAAAAAATATGCCATTACTTAAAATATGTTAATCAAATTTGTATGAGGTGTGTTTCATGGAGCCTGCATGTTAAGCTAATGAGCAATTTGATTTGTTTATTTGCTATGAAGTAAAAAAGCTATGTGCAGCGATTACATAATTTCTGCTAGGGCTTGTACAGGCTTTACCATTACACATAATTTCTGCTGGGGATTGTACAGGCTTTACCATTAGAAAGTCCAAAATTAATAGCACCATTTTTTGATAGGTGCTGCAGAGCCAGGAGCCAATTTATCAAAACGGTTTTCTGTCGTAGAATTTTCAAGGCGGAGACAAGTAAAATGAATTAAGTGCAACTTGCCACCAGCCTGACAATACAGCTTCTCGTGGGCAAATTTCTGTCAGTTTTTCAGATGAACTGGGTGGGCAGCATGAGGGGTTAGGCCATTAATACAGACATGCCAGGCCTGGGAAAATGAAGGGAATCATTCATACCCAAGAAGTGGCAATTACGGAACATGACATCACACTGTCTTGCTCTGACACCTGGGCTACTTTATCTTAGCAGGATTTAATGAGCTGTTGAAATGTTATATTGTGTGGCAAAGTCACTTCTTCCTGCATTTGTGAGCACTCAGAAAACAATGAAATATCTATTTCCTTGGCAATTAATTGTGGAGAAACGTATCAACACATCATAATTGCTTTCCCATGGAACTTGGGATTCATTAGCTGGCACAGTTTTAGATCACTTTAAACTGACTTATAAAATGCTTTATTGGTTTTTTCCATAACTTTCTAAAGTATCTGCATCATGAATGAGTGCATTTTTGTGACCAACTCTTGATTCAAGTGTGGCCTGACATACAATAAGTTCAAATATGAATTTTTCCATATTAAATTTACTATTATTGCCATATAAGAAATAAAAAAAAAAGGTTGCATGCAGTCCTGCATTACGAGTTCAGGCTCTGCTTTGGGGACTTACCCCACTGCTTACAACCAACAAGCCCCCCAACCCCTGCTTCACATACGACACCCCAGCTCCCATCTGTGACCCTGGCGCAATAAATTAATAAGCTGTATATTCAGCCTGATGACTTCTATTTTGTCCTATTTGTCCTATTTTGGTCTCTCTCCACTGCTTGCTGTCCATTTTAGAATTGATTTTAAAGTACTCCTGTTTGTTTATAAAGCCCTAAACGGGCTGGCCCCCTCCTATATTGCTGACCTCCTAACCCCATACTCAGTCTCTAGGTCACTAAGGTCTGCTAACTTGGGGCTGCTGGCTGTCCCAGGATCCAAACTTAAGCTCTGGGGTGACCGTGCTTTCACTGTAGCAGCCCCCAGATTGTGGAACAGCATTCCCTTCCAGATCAAATCTTCCCCCTCCATCGACTCCTTTAAGTCCAGGCTCAAAACATACTTTCATTCACTTGCGTTTGAATCCTCTGGTTCATTATTATTACTATTTTTTTTTTTGACTTGTGGCATTCCCTATGTGTTGTGTGTTTGTGTGTTATACACTGTGTTACGTGATATTTGTGTTGATGTCCTTTGTATTTATGATGTTTTATGATGTTAGTTACTTGCTATGGTCTGTACAGCACTTTGGTCAACCTCGGTTATTTGAAATGTGCTTTATAAATAAATTTGATTTGATTTTGATTTGATTCTCTAATTAGCTCCACCTACCATTTCCTATTTGAAGAATTTTGCTAATTAGCAGAAAACCTTTACTTTCTGAGCATGCTCGTTCCAACTCTCTACCATATCCCATTGCCTTTTCACGACGCAGATTAAAGAACAGGGTCCCTAAAAGCTGATCTCCAGGGACAAGCTGAGCACGCTGGCTTTTGCTATAGCGGATATAGCTTCGTGGAGTTGTTGAAAATGTGTTCTATTGTAGCCTCTGGACGAATTCGGGCGGCTACTATGGATTCATGCTTGTCGTCTCCGCCGCCGCCGCGTCCATAGACACTTCCTTGTAGACACAGTACAAGCTGTAATTTTCGACCGATTACTTTAATATTTGGCATGTACATGTGTTATGCTTCAGTTATGACACCTAGATTTTGGTTGCCAAGGCGACAGTATTTGCCGAATAATGCATAAAGAATGGGAAAAGCAGGTTTTCAGGGCAGCGGTTGCGGGCGACCGGACTGCCTGGTTATTGTGGATGGTTTCCTTAAACTTAATTGGATGATTTTGTTACAGCATCTGAGACCTAGTGCACTACAACCTACTGACGCGCACAAAAATGATTCTAGGCCTACAACCAATGATTGGTTCTTCACTGACTCTAAATACCTTTGGCTATTAATGTCTGGCATGAATTCACGTTCTGATTTGATGATAATTTTATGAGAACAACATTACGGGGTGTAGAGTCCGGGTTCAGAAAGCAAAAATCCTCCCCAGAACTTTATTCCAACTACCTGGATTTACTTCTGACAGGAGAGAGAGCCAATATGAGTGATCAGCTCATTCTGTGGGAGGGAGAAAAACTTGGCAGGACTTTTACTTTCTGACCTCTGGATTTTACACCTCTGAAAGTAATTGGATTTGCAATTCTTTACGATTTACTACAAGGCCCAATACTTCCAGCTGATTGCATCCTGCTTATTTTATGTCTTATATTGCTGGAATGAATGTTGCCATGTAGCACATGTCTAATGGGCACTGATTGCAAGAGAGGACGGAATTTCAAAATGATCATGAACTACTTCCCTTGGAAGAATTCCGGGCGAGTGATCTTGTCAAAATTATGTGAAGGCTTTTAATAAGCGAGGTGCATGCATGTTCCTGTTAGATTACTCTTAATTAGACATCTGTAGCTTGTAAAGTGGTTTAAACTACACCACAGTGCTTAAGTTCTCCGTGTGCATAACCAATTATTTTTTTGCTCATGAGACAGGAGTTTTTGAAAGAAGTTAGGCCACTATTATTTATTTATTTACGCTCATTGTCAGAGCGAGGGAGACAGAGAGCGCAAACTTCAATAGTAAAATTTAGCCTAAGTTTACTTGGCCAACATTCAGAGCATTGCATCCCACACTTTTACTCATAAACTAAATTGTACCGTGAAGCAGATTCAGCAGCACTTAAGAATATTAGCCTACTTTTCATCGGCGCAAAAAACGGGAGTGAAAGGTGGTTAAAACAAAACATTTTTGTAATGCCATCTGTGATTTCCATCGCATATCCGGCTAATCATCTCTAAATTGTAGGCTAAAGCATTTGCGGCCAGTAATTGAATTTCCATATAGGCTAGATATAAAATACCATGCCTATCTTGGCGACAAGCACTTTGAACGCAGGCCTCAGCAAAACCTTCGCAGAATGGCATAGGCTATAACAACTTGTTCCTCGGAAATATCACCCCGCTGACGAGGTCGCCGCTCAGTGCAATATTATGCGGAGTCTTTCCCCAAACCCCTGCCGCATTTGAGTCTTTGCACGCCCGCCCCCTGAATTCCCTCCGCAACAGTTTAGGAGAAGGAGGGGCACGAGCACCCACGGTGTGGCGCTTGGCGGAATTATGCCGGCGACGAGCTGTTCTTACCCCTCGACGGTGGCGTCCAACGACAAACTGCCCAGCTATCTGTAATAAAATGAAAACGGCTGCGGGAAACATTTGTCAGGCCTGAAATCTAACCTGATTGAATGCGCATTTAAGTTACAAATAAATAGGTATATTTGCATGAAACACTTGGCGATTTCCTGAAAGTGGAACATTGCTAAAAAAAAAAAAAAAAAAAAAAATCAGTTTTGAAAATGTAATCTCTTGCACGTCGTTAAAGAGATGCCATCCAGGAGGAGACTGGGTAAGAAATTAAGGGAAGTGGTACAATGCTTCGTTCAATAACTGCGTGGTTTGTGCGCCGTTGGCTTCGGAACGCACCAAGTCGCGCTCCTCGAGGAGCATAGCTGTCGCGCTTGGGTTACTCTCTGGCTGCCTCTACTCTTAACACTTTTGAGGACCTGTTGTGCTTTCTCTGTTGGATTAAATTATATTAAAATAAATAACCAGTCGGATACTGTTATTTAAGCGGCCCGGTGCATTTACAGAATCAAGAAATTAAGGGTAAGTTTTGTCTTAAATCGCAAGTCATACAATTCTAGTTTGAGTCAGCGGATTATTTTACTGGATCGAATTGTCTACAGTAGGCTACAATTGTACAAATATTGTCCAATGCAAAGGCAGCCTAAGACACATTTGCTTACAATTTAATATTTAGCGTGAATATATTCGCTTCCTGTATAACCTGCAATGTACTTCTGAAAATACATTGCATCAACTCAAGTAGCATATAGCCTACTATCTCCGCAGGAACCCATAATTTTGACTGTCATAATCTTTCGTGCTGAATTGTGCAGTGTTAAAATGGCCAGTTGTTTACCCTTTCTGGGCGATCATGCATATCTCTCCATGGAAGTTTGCGGAAAACCCCTCATTATGTCGCATGTAAGTATTATGGCAACTTTGAGAATTTAAAAAAAATCCAAAGTAACCTATGAAGCATGGGATCATGAACCTAATTGCATCCGCTCGCTGTATTTGTAACGCATATCTTTCTTGCCACACAATGCTTAAGGCAATGCTATATCAGTAATCGTCTTATACTTAATAATTATGTTACTTACAACTTACAAGGCTATGAGGGAGATATAAGAATATCCTCTGTCAGTGAAAAGGACTCATTTAAAACGCCGACCAGCTGGAAGGAGATTGTCACGCGTCGAATAGCGGCAACTACCTGCAATATTAGTCCGTAGCTGTACACAGCAGTACACTTATGCCGCATGAGAGATGCGTTAAAACGTGAATTTTCGACTTCGCAGCAGCCAAAAACGAACTGCACGAAAAACGGAATCCTGCAGACTTTGTCAAGATGTTAAAGACACGATTACGGGGGTAATAGCGGACCGTTTGCAGAGCCGGTGCAGTTAGACTTTGATATACATCAGTCGAGGGAAATCGACTGTCGTCAGATTGTGAGCTGGGGAAATACCTGGCCCAGGCAATGCGAGGTACCAGTTATTCTAAGATATACCTTCCTAAGATTAATTATAACGTACCAGGTATCTAAGTTCCACATATTTAGGTATGCAATATGGTTATTGTGCGGCGTCGTAAAGGCTAATTGTGTTTTCTTATTTGCCCATTTATTTACATCTGAGTTCAGGTGGCAAGGCAAAGTGACTGCTTGACAGTGACTGGCAGCAAATAAAAGCACATGCTAGCCATTAAACATTTCATCCAAACATGCCATTCCATGTATTCTCCCGCCGCAAGAGGACTTGAATGGGATTTGGTAAAAGGAATTATTAATACTGTGTATGCGTGCTTTGGAACATGGGGTCAGCCTTAGCGCAACGATGTTTAAAATTTGACATTTCTTCCATTTGTGGTCATTATTGGCCTAAGCTTGCCCAAGAACACCACAAACCATGCATAAAATTTAGCATCTTTAAGATTAACCCAAAAGGTGTGGAAGGACTACAACAAAAACATGTATTTGCAAGTGTCGTCTTATTGATATTTTTGAGGGGTTATAGACTTTGCTTATTTGTTTGTCTTAATTTTTTCGCTCAACCCTGGCTCCCTGAATTTTTTGCATTGTCCTAATTGTTTATCTGCTCAGGTTTTTTTTTAGTTAGTTAGTTAGTTTGTTTATTTCAGAGGTATTGCCCTCATAATGCTGTACAAAAAGATTTGGGAGGTCATGCACTTGTTTTTAGAATATTTAGTAGTCTTGTCAATATATTTTCGCCCTTGCTGTCTCTCACAGTTAACTTTCCCTCTCCTCAGAGGTTCTGTACTTTTATCCCTGATCTTTGCACTTGTGTTTACTTTGTAATGCACTATGAATGATAGGCTTGTGCTAAATGTTTGAGAAGTACATTTCATTAGTAGTTATTCTCTCTATTTTTCACTTTTGGTGGACTACCCAAAGTCCTTTGGTGGCTGGTACCCACACAAATTTTGTGCTCTTCAAATCACAGAATTCTTCGCTGAACAAAGCTATTTTATAATGGGACACCATGGTTATTTTTTTCTTGGAAGATACACCAGTGCAAGGTACCCTGGAGAAAACAGACTGCCAGGAAGCTTTGACACTTTAAGTTTGGGGTCTCAAACTGTCTGCTGGTTTTTGGTTTGTTCCTGCTCTAAAGTGGTAAAAGTCATTTATTGGCTTTGGAGTCCACACACATTGTTTGTGAGGCCAGGGTTAGCTGCTGATTGAATGGAAATTCCAAATACTCACAAGTACTGCGGCCTTCAAGGACTGGAGTTTGAGACCACTGCTTTAAGGTAAAATGCAGGTAGAACGAAGTTCTCACAATGGGGTCAGTACTGGTCTGCTCTGGCATCTTCTGATCCACTACCCCCTTCGAATGCCCCCATGTACGTGCTGTGGCGTCTCTAGAACTGATAATTCCTGGGGCCCGGACCATACCTTTACGTCAATGATTATTCCTGGCTTGTACTCACTTATTTTCCATTATTAACACGTTTTCCAATTATGACAATAATCCTCTGGCAATCGAAGTTACGGTTTCTCTCTCCATGCAATCTATTGACGCCTAAATAATGGGCTAAATTCAGATCAGAAAAATTATTTAGTCTACTCAAAAATATGCCAATGCTTTATGAAAGACAAACTGCTCTGAAACGTCTGCGCTACCTTTTCCCACACATCAAGTGATTTAACTTGCTCTTCATGATTGTTTTGTTTAAATAAAATAAAAGACCATTTGAAACGTCTGTGTGCAATTCTGAATAACGCTGATTTAAATGCACGAAATTACGCGTCCAGATTAATGATTGTCGCCGTATCGAAATGTACCGTATCGTACCGGCGTGTTCTCTGAGTGAATCTTCTCAGTCCCTCAAGGAAGTTGCATGTCGCGATTGCAAGCAACTATTAACACAAATTCAACCAATCCACGCAAATTTTTTCGCGGACAAAAAAAAAAAAAAATCCCAAGACATTGCAACTTTCATTGCCACTTCTTGAAAAAGCTACCGCAAAATCGGGCAAAAAATCAACAAAACAATAAATAGCCAGAAAAATGATTGAGTGCAAGTCGGGGTTAGTAATTGTTTTAAAGGGAAGCTCTGGGCCCCACCGATCTTCAGTCCTAGAGACGCCCCTGTGTGCGCGCATCACCACCATCCTGGAGCTAAGCAGCCATACAAGTCAATCCACTGGGGTTTTTTTTTAAGGATTCCATTCCTTTTTATTATAACTTAGGAATAGCTCAGTTGCCTTGCAGCAAGCAGCCTGTGGGACCTCTCAGTGCGGAGGTTGCATTTTCTCCCAGTGTTAGTTAACACTGAACTCACTGGCACCATGGAAAATTAATATGGCGGAAAAAAAAATAGCAGGTTTAATTAAGAATATGCGATTAAGTATATATACTGTATATATATATATATATATATATATATATACATACACACACATATGTATAGGCCCTAAATGTACTTTTCGATACCTTTAATCATTTGCACTTCTTAGGCATGAGCGAGTCAATGTATGGTTACTTCATATATGTCTCTGCATCAGCTGTTTTCAGCCTCTTGTCTAGTCTGATGCATCAGAATGCCAAGTCGCCAAAAAATGAAGCGCTCAGGAAGTGACATGTTTACACATTCCTTTCTGTTACAGTAACTGTCGCTTTGGGTTGGAGCATGTGTTAAATGAATGTAAAGAGCTGGGGAAATGAATTGGCTGAAGTACTGCACTTACAGTTAGTGCAGCAGTCATCTTTGCATCAGTGGTGTGTGTTAGCAGGTTTGAGGGTTGAGACCTGGGCTCATATTCATAAAACAACTTAGTACAAGAGCACTGATCTGGGATCAGTTCTGGCTATTAGCTTATCATGAATAAGGTTAGGTCAGAGACTGGGGAAAGCTGATCCTGGATCAGCAATTTTTCTGTGAGAGGTATACGTATGTCTCCTGGTTCTGATGGTTAGACACTTGGATCTTAAGTTTATTGTGTTGGCCTCAATAACTGCTAGCCTGAAGGCTTGTAAATTGCAGAAAACCATTGGAGGTTCAGTCATCACAGGTCTCTTGTCACCATCTTCTAGAAGATGCACCTCCCCCTCCCTCCTCTCTCAGTATTATGGTAATTTCTGTGTGCCTCAGCTGAGATCCCCTGTGCTTCTGCAGTTGTCACTCATTGCGGTGGTTGCCTCCCATAAGAGATCATGAAAATAGCGGGAAGCAGATGGGTAAATTGTAGTCATGATGACCCCTGGAGGGTGCTATCAGAAGTGGTTTCAGGAAGTGTTCATGGGTCGCAGATGCGTCTCTGGTTCAGTGACGCCAAGACAATCACTTGGAGCAGTCCTGTCCCTCGTCCACCTCATCGTAAAATATTATTTTTGAGTTCAAAAATCATAAATACAAGCATTCAAGCATTCTCAACCAGAGGTAAACATGAAAGTAACTGGATGGCCAATTGGAGCATGTTTTTTTCAGGTAATGAAAATTCAGAGAGGTTTACATGGACAAGCTATCAAGTGTGTGTATGTGCCTGTCAACTTCAAATGAATATGGAATTCTAACATTCTAAATACTCATCACAACTATCACTACCATAAAATAACAGTAATCTCAGCATTACTATGAATTATAGGGCTCTCTGCGATTGACAAAATGCATTTAAAATGCCACATTTTGGGAATTCTGAGTGATTGGAAGATCTTTTTAAGTTTCCCACTGGTAAGCTAATTACAGCTGCCCTGGTGAGCTCAGCGCATATATAAAATAATGGAAGCCACATGAAGCAAACTGTCCTACCAGCTCAACACCTTAGTTATTTGACTGACCCCAGATTTTCAACTTTGTATTCTTAGCATTGATAAGTCTAAACAATAATCCTGAAACTAATGAATGCATACTTTCAAAAGCAAGCTATCCCATAGTTTAGAAGCCAAGTACGCGAGGAAGGCTGGGGGGTATACTACGAAGCTGGCTTTGTGACTAAGCCTGACTTTAAGCTAAAGTAAAACCCGGAGCAGCGCCTTTTACTTTAGCCTGTGTTCCAGATTTGAAGAGGTTCCTGGTTTTACTAAGTGCTGAAGTCAGGCTTAATCACAAAGCCAGCTTCGTAGTATATCCCCCTGGAGCGGAGTGCCTGTGTTTATAGAGAATCTGTGGTTGCTATTTTCCTCAGGCAAGAGTAAGAGTGGAAACTTATAGTTGAATATCAGTACGAGTGGAGGATCTGTGCTTGACATGCTCTGTTCCTCAACTGAGTTTGAGACAGGAAGTATAGAGTTGATTATCTCTGTGTGTAAGACAATCATTATTCGATAGACTTGAAGGGATCATCAAGTTAATGTTGTTGCAGCCTGAGACCTGCTTGCTGGTTTTGTGCCCTCTTTTTCCTGGTAGTTAGGTCTGAGGACACCCCAGCCAATCAATAGCACTAACTGTTTAATTACAGTATGTTGGAGTGGAAACGTGTTTACATATTACTTATAGCTTAGAAAGCCAGGGCTTTGGAGACCAGGGCCAGACTTGATGATTCCTGTGGTCTGTTCCTCCCTGTCTCCCAGGCCCTGGTGTGTGAGATGCCCTAGCCTCTGCAAAGATGGCGCAGCTGTACTACCGCCGCACAGACAGCTCGTCGTACCGCGACCGGATCCCGCTGCGCATCGTCAGGGCCGAGTCGGAGCTCTCGACGCTGGAGAAGGCCTACCTGAGCGCGGTGGAGAAGGGCGACTATGCCAGCGTGAAGCAGGCCCTGGAGGAGGCAGAGATCTACTTCAAGATCAACATCAACTGCATCGACCCGCTGGGCCGCACCGCCCTGCTCATTGCCATCGAGAACGAGAACCTGGAGATTGTGGAGCTGCTGCTCAGCTTCAACGTGTACGTGGGCGACGCCCTGCTGCACGCCATCCGCAAGGAGGTGGTGGGGGCCGTCGAGCTGCTGCTCAACCACAAAAAGCCCAGCGGCGGCATGCAGGTGAGGAGATATAGTGACTCGTATGCACACACATACACACTCTCACAGGCTCCTGCTCAACCACAAGGAGCCCAGCGATGGTTAGCCGGTAAGGAGATACGGAGGCTCACGTAAGCACATGCTGCACTCCTGATGAGCAGAGAAAATAAGAATATATTAAATGAAGGTCAAGGACACACTACTGCTTTTTTCAAGTCAAGAGTTGTAATGATTACAGCTTGCATCACGTCTCCCCCTCCCCCTACTGAATAGCGTCAGAATCATATACATCACTGAATGAACACTTGCATGTGCACAGTGTTGACAGGGTAAATTACTTGACGGCATGCTTTTTAACTCCACTGTACAGTCACAGTCAGCGGAACTTTTTGTAATGCCGAGTCATCTGGCATCTGTCTGTCTGTCTGTCCGGCGTCAACTTTTCACTTCAAATTTGAATATCTCAAAAACTGTCTGATAACTTTTGTTCTAATTTGGTGTGAGCCTTCTTTATGGTATTCTGAATATTCACTGTGAAAATTCGAAAATTCTACATCCCGGTTTTTGAGAAATTCAGCATTTTGGACTTAGAACATCTGTGTTTGTGCTCATTTTTTCAGTCTTTCATTCATATCTCAAAAACTGTGTGATAACTTTTTGTCTTATTTGTTGTGAGCCTTCCTTATGATGTTCTGATGATCCCCTGCGAAAATTAGAAAATTCTACATCCCAGTTTTTCAGAAATTCAGCATTTTGGACTGAGAAAAAATCAGTGTTTGTGCTCATTTTTCAGTCTTTCATTAATGTGTCATAAGTGTTAACATTGCAATAGTTGTCAAGGATTTCTGAAATTAAGTTATGACATGGACATTTCAGTCATCCTCAGCGGAGCTCTTTCGGCCGACAGGCCTCTTGTTGAACTACCTCACTCACTTGCACACACAAACATACAAACAGGACCACGCTTGCTTACACATGTAGAAACACACTCATCCTCCCTGCCCAGTCTTGAACACAGGTGTGCAGTAAACTGACTCTTTTGTTATTCTTGCTTCTGTCTTCATAAAAAACCCTTAATCCATATGCCTGGTAATTCTTCATGTGAGAAACTTTGCGTTCCTATTTTCTGCTGCATTATGAATTGAATTAGAGTTCCACATCTTCTGAGTATAATTTTTGTGCCTCGCAAGTCACTGAGCTTCATGTTCTGGACAACATGGCTCCACTCAATAATTTTGCAGCATAGATATTGATCCGCCAAAGCAGTTGGTCACAGAGCGAATGCAGGTCAGCCAGTGCCTCGCCCAAGATTTATACCAGATGCTTTGTCGTCGGTCAACTCCCACCGGTTTCTTTTTTGCTGCGCGGCTAGAGAAGCGAGACCAATGAGCGAGCCTGACAAGATCATGTGGTAATTATGGAATCACGTGCAATTGCCCGAGATAAATGATACATGTTGTATTAAGTGCAACTACAAACAGGCAACAGCCTTTGTTCTTTACCGAAGGGGTTGAGGAACGGTTGACTTGCTTTGATTTGTTTATTTTTCGAGATTCTGTTCCTCTACCATGGATAAATAGTTTATTTATTAATGAATGTTTTTAATTTCCTGTTTGTGTTGGGTTTGTCATTTGTTTGGAAAGTGTTCTGTCGATAAAGTTTAGTCTACTTATTTTCGGTTGCTGTCTTAGCCCACAATACGCACTGGCGGCAAAACGGATTTTGGAAATTAACCGTATGTTTTAATGTTGTGGCTGCCTACTGATCATCTGCTGTGCTGAAGTGTTGTGTTTGTGCTGCGGCATTTAGCAAAAACAGAAGTCTTGCGTATCTGCTGCGCTCGGCTCCGGTTTGCGGAGCAGGGAGGGAAGAGAAATGCAACGCAGAGGATCTCGTGTGAACACACTCACTGACTAAAATGAAACTGATCAGCTGCACTGCCATGGCGGAGCGCAGATGGGCCAAACATGCACCTGGTGTAAATTGGGGGTCAGATCTGTTAATGATGCTCATGAGAACAAAAATCAGTTCAACTGCAGGTCTCCAGGATGAGATGAGGGGCTGTTTTAGGTGATGGTGGCCAGCATGTGCAAGCAAAATATTAAAAGTGAAATGGAGGGGGGCTGTGAATCAGCATACCCTGCATGTCAATCATTCTGAGTGACAGGGAGGGGGAATATAACAGCAGAGTCTTTCCACTGACTGGCTGTTCTGCTGCAGTTCCCGAGCACAAGCAAATTCATGACTAAAGCAAAAAAAAGACTAGCATGACATGCTAATTTCTGAGCTTCAAGTGTCTAAAGATCTTCTTAGACTTCAAAAGTAACATACAAGAACGGCTTAAAAAAATATTGCGTACACATTCTAAAAAGGCTATCCGAAACATTCCATTTCTACTTATCTCCTCGTAAAATTTTTTAAAATGTAGTTAGTGGCTTCCTGTGATACAAAAAAAAGTGTTTGATTTCCCAAGTCTCCCAAACTCTCTGTCAGTAATAGGCTAGCTTATCTGTGACAGGGATTTACATTTGGTAAATGTACAATAAATTTTATTGTTAGATAAATGTATGATTCACTCTTTGAGGAACATCATCTTGTGATAGCTGAGAGCTTAGACCTATTAAGTATTGCCACTGAACGCTCTGAACAAGCAAAATACCTATAACAGACAAGCCTCCTTTTTACGAAGAGGCAACCTGGCATTTTAAATTTTATTTTCATTTTATTTTATTTAGCCTTTATTTAACCCTTTCATTACCATTGTCACATTTCCGCGACAGCGCCGATCCTGCATCACTGACCATTGTTGCTATTTTGCGCCCAGAGAAAGTCCCTCACAAAAACTGTCAAAACTCCGCAACGAAACACCCCTTTGGACGAGTCTGGTATCGCACAACACGTCAGTGATGTCATCAGGCTTCCCGTAGTTTCCAATCCTCCGGTTATGCACAGTCCCTTGCTGACTTCACTGCCATTGCAGGCAGTACGTGCTGCAGCACGTGTATCTCCGTTTGTACACAAATGCTCGTGTATCTCCGTTTGTACAGAAATGCGTGTATCTCCGTTTGTACATAAATCCCATAGAGGAGAAATCGTCTTGTCTTGACAAACCGAAATACGGTTTTTATCCTCATTTTCTGTTTTTACTTTTGGAAAAACTAAGCAAAGATATGTGTCAATGGAAAGGTAAATGTATTTTTAACATGTTTTCTGTGCATGAAATTGTCCATTTCTGGCGTTTTTAGTTCAAAAAAGGGGGTGAAAATCCACACGCAATATCATGCTGTGATAGCACGAAAATTTACGATAAGCAAGGGTTGTCTTATTCCCAGTAAGCGGTAGCGAAAGATTTAACCAGGTTAGTCCCATTGAGATTAAAATCTCTTTTACGAAAGAGACCTGGCCAAGACTAGCAGCAGTAGATTCAGCACATTGACAAACTCACATCAAGACAAAACAAACCAAACAATAAAATATACAATACATAAAAAGTGCAGCCCTCATAACACAATTAGAATGAACAATTACAGGTTTTGATAGACTCTGCTTCCATACACTTTATAACAGCTATAAATTCACGGATTGCCACTAAATCTCAAAACTTAGCCTCCCTCTATTAGCTATTTCGAGTTGTGGGTGCAGAGAACCTAAAGGCCTTCTTGCCTAACTCAGTCTGAGTCTTAGGAACAGTCAGAAGCACAATGTTCTGAGATCACAATCTATAGGAGCCACTTTTTCTGGGACTTGTAACACGATAAATAACACGGATTCTACCAAGAATAGCCTTATAGATAAAAACAAACCAATGACTGAGTCGGCATGTGGAAAGAGATGGCCAATTAACCTTCGAGTACAGTACACAACAAAGTGTTAGGCTTCGGCAGTTTGAAATGAATCTCAGGGCTCTGTGATACATGGCATCCAACATTTGCTGACAATGAGCTAATGAATTCATATACAACAGATCACCATAATCAAGAATTGGGAAAAATGTAGCTGACACTGAAAGAAAAACAAGATTTGTTCCTAAAATAAAATCCTAATCTCAATTTCAACTTTTTAAAAAGATTGAGTATGCGATGTTTGAATGAAAGTTTGTCTTCAATCAAAAATCACAAATATTTGTGAATTGAGAGTGTCAATTTATTCACCTTGAAATGTAACAATGCTCTGATTCAAAGACTTTGAGTTTGAAAAAACCATGAGTTTGGTTTTTTCTGCATTTAAAACAAGCTTTCATTGGGGAAGTTGAGCCTGCAGAATATCAAAAGCATTTTTGTGATACTCAAACGTCTTGCTGAGAGTAGGTGCACTGCAATAAATGATTTTTTCATCTGCATAGACATGGAAGTCTGAATTTCGAATGTTTTGACTCAGTTGATGTTCAGGGTAAATAACAGTGGACCCAAAACTGAACCCTGTGGGACTCAATTACTGTCTATTAACATATTGGATGAAAGACCATCAAATTGGGCAGCCTGAGTCCTATCAGAAAGATAATTGGCAAACCGACCAACAGTATGATCAGAGAAATCCACTTGAATGAGACGTTGCGTCAAAATGTACCAAAAGCTTTACAGTAAAAAATCAATACAGTAGAGACAAATAATGTTGCTTATTATCCAATGCTTCTATGACATCATTTGAAGCTTTCATATAGGCATGGGCAACGCTCTGCATAAACTCTAATGGAATGCGTAACAGCTGAACTGGGGCGGTAAACAAGCCTCAGAAAACTTATTAAAAAAATGATGTAAATACCATTTTCATACAAAAAGAACACCATGGTTTGATTAAAAGCAACCTTTTTAATAGGATACCCGCATTTGATACATGAACTCTGCGTATTACGGCCAATAACGCGATTTGAACAGAGCTATTATTCGCCCGTTGGATGAATGCTTGACCTCAATTTGCGCCGTGTTTACAAACTTTCAAGTGCATGGCGAGGCAAAAATATCCATTTTGGAGGTAGATTTCAAACAGCCTGCGCTGATGTGATATCCCAGCTACGGCCCTGATTGAATTACAGCCATCTAATTTGAGAAATTACGAGTCTGTTCATCCACTCTAGACCTCCAGGGATGTGAAATAAGTTCGACAGAAGTTGTTGAAGTTCGTCGCGAGTTCGCCGTGACTTCTTCTCAACAATAGCAAGAAAGGTGAGTGTATTTTTACTGTCAACGTACATAGTTAGTTGACAGAATATCCTGTGACCCTATTTGTGAAGTTTCAGTAAAATATACCAAGGAATAAACTAGCGCCAGGCGTTCAAAACCTACCAGTGTTCTGACAAATTTTGCTACCTATCAAAATATGCCACCTCGCGAACACCGGTCACAAGATTCATTCACTTATACCTTTCAATTCGAGACTGCGAGGATGGAAATATGAATAATCAATTAGGAAAAATTCTCGGCTCTCGGTAATTCTGTATATCGTTTAAACATTTTGTTAATCGGATTATAAAAGAAGACTGAAAATAAGCGCCTGCTTTTTGTTTGGGTGTAAAAGCGCGTATTTAAAGGAGAATACATTGTATATTGATTAAGCATTGAACTCTGCGTAAGTCCAATTGTTTTAATATTTGTTGATGACATTGCTTCGCTTCTTGGAAGCAAGGCACGCCATAAATCTGCTGTCTAGCGAGCATTTCAGGTTCAATGTACTGAGTAATAACGCCCGCGAAACTTAAACTGGCCCGTCATTCTGCCGACTAGTCTTACTAAACTAGTTAATCGTCTGATTGCTAATCAAGCAAAGGGGAGGTTTCTGCCTCACCAAACTAACCTCCGACTGCACGTCACTGTGTTTTACTATGAATTATTCACAGTAGCTCACTGAAACTATCATGGGAGGAGGGTATATGGACATTGTAAAAAAACAGTGCAAAGTTTTTTTTTTTTTTTTTTTTAATCACCACAGGTTATTGAAGGGGAACGTTTGATTCATTTTAAGTAGCAGTGGGAGGGCAAACAACTGCCGGCATCAAGCGACTTCACTGCATTTTATACAGTAATGGGCGAGTAGCGTTAATGTTTGCCCTCCCACCGATAATTTTGACATTTTTGCAGGCCATTGATCCAAAAAAAAAAAAACTTCACAGGCAACCCATTCATACCATTTTTTAATATCAATGCAAAACCTAATGTTTGTTGAACATAATTGGGTGAAATTCAATGCATTTTCCATTAAAAAAGGGCCTAGAGGGCTGCTGTACTTCAGAAAAGGGGTTGATGACTTTAGCATCAATTATTTCTTTTGGGGTACCCTAATGGATAATTTGGCCAGGTTTATTTCTGAGTAGACTGCATTTTCGGAAATGCCCTCAGGCTTCACCCCCCAATTTTCACAATGGGTTTTGTTGATAAATGCCGAAATCAGCCATTTTTGGGACCCTGTGGCTCTGAGACCCTTTCCTGTAAAGGCGTTGGACTTGTGGCAAACTCTTCGCCTGTGTCTTCTGTACTTACCTGCAAAAAATCATTAGAAAATAATAAAAACTTTTTTCTCAGCAACTCAAGAAATGTTGTCATTTTATTCATTTGTATTGCCCATGCCTATTTCATAGCAGCAGTAACAATGCTATGATTTTTCCTAAGCCCTGATTGATGATCGGATAATATAGCATGATTGTGTGTGTGTGTGTGTGTGTGTGTGTGTGTGTGTATATATATATATGTATCTTTACCTGTTCGCTGAATGGAGATTCCTACACTTTGGCTAGGGTTGAAAGTTTAGAGATTGGTCAGTATTCAGCACTGTTGGATCCCCACCTTTTAGCAAGGGTAGCACAAATGCAGCCTTCCAAACCTTTGAAATTTTATTTGAAACAAAGGAGAGATTAAAAAGATGGGTCAGAAGTTCTGCTATAATATCTGCTGCTGCTGCTATTTTTAAGAACCCAGGTTCCAAATTATCTGGTCCAGCCAGTTCTTAAGGGTCCAACTGCTTCAAGGGTTTTAACCTCAATAACAGTAAACGGGGTAAGATAAAAAAAATTTTCTTCTGCACCACCAACAGTGTTGTTAGAATTTCCTGATTCCACAACAGAGGATGCATTTTTAAACAGAAACCTTGGCTTAATAAAATGCTCATGAAAATGATTCAACATTTTAGTTTTATCAGACACCATGACGGATTTTTCATTATGAAAGAAGGGAGGTTACATGCATTTTCAGATGCAGATAAAGAATTAACTACCCTCCAGAATTCCATAGGATCATTCAAGGTGTCTGCTGTAACAGATAAACAAAACTCTGTCTTGGCTTTTAGCTGCGTAAAGAGAAGCCATTCCGCCTCAGTGCTGGACTTCCTTGCCTTAGCCCAAGCCACGCTGCGTTCATGCAGCAGGGAAGAAATTTCAGCTGTAAACCAGGGGTTTTCCCTCCCCTTGATCCTAAACTTTAGTTTGGAAGCATGTTTGTTTAAAATTTCTAAGAAGCTGTCATGGAAAAATTTCCCAGCCATTTCAACATCATCAATCAGAGCAATTCTCTTCCAATCAAAATGAAATAAATTAAGGAAAAAAAAACCTTGTTCGACAAACAACTTCATATTACACTTTTCAACTACGTTGTAAATGAGGTTTACACTCACTAATAGCTGCAATCACACAGTGATCACTCACATCATTGGGGAAAACACCAATAGCAGAATACTTAAAAGGAGCATTATAAGATTCCAGATCAATAAGCGATGATTTCTCTGGAAATTTGGGATTAGGTTTAGTAGGATAATTGATCAGTTGTGTTAAACACAAAAAAAAATCACAATGAGCTTAAAAGGCGTGAGACGCAGGCAAAATCCAGTCCAAGTTAAAGGGCATCTAAAGTCAATTCCCTTTGTTTTTGTTTATCGGCCAATCAGCGAGCCGCACCTGCGCAAACGAACCGAAATAGAAGGATTATCTACGCATGTACACAAAACATAGGTTTATATGAATGAAATTGGTCGTGACAATGGAAGATGTCAACAAAAGCAAGTGATTTGTCTGTAAACATTGGACGTTCAACGTCCTGTCTGAGAATTGACTTTAGATGCCCTTTAAAATCACCGGCCAGAACGATCTCAGTATTTTGCAACCGTGAAAGTAGGCTCACTAGTGCGGACAAAGAATCACTGGTTGCAGATGATGGCCTGTAGCATCTTACTACCATGATAAAATGATCTTTCGAAATATCAAGATTCGGGGCCAATAATTCAAATTGTCAATTGCGAGATTCAGAGGACAAGTTACAATCTCATGTCAAGCAAATTTTACGTGAATTTTAGAAAATTTGTTTAAAAGAAAATTTGAATTACCTGTGTTTCCATCAACTGGGTTGGAGAGAATAAACTCAGATAAATTAGCCCAGTTTCATTACAAGATGGCAGTGGAGGACACTCTTAATATGTCTAGAACAGCAGAAGAAGAAGAAGAGGTCACAAAATGGAAAAGAAAGAAACTGAAGTGAAACAACCAGTAGAGAAACAACTGCAGAAGAAATAAGACACTGCATGAAAGGAGAGAGGTATACAGGAGCTGAATGCAATTCAACAAGTCGTCATATAGAGCTTTTCTTTCAGTTAACTAGTGCAGTGCCCGTAGGAAGTATGTATTCGTATAGAAAAGTGGGAGCTTAAGTAGCTTTTTCATGGATGGTCAAATGAGGCAGTGTTAGCTTCCGAGACCAGCGTTTATTTGTCAGAGGAAGACAGGGACAAAGAAACTGCTAACGCAGCATTTCGAACGGTATCTAGCAATAGGTTAGAAACGCCAGCAAGTGAAATCACAGGGAAGAGAATTGACAGTGGTCTCAAAATTAATGTGATAAAGCAATGAATAGCCTATCCACAAGCGCATGCTATAAAAACTCCGGGAGTCTCAATCAAGACTGCACATACGCAGTGCTTTGAATCGTAAAGAAGATCTGGACATGAAAATGAAATATTGAAAACATGCTTTGGTATGGGAACTTTAGGCGATGTTTTAGTCAATCAGAGCATCTTCTAGCCATGTCAGCAAGCTCGATGAGCACATGAGAACAGTGTGGTGAAACTTAAAGGAGGAGATAGCACCTCGGCAAAGTATATTTCAGCGGAAAGTAGAATACTTGAAGTGTCTAAAACGCATAGTTTTATAAATTTAAATTCGGTAATGATCCAGTGCGACGCATTGTTAAACCAACGAGTCTTCAAATTGGCTTCAGTACCAGGGGGCAGACATTTTTACTTGGGGAATCTTCTGATTTTGAATTTGATCTTCGGAAACCTCACCTTTAAAAATGCTTAATAACCTTAACCTCTCGCAGTTTACATCTCCCGATTAGCTACAGTTGCTCAGACTAATTGGTAAAAACCAACGACAGTCTAATTTACTTTTGATAGCATTGTTATGCATTGCACCACAAAATTATGAGGCGTCTTCTGCACATAAATGACAACGTAAAATATCAATATGTCTTTATAATTTCAGCGCTCGTTAAGGAGCACAGATTTGCGAAAATTAGTTTGCGAGGCTGCGGGAATCCGTTCTTTATTTTGAAAGTTGTCATGGCTAAAGGGCGCTGTAAGGTTGCACAGATGTGTGACAATCCCAAAGACGGCGAAAATAAAAGCTGCAAAGTCAGCGAAAGTTTTGGATTTACAATGCCATATCAATCATATAAATGTAGGCAATGGGAATTTACATTTCATTACCATTTCTAATTATAGGTCATGTATTGGTCTTGGTCGCTCAGTCGATAAATTGTTTGATTGTTAATCAGGCCAGCTTAAGTAAAAACAGCTTGCGGGCAGCTAAGCCGTAAAGGGAGAGCTTACTGAAGGCCCTTTGAACTACTCCATGGCCCGGATGAAAGGAAAGAGAACAACTGACATCATGTAAGAGAACAACTGACGCACAAGCACCGCGGCACTGGCGTTTGATTGGATAATGCATCCGTAATGCACACTCACCCACTATAAAGGGCACTATGTAGCGAATGTTCTACATTGAAAACAATATAGAGAGTGAGTAAGCGAGTGGACAAGTGTGCATTCCGAATACAGCCTTAGATTCCCCAAGTAAAAATGTCTGCCCCCTGGTATTGACGCTGATTTGAAGACTTTCTGGTTTAAAAATGCGTTGCACTGGATCATTACCAAATTAAAATTGATAAAACTATGCGTTTTAGACACTTCAAGAATTCTACCTTCCGCTGAAATACACTTTGCCGTGGACGCTGTCTCCTCCTTTAAGAAATAGCCTACTTACAGATGAGAATGCCATAAGTCTATGCAAAGTTTCCGGTGAGCAAGAGCGGTATAGCAGTAGCATATGGGACTCTTTTAACTTTTTTTCCTGAGGCGTGGCTATAGCTGAGAGCGAGAGCGTGAACTTTTTCTTTTCCTGAGGCGTGGCTATAGCTTAGAGCATGAGCGCGACAGGCTAGATAGTTACACAGGCATATGGGATTATAACTTATTGAAAATTAATCGAAAAAGCTTCAAAATGAAGGATGCACACCATCGTGCCATGCGCAAGCCATATCCGAAAGCTTAGGCCGATCTGACAAACAGTCAGAGAGATATGCGAGCCACAGACAGACAGACACACAGACAGACGCTTCTTGCTTTATAGATAGATGATTGCAATGTCTGACACTGTCCGGAGACGAAGACAGTCGAGTACAAACGCACTCAGTGGCAGCAAGGCAGCTACTTGAGAGCTTAGCCGGCTAAGTTGTTTCCATCCCATATTATGCGTGTTAACTCTTAATCGCATAAGGCAAAAACCACCTCAAGCAAGCGTGTAAACTTATGCGATTTAGAGGAAGTTTATTCGAACCTTCCTGTTTCCATCTGCTTTTTCCAATGTGAAATTTCAAAATATGTATAAGAATAGTGAGATGGAAATGCGACTAGAGCACTACATTAACAGTTAAATTGCGTTTTATAAATGGCATCACTGCCACCTCTAGCTGGGCGATCTGCGCAGAATGCATTATATCCATTGATGCAAATATTCTTATTATGAACAGAATGACATTTGGCTTGACTTTCTGTTCAAAATTATTGCTGTGTACAGCAAGGAACCGATTTTTTGGATTTTTAAAAAATTCTACGAGGAGATAATTGTATGTGGAAATAAAGTGTTTAAAATGCTACCCCCTTTTTGTGCAGTATATGTTGGTATAATATTTTTACAATGCTGGCTTGACCACACTTTTTGATGTATTTAAATGCCCTTATATTGTTCTATGTGAGTAATTCTGTATTTTCTAGTATTATCATATTTCTGATTAATAAAAGATTGATCACATTCAATGAAAAAGGTGAAAAGCTGTTCTGGTAAGTCTGAGCAGCATGGGAAATGTCACAGACAGTTAATTGAGTTACTGAGGCAAAATTAAGTGGAGGCTGTTTTTATCTTGTGGGCCATTGTGAACATCAATATAGCACGTTACTGTACTGAGCTTGATGAATATGGAGAATTACTTAGACATTTTTAATACATCCCAGAGGCAGTCATTACCATTTAATAAAAGTGGTTCCCTCTTTTGGGTTTTTTTTTAGGACCAATAAATAACGAGATTACCTCAGGTTATACACGAGTGTTGGAAAGGTTGCCTGACTGTGACATAAATAGACCAAATCTGATCCACAGAGGTGATTAAATTTAACCACTTTCACAGAGGTAATCTTCTTACCATTGACTCTATTGCAATATATGAATCCTCTGTTTGATTCTGTTTCTCTGGGGAGTCTATGAAATGCACTTTAAAAAAATCAACTAAAGAAGTTTCTTTTTTTATTATTTTATAATGGCACATTCACAGCTATATCATGTCATCAGCATCAGTCGTACTCTTCCAAAGACACATGGGGATCGATACACATGTCATGTCTTGGGACAATTAAGAGTCTCCTTATAGACTGGCATGCATGTCTTTGGACTGTGGGAGGAAACTGAATTACCCACAGGAAACCCATGCGAACACAAGGAGAACATGAGAACTCCACACAGAAAGGCCCCTGGCCTGATTCTAACCCACAACTTTCACTGTCCACTGTGCCACCATACTTCCCTATTTCTTGAATAAAAGACAAAAGATTGCTAAATAGTCTAGCTGAGTTCCAAACTGGTAGAGTGGATAAGGGTTAAGTCAGTTAATTCGGGAAAAAGACTGGTCTAAATGCAGAACTGGCTTTGTAGTTGTTTTTTGCCTTGTGATTGAGTGAACTTGTGCTGTTAATATATAGTCTATATAAAAAAAAAGAAAAAATAAAAGTTGCAGTTGTCTGCGTCAGCTGTCTCCATGTCATGACTTCTCAGCTGCACCTCCGCTGACATTGCACGATGTTTAAAAAACGTTGCATGTCGGTTTGTGTTTAACTCAAGGCGCTTTTAATTATCCCGCCGCACCTGCTGCTGTGGTCAGTGGTGGGAAATTATACGATGCATTCCTGTATGTGTGTATGTCACCCTATGATAATGATAAGCAAACCAGACAAGTGTGATATTTATGTATGGGGGCTGCATGCCGTGGGGGAATTTTGTGGGAATGGACTTACTACCCCCTGCTTGAAAGCCGGTCTGAGAGTTAAGGCTTTTGTCTCTTCGCCTTTCCATACTCAGATGCTATTTGTGACATCAGTCTCAAGGTTCCTTGACCTGCTATGCTGCTCTGGTTTTGGTTGGCTTAGTATGTATGCTTCAGTGAATCGAAAAATGAGAACACACATCTTACTCTTCTTGTACCACTCCAGTTCATTCTGATGAAAAAACCGCGACAAGCTTGAGGTGTTTGTGTCACCACTCTGCACATGCCCATTTCATTGCCTGGGATTGGTTGCATTTGTAACAAAATGGCTGCTTTATTATAGTCAAAGGCTATTTTATATCACACAGTGCTGTCAACCTGCCCTGAGGACACTTTGCCCTCATGGCAAAGGACATAATTAGCAACCAACTAAGCCATGGCCCCTGATGGCTTGTTAATTCCACTATAACCATCCTTTTACTGGGTTTCCATATCCCCATGCCTCTGATGGCCCCTTTAACCATGAACCCTTTGAATGAGCCTCTCTTGGAGACAGTGAGGCTGTCATTGCAAAAATGGCTGGTTTTGTATTCCACCGGGAGAACGAGTAGTGTAAAGTGCCACCTACTAAAGTGAATTGTGGAATATTGACCTCTGTGATGTCACAATGCCTAAAGTAGGAATAGCCCTGAGCCATTAAAAGCATTCTAATGCCAGCCAACACTAAACAATTGATTTATGGCTAAGCCCCGCCCTCAAATGCGATGAGCCAATCACAGTGCGTATTCTCTCCCCATATACTCGGACATTCTGAGCCTGAACTTCCATTGAAGTGCATTACGGAAACTCCGAATCGTTCGCTTTTATGGGGTTTTAAAATGTTTCTAAGTTTAAAAAAAATGGTCAAACGCTGTGCTTGGGGTAAATTTAACTCCGATACAGGTATCCCGAGAGGCTGGTCGATGGGGTGTATTTTATACCCTTCCCAAAGCCACATCATAACTGAGGGAAGTGTCTCCTCTGGATAAAGCTGCTTTCACACCGGCGCAAAACAAATTTTTTGCACGACAGATTACATTCAAAGTCAATGCAAAGACGCGAATACGCGTTTGCGTTGACTTTGAATATAATCTGTCGTATGAAAAATTAGTTTCGTGTTCGGTGTGAAAGCAGCTTAAAGCTTTGTGGAAGACCCCACTATCAGCTTAACTTAGTTAACAAAGGTCAACAAGGATGTCTACATTTGTTCCAAGCTAAGTCAACATTGTGTTTAAGGCGACATCTTGTCACTTCGCTGGAGATTAATGTAAAGTTATCTTTTACATCGCTATGTTAGCTAACGTTGGCTAAAGTTTGTAAACTCTATGGCTAACTTCAGTGCTGACGGACGTTGGCTTAACGTGAGCTCCTGGCTGCGTTGTTCACCATGTCACCCTGTTTACTTAGAAGGAGTTCAGTCACGTCAGGTTAGATTTCTTCAATTTGGTAGCTAGCAATAGTAATACGTAAATTAAATTTATTACCCTGCGGTGCACGAACAATGCTGATCCTGTCTTTTTGTGTGAGAGGGTGACGTAAACAAGATGCAGTTGATCGCTTTTGCACTGAGACCTGAAAATTTTAGCTTCTAATGTAAACTTTTCGTTGACCTTTTCCACTCTAAATTCATTAATTTATCCCTCCAATGCATAGTGTAACCCTATATTCTGACTTCTTGATGATATTTGAGCCTTCTATCGCCAAAAATCATCGATAGCATCCTGAAAAATATCTCCGACTGTGATACCAGCCATTAGCGCCTGTTCTAAAATGTTGATTGTTTGTCCGAGTCAGTGGAGGGGGCGTGGCTTAGCCATAGGTCAATTTTTGAAGTTATTTCACTATCGCAGACAGTTTTCCAATAATGGAATAAAATCATTGCAGTTTTGCTCGAGTTGGGGCACATTTCTGTCATCTTGACCGTTTTGTGTAAGGTGGTCATAAAACTCAGTCAATTTATTGTTTTAAGTCTGAAATAAAATAAAACCTTTATAATATCATTGAAGGTCTTTAATCTTGGCTCATGCAAACAGTGAAGATCAATGACGTGAACATTGTCAACAACCACTAGGTGCACTTTCCAGTCTCAGCACAATCATATAGTTTGTGAGTAAAACCTGCATGACTTTATGATTCATGGTCCCTCATGCAAGCATACATATCAACCTCCTCAGGTTCCCACCCGTATTACCTCCAGAAACTATCTAAAAAATCCTCAAAAATCCTAAGATTTGTTTAAAAATATTTTTTTGAATATAACAATTTTTTCATTGATGAAGTTATGAATGGAGTGTTAAAATTTCAGTAAAATATTTTAAAAAGCATAAAAATCTTTCTATTCAAGTATGAAAAAACCTCAAAGCCTCATCTAGGACAGAGACAATTCACACGCTCATGCCAACGTTACACACAGGCATTTCAAGAATCCTCAATTACGCTCCACTCTGAAATTCTTGAGCAACATCGCCAATCTTTTACAGCGGGGAAAATAAGTATCGAACATGTCAACATTTTTCTCAGTAAATGTATTTCTAATGGGGCTGTTGACATGAAATTTTCACCAGATGTTGGTAACAACCCAAGTAATCCACACATACAAAGAAATCAAAACAAATAAGTCCATGAATTAAGTTTTGTGTAATAAAGTGGAATGACATAGGGAGTAAGTATTGAACACATGAAGAAAAGGAGGTGCAAAAAGGCATGGAAAGCCAAGAAACCAGCTGAAATTTTCCAGTATGTAGAAAGCAATCCTGCCCCCTATCAGTGCAAATTAATATCAGCTGGTTTAGTCCTAATTGATGGCCTATAAAAAGGTTTCTCAGTACCAAGGTGTCACACAAGAAGCATCTCATGGTGGGTAAAAGCAAAGAGCTCTCTCAAGACCTTTGCAACCTTATTGTTGCAAAGCATACTGATGGCATTGGTAACCATTTCTAAACTTCTGAATGTTCCAGTGAGCACCATTTGGGCCATAATCCGGAAGTGGAAAGAACATAATTTCACCATTAACCAGCCACGACCAGGTGCTCCTTGCAAGATTTCGGACAGAGGAGTCAAAAGAATAATCAGAAAAGTTGTCCAAGAGCCTAGGACCACTCACAGAGAGCTTCAGAAAGACCTGGAATTCACAGCAAAAATCACAGTGTTAATTCAACTCCAGTAGAGTTTATATGAGACCAGTTGGTCTCATATAAACTCTACTGGAGTTGAATTAACACCGCGATTTTTGCTGTGTTGGCAGGTACAGTTTTTTCAAAGAAAACAATAAGTAATGCAGTCAACCGCCATGGCCTCTATGCACGCTCGCCGCGCAAGCTCAATTGCTGAAGAAAAAGCATGTTGAAGCTTGTTTAAACTTTGCTCCACAACATTTGGACAAGCCTATGAAATATTGGGAGAATATAGTCTGGTCAGATGAGACCAAAATTGAACTCTTTGGATATCGCAGCACACACCATGTTTGGAGGACAAACGGCACTGCACATCACCCCCAAAACACCATACCAACAGTGAAGTTTGGGGGTGGGAACAACATGGTGTGGGGCTGTTTTTCAGTGTATGGTACTGGCAGACTTTGTATAATTGAGAGAAGGATGAATGGAGAAATGTACCGAGACATTCTTGATAAGAATCTGCTGCCATCCACCAGGATGCTGAAGATGAAACGAGGGTGGATATTTCCGCAAGACAATAATCCCAAACACACAGCCAAGGAAACTCTCAATTGGTTTCAGAGAAAGAAAATAAAGCTGCTAGAATGGCCCAGTCAATCATTCGACTTGAATCCAATTGAAAATCTATGAAAAGAACTGAAGATCAGAGTTCATAGAAGAGGCCCCCGGAGCCTTCAAGGTTTGAAGACAGTTTGTGTGGAAGAATGGGCCCAAATTACACCTTAGCAATGCATGCGACTAGTTTCTCCGCACAGGAGGCGTCTTGAAGCTGTCATTACCAACAAAGGCTTTTCTACTAAGTATTAAGTAAATTTCAGTAAGCATGTTCAATACTTTTTCCCTATGTCATTCCACTTTATTATGCATAACTTAATTTATGGACTTGTTTTGTTTTGACTTCTATGTATTTTTGGATTACTTGGGTTGTTACTGACATCTGGTGAAAATTCAAACTAGAGATCATCTCGAATCGAGCCAGCCGCGATGACAGCTGGGCAATTGCCTGAAGCAGGGCTCAATTCAAACATGTATAATGATGACAAACATAATCTATCGCCCCTATCATATTCATCCTCAAACTCAAAGTTTCTTTTTATCCCAGCCAGTGACATACAATGTCTTAAGGTTGAATCTAAAACGGTTCCGATATTATTTTGTTAGCATGGACTGACAGACAGAACTTATGATTCCAATACTAGCTATGCTTTGTGGCTGTTTTAACCAGCGAAGCTTCGCGGCTGGAATTATAACTTTGTTTATACATCTGTAAGCAGTGTAACTGGGGGAAAATCCGTATAACTCACAGGCAATCCATATAAATTGACATGTATGTAATAGAATCAAATCTAGAGTATTATATGTTTGAAAGGAATGTTAATTATTGGATTATTTAATTTGTGGTTAAAAAATACTATTGGTTTGTTGATCCAAATTAAGAGAAAAAACTCTGGAAGATCACATTTACTTTGTTTAAGTTGATTTAACAGTACTTCAACTTTGCTGCTGCTGAAGTTCTTCTCACAACCTTTCTTTGGTGGCATCTCTCCAATTGTTTTGTGGTGCCAAAGTCGGCTATTTGCACATGGCACAACACCTGCCTATATATGGTATTTAGTAGGCATTACCTATGCTAATTACAAACAATCGGCCACACGCCTCCAATTTACGATCAAATGGGATTCATCATTCAGCACACATTGGTAAGAGCGGATTTGGATAGTAAGAGTGCTTGATGCATCTGGAGTTGACTTCTCTTATTTTTTCTATAAACTAAAAATAAGATAAAATATGAGAGAATTTTCGGAGAATGTTGCTGCATGAGGCCCGTTGTTTTTACCTGCTTATTTTAGAATTGGGAAATGTTGCTAATAGGCGGAGTGATGCTGATACTGTATTTAAGTTTAAGTCCACTTTTGGATTGGATAGGAAGTAATTAACGCAAGCAGCTTTAGCTTCCATTCCAAATTAGCATATTTGTATTGTATTAAAACCTGTATCACAACCGTGAATTGATGTTGCTGGATTTATTGTATTTCATCACTGTTCAAAGCCACCATAATAGTGGCTCCTATATTGTGTCTGAGATTGGTCAGGCTGGAGATAATGTTGGCATCCCAGGTCCTGATTGGATTGGGAGTCCCAGTGTCTGATTGGGCAGAGAATCTCAGGGTCTAACTGGACACAGAAGTCCAGCAAGCAAGTGGCATCTTCTCAGGGTCATTGACAGCATTGAGACAATGATTATGTGATCCATTCTGCTCTCAGCAGTGGAGATTACAGTATTATATGTCACTTGCATTAATGCTTTGTCAAGAGATTGATTAACAAATCAACTGATTGAAAAATCAGTTTGGTTTTTCTTCCATTAGTAATGTTTTCGGTGGGATCAGATAACTATTCAAGTGGTTTCTGGATCCAATCATGTATATTATTGCCTATAATGCTTTTTAAAAGCATGTTTGTATCATTTAGTGTAATGCTAATGTGTATTTCTGTCGTAAAATATTTTTGTTGTTCATGCTAATCAAGGAATTATTTTATGAATGCATTTGTTCATGCCATAAAATTGATTTTTACATGGTAGGACATGTAAAATGACTAAATTGTGTGTTCACATTTGTGTGTGTGTGTGTGTGGTGTGTTTTTTTTTTTCAATCAAGGAGATTATATGATCGGTTGTGTTTCTTTGTTGGATAGTTTGCAGGATTATGCACAAACTAGTGGACAGATTTGCATGAGAATTTTACAGGAGTTGGATCTTTGCCGATTTAGAGCTGATTAGATGCTGGGAGTGATCCAGCTCTGCATCTGGAGCCAGGGTTATTTTGAAGGATTCTTCACCATTGGGAGATGGAGAAAAATTTGAAAGTTCGAGTCACATCTTCACTGGTGCAAAAGGATTTGAAATGATAAAAATTGGGGGGCATTATCTCAGTGATGGATCCGGATATCTTTCTGGATGCAGGGTCTTACATTATGCAGAACTCTGGCATGTACACATACCATGTCACTACTCTAAAATACCTAACAGAGGTGGAGACTTCCAACCACCACTAAATTATTGCTGAGATGATGTAGAGTCCTGCTACCTAAAAAGAACAAAAAAAAAAAAAAAAAAAACGAAAAATCTTTTGTTGTGGTGTTAACAAATGGAGGATTGTTCAGCCTTGGCAGAGGTATGCTAATCTCTGATTGCTCTTGTTTTAAATATCTTTTCCCAGGTTAGTGATTTAATAATGCATTTTTTTTTTGCATTCTTCTTTTTGTTCATCGTCATAAAAATATATTCTGGTGGTAACAAATGTTGTTATTTTTTGCGTTATTTAATGCACTCATGGAGTGCTTGTTCGAACATGTTTGGAACGGGTTGATTTCTTGGCCTGCAGTATTGCTGCTTGTGCAGTAGCTCTGCTTGCAGCTTTCTCAAGATTTCTCGAGAATTGTGCAGCCAAACAACTTTACGCTCAAAATTGATATTAGTTGGGTCCTCAGCAATACAATTGCCAAGCTTTAAGTTGATTGGATGAACGCTTGTTGAGATAATCAAAGGACATGCATACAGGCCCACAGACAGACAGACAGCAACATCTCCATTTATAGCATGATGTGTGCGTACAGATTTATGTGGTACTACATTTGTTTGTTTTAAAGGTCCTGTACTGAGTAATGTAATTGTGTGTATTAGTTGATGCATTAATCAGCGTCAAGTAATACATTTCTATGTGTTCGTGTTCAAGTATTTGCATTGAGAACTGATTTGTGCTAAGTTATGCAAATGTTCTGCAGTAGATTGTGTTAAGCTATACTTTTGTGTGGTGCCAAATGAAGCATTTGAATCAAGAAGTGCTTTGTGCTATGTAATGCATTTGTGTGAAGTTCTTTCTGCTAAGTAATGCATTTTTAAGTAGCACTTTGTGGTAAGCAAAGCATTTGTTATGCACAACACTGAGCTGAGTAATGCATTGCTGTTTAGTCGTGGATTGTGCAAAGCAATCCATTTGTGCACTGAAGTACTTTATGCATATTTGTTATGTAATACCTTTGTGTTAAATTGCATATTGTGCTAAGTATTATATCAGTTCTAAATGATGCCTCTCCTCTGGCAGGTGCCGCCGATTCTCCTGGATAAGCAGTTCTCGGACTTCACCCCGGACATCACGCCCATCATCCTGGCTGCGCACACAAACAATTACGAGATCATCAAGCTGCTGGTGCAGAAGGGTGTATCGGTGCCCCAGCCTCACGAGGTGCGCTGTAACTGCGTGGAGTGCGTGTCGTCCTCGGACGTGGACAGCTTGCGACACTCGCGCTCGCGCCTCAACATCTACCGCGCGCTGGCCAGCCCCTCGCTCATCGCGCTGTCCAGCGAGGACCCCTTCCTCACCGCCTTCCAGCTCAGCTGGGAGCTGCAGGAGCTCAGCAAGGTGGAGAACGAGTTCAAGTCAGAGTACGAGGAGCTGTCGCAGCAGTGCAAGCAGTTCGCCAAGGACCTGCTGGACCAGACTCGCAGCTCCCGCGAGCTGGAGATGATCCTCAACTTCCGAGACGACGCCAACCCACTGGAGGAGGAAGGCAACAACGATCTGGCCCGGCTCAAGCTGGCCATTAAGTACCATCAGAAGGAGGTGAGGTGTTTTGTTTTTTTTTTTTTGGGGGGTTAGGGGTTCAACCTCTTCATTGTGTGAATGATTCTCTCTCTTATCTCTGGGCTTCTAGTGCAGTTTCACTATCAAAAAAATTGTTGGACCTTGTTATTTCAGCATGTTTTACATGCAGTGTGACTCGGGTCTACAGGCTCCTATTAAAGTGGTTGCTATTGGCACTTGGAATGTTTCTTCCCTTCAGCAATTTTGTTGCTGCTGATGCACTTTATTTCGGGTGATGTACAAGAAAAACAATCTGCCAAATTGCGTATAGTTTAATGTAATGAAGGCAAGTCGATAAAAGTCAAGTCAACTGCAAGTCCTCTGTCTTGCTGGGACAGATACAATTAACGACAAAATAACAAGATAATCAAATAGCAAAAGGCAAATTTGTTTTTGTTGTAGGTATTGTAAGTTTTAGGATCCTGTGAAATATCCTGCCCATTTCTTGCTGACTCCTCCATTGAGTTGATTGGTCTCGGGGTGAACTGGCTCATAAATGACTTTAGTGTTTCACTCATTGATCACGTTATTGATTTGCTGAGGGGTTTACAACAGGGAAGCACAAATCGCTCCGTTTGGGCCACTATTGCTGCTGGTTTACATTCTGTCCCCCTAATCAGGGCTCATTTACACCTGAGCTTAACACTTATCCCACCAGTGCATTTTTATTTAATTGCCAGCCACTGTCAGAGTTTTTATATAATATTCATTGATCATCGATTGATTTAGATACCTATTTTTGTTGGAAAATGTGTAACCGTGGCCATCACCATGTAACAATGAAAACATTGATTGGCAAAATATCAGGTCAATCAGGAGTGGAAGCATTCGGCACTGTTATAAACTGGCACCTTTTTTTGCCAGTTATTTTAACTGTAAATTTACAATAAGTTTACAACAGAGTTCCGTTAAATGTAAACCACATGCAGTTAAGCGCGCGCAGGACTCTACTTACTGTTAAAATAGCAAGAAAACAATACGCTAATTTGACTGTTAAATTCAGTCAATTTATTACAGTGTCATAATTGTTAGAAAATCTTGTCAATGTCAGGGAATGAGTTCATCTCCGGCCAACTGGTGACACTATTGGACAATGAGGCTAAAGAAAAAACCAGCAGTATTGCCGACTTGATTCTGATTCCGACAGATAGAACAGGTAATCCCTGTTGTGTACTATGTTCTTGCTTTCAAGCCCATAGATTTATTGTAGCAAAACTTTGCTGAGGCAAAAATCCTGCTGGCAGTTCAGCTTTCCTGGATTTGAGTTTGAAATCCATTCTCAAGAGTGTCTCTTTGGAAAATCTGTGTTTTGTGAAAGCTTTGTTTTTCCTCAAGGTGGGTTTAACTGTTATCACTAATAGGAGCCCCTGTGCCCCCACCTACAAAAGATTTGTTAGTAATTGATGTTTATTGAAGATCACACATCTCCTGCAAGTTTAGGTGACTTAACTCCCATGAGCTTGATAACCTGGTCAAGCCTTGTGTTAAGACCCCAAGGTCTAAATAGCACCGTTAGCAAAGCTGTTATAGAACAATTTTCAGCGGACAATGTGGTGCCATATTTTAAAGCTGCTGTGATGATTTGTGTGATGATTCTTTGCATTTGAGATACTGGGGTCTGTTGATAGACGAGAGGCTCAGAAAGTTGTTTTGGTAAGGTCCTATATGGTTAGGACCTCAGGAAGGCAATCTTAAACAGTGTCACTATCCAAATGTTTACAAACTGTATGATATTACTCTTAGGAAGTGAAAAGGGCTCTGTATTTTTACACTGTCTAAAATGAGTGTTAATCCTGAGAGCGAGTGATGCCCGGCTGTGGAACAGATCTTTTCAGACGTTGTAGTGCTTTGCATTTCTAGAAGGGAAGGCTGATGGCTGCACTAATGTTGTAGTGCTGGGTCTCCTTTGTGCCATCGTCATGGCCACCAGATCCATTCCCCTCCTCTGAAAGTCCTGCAGTGGTGGGATGAAGATGATGGTCGCTGGCAGTTCAACACCTATGGAGAGGTGCTTAAGTGTTTGGACACCTGCACAATTTTAATGGGCCGCAGTACTAACATCGGTCACCCAATATAAATATGAATACCCAAAAATTAAAGCTTTCTTTACTTCAACCTTATATTGACTTATGTCTCATTCCTATCTGTTGGATTACTGGGTCAAAAAGCCAAAATTGTGTTTCTGTCCAAATACTTTCAGCCTGCTCTGTGCATGGACGCCTCTGGCCCAGGCACCTTTGATAAGATCTGCAACCTGAAACTGTATGACTCTGCTTCAGAGCCTTTAGTCACCATCTGAATTTCTGACTCCATGGCTGATATTGTGATTCCAAACCTATGGGCCTGTTAGCAAGACTGAACTTGTTAGCCCCGATCGACAAATCAGGAAGTATTAGCTGGAGCACTACACTGACTGAAAACCAGAAACGGCTCTATTTACTTCAGCCCGTGTTCTAGATATGGAGGATTCCAGTTCTCAGTGGAGGGGCAAAACAGTGGAAAGAGTTTTAGTTGCAAAGAAATAAAATGATGAAGTCATGAGTGTTGACCTTTGATGCAAGTGCTGTACTCTGACTGACCTTTGACATTGCACCATTAGTGGCAGTTCACAGTTGGCTGAAATTTGGTCTGATTCTGGAGCATTGAAAGAATACGGTCAATGAATCCAGTTGATGAGTCTGCAATACAATGTGCCAGATCCCTGAATGATTCAGAAGAGTCGGGAATGTGTATAACTGTTAGAGTCAATGAATCATGAGTCCCGTGATTCTGCTGCCTGTCAAAGAGACCGCATGGATTGAATACCATCTTCTTAAATTATTTAATTTACTTGATCTTTTACATGATTTGAAGCACATTAATGTTGATTAAAGGCTCTCCTCCAGTGACATATGAACAACAAAATTACTAGCTCAAATGCTCAGAAGCCCTTTTTTACAAGAAAGGTTCTTTTGACTTTTTACAAAATATTATTTTTAAAGCTGATGGCAGATAGGCCAATACCACAGCTTTCCCCTCCTCTACTTTCTTGTTCTGTTAATTCGATCAGAAGGTGCGACCACACGTCGGATCAGTCCCAATCTGTCCTTGATAAGCACGTGTGAAGACCCGGGCCTCATGCAAGTGCGTCAAGTTAACACCTTACAGCCGCCAGAATTCTCATCGCAGTTTCGCAATGAGGTGCCGGCTCCTTCCTTCCGTGTGAGATCGTCAGGCCGATATTTGCAAATAAATAAATAAATTCAAATGATCACGTTTTAATTTGGTGATTGTGGTTGCAGTTTGAAGGATGTCAAATCATTACCACTGTAATATTCAGCCTGCACCCTTGATTTTTTATTTAGCAAAAAATTCCTGGAGAAAGAAAAGGCTCAAGGGATTTTAAAGAGAAATTAAGGAAAATTTGTTTACTCATACTATACTCATTGAGTTTGGGAAAAAAAAAATCAAACGGAATATTCCTTTCATATTAGTGTAATTCCGTGCACAAGTAGCGCTGTGTCCATGAATTTTCAATTGTCTCCTTTTGCCCCCTGCTGTGTGGAGTGTGGCACTACATCTAAAATTGCTTCGGATTCTGAAGTTTCTCGCTTTGGATTCCCTTTCTACTTTTTGTGGCTACAATTTGGAAATAAAATTTCTTTCTATCATCTAATCCCGTTTTCATGCAATGCGAGATTTTTATATTGAACTGAATTTCAGATTTCATTTTCATGGGGATGAATACCTGCTGAGACGTGAAAACAGATTAGATCAGTGTTTCTCAAACCTCTCCTGGCGTACCCCTTGTCCTGCATGCTTTAGATCTCTCCCTGCTCCAGTCCAGGTGATTCAAATGATTTGCTTATTATCAAGCAGCTTCTGGGGTTAATCATGACCTGATCATTTGAATCACCTGTCCTGGAGCAGGGAGAGATCTAAAGCATGCAGGACAAGGGGTACGCCAGGAGAGGTTTGGGAAACACTGGATTAGATGAACCATTTTTCTTCATGTGGAAGTCAAAAATTCCCACACTTTTCTAGCATTTCTTTACACCTGTCTCTCCTTTTCACCTGCTTCGAGCCAGCTTGTTTGCTTTGAGATCTGGATGAATGCGAGCCTTTTTGTTTTGCAGACGCTTGTCATCGCATTTTATCTCACCTCTCATATCCCTGAAAATAGATCGGGACTGTTTCTGTGCCCTCAATGCTGTGGGCTTTAATCCAATTGTTATGATAAATCAGTCAGCTCTTTCATTGAAGAGGTAAATCTTTCCCCTTCCATGCATAAATAACGGGGAGCTCAACTGGGGAGAATCAGAATAAGCGACAAAATGCTCTTCTGATTGGAGAAAAATTCGGAGAGGGGAATTTAGTGTCACAAAATGTATTTATCGCCCGCTTTTGGCGTTATCTCAACGAAGGTCTCAACTCGAGACGTCTACGGGCTGTTCCCATGGAAACAAGAAACCTTGCCTTTTTTTTTTTTTTTTTTGGCTTAACACGGGGGCAGCTTCCTACTCTGGATTTGCCCCTATTCCCCCGCTGTTGTGCTGTATTAGCTCCCCATAGATTAGTATTGGTATGATTGTGATGATAATGATCCCCTAATGATGATGACTATCCTGGTCATTATAATGAGGATAAACTGATTTACCCATAAAGTTATTAATGCAATGGCATCTGCCATCAGTCAGTCAGTCAATCAATCAATCAATCAATTAACATAACATGATGTCATAATTAATATCCCAGCAAAGCTTTACGCTCTGCTCCTAGAAATTAATCACTCCCTTGACCAATTAGTCAGGCAACTCAGGCAATCAGTTTTGCTGTAATTCAGTTGTAGTGTGTACAACACTTAGACTACAAGAGTAGCTGAAATATATTATGAAAGATGAGTTCAGTTGTAGTATGTGCCACACTTAGGCTACAAGAGTGGCCTAAATATATTATGGAAGATTAAACATTTTATTTCAGGCATTTGGCAGCCATTTTAATGGGTAATTTACAGCTTTAGCTATCAATTTTTACATTTTTAATACATTTTTTATTTTTTACATTTCATCCATTTACGCAGCAGTACACACACTAAAGCAACTCCGCTTAAGCTCTTTGCTCAGTACTGGAATCTCATATGTTAGAAGTGAACCTGCAAGTCTTTGAGTTACAAGCTCAATTCTCTTTACCCATAAACTAAACTGCCATCTTAACAGCCAAATATAGCTTCATTTTATACTGTTTACGAAATTGAGGGCTCTGCCAAGCTGAATAGCCTCTGTTGCCACCAAAGCTGAAACAGAAACAATTAATGAGCTGCGCACCCGGCTCTCCGCTCTGTCCTCATCCTCCTGTGCCCAGTCTGGCAGCCGTTGTTTATGGCGATGACATTTTTGGGAGGGAGAGCGTTCTGATAAAGTGTTCACACAGTGGTGGGCTGGGGTGCGAAAGAAATAAAGCCGTTTAGCACCGTGAAGGATGGAGATTTATCGCCAGATGCCTGATAAACATTTACATTTTCTGTGCTTGATTGTTTATTCCTCTCATAAGTAAAAGGCCATTTGGTTTGGTAACTACCAATGCTGGCATTACGATTGATTAAGTGCGTTTTTATTTGGGTTTTCTGACTGATGAAGGAATGTATCTCTTCTACCTTACGGAAATAGCTGAAGAAAGGAGAAGGCAAGAAAATATTGATTTTAGTCTCCATAAAGTAACAAATTACAGTCTTGATCGATTACGATGGTGTTACAGCCTGTATATTTTAATTTATAGAACTGATTTAAAATAATTGTTATTAAAATCACCATCAAAAATAAATAAATGAGTAAATATTTCATGTAATATTGGAGCCCTTACGTGGCAAGTAATTAAAATCTTACTGCCATAAGTATGGTATAGATTACTGATCAATGGGAAGTCAGTCTATGCTTTTAAATTCTCAGTATAGCGCTCTAGAGATCTATATAAGGGGGGCTTTAAAACTTCTCACCCCAGCACACGTCTGAATATGGTAGCCAGGCTTACTACTGATTTGCATACGCCACAGATAAGCCTGTTTAATACAAACCCCAATTTCAATGAAGTTGGGACATTGTGTGTAAAGCCCCTGTCACACTTATTCAAAATCAGCAAGAATCAAGCAGAACCAGCCGGAATGAAGAATTCGCGCAACATTCCAGCGGGAATTTCAAATTGACCAAAATTCTTACAGCTTTGAAAGAATTTTGTTCGAATACTTAGAATGCACTTCGAAACCGCCTCAAATGATTCTTGCACATTCTGGGTGTATTAGCTCTCGAATGCAGCTTGAATGTAGTTGGAACACAGTAGGAATATTTAGAATGCTCTCAGAATGCAGTCAGAATATTTAGAATACACTTCGAATGCCGTACGAGTGCGGTTCAATTGCTGCCTGAACACCACCCGAAGTCTGGTTGGAAGGTGCCTCGAATGCTGTACAAATTCACCTAGAATGCAGTCAGAACGCTCCCGGAATGGCTGCCGAATATGGTTGGAATGTCCAAGAATTCAAACAGAATGCAGCTCGAATACTCAGAATGTACTTAGAATGTAATACGAGTGTCCCATATCCGTTGATTGAGTAATTGCTGACTACAGCAGGGGAATGTAAATATGCCACTAAAACTGATGCCGAATGCGTGAGAGTTAATAGGTATGCGTTATTAATGAAAACTGGCCACACCTGATAATGTTGAGAGTTCTCAGAGTTTCTGTTATGGTAATTTAAATGAACGATTGAAAACAGGTCATGACCAATCATTATTTTTAAGGTGAATTGTTTTAATATCGAAATAGATTCCGGCAGCAATCGAGATGCATTCGAGGTGCATTCTGGCTCATTTGAGGCACATTCTGGCAGGATTTGACGTTGCTTGCCGTTTCGATTCTCCCTCGAATGCAATCAGAATGTTTTGAATGCTGTTGGAATGCTGTAAGAATATTTATAATGCAGTCAGAGT